>CM055100.1:46948515-47662394 GCA_029204225.1 Diphasiastrum complanatum | reverse complement strand
TTTGCAAGGATTTATCAATGAGACTTTGTCAGATCTCATGGATCAAGGCTGGGATAGTAAAAACAAATAATGACATAGAATGCAGGATTAAAAAGTCCTCAACGATCTTTCGTTATCATATCGAAAAGCAAATGCTCAGTCTCACATTTAGCTACCAGAGATACAAGAAAATTGAAGGTACATGGCTACCACTGGATCAAGACTTTGAACTAAATGGTCACACAAACCGAATGGAGATAAGCATTATCTACAATGAGAAATATTTGACTATGGTTGATGTGAAGAGCACTGGAAGCTTGATTTTATCATAACAGAGCTCATGCTATTACAAACCAAATCTACCAACATATTTAGATTTCTCATCAACGGAAGACTCGTAAGTACTTTAATGTTTATTGCCATTTCAAAATAGAACAAAATAATAGAAAATGTCATCGTTTACAATTGCACATTCACTTATATTTGCCAGGTCCACAGATGCGAAAAAGACAGGAGCTGATTAACGTGCTGCAAAGATCTACCTACAACAATCAACCATTGTGGGAGAGACAATAGTTTCAAATAAACTATAGTAAAAATCTGTGTATACACCCTTTCATTCAATAAATGAAAGCCCAAGTTGGGCATCTGTACATGTATTTTGTGCTCCCAAATTCATAAACTGGAGCAGCATTTGATATATCAATGTATATTTTTCTATGAAGTCTATACATGTATTTTTGTTCTATGTTATCTATAATTTTTCTGATCTTAATTTAGTAGTACTACATCATCCTTTGCACCATCATCAATAACGGGAGGCTGAAGCCTTGCCCTAGCCAGTAACTCAGGATAATTTCTTGTCTAAATCTGTATACCTGGCTTGATGTGTACTCAGGGAAGTGTAAACTGCAAAGTAGAATATTCATGTATTAGTAATGGCCAATAACATCACCAGAATAAAAAACTAATCATGATTCCAAAATAAGAATAAACAGAATTTATTACCTTAGAAATATCAACATCTTGTTGAAGGATGAACCACTCAAAAAACAACTTGGCATTGTACAATGTGTACCACCCACAGTTGAATGAATCATTTTGCTGGGGTGACTGCAAAATAATTCAGCACACAAAAAAAATCAATTATGAAAACAGAATGAATTAGATTGAAAATATTTCATTAGAATACTGATTTCAAAATGCTATTAAGAAAGACAAAGTTTACCTCCAAGCTGACGATTCTGCCAGTCCACGGAATGGGAAACGTCTGTAGGAATATATTTACTTAGATATGGAATGAATATATCTACATTCTTATGCGTATTTTTTGCCAAATTCATCTTGACACAAGAACATTTAATAATATTATTTACAGATCTCTTAATTAGAGATCACGTTTAATCTCTAGTGGTCACTGCAAAATAAGATTGAAGTACTTTAGCGACAATTCTGAGAACTATTTAAATTGAAAATGTCAATGTTAATGCATAAAACAGGAAGAAGCACTTAATATATCCTACTTGGTATGATAAGGAATGACCAGATACTTTGTTGCTGGTGTGAATCCACTTGTCAGACACTATGACAATGTGTCATTCTTCTCCTTGAAGGCCTGAAGCATAAAGTTATTCAGCACCAGCAACTCGTATTGATGAATCTCTTGCAATGTCAAACTGCAAGAGTGTCAGCCCGGACACTATCACAGGATCACTGATAGAAGCCCGTCTGTCTTTGAGATCCATGCAATCTAGAACTCTAAAATTAATACTAAATCAAGTTCTTCTAGTCTAAAACAAAAAGGAGTACCATTGTATCTATAGCATCCGATATGTCTTTCTCAAATTTAAGGTAATCATCCGAATCTATATATGTATAGAAATTGGGAGGAGGAGGAGGTGGTGGATGTGTAGTATCTACAACAATATAGGAGTAACCAAAACAGAGGTAGCTATATTTACAGCACTATCAACAACAGCATTATCTACAATGGATTCTGGGATAGGCTTCACTTTCTTAGGAGCACGCTTGGGAGCTGTCTGCTTCCTAGGATGCTTCATAGGAAGATGAGTCCTATCTACGGGAGTTGGTCTAGGAGCAGTAGGCTGAGATACATATAACCTACAGTACCTATCCCTCATTCTCATCAGAAGCTGAAAATCCTTGGGCATTATGGTAACCCTCTTGGTATGAATGGCAAGCAAAAAAAAATCCAAAAAAAAAAAGGCTAATATAATCTTCAGCAGCCTCCTGAAGGCACCGAAGAGCACTTAGTGTGAATCTAGCGTGCTGTCCGAGATCATTTCTTGTTATGTTCCGGACAACACGGTAGAATGGAACTCTTGGGATCAACAGAGTTGTTGACCTCTGATACTTGCGTATCTCAGAGAGCCACTTGCTGCGGTTGCGCGTTCTAGGTCTAGCAAGTGGTGTGATGGCAAACCGCAGGAGATGAGGATTAGCCAGGAGAGAAGAAGTCTCTCCTTGTCTGCTTTCTCCTATCCATGGGCGTGAACTATGTGATAGTAGACTTGTGCGTGAAGGTTAGGATGAGAAGGAAGGGATGATAAAGAACACGTAGAGGACCGCTATGTACAGACAAAATGTACGGTATATCGGACCTATGCGAGCCGAATATTAGAGAGACCGATTAGATTTGAGGAAAGACGCACAAGTGCGATATGGGGGTGACATTAGGTAGACGTATCGAACCTGTGCGCATGGAAGGTAGTAAGAGGAATTTTGATTGTGAAGGGCGCGCAGAAATTCGATATGCGAAACGAAAAAAAAAAAAGTGAAAAAAATTCATCGAAATTTGTGATTTTATATTGGGGGTTCGCACGTGCGAAAGAACGTCCTGTCACACCGTGTGGGAGTTGTACAAACAAATGCGAGAGCGACACCGTGTCACCCTGTCACACTACACATTTGAAATTTGTAACGATCGAATGCGAGAGCGACACGTGTTTATGAGCAATCGAATGAACATGCGACACGTGTCTAGATGTCATTTCACACATGTGCAAGTGTCATCTCACACGTGCCTGTGCCTGTTGTCGATTGAAAGTAGACACGTGTCATAAGTCCGTTGACCACACGTGCAAAAATTTAGTATAAATGGCACAGAAACCGAATAATTTTTTACCTTTTGCATTCTCGAAATTCCGCGACATATCGCTTTTTTGTGCGCGCTCATTGCTGTCCGTTTGCTTGCAAATATACCTACTCGTGCACAAATGCGATATTATGTATCTGTCTGCCGTACATATCCATCTTCTGTGTCATTTTGATAGTTAGTTTTGGTTCAGTTCTCCCACGTTCACAAGTGCGATATTCACGCTACTGTCATGGCCTCTTCCTCATCATCTTCACGAGAATCAGGCTTGAGTTCATTTCTGAGTGAATTTTGGGATTACTGAAAATCTGGACTACTTCCACAGCCTACTCAAGCCACATCTACATGTTTTCAGGACTGCACCACCAAATTTTGACGTATTTTATGAACATTATGTCAATTCAAAGATATACTTAGCAAGCCTGTTTTCTCCATAGGTCAGCTCCAGTACATGCATTATACTGATCTTGTTCATTTCTTCTCAGCTTTTAGACATAGACTGGATAAAATGTTCACCAAATTGTTTGATCTTTCAAAAGTAGTTCTGTGTGTCCGTATTGCAACAAGAAATGTCGATTGGTTGAATATCAGAGTGGTTTCGTACTTTTTCTTTTAGTTCAGATTCCAGATGATGATGAGTTTCCTGTTGCTGGCCCTCCTTTTGCACCCTCCTCTGTTCAATCAGCCATTAAGGATATCAATCACTTTCTTATCGACACTCTTGATAGAAAAATGTGAATTCTTTTATTTAAATACTGATGTTCTCCGAGATTCTTTCATTGGCCAAAATACATCTGATGATGAATCCAAATCTATGGAGGATTCGAAATGTCTTTTCAATTTGCCTGTATATTATATTAATGACGATGTATATCTTACTACTACTGATTTATGTAAATTTTTTGACTATCGTGAGGACGATATTCTATGTTTATTATCCGGCACAATTTTTGAATTCTCCGACTTTGTAGATTTTGAGACAGATGACCTTGTTGCTGGTATTGATTTTGATGATGAGGAGGGTCTTATGACCGGTGAAGAATGTCTGAATAAGACTTTATCAAATATAGTTGAGGATGGGCAAGGCAGACCATCCAATGAAGAATTCACGGCATTTCAATCCCAGATGGGCTTCCCTCGTCCATCATTAATGCATTTCACTGATGATTCCACTTCAGTACGTGGTCATTATATTGATCATCCTGATCTGGTTGCTGCTGATAATGAAGAATGTGTAAGTGTTTAATCTTCCTTGCATTTGAATGTTTTCAATCATTGAATGTGTTTTTGCTAACATATTTCCTATTGCAGGATGCTCTCATAATAGATGATTTTGCTGCGAGACGAGGTGGTTTCAGACAACACGCATCCTTGTTCCAGAGGGACAGTGGACTGGGCCACTATTTTCGGCATTTCTTGAAGAGTGAGATCTGTATTGCTCATTCCAAGCTGAGCCTAGTCGGGGAGAGTCCTTATAATGGCATTTAAAGCTTTATCATTTATTTAGGAGGGACATAAATTTGTTAAGACAAATAAGATCATTTTTGTCAAAAGATCTTATGTTTTGAACATTTTAGGCTTTACTGATGGGAATGTTCCTTTAAGGAGCTCCCATTATTTGTTGTATTCCACTTATATTGAGCTTAGTGAAAATAAGGATAATGCACATCTATTAGATGCATACGCTAGCAGAGAATTTCTTCATGACAATACTATCATAGAATCTGATACAAGATCTGATGATGAATAGTTGACACTTTGTATAATACAATCAATACATTTACATTGGGTGTTGCTCCTCTCTTGTTCAATGAATTTGCAAAGCAATTCTGAACATGTCATGATGATCTTCTACTCAGCAATGATGATCTACTCAGCAATCATCTAATTTTCTCTTCCTGTATGAACTTGCATGCTTTTCTGAACTTGTTGTATTGTGTGGACTTTGTTATATGTCGAAACTAAACTCTGCGGTAGAACCACTGAAACAATTGACAAATGTAGTTTCGTTTTTCATTGGTTCCTCCATGTGTGTATTTCGATGAGATGTTGCTCGTGCTTGCCAGTGTGACTTCTCCATCCCTTGTGATGACCATACACTCAAGCTTCCATATGTATTCGCAAAAAATGCTGTATGATCTTTTAGTATGTGCTGCATATGTCAAAATCATAATGTTAGTCTTATGTTTAGATCTAAATATATATGAAAATTTGAAAGCATTTGAAAATTTTATACTAACCATGTAATGAGTGATGTGATCTTCTCCCCATGCTTTTGATATTGCATTAACAAACTCGACACAAGTCCTTTGGACAGCTTTCTTATCAATATCAGAGTATTTTTCTTTTCTTAAAATAGCAATCATACTATCAAGCTTTTTCCATACATCAACTTTTAGTACTCTGGTTTTGCCGTCTTTCTCGAAGTCCTGAGTGGCAGCAATAATATCTGTCCAGATTGAGTGTTGAATATTAGAAGTCTTACCAGTATGATTTGATAGAAAACGACGTGCTTTTGCTCCTCCTATGCTTGGCTTAGTTGGCATGTTCTCATTATTTCCTGAAAGCTTTTCATCTTTTTGAATTTTGACATGTCCCTTTATGGAGTTCTGCTTTTGATAAAACATCTTCTAATCGAGAGATAGCTTCCTTTGCTAATGATGCTGGCTTAGTATTCCAAGCAAAAACTATATGAAGATAAATGATCTTTTCTATAATCTAACTTCTGCATGAAGAGTGCAAACATGCACATTTTTTAAGAGGATAGGCAGCACAGGCTTCCAGATTGGATCTGCATATTCTCTAGTAATTCTTATACTCCTAGTTACATCTTTTGCCATTTTCATGCAGTACAAACAAGAGCACATCAGGCCTTGGTCATGTATTTGACGCTTTATCATTCGTGTTGGTTTGCATGAGTGTGTGTGGGCTTGCATGTTGCCTTGTCACGAAAGTCTAGATCTGAGTCGGAGTTTTATGTGGTTGTGCATTTGCTACAGTGAAACAAAGTAGTCATTTTATGCTCATTGACTTGTCATTGTCTACTAGCTGTCTATCTGGATGGTGGTAGTAAGATTTCCTCAGGTTGAGACTCAGTCGTTCATTTTATGTCAGTTTTACATGTTTGTGCTTGTAAGTATCTGATAGGATGTCAGCCTAGATAGATGGAGGATGTAAGTCTCATGGTGGCAGTGAGATTTCCTTAGTTTGAGCCATGTCGCTCATGTGGTCCACTTGTGTTCAAGTCGGATTGGGGACGAGTCAGTTGGTCGAGAGTATGGTAGACTCTCTGTATGAGCATTGTGTTTACATGATACTTTGTGAGTCAAACCTGGTGGTTTGTTGGTGTGCTTGAGTGTGAGTCAAGTACAGAGTAGCAGGATATGCATAACATCTTTTGGACACTCCAGACATTGCTACAAATTATTGTTTTTCACTCTTATCACATTTGAGCTTAAGGGAGAGAGTTAGAAATAAGTTTTGATCTGATTCATTATTATAAGATTCAAATGTGATACTGTAATAAATGTAGAGTTAGTCAGTTTACTGTTTTCATTAGTGATCGGGACGTGACCCACTATTGTCATATCAGCGGGCACTGATCCTGTAGCCGGCTACTTGGGATAGCCGAGTAGCCACACGTAGGAAGAAATTAGCCTGTACAGTGATTTTGAGTTCATTATGCTATACTCAGGGGCATGTACTGGGTTTGTCAGTATATGTGGCCATATGGGCCTAACTCTAGTTTGGCAGGTGGTAGGCCAGTTTAGTGACACCTGTTGAGCCCATGCAGTTTGGGACTTTGCTATATGTACAGTGTTTCTTCATAATAGACTTAACTTTTGTTGTGCCATCTTTGAGAGCTTGTGAGGAGTGGCTATGGTGATTGTGTGATGTGATCTGCATATTGCACTAGATTCTATCAAAATTTCAACCATAAGCTCTATTGACTTGAAGTTGAAATGCCCCAATCTCTTGTGCCATACCTTTTGCATTGACAATTGCTCCTTTTCATACATCCAACTTGGTTAGCAACAACACAAGCATTAAGTTTGAACAATTTTCCTTGCCTATTCCCTTTTGCAATAACTTCCCCTTCCTTTTTGATAAAGCAAACATCTCCATCAAACTCCACCTTAAGACCTTTAACACTAAGAAGGTTCTTAGTGATTGATGGAATATATAAAACATTTTCAAATTCCACATTGCTATTAGTAGAGAATGAAATAGGAATTGTGCCAATCCCCTTGATTGCACACTTGCCATCATTGGCCGTGTATATCACCTTCTTGTCACCTTCATATGTCACCAATGATGAGTAATACTCCTCCTTATGAAATGTCATATGTGAGCTAGTTCCATTATCAATCCACCAAGGGTCATTATCTCCACACTAGCCAACAACCAAGAAGACAGAACAATGGAATAATTTGAATTTTGTTCATCGAAACCATCCTTATCTAGAGTTAGATTTCTTTGCTTCTCATCTTGATTTATTTTCTTCTTAAAGTAGGTTTCATTCCAAGAGTAAGCACATCGAAATCAAGTATCACTATGTCAAAAGAAAAGTTCTCGACAAAGAGGTAAACTTGTAGTACTGTTGAACACAAGAGATATGACAATTGATATTTTTACTAAGGCGCTAAGCTTGGATGCACACAAGAAGTTTTGAGCATAAGTAAGTTTGAAGGTCAAGGCATTTATGAATTCAGATTAAGAGGGAGTGTTGGATTATTTTCCTATAATCCTACTCATTCTTTTACAATGTTTGTAGAAATATATGAGAATCGAACAACATGTAGCTTTGACATTGGTCTATCGAAGGATTGTTTAAGGCTAACTGGATGGAATTACAATTCATTACGAAGATAACTAAACTTTTTAAACTGGATAAGTGAGCTCATTGTGGCTAAATTCCAATTGCAACCTACGACCTAATTAGCTACCCTAATTGGATAAGCTACCTAAACAAAATTTCTTATTAGTATAAATAGTCGATCATTTAGCATCAATTAGTTGATTTTAAAGATGATTTTCAATTTAATCTTGAATTCGTGTATGGCCATGAATTCGTGTATGGCTGACTCCATAGATTTCTTCTTGTTGTCAGCCTGGTCTTTATTACCAAATTCTTGCTCAGATTCGTCAAATTCGTCATCTGTATCTTTATCATCTACATTAGAATTATCAGAATTATGGTCTACAGCTTCTGATTCAGTTATATCATCATCTGCATTGCAAACATCAAAGAATTCTTCTCCATCATCCGGTGCATCATTATTCTCAATAATTTACTTCGATGTCTGATGCATTACAGAATATATTAAGATCATAAGAAGAATCTTCTGAAGTAAAAACTGGTGTCGGACGTAGGAGTTTTAGGGTTGCCTCGATATATGCAAACCCTCCAACAAGCTAGTATAAAAAATGCTTATCAAAGATGATGCAGACTAAAAAGAGAGAGATTGGTTTCGATAGGTAGCTAGTTAAATCGTTAGCAACTTTAAATATGAATAGACAGAACTATAAAACAATGTAGGATTGTACAAAGTTGAATCTTGAACCTATTAGCATAAGTGTACACACACACACACACACACACACACACACACACACACACACACACACACATTATCAAATGACAACTTAGATGGCCTTTCACTATGCCTGTCATCAGATGGCCATCCGATGACAACTCATCAGATGGCCTTTCACTATGCTTGGGTTGGTTTGCCAATATGTGGTAGATGAGGTGGATGGAAGTTCCTTTTTGGCACATTAGGCTTTTTGAACTTGACACCATTGATTGTAAGTCAAGTTAGAAATGATACCTCAAATCCAAATGGCCAATCACAAGCAACATGTGAAACAACAACCAAGCAAAGTACAAGATTTATTGTAGGTGTAGCAACTTGCCTTCAATCTTAAAAGGACCTTGATCTTTGTGTGTAAAGTGTTACTTGCCATAGTGTGCTCAAATATGATAGACAATGTTTAAATTTGATGTTCAGGGTTGCCCTTCACGCTTTATTTTCATAACGTCTTTCACAATGTTCATGTCCTCCGTCATGTGACGTCCTTACATAGAACATGCCCTTCAAATTTTATTTTGCAAAGGATGTTACGTTCATGCAAATTTCATTTTAAAAGTTTAATAGTAAATTCCAGGTAAAAAATGTATAAGATTGTCCAGACTGGACGCTTCTAGGCTGAATCCATATTGATCTTGCCCACTAGCCCTTCAAGTTATTTCAACTTCCATGAAGCCCAAACCACAATATGAAGATTGAATTATGAATTTTGAAACTTTGAAAATTGAAAAGTTGGATAACTTCAAGTTGGAAGTTGGCAAGTTGCAACCTAGCCCATTATTCAAACTTCAAAATTTAGGCCAAGCTCTCCTATGGCCTATGCTAAAGTGCAAAGTTTTTGAAATTTGAAGTTGTGAATCTAATATATTAAGTTATAAATTTTGAAACTTGCAAAGAGTCAAATTTCAAGCTAAAAAAATGTGTCATGTACTTATTACAACTTATACAAGCACCTTAACTTATGACACTTAAAATAAATTGTAGCCCATCATAATGACGGTTTAAAACAGATTATGCACTTCAGTGTTGACGGCTTAAAATTACAAGTGCTTGTCAAATACATCCAAATTGGCCTTTGACGGCCTAAAATTACAAGTGTTTGTCAAATGCATCCAAATTGGCCTTTGCAGGGCATGACGGGCGTCAAATTTCAACACTGATAGAGAACAAAAAGGAGTACAGAGAGAACATGGCGAGAAACTTTTTTCAAAAATTGGCCAACAATCATTGGCAAGGATAGATGACCATCCTTGGGATCAACAAGAAATATCCTTCTTCCTCCTTTGTGGAGATTGCCTCTAGGTCTATGATCTCAACATATAATAGAAATTCATATGTGAAGAAGCTCTTAATGTCAAAGTGGGGGGTACCCTGATGGAGACTTTAGACACAGAGTCACGCACACAAGAGCTTCGAGACGCGACCCAAAAAATATTTGCCACAAGCGACTTACTTACTATGATTGTTGGAATGTATGGCCTCATATGACAAGTGTACATACATAAATGTGAAATTTGGTCAACAAATGCTTGAAGGCTTCAAATAGTTTTAGAAATGGTGGCTTGCTACACCAAGTCACCTATGCACATGGTGAACGTATGTATAGTCAGGGTCAAGAGGGAATCGTGACTCGCTATAACAACTCACCTATCCACATGTGTGTAGTCGAGGAGCTTGTGTCTACGTGCTTTTGAGAAAGAGTTGGGGGGAAACCACCCAACGGTAGATTTGTTGGCACGCCACGATGGGAGTGCTCATGTGGCCCCACCTTCATGCACACAAACACATTCAATTGTTATTTGTCCACATAAGCTTCTTTGTGGGTATTCGATGGCATCCTAAAGTTAGGGGATAAAGAAAAAGCTAGTGATGCAAGACTTGTTTTTGTTAATTGCAAAAAAATCTTGTTGGATGGTGGTTGGCTCCTTTTTAAAAAAATAATGATCACCTACTATAGTAGGTTGCAATAATATGTGGCAATGTTGGTTTGTGTGTGGGCATTTTGGCCGATTTCGCCTCCAAGAGACCAAAAGGGTAACCAGCCCTTGAGTTGCCATCAGAGCATCTTGCCATATCACTCGGTCACGTGGGAAGTGCATCACACACTTCTCTAGTGACCAGTTGACATGTTCTATCCAGCACGTAGAAGTTCATTTTTTTGCAAGCCTGTTCGTTCATTAGGGGATCGACCTGCCGTTCTTTTGATTGATGCCACTTTCCATAGGTGAACAAGCCACATGAAAAGACGCTCTTAGAGCGTGCATCTTTCCATGTCATCCATTCACTCAAGAAGTGCATCACACACACACACACTTCCTTGCCGAACATTGTGACCCGTTCTCTCCAGCAGCTAATTTAGGGTTTTCATAGGAACCCCGTTCACCCGGGCAACCACCCTTTTGATTGGAAAGGCGCCCTTAAAGAGGTGGGTCCTCCCAATAGGACATGACGGTCCGTCCTAGTATGTATTTGGTTTTAGGGTTTTTGAGAGAGCACTACAGGAAGCAGGTTTCAGCGATGGCGGATCGTCACTCGAGCGCAAACTGATTCACGCCATCCGACAAGAAGAAGAAGAAGAAGAAGGAGGAGGAGGAGGATGTACACGCCTTTGCTGAGGGCGATGGAAAGAATGCTCACCGCTTGCTCAACCTTCAATCTGCAGCAGCAGGAATAGGTATGAATCAAAAAGTTTGAATGAGAACAAGGCGGAATTCTCACACAAAGCAGCTATGAAAGAGATTTGCATATGTTGTTGTTGATGATTGGTATGCAATAAGGATAGAGAGGGGATTTGTGAATCATATAGATATGGGTTCCAAAGACGGAGATCCTGCTCTGGGCTACCTCACCCGTAAAGAGACGGAAGTGAAACTGCCACGGCCGACACGGGTGAAGAACAAAACCCCCGCCCCCATCCAGATCACAGCAGAGCAGATTTTGAGGGAAGCACGGGAGCGCCAAGAGGCTGAGATTCGTCCTCCCAAGCAAAAGATAACTGATGCCGAAGAGCTTGGAGATTACAGACTCCGCCGGCGGAAAGAGTTTGAGGACTTGATCAGACGAGTGCGGTGGAACATCAGTGTGTGGGTGAAGTATGCGCAATGGGAAGAGGGCCAAGGAGACTTTGCGAGGGCGAGATCGATCTGGGAGCGAGCCCTAGAAGTGGATTACCGAAACACAACACTTTGGTTGAGGTATGCAGAGATGGAGATGAAGAACAAATTCATAAACCATGCTAGGAATGTATGGGATAGAGCAGTTTCCCTTCTTCCAAGGATAGACCAGCTGTGGTATAAATACATTCACATGGAGGAAATGCTAGGGAATGTTGCCGGCGCGAGGCAGGTTTTTGAAAGATGGATGGCCTGGGAGCCTGATCATCATGGGTGGTCAGCTTACATCAAATTTGAGCTCCGCCACAACGAGGTTGAAAGGGCGAGGGGCATTTTTGAGAAGTATGTGCAATGCCTTCCAGAAGTTAAGTCTTGGGTGCGCTATGCTAAATTTGAATTCAAGAATGGAGAGGTTGCTCGTGCAAGAAGTTGTTATGAGAGAGCAGTTTCTCAGCTTGGCGAGGATGGGCAAACAGAGGAGCTTTTTGTGGCTTTTGCTCAATTTGAAGAGAGATGTAAAGAAGTAGAGAGAGCAAGATGCATTTACAAGTATGCATTGGATCACATTCCAAAGGGTCAGGCCGAAGACCTCTACCGCAAGTTTGTTACCTTTGAAAAGCAGTATGGTGACCGAGAAGGTATTGAAGATGTTATTGTTGGTAAGAGAAGATTTCAGTACGAGGAGGAGGTGAGAAAAAACTCCTTCAATTATGATGTGTGGTTTGACTATGTTAGATTGGAAGAAAGTGTGGGTGACAAGGAGAAAATTAGAGAGGTTTACGAGCGGGCAATAGCCAATGTCCCTCCTGCAGAGGAGAAACGCTACTGGCAACGCTATATTTATTTGTGGTATGATCTTCCTTTGCTTCCTTCTTCTCTTGAGCATTTTGTTGAATGTTTGGTCTAAAATCTGAATTAAGATGTCTTTTGAGCTTTTATAGTCTATTATTGTCATCCAAATCTTGTTTGCAACTTGATGTCTGTAGTGGTTTTGTTCTCATCTTTCAATTCTGAAGTTCTTGTCATGGAAATGGGGCCTATTGGTCAGTGGCTTCTTTTGCAAAAAAGCTGGGAACACATAGGAGCAAAAAGCTACTCCTACGCTTGGCACTTGTCCCCCTATTGGTGCAAGCTTGCTACTTGTTCCCTATTGGCCTTTTATGGGTACTGCTTGTATCCACCTTGGGCCTTACCTGGAAACGTTCTTGATACTAGGCATGCCATCCTCTGCTCCTATTGTGCAATCCTTGATTGAAAATGTCCCTTAGTACGAAGGCCATAACAATTTTTTTTCCTTGAGAAGTGTCACATCCTTGAAACATCTCGAAACATCTCTTTTGACCTGATCAGGATTAAACAAAGCCTTTTTCTTGTAACACAGGCTATACTTTGAAGCCCAAATTCACTGATTTCAGCTCTTTGTGCAGCTTTTTAATTCATGACTGACGGATCATGAAAAACAGGCAATAACCTAATCTAACCTTCATGAGGCCACTTAGAGCAAACTTATGTAGATCGGTCACCCCTTTGAGCAAATTGTAGCCACAAATTTTTCTCTCATTTTTCATGCCATTCTCCATTTCCCTATCTTTTCTCCACCCCCTTCACCTTCCCTCATTTCGACACTTCCGGTTCACATCACCAGCACTTCGGCCACGTGGTGCTCTTAATGGCTGCCTATGCCAATCTGCCCTCTTCTCTTTACACTCTTGTTGTATCCACAAGCTACTTATCCAGCTGGTTATAAATTTTGATAACAATTTCACTTAAATCGTTAGCCATAAATAATTATTTTGGTCCCTTTTACTCAGAGTTTACCCCATCCATTAGACTGCAAAAATACTTTCCTTTGGCAAAAGATCTGTCTCCCTGGCAAAAGATTGTACTTTTCTGCCACCATAAAAATCATGGCTCTGTTTCACTCATTCAACTCTATGTTCCTCCGTCATTGACAGGTCAAGCTATTCTGAATATCGATGCATAGCCTGGCCATGACACAGTGGACACACATGGCTGCAATCACGATGTTTAACGTTCTCAGTTTCCTCTTTCAACCTGTATCTTTCACAAGCATGAAGCCATAGAAGTTACCTTCTGCGTGGCTTCCTCCGAACAGCCCTTTCTACAATGGTTTCCCTTGTTTCTAATCCTGTTTGGGCAGTAGCTGGCAGTGTTGGCTACGCTTGACATGGGCCGAGCTAGTCCAACGATCCAATGGCCTCTCAAAACAACTATTGGGATTCCATGGCCACTTTACAATCTAGCTTGCCGAATTTGATGGTCTTCAATAGGCTACTCCTGTCATGATGTCTAGCTGCCTTATGAGATTCCTTCTCTCATCACATTATTCTTTCACTCGCTCTTGCTAAGATCCTCCCCTTATTTGGCTCTCATGATCTTCACGAGCTATTCTTGCTGAAGCATGATCTTGCTTCCTCCCTCTTTCTTTTTTTGGTGAGGATCTCTACTGGAGTTACCAAGTATTTACTAAGTTTTGCAGAAGGCTCTAAATGCCTCTAGATCTCACCTCTGCTCTGATACCATTGTAAGAAGACTTTGAACCTGACGGCAGGGGTAGAGAGAGCTCATCAATTACCACCCAGCCATGTATTTTCAACCATACCATCTGAATGGTGATAGGTTGTGCTCGGAGTTTATAAATATACCCGAATACCCCTTGAACGCAATGTGCTTTTCCTTGAACTGCTCATGAGGCAAGTGACTCGCACTCCTGAGCACCTGCCCCCCTACTGGCCTTCTAGGGGTCCGTGCCTGCCACTTGAGAGTTGTCTTTACCTAACACCGATCCATATTGCTATACCTGTAACTCTTCCTCTTCATTTTGAGAGGCATTTTCAAAGTCACGGCCTTTCCTTTCACTGATGCATGTTTGCTAAGATCTTTAAAAGTTTCACCAAGTTTATTACATTATTTAAGAATCTTTCTGAGTTCAATGGTTTCTTATTGGAATGGAGAGCTAAAGTCCTAGATTATGTGGGTTGAGGTCCTAGATTATGTCCTAGCTAAAGTCCTTCCAATGCTGATACATCATGTTAACCTAAGATGGATATTCTTCTAAATCTTAGTAACTTTCATAAAACGTTTGTAATTTTGTTTGTGGTTAAATGCTCAAATGATTTTTTTTGAAGTCTTGTGTTTTTTTGAATGAAGTAATCTTTCAGTAAGAATTTATGGTGTTTTTCCCCTTTTGAAGGAGGTTAGTAAAAAATTATCAAGCTTTGCTTTACAATTTTCATTGGTATCAAATTCTCCTTTTGTAGTTGTTTAGGAATAAAGAGACCTACATGTTTTGCTTGCAACTAGCAAAACTGCTGTAACTAGTATTTCTAAGTGGTTACTGCATTAAAGCCAAGCTTCCTTTGATTAATAGAATTTCGACTAAAATTTCACTCAAGGATGCACACATAGAACTAGTAAAGCTTATGAACACCTGTACAAACGAAAGAAAACTGACCTAGTTTGCTTCAAGTCTCCTGCTTCACTTCACTATGTAAGGAAGGGTAACTTGGAAGATGTCAAGTTTCACATGAACAAGTTAATTCATGATATGATAATGTTCAGCAACAAATGAAGGGGAAATCAATAAAAAGCTTTTAGAGCCTTCGCATTTGGAGCTTTTGGCTCAGAAACAAAAATCAGATTGTTGCTTTGAAATAGATAAGTTTGCTAATATTGTTAAACTCATTGACATTTGTTCTTGGCTTAACTTTTTATTGGAGAATTGTCTCATCTGTTTATGCATACCTTCTCTTCAGCACAGGAAGAGTATTTGGAAACATATTTCGTGTAGTTGAATTTTTACCTTTTCTTTCATGAATATGAATTTATATAAACATTCGCCATGTTTTGTAACTGTCCCATCTGATTATATATGCTAGGCCATGTCACATTCATTGATGATTTGTCTGTTTGAGATCGTTTTGACTTTGGTAGTCTTTTTGGTTCAGACACAGTAATGCTTTTGGTGGACAAATTTGTCCTGGAGATTCATATATACTCAATTGGATGTTCAGTGGAGATAAATTGCAATGTCCTGAAGCTTTATATATGCTTGACTTAATCCTGTTTTCTGGTTGATATAGTGAATAAAAGAATGCAGCCAGAGTACGTAGTAAGTTGTAACATTGACTTTAATTTTGTGCTTGTATTTCATCATAAATGGCTTAATTGTTTTGTTATTTTTTCAGGAAATTTATTTGAAACTAATGGTCATTTCCTCGGATTTCAGCTTTGGTATGATGATTAATCACAGAATTCAGAAAACTGCAAGCGAAGGAGCTTGCTTTAGTCTGGTTTTTCTATGTGTTCTGTTTCTCGTTAACTTTTGCTTACTGTTGAAGACCTGTTAAGTTTCTCATCTTTATTCTTATTTGTTATTACAACTTTTCATTTACTCTACCTTAAAAAATTCACGCTCTCTTGCAACCTAGATAGCAACTTTGGACTCATGCTTGCGTCCATAAATAGTAGTGCTTGCCAACTATGTTGTTTTTCTTTTTTTATGTTGGTTTGATGTGGATTTTATTGCTCCTTGTAGCTGGTTGTCTATTTTGTTCTAAGCATTGCCTGATGATCCACCGACCTCTTTAATAGAAATTTGTGTATTTGGATATATTCCAAGCTCACAAGAGATAGCATTACAAAGTTCATTATTGGCATTTTGATTCAGGATTAATTATGCATTATATGAGGAGCTGGAGGCTGAGGATATGGAGAGAACACGTGATGTCTATAGGTAGCAACCTATGTTCCTAGCATTACCTCATGCTCTAGTAAAAGGTGTTTGTTTGTACACATCCACTGTATATTCTCAAGCCTGCTTAACAGTGCTTCTGGCACAGTAGCTACATTGTATGAGTATTGCTCTTTTTTCTGTATTCACAGAATTTTTCTGTTTGCAGGGAATGCCTAAAACTGATTCCACATAAAAAATTTTCATTTGCAAAAATATGGTTGATGGCTGCCCAATTTGAGATTAGACAGAAGAACCTGAAAGCAGCACGACAGATTTTGGGTAATGCAATTGGCATGGCTCCCAAGGACAAAGTACGTTCATACCTTGGAAAATGTCCTATGTTCTTGTATTACAACCAGTATTGTTACTATCATGAATCTTCTTTTTTTTTTTGAGAATTCTAGGAGTTCTAACAAGCTGTCTTGTTTGTTTACTTCAAACGCTCAAATATCTGTTTCCTTGCTAGTTCATTCTTAGGCTTAAGTAGTAGTGTGGTTTGTCTTGATAGTTTCATAACATTCGTATGGCTAACAAAACCCTGCAGGTTCCGCTGCAGCTAGTTAGAATAGGTTTCTGATGAGCTTGCTTGTTCCCATTGAAATTCCACCTATTCTTTGAAATCAAACAAATAGTGTGCGAATCATGAGCGATAACTTAGAGATGTATCAGAATTTCTCATGGAAGAGTTTAGAAGCAACTGTAAGAGTTTATTGTTCCATGTTCTTTTCTTGATATTTGATATATATTATGGTTTGTGAGGCCCACATTGCACATTCTGGTTTTGTGATTTTGAACTCTCAAAAAAGAATCTGTAGTTTGTGCATCATATATTAACAATTTTATTTGCCTTGCAGATCTTCAAAACATACATTGAAACAGAATTGCAACTAGGCAACCTCGATCGCTGCCGATCATTGTATGAAAAGTATCTGGAATGGGCTCCAGCTAACTGTTATGCCTGGAGTAAATATGCAGAATTGGAAAGGTCTCTTGGAGAAACGGATAGGGGCAGGGCAATCTTTGAGCTGGCAATTGCACAACCTGTACTCGATATGCCTGAAATATTATGGAAGGTTTGCAGTTTTCAAAAATCCTTATGCACAAAGATGGTCCCAATAATAAGTGATGCAAATTTGCAGGAAATTGCATGTATCCTTAGTTATGTTGTGCTAGGTGTAACCTTCAAGGAGTTATGAAAACAATTTTAAATATGGCATCAAATGTACATAAATGACAATGCATCATAGCAAATAGCAATATTCTACAAAAAATACTGGATTAATATCATATATCATAATCAAGTCCTATCGTAGAACATTAATAGGACTTAAAGCAAGTACATCCCATGCAAGACATATAGACCAGGAACCACATATAGAATAAATGGGAACTGGCTTTGCCAATATAGAAGTCATTGCTGTAGGAAGAGGACCATATAAAACATTGTAATAACCCAAGTCACATGTAACAATAGTGTTTTGACTAGAAGTAGCATAAAGGATGAGAAGTTTCTGTAGAACTGGCAACACATTAACATGTATACCGGCCACTACAGGAAAATGAATCTTTGATAGAACCAAAGAAACATCACATACCTCTCATAGAGCTAGAGGAAGGAGAAGATGAACTCCATAGACGTGTGCCTAATCACACAATCCATGAACCTCAATTGAAGTAAGCTCATTTGGAACAATAGCAAGAACGGATGAAGATTGACAAAATGATGTATTCAAGCATACTTGATCCCGAGCTATATAGAACCAATAGAAGAATTTGGATGATCCTTTGTCCCATTTGTATGTGTAACCTCTGCCACAATTGGGGGATCATGTCTAGTTGTTGTAATGAAATCAAAGATCCCGTACAAAAATTCCATCTCCATTATCTTGTAACTCATATGTGAAAAATAATAGCACACAATGGAATCAACAAAACATAGCAATAGACAGTGGAATCCTCCTCTTGCTACAATGCGTACAAAAGACATAATATAGTAGTAGATTACTCTCTAGTTCTAGAAGATGGATAGCAAAAGGGTACTGGGAATTGGACGGCGGAAGGTTATGGCAAAAGGTTAACAATATCTGGAAAGTGAACAACCAACAATCACTTTTCTTTATTACAGACTCTGTTTAATAAGGCACCTAGTAAACGGTAAGGCCTTTTTAAAATTAGTAACTTAACACCTAGGCCTCTTAGGTGTTCAATTTGACATGGTACATTTTATGTATGTTCAAATTCCTGTGCCAGTAATGCGGCTTAACAATATAGGACTAGGCTTATAAGCCTAACTGATGGGTGTTGGCACACGGTCCAATCGTACTCTAATATACGGCTG
Source organism: Diphasiastrum complanatum (assembly GCA_029204225.1). NCBI lineage: Eukaryota > Viridiplantae > Streptophyta > Lycopodiopsida > Lycopodiales > Lycopodiaceae > Diphasiastrum > Diphasiastrum complanatum. Next base: position 47,643,502 of record CM055100.1, on the reverse strand, counting down.
CTTGATATGGATGAAGAACAATACTCCAGCACTCCTCCTTGGATGTACATATATGTATATTATTATGGTATTTGACATTGAAAAAATAAAGATAACCTATACCTTTATCCTGCAACTTCCAAGGACTATACACATTCTATGGATTCCATTAGAGTCATCCATATACACTCAGTTCTAGAGAATAGAATTCGCCCTTCTTGGCGAAGCACACTAGTCATCTGTGCGTGCAACAAAGCTTTCAAAAGATAAGCTTCCTCAGCTGTGAGAAGGAAAGTACACATAGATAAAATGCTAAATAGTTTATCTAGATGTACTTTCCTTATTGTTTTCGGGGGGAGAGAGAGAGAGAGAGAGAGAGAGCTTTATTAATGTCTTTTGATGCCAAAAAGCATATTGTTGAATTAGGTTCACAAATTTGTGTGTTGAGCCAGGGAGTAGCAGTAGCATCTTAGGCAGAGGCAGCAGAGCCCCAATGAGCTTGTGATGGACCTGATAGATGGAGAGCGAGAGGGAGATGCATGGGGGGTTGATGCATCACACTTCTCCAAAGGACTCACTTCATCCTTGTGATCACCTACCAGTGATGGTGAGGAGAGCTCGTTCAAAGATGAGGATTACGACTTGTAGACATGATGGTTTTTTATGCTGGTGTTATCAACATGTACTGCTCAATGTTATGCAAGGCACATAGGCCCATGACCTGACTCCTTTGGCCATAGGCCACACTTTCATGATATATTTTGACTCATTTACTCTTCTGGATATCAAATTTGAGCTGTCTCCACAAAGGACACTGGGCCACGTGACAGTCCTTCCATTCCGCCCATTCAATAGAATAGAGCAACCATACATGGACCTAGTGCTCTTGCACGTGATGAATGCATAGAGCCTCATTTGTGGGCGGTAGCATTATCATGGTGTAACCTCTGCCACGTGACATGCACCGTGCTTGACCAACCTCTAATTGGCCTCTCGAGCTGCAGGTGCCTGTTAGGCTTCAAAACTCCTTTGGAGCTTCGCATGATATTACTGGTGGATGCGTTTTCAAATTAATACATTCAGGGTAATGATAAGGGCTCCGATTCTTGTGAGATCAGTTGATGTAGTTCAAGGGTGGTGGCATCTGAATTTGAGCTCAAAAAATCACCAGTTTGAGATGCTTGATGTAAACTTCTGCCGTGTGTAATTCCTATGGTCGAGATTATAAAATCACTATTTTGATTTTCCTGTTAAAGCATCAGTTCAGAAGTGTGTATAATGTCGTCTGTTTGAGATGTTTGATGTGAACTTATGTCATGTAACTGTGTCACTGTTTAGATATTTAAGATGTTATTATATCTCCACTCTAGAGCTGTCATGCAAATGAATCATGGTTATGCGTTCTCTTTTGATTCAAGTTTCAATCTTTCCAAGTATTGATGTTTTATATGCTTAAAGCTTAAAGTCTGCTTATTCTCCTCTTCATGTCAAGCTTTACGTTTCTTTGGAGTATAAACCTTCAATCATCAACATTGTCACTTGTGTTGTTATTTCAGGCATATATAGATTTTGAAATCTCTGAAGGTGAGAGCGAAAGGACAAGACAAATTTATGACAGATTGCTTGAACGAACGAAACACCTAAAGGTGTGGTTGACCTATGCCAAATTCGAAGCTGCAGTCCCACTTGAAGAGGAGTTAAAAGCTCAAGAGGAAAATAGAGAGCCTGATGCAGACATCCTACAGGAGCAGAATCTTCGTCGAGTTCTTAGATCAAGAGGTATGGTTGATTTGCGGCTTCCTGGGGAAGATGCTGGAATCACACTTGTAAGGCTGACTCCATAATTTTTGATTGTGTTCATCATATTCTCACCATTTGTCTTGTCAAGTGCAGTATAAGACTTTGTTAATTCAAAATCTTTTGTAATAAACGATGACCATTTCTGACTGTGCAGGAGTTTTTGAGAGAGCTTTTGAAAATCTTAGAGCAACAGCACCAGAGCAAAAGGAGGAAAGGGTTATGCTTCTTGAAGAATGGCGTGACATGGAACGTAGTTTTGGTGAACTTGGTGATGAATCTATAGTCGAGAGAAAATTGCCAAGAAGGGTGAAAAGAAAACGTCCTATAGTATCTGATGATGGAACTCCAGCTGGGTATGTAATTCTGATTTTACTTTTTTTGCTTTGAATGGAACGATCACATCATATCTCATTCTTTTAAATTTCAGACCACTTGGTTAAGGAACAGGGATTGTGACAAGTTTTTAGCTTTTGGCAGAAGAATATATTGTCTAGAATATACTGAGAAAATGGTCACAGAAGCTTACATTCAAAGAACGGAGTGTTTATTTGTAGAATTCACATACATAAAAACACCTAGCATTTGTAAACATGCACACTTTTTAACACCTGTATATCCCAGTCGTTATCATACAAACAAAGACTTATTCCTATGCTTGCAAATCCTGCTTGATGTTTTTCTGCTCATGTTTATTCTATTGTGTAAAGATTTGTGGATGTTTGCTCTTATGAATGGGACATTTCTGTTTGTAAAAGATAATCTTTTAAAATTCCTGCCGATGGTACATCAAAGGTATGCATGTCGACATAAGTTTTTTTTGATCAGCGATTTACTTGTTATTGTTGCTGATGCAGGTTTGAGGAGTTCATTGACTACATTTTTCCGGAGGAGACTGGAATGGTTCCTAAACTCAAGATTTTGGAAGCTGCATACCGTTGGAAGAAACAAAATGTGGCAGCAGACGATGATGAATGATCTTGAAGGCCAAAGGCTCGGCAGCATGTTTCTCTAACCAATTGTTGCTACCTATGAATTTTGATCTTTAAGGATCATCACTCATGTCACAACTAGGGTCTCGTGACTATGCTCACAAATTAGTTCCTGGCACCTTTATCCAAAAGTGCCCTTCCAGCTCTTTGAGAGTCACTCAGCTTCTCAATCAATTTCATGTACAATTTAATGCACGGTATATATCAAGTGATTCTGTAAATTGATATCGTCAACAAATTGTGGTATGTACAAATCTTTAACCAAGCTAGTGGTGCATTTGATGATCCGTTGTATCACAGGTACTGGTGTATTTTAGAAAAACCTAGTATTCGTACAAGTAATTGCACTTTGGAGTTGTCATCATGAGAGATCTTGAAGAAATTTTGAAAGTAGTCCTATGATATTCATCATTGTAAGCCTTATCTCAATGCTATCTATGCCTAATCTCATAACAACAGTGTGGTTGTGTTGGTGTGTCATGTATTCCGTCCAGTTCTTTGGAGTGAAAAATATTGCTTTGATTCTCTGGTCTTATTGAATTCAAAATCGGTCGTTAATTTGCTATTAGCAAAAAAGTTTATTTGTTAATCATTTAAAAAAAATGTCAATTGCTCAGAGATCGAACTCAGCATGTCTATCATCAAATGATGTGCGATGCGAATGTTTTTTGGAGCAAAAAAGCATTCTCTAAGGCTGAGGTAAAGTTTTTGTGTCTTGGATAAGGTCTTGGTCCGAGGATTTTTGCCATTGTAAATATTGCTGTGATTGCTTTTCACGTGAATTGCTTTCCGCTGGACATAACATCTCAACGAATATACAGAGGCAAAATATCATACAAAACACGTTAATAAAACAATCATTTGACACATTCTTTGAATTGGTGAGTTAGCTTGAAACATGTATGTATAGGTTGTTGGCGGTAGGGTAAAATATTTTTTATTAACATGTCGGTTCCTTGGACATTATCTACATAGCGAGGATGCTGTCACTTTGGCAAAAGTTTTCTAGATTTGTGCCTGACTTTACATAAGCTGCAATCATTTGGACAATATGTGATGTAAGTTGTAGTTCATGTGAAGCATCTTAAAAGATTTCATTGAATATTGACATATTCGAATGAATTTAATGATTTCTTCCAAGAACAAAAGCATATAAGAAATTTTTTTAAGGCAGAACTTTAAATTTCAATTAGTACACTTTGTACAATGACCAAAAATGGATGATTAAACTCAATAATATTCTTAAAAATTTCATTGAATCTTGACATTTAATTGAGTTCAACAATTTGAAGGACAAAACCAACAACAAAAAAAAAACAAAAAAACATAAGAACAGCTTTTGTAGACAAATTATTAAATTTCATGTGCAATTTCCCATTCGGCACACTTTGTACAATGGATGACTAAACATGTCAACTAATGAAAAGCTTGTCTTCAACATGCAATGTTTTGCTTGTCCTTATCTACCTTTTACTAATCAAGTAAGACAATCCTCCAAGATGTTACAACATTTTTCAAATTGTTGATGGAAAACGATCAAAACTATTATTGTAATAACTAGGTATGTTTCCATATACTCTGTTTTGTATAGTTTGCATGGGCCTGAAGTATCAAACTTTTCTTGCCTTGTATTTGTGCAACATGCATTTAATGCAGCAAAGGCATTTGCAACTTCCATTATTGCATGCACCAAGCATGTCATGGCAACCCAAGAAGTGTCATACCTCTTAAGAAGAAACTTTTGATTTTTATTAATAAAAGATGGAGAAACTCATCGGAGTGTCGGAAATAGGTTAGATAATCGTAGCGAAAACTTCCTACTTCCAGTGTATGACTACGCCTATAAAAAATTGAACAAAGCAGTAGTAATGGGAATCACATTCAATCTTGATTACGCAACCAAACATGAAGTATTGAATTCTTAGACAATTTTATCAGTTACAAAGGAAATACAGAGATGCATGCATTTTGACATATAGTGAACGCAATAAAAGATAGGTATTGATTCAGAAAAAAAAACAAAAACAGATGCTAATGAGTGCAAAACATTATGGATAGAAACCGCGCACTCTAAGCTGTCTCTGAGTAACTGAGGATAAGTTTGATAACAAGCAACTATGCTGATAAGCAATAGCGCAATAGCAACTCTAGAATATAACTCTAAAAGATTGAGCTAGAATGCTCAAGATTTTTTCTGAGATCTAGCTTTTTACACAGCAAATCCACCGTTTGCTCTGATCACTTGCCCATTTACCCACTCCCCATCATCGCTTGCAAGGAATAGAACAAGAGCTGCGATGTCTTTTGGCTCCCCCAATCGCTCCAGAGGGGCCGCATTCCTCAGATGCTCTATGGATTCTTTGGATTCACCTGCATAGAATAGATCAGTGGCCACTGGCCCTGGAGCCACTGCATTCACAGTAATTTTTCTTCCCCTCAGCTCTTTGGTCAGGATCTTTTGTGAGAGCTTCGATACCAGCTTTGCTAACTGTGTAGGCGCCATAGCCTGGCAGCAAGGCGGCTACAAGAGAGGTGCTCAGATTCACGATCCTGCCCCCGCCTCCTCTGACAAGCCTCTTTGCAGCCTCCCTTGAAGGCAGGAAGCTTCCCCGGGAGTTTATGGCAAATGTTTGCTCCCATTCATGCAGGGTTGTATCCTCAAGAGTGGGATGTCTGGGAAGAAGAATGCCTGCGCTGTTCACAAGAATGTGAACGCTGCCGAAAGCCTCCTCTGCCTTGTCGAAAAGCGCCTTCACATCTGCTTCGCGGCTTACATCCACCTGAACTGCGATTGCATTTCCTGATTTACTTTTGATTAGATCCACCACCTCGTTGGCCTTGTCAACGCTTCCCTGAAAGCAGACCACCACAGAGGCGCCATGGCTGGCAAGGGTGAGTGCAATCTCTTTGCCTATGCCCCTGGAGGCTCCTGTTATTATAGCTACGCGGCCTTGGAGCTTGGCAGAAGACATTCTTCTACTAATGGAAGCCTTTTAAGAGATGAAAAACACCAATCCTGGATGCTATTAAAGTTTCCTAATACCAGAATGCTATCAACAATTGCTTCTAGATCAGATTCACAGATCAGTCTCTACTGCAATTGATATTAAACAGTGATCACACCCCAGGTTGGCTATTCTGCATAGTGTTTGTAGAATGTATACTCCACATATACATATATATGTATTATATATGTAATCGGAGTCTGTATATGGGTTTGTACAATACAATTTTAGAAAAGTATGAATGAGAAACATGCACGATCCTGTATCCTCAGGCTACTGTGAGGTCTAGCAACATACTGCACATATTACAGCACGCAATTTAAAAGCTCTAGGCATGTCAAATTCGTCTTTTTTTTTCTTCTGATCTGTGATGTAATTAATTTCATTTGCTGTCTCCCTCACAATATTGTCAGCAGCAGGCCTCCATGATTAAATTAGCTCAATATCGTCATCGCCCATCACGTCTTTCTTAGACATTATTTGCTTAAAAAAGTCGTTTGTCAACAATATTGTTATGATTTCGTGAAATTCTGGATCAGATCAATCACTATTATTATTATTATTATTATTAGCGTTTAGTTTCTTTCTTTGTGATATGAATTGTATTATATTGTATTGGCTACTATACAAGATATTAATGTTTTGACTTTTACACTTGAGAGTGGCTCGCCTCAAGTGGATGTCTCAGAAAGGGAGGAGGATTGGAGGATTTCAATATTATGGAAGGTGCCGAGCAGAGCACATTGACATTTTGCTAGGTAAGGATTTTCAGAATTTTTTGGAGGAATCTGCCACATAAGAATGTTTTCATGTACTAGGTCATAGTGAGATTATTCACATATGTGCATGATTAATCTTGTATGAATCTAATGTGTATTCCTGGTTACTAGGGTTATTTGGTGCACTTAACCTAGTCGGTGAAACAAAACATATGATCAAGTATTGTTGAGACAGATACTTGTAGAGTTAACGGATCTTTTTGTGAAAGATTTATGAGTTAACTTATAAATGATTTGGATAAGGATCTAAATGTGGCGTTATACTAGTATAATTGAATTCGTTACCTATACATTTAAGATTTTTGAATCATTGGCAATTAACTTGAGTAGTTGATTACTTCGGGATGAAGTTAATTGGTAAACCGATCGTTGTGAAAAGGATTCACCAGAGACTAATAGTTTTAAGTTATATTGCTTGTAAGACGCATGATTAGTGAATCATCAAGATTCATCAGTTAAAATTATGTGCATTGGATATACAATGTTCTTGATATAGAGTATTCATTAGTTAAGAAATAGACTCCACACATTAGTGATTGTATCCCAGAGCGCTCCATTGGATAATGTATCATAATGAATCCGAGAATTATAACTGAATTGATATGCAGCAGGAATTTGGGTATCTAGATTTGATTCTAGATGGTAATATAAAGATTTTATGTGATTGAAGATGATTGTCATTGTTATTTTGGTATGCTTTATGTCTTTAATTACCTATAGCATATAGAACTTGAATATCTTGCACTTCTGTTAAAGGATCCAGTTGGAAAAAAATTCTTAAAATCCAATATTTTCCTAATGGGAAGATTTTGGGAATGATTCTTACTTTTCCCGAGTTATGTTGGACATATACTCCAGTATCTTGTAATGATTAGGTATGATTTTGGATCATATGATTGACGAATCATATGAATCTAAATATTTATGATTGATGGATCATCATAATAGATACTTAATTATTGTCAGAGGATCATAAAGAATTGTGATGATTCTTAAGTGTGACAATTAATTCTTGATCTATTATGTGAGTAAGATTTCGGATCAGTGTTTTGAATCTCTTTACTCCAGTATTTTATTGAGAGCCTATGGATATCACAGTCATTCTCACAAGATAAGTTATTTTACTTGTGGAGAGTTTAATTAATCTAGTGCATGCTATTCTACTACAGTTTATGGTCTACAAATGCTTGAGTACAATTCTTTGATTGGATCTTCAATTATCATAGAAGACAGAAAAATATATTAAGATCAATGATTGCTATTTTCTTGCATATGATGTTGGAAACAGGGCCAACTAACTCGAGAGTATCTAGGATACTCAAAGTTGATTTTAATCAATTTATATCTTAATGATTCTCCTAGAGATTCCAGTTGAATGAATTATCATATCTTAGAATTGGATTCTAAGGATAGGAGTTTCATAAAATCCCAAAGCCTGATTCTTCATAACATATTCATACTTTACTTACATTGCTTTGCTTATCATGCTTGGACGCTTCTTCATAGCCTACATGATTCAATTTTGTTAAATACAATAATTTGACATAATTATAATTAACGCTTTTGACCAAATTTGCCATTGACTAGAAGGGTGAGTTGGGCTAGCTCCATGACATGTCTTTGCAAAAGTCCCATAATCAGAAAACAATATCTGTACATAGATGAACTCCTCACGAGAAAATGAAATGAATTGTTATAGATGAACGCACGCATGATCCGTGCGAGTGGATGCAAGATGCCAAACAAGGAAGACTTCGACTAGGATTTCTAAGGTTAGAGATTAAGGTTTGTGAGGCTCCAAAATGAATGGTGCCTAGTTTTTCTATAGGCACCAGCTCCAATTTGGCGGTCATGTGACTTTTTCGCAGGCACCAGCACCATTTCTCTTGCAAGCACTGGCGCTACTCACCCGAGCACTCCATTTTGTCACGGGCACTGGCCGAGCACTGATGCCACACTCTCGAGCACCCACATGAATGTGAGACAGTTCTCCGATTTGCAGTTATATGAGCCATGAGATAGAGCAAAGGTTTGTTTATGGGATTATCATTTTGGATGCCCGATGACATGGCGCTCTGTAACGCTTGGGGCAACTAAAACTTTAAAAAAAAGAGAGCGTGTGGTTGTGTGCGTGCCGGGGCCAAAGGCTCAAGTGCTTCTAAGATCTTGGCAGGAGAGGGGAGGGACATACCGACAAAAGAATAAAATTCCTATAAAGGATAACTTGAAATCAGCTCATGGTTTAGCTATCTTCCTTTGTATATAAAGAATAGTTTTTTTGCATTTTTTGCCCATATTTCAAATTGCTTAAAAAGCAGAATGGCCGACCCATTGATTTCAAGGGTGATTATGTTTTGGAGATTCAAATTTTGCTTTATAATGGTCCTGTGAAAAAAGCTCAATTTTGAAAACAATGATTATGTTTTTCAAATGTAGATTCTATTGCATAATGGTCATGTGAAAAAACAGCTACAATAACTATCCTTTACACAATGGAATCAACCGGTGGGCAAATGACATTCTACATGGTAAAGAATCAGTCTTGACCTGTCCGGGCCCGCCTATGACTCTTTACCCACAATGTCATCTACCCGGCTCATTCCATAAAACGTAATGGATACATGCTGCTTATTATGCCCATTTTTGGGCAACTTAAAAAGCAGAATATGCATCTCATTTTCTGAAAATTCTTGTGCTGCGCTTTCTAGCCTGCACGTTAGGCATCAGATGTACGACTGCCACATGGCAGTTTCACACTGGTCGATCAAAGTCAAATTGCCTATTATGCTTCATAATGTACATGTGAAAAAATCATAATGTACATGTGAAAAAAAGTCAAATTTTCAGATTTTTTAGGCTTGGCCCAAAAAGAATTCCTATTTCTCGTGAGTAAATAACATATCTAGAAAATTTCTGAGACGAATAATATATCCATTCTCACCAATTTTCAAGCCAGTTTACCTCTAATAACATAATTTCTTTCATTCAATCAACCCCTCTTCGATCCTAGTACTCAGATTAAGATTAGGTTGATCTAATACAGACACTCCAGACTCAAACTCTGATCAAACTTACTCCTATTCCAATTAGAATGGAATTAGTAACTTTTGACCTTACATTGTACTACTTATAGATAATGATTCAAATTTTAAACCTATTCCACACAATCCCTAGAGAATTTCTCTTACTCTGAATCTATCCGAAAAAATTTCCTAAAAAAATCTCATTATTATACCACAGTTGGTTCTCTTCCAAAAACTATGCAACCAACAGATCCTCAAATAGTATTTTATCCCATCACTTCACTCTTCCTTTTAAAGAAATTATTAATTTCTATAAAAGTTAAGTGGAAAGGTGACATATAAAAATATTCAAATCCATAAAAAGTCAGTAGTAAGTATTTTCCACAAAAGGATTCACTCTATTACAAACAAGACTTTTCCTTCAGATATTTTCAACCCGAGTGACAGTACTATCATTCCTCTGAAATCCATTTATGCAAAAGAGATATCCTAGGTTTAAGAGATTGAAACACTTTCACCTTAGAATTTATCAGAATTCCAAGTCTATTCATGAAAGCAGTAATTTATATGACATAACAGTCTTTCAAAAGAATAACTTCATGCTGGAAAGGATCATATAAACCAGTCTGATCAGTTTAGGGAGATAGGATACTCCACTAGATTGTTGGCTCAGCTTAATCCTATTGAGAAAAAGCCGAAAGAATCACTTAACTAAAATACTCCATTGATAATCAGATGATCCATTCTGATGTCTTATATTCGAGAAATTACTTAGAAGTAAAGGATTAATTAAAAAAGCGAGAAATAGATTTGAGGCTTTCCGATTTTGTAAATAGTGAGAAACCACATTGGAATCTAGATTAAACCTCAAGATTTTCCAAAGTACCCTACATTTTATCAATGGTTTTTCTTTTTTCCATATCATGACTAGGTACTAAAATATTCCATTGATAATCAGATCTTTACAGTCCTAGAATTTCATTTCCAAAATTAATGATGTCCCATACCACCAACTCTTCCTTCCAAAAAACCCTTAACTGCCTTATCTGATATTCTAGAGATTCATTGATCATCTAGTTGTCCTATAATCCATATAGGATATTATCTCTTGTTCCCAAAACTTGGAGAATCCATTTATTCGGATGAATGACATTTCAGATGGATATAACAGATCCATACTTGACCCTCTAGTTTAAGTAGAAGAATTAACATGTTCAATATTACATTCTGATCTTTCCAGGTTAGTGATAAGCTTCAAAACCCTATTAATGCATCAACCCTAGGGACAAGCTTTTGTCAACTAACAGATCCAATGTAATCCATGTATCAGATTCCACTTCTAACATCACAATTGACATCCAAAACTGCAGATAAACTCAATGGTTACAAAGATATCAATTATGAACTTCACGAAATGAATTCTATTCTGAAAATTAATATCTTGTATTAAGCAATTATTCCCAAGGATTACCAAAATCCTAACTGCGAAATATATTTCTCAATCATACTTACTACCTCTGATGTCCACTCTTCTTCCCCCTTAGAATTTTTAGTCCCCTTAAAATCTGTTTTAGCTAAGGTACAACGAAGATATAAAGACATTATAAATGTAAAAAGTGAATTATTGTAGGAAAAAGTTTGAAACAATTTCATTTCTATCCTATACCTGGGTTGAATCATCTATATACAAAAATCATCCACTAGTATGAGAAACTAGTACTAGTTTGATCTTTTGCATACAATTCACTATAGGATTTAACATGAAATGAAATTAGTTTTTTACTTTTGATAAGTTCTTATCAATTACAATTTTTTCAATAAAATTGGACTGTTTTTTCTTTTAATTGATTGGTTTGGCATTACTTCGTCAATATTAACAAAAACTATCAAAACACTGAAATTACATTAATGGAAATCCTACCAATAGGATTTCAGTAACTCTTAATCTGTATCCAACCAGATCTCACTGCCCGGATAAAGAGTTCTGTCACCACTCGTTCTATTTGGCCATTTCATATTGTTTGACGATTTTAACTTCAATTTTGACGAGGATCTTGCACAAATGTTCACTTGACCCATTTCTAACGATCAGTTTTCATCAAAAATGTATCAGACAAGTGACCAATTTCAAATTTTAACCAAATATGAAATTCAATAGAAAACAAAAAAATCGAATTTTAACTCCAACCTGGGGATACAATACTCCAAAAGTTAAAATGAAATTAGAGTATAAACTATTGGCAAATTCATTGCAGTTCTTTATGTCAATTTTAAATTATCTATTACCAGAAAATAATTTAGCCTTAGTGAAAACATTGTGACTAACTCTGACTGAAAACTCAGTATAGTCAATTCACTAATCTAAAATCATTCCATAGATAACGAAAAAATGACCGAAATTTTGATTTTTTGAAAGATAAAAAAACTCATTTTTTGGTACCTTATCAAGTTAGTTTTTGAGTAGTGTGAAAAATATGGCAAAATCTGGCTTAATAATTTGCAATCCTAATTTGTGAATAAATCTCACACGTGTGGAGCATGTTCCCACGTGTGGAAAATAGTCAAAATAAATTAATCATGTTGACTTTAGGGGTCTCATAAAGTTTTGTAGTCAAGCATCTTGATGTAACTAGTTGATAGGGACTTTTTTGGCTTTAGAGTCAAATAGTCAAGTACACATGTTTTATCATCATTAGACCAAAAGTCAATTATGATGTACCTGGAGCTAGTTAGGTTGTTTACAAGTGTCAAAGTTAGATTTGATGAGTGATCAAAGTCAATGTGTTGGCAAAGAGCCAAGGGTCCAATCATAAGTGAAAGATCTGTTAGATGGGTCCAATCAAAATCAAGAGATGATGAATCACTCATCCAATAGGATTAGAGAGGTGCTAGAAAAGGGGTCCAATAGGAATTGAGCATGGACTACCTCGAGATACTACATGAAGATGGATTCACTTCATTCTTGAGTTAAGTTTTTGAGAGTTAATGGAGATTTGACAATTTGTGACTATTTCACTTTCTCTCTTTACCCGGGGCTTGATGGGCACTTTATCTCTCTACCCGAGAGCAATTGATTTTCATACTTAATTTTTTTGACATGAGTACTTTCCACACGTGTGAAAATACTTTGGTGATGAATGTATGCATGTAGATTTGTGTTTTTGCCTTAGAATTTGACATTGATCTTGATTATCAATGTATTGTTGATCTAAAGTGCAAACACAAAGCTTAGACTTTTTAATGACACATTAGGGCATTCCCACAAATGTGAATTTTTACAGATCTCCTTATGGATTGGGAGCAATCGATCCCCCAAAAACCACAAAAATAAGCTATTTTTTGGTCTTTTTTAATCTTCTACAAGCTTAATTCATGAAATTCTTGGCTCTAACTTCAAGGAGAAATTCAAAAGACTTTGGTTCAACTCTTTACAAGCTCTACATGGTGTTTCACAGCCACCTACTATCCAACTTTATGAATTAACAAGCAAAAATGATGATTTTTGGCTATTTTCCGGTTTTTTCTTCACTATAAAGTGGAAATTCATGATATGCAAATCTTCCTCTAGGACATGCAAACTAATTTGCAGAATTATAGCCATCTAAATGATCTAATCTTGTTGAATTTGTGTTTTTACTATCAATTTTGAGTCAAAAAACATGAAAAAAGTAAGCAATTTTGACCAAAACATAGCCTAGAATCATAAATTATGAAAAGAACCGGCATGCATCATAGATTTCATCATTAATGATCCCTAAAATGAAAGTACACTTGCTGAAAAATTTAGATCTACATAATATTTGAGCTACACAAGAAAAAGCTCCAAAACAATATCACAAATTGGCTTTCTAGGACAATTCTCCGTAAAACCCCAAAAAATTTCGAGAGTAATGGATCTTAGCAACATGAAAATGGAAACTAGGATAGTACACCCACTTGCCATATTGCTATCCACCTGGAAGAGAATTTCAATTGATCCACACCGAAATTTCGACGAAAAATAGCACTTCTCCAAGTTCTCCAATCTTCGTAAGTCTTGCTTTAATAACAATGTAAGAGTCATCTCCTCAAGATCTTGCTTACAAGACAAAACAATAGAGAACACATTGTTGGAGAAACCACCCAACCAACTAAAAGCAACCAATCAATCTCTAGAAGCTTCACCTCCAAGCCAAGGAATAGGAAGCATGAGAGCAGAGAGATCCTGACAATGAATCAACCAAATGATGGTGTAGTAGGGTGAGTTTGGCCTTCTCATATAGGCTCTAGAACCCTGTGCATGTGGAAATGCAAGGTCCTAACTCCCCTATACATATTTTCACTATGCATGGAGTTCCTATATATGGATTCTCTATACATAGACTGCTATTGATGTTGGGGGTATTCCCGTGTAAAAAATAAAATAGTAGAAATAAGTTGCGAGGGTCGTGGCATCCTGCGTGCATAAGCCCATGGCCCAATGAGCACTTGTAAATAAATAATTTTGGCAATAAACTTGACTTTGGGCCATGTAATTAAAATAATAATAAGAGGCCAAAGTTTAAGCTTAACTTAAGTTTTTAAGTTTTGTGCAATAGTCAAAAGTCAAATGGTGGTAGGTGGGGTGTGCTTCTTCCTACACCATAGATTGGATTGTGCTTCTTGTGAAGGGTGTGAATTTCAATCCCACCTTCTTGCAAGTAGCCAATAGGATGGAAGGGACAAGGGCCACCCCAAAGATAAAAAGGCACCATTTGTGACCATTTTTCATGCTTATTGAAAAGGAGGAAACTCTACCAAAGTGGAGAGCAAACATCATCAAGTGCTAATCAATCTTTTGCAATGGTCTCTTGTTGTGTTTTGTTTTTTTGCTTCGATTTCCATTGTTGTTGTTTGTAATAGTTATGGTTTCTACTTTAGCATGCATATTGAGCACCCCCCCCCTTCTCTCTCTCTCTCTCTCTCTCTCTCCTACAATCATGATGAATGCTTGTGTTTAAAGTTAAAGAAAGTAAAGTTAAGTGGGGGTAGTGTTAAGGTAGAGTTAGATAAGCATCTAAACTAGCAACTAAGCATAGTTAGGAACCTATCTTTGTGTTATAACCCTTTTTGACAACGGAGGGTTGCTCACCGACTATCCTACACATCCTACAGTGGTGGTGTCGTTGTCAGGGATAGATTATCTCTAACTAGCTATAGTTGCATTTTTAGTTGCTTTTGTTTTTTAGTGTGTTTTAGGTGGATTGGCAGGTAGAGTTAGCTTGCTTTGTGTATTTTTTGTGATTAGATTGTTCTTAGCTAGTGGAGGAGGTGTGGAAAGGTAGTGGAGACCCAAAACAGCCTCTAAAGGCTTGACATCGCATCACAAACCTTGAAAAACCATAAAAAAAAAAAAGTTCAAATCTGCATTTTGGAGGAAAAAGTGAGCAAAAATCACTTCAGACCTTACTATTCAAAAACCACTGGAAACTAACCTTCGCATGACTGGCATCAGCTCCAAGGTATTGTCCCAGACCTACATAGAAGTCTGCGAAGATTACTTCCCAATCGATTTGGAAAAAACTGAGAAAAACCCATAAAAATTCAAAAATCTCTTGTAAAAACAAAAAAAAATTCAAAATTATAAACTAACCTTCGCAGAGACTCTTGAAGCTCCATCTCATTGAGATAGTGTCATGGAGAAGTCTGCGAAAGTTTGATCCCAAAGAAAGTACCTCTACGAAGGTTCCCAAGATAAAAAAAAAAGGTGGGAAAATCAGGCTGAACCCTCGCAGACATCAAAATTTCCAGTTCCAGTATGAAGTAACCTTCACAAAGAATTCTGAAGTTCCATCTCATTGAGACAAGGACACAAAACAGCCTGCGAGAGTTAGTTTGATTCCAGTGAGCTGAAAAGTGGATTTAAGTGCTTAAAAATCACTAAAATCATCAAATCCAGTGAATCTTCGCAGAAGTAACATTCACAAACCATCTCATTGTCTTCAAAATATCATTTTCCATTAGTAATGAAGTATGTGAGAGTTAGTTTGAGATATTGAATTATTTGTGAGCAAAAAAGTGGTTTTGAACCTCGCAAACATCAATAACTTTCAGACCCCTGAGAAAAAACCCTCTCCACTTTGAACAAAGTCAGACCCATATTAGATCTAGCTCCTGAAAAACCTGCGAGTTATTTCTCAATAGATCTTGAAAAATCAAAATTTTTGACTGAAAAACAGTGAAAGAACTCTCGCACAGCCAACCCTCACACAAGTAACCTTCGCAGATAGAATCAATAGTTAGATGTGCACCAAATCCAGCTACTGTGAAAATCTCGGGCTAATTAGAGCAGATAGTAAAAAGTTATCAAGGAAAAACCATCGTAAAAGGCCTAAAATCACTCTTTTGGCCATCAAAACTGATCAGATCCCTAAGGATCCAGAGTGAATTTCATAGATCCATCAAGATCTAGCTACCCAGGACTTCTCTGCCGAATAAATCTGAGATCCAGACAATGGCCAACCTGTACCTGTAGCACCCTTGCAAGCAGTCGGAGGGCACCACGCCTTGAAATGCCAAAATATGATGGATCAACAGATCCGATCAGGTTCCTCCAGATCTACGAGCAAGCGTGCGAGATCTATGGTGAACAAACTCTGGCGGAAAAGTTGATGTTGTTCTCCATGTCACTCATTATTGCAGCGCAAGACTGGTTCTTCAATCTCTCGAACGAAGAAAAGTCTACTTGGGAAGGGGTTAAAGCGCTCTCATCATGCGCTGTAAACCAAGAAAATTTCTGGAAGATCCATTTCTCTTGTTGAGTAAAAGTATAAATGGAAAAAAAGAGACAAGGTCCGGGATTACATCGAGCGGGTCAAACACTTAAGATCCGAATGCAACACGGCTTTGACTCCCGATCATGCGATGATCATCTGGTTCCTTGCGGGACTGTCACGAAATATTAGAAGAGAACTCAAACGACGAGAGCAATATGCTACGTTGCAATAAGCAATGGAATATGCACTCAGAGAAGAGAATGAGGGTTCGGAGGATGATTCCTATCCAACAACTCATAATCCAACTCCTTCGGTAGCATCCACCTCGAATGATTCCAGTGTTTCAACAGATCTATTGATGGAGCAAATGGTGAAGTTACACAAGCAACAGATGGAACAGTTGACGGCCCAGTTTGATCAGAAATTGAAGGCCTTGCAAGGAGCTGTGGCACCAACTCCAAACGCACCTAAATTGAATCAGCCACAATATCCGCGAAGAGAAAATGTATGGTGTCAAGTGTATACCCAGAAGCATACAACCAATGAGTGTCCAGTTTTGAAGCAAAATCTCAAGCTAACAGACAGGTATTTCCATCTGTGCAACGCATCATCGCACGAGACGGTATTTTGTCCATTCAACCCCAGGATCATAAAGCGGAAAAGGAACCAGTATCAAACTTTATATCCTTATCACAAGGGGGCACCGAATGCGGCACCACGGTATGGAGCGCCAAACAATCAGCAGTCAATGGCCTTACCTACACCACCAGGGCCAGCTAAAAACCAAGTGGCCCATATGAATTTGATAGCAGCAAAACGTGAAGTGCCACCTCAACTTGAGCAGCAACGGTGGTATGGTTCCGATGAGACATTTGTCAATCTCGCAATCAACGAGTATTATGCGACCTACGCTGCCCAACCTCAACGTTATGGTGGAAGAATCTACGGCTGCTCTGGATGCGGTGAAGGGCCCAAAATTCTCGAGTGTTCTCAAAAAGACGTGTATAACCCATTTTGCCGAGAATGTAGATATGGACATTGTTACAAGAATTGCCCATTCAAGCCTGGAACCAGTGCACCTTTGAACTTGATCTCAGTACAACATAACAACAGTTCCAAGAAGGACGCCACCAAAAAACACAAATTTCCATGTTCCAGTGTTAGCGGTTACGCGAGCACAAAAACTGAAGGAAGTGGCTCCACCACCCTCATCAGTATCGATGGCGGATGATCACCCTTAGCTTCAGGATTGTATCCGAATGTGTAAGAGACGTACCTACAGAACCTCTTGATACCGAAATACCAGCACCAACAACAGGCTCGCTGTTGCGACCAGATCAAAATGATTGTTTGCATCATCATCATGAAATCCCATTCCACATGGGAGAGCCTGAGATTCCACATACTAGAGTGCTCACAAGCTTATTGGCTAGCCGTTTAAACTTGTCCCTCGGAGAGTTGTTGCGGATCGCATCTCAAGCTAAGAGCATCCTAGCATAATGGCTCAAGTCGAAACCATAATCAGCAACAGAAGAGCCCTTATATTGCATGGGCTATGAAGGAACCAACAACGTCCTCCAAATTGGAGCAGCATGGGAGAGTGAACAGATAACATTACGTTGTCAATCAAGCACAAGAGATATGAGGACGAAGCTACGGTAGTAAACGGAAGATCAAGCGTCAATTTGATCTTCGCCATTTTGTATTAGAAATGGGGTTTGCAAAGGTTGAAGCCATCGAGATTTGTCATCAAGTTAGTGGATCAATCTTGTGTAAAACCAAAAGGTGTGATTGAAGACATTCCGATAAATATAGCGGGAGTGCAGTTCATAATTACATTCGTGGTGATGAAAATCCCAGAATCCACTTCCACTTATCGAATTTTACTTGGAAGACCTTGGTTGAGAGTCGCACAAGTGATTCATGACTGGGGGACCGGGAAACTCACCTTTGAAAACCAAGAGCAGGCTATAAGTTGGATCCAACCACATGGGCGGTGAAACCGATTACACCCAAAGTTGATGACGGATCATCCACCACTAATCACACAATTGATTGCCCAAGGCAAGCCAAGGGGGATTATTGTGACTCTGAAACAGATATTGTACGATGAACGGACGCATTAGTGATAGTTGAATGCATGGCTGGGCAAGCATGTCAACCATATTCAGATTCAGAACCCAACACCTCATCACCAAGGGGTTACACTCTAGACACACCAATACCTTTTGGAGTAATAATGATTAATGTGACATGGCTATTAGCAGAGCTAATTCGCATTTAGATCTGAGATGTTTGATGCATTCAATGTAATCTCGGACCATCTCTTTTTTGCCCATTTTGATCTTACTCAGCAATAGAAAAGAATCTTCAAGAAACTTTCTTGGTTTGAAGCGCATAATCATAACAGCTTTAACCATTTCTCAATCAGCACGTTCTTCTATAGTCTTGTTATAAAACCAGTCTTGTGCAACTCTCATCAATGCCATTGACAAAAGTTTCAACTTATTTTTTGGGTTTACTTCACCGTAGACTTCACATGATTCATTAAAGATTTTTAGAAATCTACTGGATCTGTAACTTCATTATACTTCAAAAAATCTAAACGATGTGTTCTTTTGATAACAATATGTGGTTGTGAAACTTCTGACTCTGAATCTACATCTGCCATTGTTTAAAATTTTTTTAAATGGCATCTCTGTGATATATAACTATTTAGAAGAGATTGTATCTAGATTTTTCAGATTGGATCTAATTTTTCCAATACGATGATTTGATCTGATCATAATCAATGAGAAAATGATATCATATAGGAATTTTGTGAAAATAATATTTGGATCAATAAAACTCGACATTCTATAACTAGCAAGAATTCAACAATTAGTGTCTTCACACTCATAAATTTTCACAAAATTGACAGTTGCTAAATCAAGAAGATCAAAAGTCAAAAATAGTATTGATGGAGCTTACCTAGGCAAGGGTTAGCTCGGCGAGGGTTCACAATTATTATTTTGGATAAAAAGACTCACTTAATTGGCTGTTTTGACAAACCTACAAAAACTAACATTCGCCCTTCTAACTGGAGATAGATCTGAAGTCCAAAGTTTATTGGCTACTTGCATTTTAATAGTCTGTATTAGCGTGCATTTTGAGTTCTTGCATTTTCGTAGTATCTACTAGCTTGCGTTTTAAATTCAATTCTATAATCACATTGCTTCTTTGACATGTATCATCATTTGATCTACCACAGTTGTGTTGTGACTATTTGATTTTAGAAGTTTACATTGGAAAAATTCCTGTCTTTTTTCTCATTGGTGAGAAACGAGATGGAAGTTAAACCCTTGAAACTAGTCAAGATTGTCTACTTACCATTCATTCTGATCAAGAGTGCACATTGATTAGGTAAGATGAATATATGGACTTGATCTATTAGTCTACTAGGGCAACATATGAGCTCTCTACATTAAATAAGAGGCTCATTCGTATATATTTTATATTGAGAGAGTTGGAAACTTGCAGTGTCACTTGAGAAGTGAATCTATTGGTGCTTGGTTGCCATAGCTAGATAGTAGATGCTATTGAGCCTTACGTATTGAGTTGACTTGAGGTCTCCATGGCCTAATATAAGTGTATGAGATTTAGATCCATTGCTTTACAAGTTTCATATGTATCAATCTTCATGTCATTTGATTTGATCAACACATGTGAAATCCTCCATATGAGATAGTGCTTGATAGTTTTCACCATATTGCATCTCAGTTGAGGCAAATTCAACACAAAATACCAAGTATGAGTCTCCATTTTCATCTTGCCAATGAAGATCTCCACATTTTGAATGAATGCCAATTTGGAGCTTTCTCAACTCCCTTTGCATGATCAATACTTGAACTTTATTGGCTTGAAGTTTCTCCATGAGTAGTGAGAAAAATTTCCCAACTTTGCCAATAGTAGGATTCTAAATCTTGAACTTTGCATAACAAGAAATATATTGAGCATTTCAATGTTGTTCAAGACCACTTTGGAAGATTTACCTTGATCATACATAACAAAAAGAAACACTATTTCATCTCCAAGCTCCAAATATTATAAAACAATGAAATTAGTTTATCAAAACTTGGCAATTTCAACACACTGACATGACTTTGTTCAAATATGAGATGAGATAAGTAAGCTAAAGTAAGAATGCACTTCCTTGTTGCTCCTTTGACATTAATTAGATCTTTAAGAGGCTACAAAAATAGGATACTCTTGACTTGAACTTTGGATTCCTTCCAGTGATGCCTCCTTGCTCCATATTGCCAATCTCCTATTGTTGTTGATGAAGCACTTGAAGAGATCAACTTTGTGATATTTTATAAGGACATCAAAGCCTTTGTTCATATAGATATTTTTAGATCTAAACATCTGAAAATACTCCATCTTAATTATTGGACTAAGATCACACGAGACATTATCAAATCTCATTTCACTAGTCATAGTAAAAACAATGTCACAAAACAAAAGATAGATGTTATGGTTTCCATCAAAATTGAGATAGAAGAGGTGAAGATGAGTATCAAACCTACTCCTTGCTCCCATACAATAGATTCACAAACCAAGTTCTCCTTGTTTTGAAGAAAGTGCACCTTGAGTTGCTCCATGTAGTCTTCTTCCACCATCATGTTGCCATCTTGGTCATACTTGAAGAACTCTTCACAACTATAAACCCCTTTGGAGTTGATGACGAGAGATAAGATCCAAGCATTGGATCTTCACAAGAGCCACTCTTGCCTTGTCCATTTCTTCATACCGCTCCTTCTCAACCATTTTATCATGTTAAGGAAGAAGAAACTTCTATTTCAACATTGTCATGATTTAAAACAATATTGGTGTCTTCAACTACTTGACCATAGATAAATCTTAAGAAAACCTTTCTATTCATAAATAAAATTCTAATCAAAGATGGAGAAAAATTCTTACAGATAATAATTCAACCTCATTTTTATTTATAATGTCTTCTCAAAAGTCAATTTAGATCTTGTAGTATAACTAGTATAAGGAATTCTATAAGACTTTTCATGAGATGCCATCAATGACACGTCCTCCTTTGCCATCAAACTTCTATTGTTAGAAAACAGACAAGCTTTAAGTTTGCAGAGCCTCCAATTCTATTGAATTTAACAATCAAGATTCCTTCTTTCTAAGAAAGAAAAGCATCACCGAACAAAACATTATCAAGTCTTGAATTCCTCTTTGTAGAGAAATGAAGATGTATAGAACCAGTACCTTCTACCACAAACTCACCATCATTGCCATGAATAGTACAGTGGAGAAGACATGTGTCATAGTTGAGTGTCAGTTGTTATCCATGTCCAAAAGAAGTTATACTACTTAACAACATAAATAGCATTTTGTGAATCATAGTCATGTCTTCTCAAATAACATCATGTATTTAGCGATAGGCCAAACCCTAGTATTTCCGTATCAGGGCTCATGCCATACTGATCAGTTTATGGGCAATTGGTCCATATCAATTTATATTGTTTTGAACGGAGTATGAACAATTTTAACCATATGTAGTTTAACTAGCTAAAAGATATGGTGTGGACACACACGTGTGCTGGTATTAGGGCAAATCCATGCCATTCTAATCCATGTGAGTCTTGCTTTGAGATACAAGTCACGCACTATTGTCCATACTCTTGAGCATATCCATGCTTTCAAATCGTGTCTCACCATAAATCTAATGTGACATTTGAATGGGTATTATTAACTATAGCCATTATTAAATAGTGTGATTCTGATAAAAAACCATATTTACCATAATAGCAAATTCAATCCATGGCATTTAGGACTTCATAATAGATAGGTCATATTTTGTTAAAGAGGTTTTCCCGATTTTTACAAAGTATTTTGGCAACTTCGTGCCATTCTAATTCTTATATAAGAACCATGTATCTTACACATATCCATGTTGTCTAAGATCGTTATCTCAAAAACCTAAGTAATGGACAACTTTTAAAGAATCATTATTGGTTTGTTAAACAAGTTTGTAAACGCTAAACAATCTAATTTAAAAAGTATGGTGTTGAGGTTTATGGCTAAATGTCTTTATTTATGCGCATTGGTCATAGGAATTTGAAATCATACATAGAACGAAAGCATTACTCCCTTGACAGAGAATCCAAACCATATGTAATTTATACACCACCTGAGATTCGTTAGAAGAAATCATACCTGAAAGTCCTATTCACGTTCTTTTGCCAGAATTAGAATATCAAGGCAACTTCAACCCAACTGCTATAACATATTAAAGCAAGAATTATATGTACATGTGTCTGAGTGTATCGATATGTGGTTCGAAACCGAACCTAAATGACTGAAGTAAAAGAAGGTCGTAGTATCGATTGATGCTACATGATTACAAGACGTAGATGTTTTCCTTATTAGTATTCAAATGCTAGTAAATCCTACGTAGCAAGAACTATCATGAGAGATATTATTCATTAAAAGAGTGTATACTTGCTATACATTCAGCTGTAACATGTTATGCATCATTCTAAGCTTACAAATATGCGAAACAGAATGTGAACTTCCTTTGGTCCATCGCTGGATAGGAAGGTGGCATTTCATTAACAAACAATCATGTATGTAGATGGTTGTTGGACAGAAATCATGCTTATGCATTAATGTAGCATAAATGATCATTCACCAGAGTTTATGTGACATAAATCACTGGTGGACAGACCAGAAACGGATCTAAGAAAGACATACTAAGCTCCATCGCTACCCATAAATGACCATTCAACAAGTTTTATGTGACATAGATCGCTGGTGGATAGATGTAGAAACATATCTAAAAAGATATGCTATGCTCCATCGCTGCCCAAATGGTGTGAGCACATATATTTTGACATGAATGTAACAACTACAAGCTTTATGAGTAAAAAATCATCATGAATGGTGCATCGATGTCAACAGAAGTTCAACCACATAAAATGCATTAACACAAAGATGCTATGATCACTCATTATGAGTGAAAACAATATCTATATACATCTGAAATATGTAACAACATAAAAACGTCAAAAGAGTTTATTGCTTCCATAATAGATAAAATGATGCATTTACCATAAGGTAGGAACAGAGATGGCAAGCTTGGTAGGGCTTTTTTGCTATGAGCAGCCAGTTGATCTCTCCTCACACCGTGTTGTGAAGAAACAATGGTCGATAGTGGGTGATATATATAGTGGTTTGTGAGGAAGCTTCATGAATAGTGGTATATTGCCTTGATGAGGAGGCAACCAATCATGTCCATTCGTTTATGCTAGGCTTAAGACCTTATTAGAGCTTATCTATCAAAATAGATGGGAAAAATTTGAATAATATAGTGTGGAAAAGGAGTGGTATAAGTAAGGACCTTTAGAAATAAAATATTGTTGCCTTGGAGTAGTTTGACATAGGGAGGTACCTTAAAGCGAAGAAGAATCCAACAGAGAGAGAGAGAGAGAGAGAGAGAGAGAGAGAGAGAGAGAGAGAGAGAGATTACAAAATATCACATAGTTCCTCTTGACAAGTCAAGACTTTGAACCCTTTAAAACCTTTATAAACTAACAAGAAAAAATATAGCTAAAAAAGATTATACAGTATTCATAAAAAGCACTACTTACCTTGAAAAACTCAATGCTATTCAAGAAAAACAAGTCATGTCTTTAATTAGACCATTCTAAAACCCAATAGACCTAACCTGAGACAATATGTCATTTGAAGCTTTGACGAAAAAAATTACCATTATAGCCGCCATGGACATCATGAACAATGTTAACACAAATCCATGCCATTTTAACCAATCTGTCGGAAACAAATGTAGACATTCTTGCACAAATCCATGTGTTTCAAGAATGATCAAGCCAATGCCCTAATAAGCTTATACACAAGACTAATGGACAGAACAAAATGGTAGTTTGTAATCTCCATGTGACATTTTAGCAAAAAGACTTAATCATATGGTGATATTAGAAGGGTTTGACTTTGTTTTAAGTTACGGTATAGAAAGAATAACAAAAGCATAAATAGGTCTTACTTAGGAGCCTTAAGAGCTATGTTACCGCATAATATGTTGTGCATTTATTTTCCTTACCTTGATAAGTGTCCTAGTGCACTCCTATGATGATGTCATGGAGTTTCCAAAAAGTGTATTTTATTAGCAACAAGAATTTAGTCTCAAAGCCAAACCTTAGTTTAATGTTGTATCTCAAACAACCTTACTCCCTTGAATGTAAGACAAACATTGTCTTATGCACGGGGGTTTCACATTGAAAATGCCTTTGTTCAACATACTCCTATGCCTTATTACGAAACATAAACTGTAAACCGTATGAAATAGGTAAATATATTAATACAAATCTTTCTAAGACATAAGCCAAAGTGGCATATTGTGGTCCAATCAAGGCTTCGTATAAAGAAGACACTATAAGAACATTTGATTCTTATCAAAGCAACGTAATTGCTTACGAATAAGCGATTTAATCATAGCTTCCATTCATCTATGAGCCTCAAAAACATCTGAGACAGAATGTGTATCAAATGGCCTTACATAACTGGTAATCAAGCAATTATGAATTACTGGAGCGCTGTCCAGACAGCATATAGAGCACCCAAATAACAACTAAGAAAATGGAAAACCAGGCATCTTACTTTATAACAAAATAAGCTCATTCAATGTGGTAATATGAAGCAAACTGGGCGCTGTAGGAGAACGATGGAGTGCTGAAAAACCAGCGATGGTTGGAAAAAGATAGCCCTCAGAAAGTGTAGCAGCAAAAAAGCAGAGGTGCATCGCTGATGGCTAGGCCATAATAATATGCATTCATGTAGACAAAAAATGATATCTTGCAAAGCTGAAATCAATATAAATAAGTAATGCTTACAAAAATAGCTTTGTTCGTGATGATGGTAGGCGCAGAGAGTGCTCAATCCTTCTCCGATTGCTGATAAGGTCAAGCATAGAATCCTACATACATATATAGTCTTTTGTGGGTCATTATAGATAAGCTCTACTAAACCCATCAAATAATACCTCGTCCCTAAGTGGTTTCATAGCGCTACAAACTCAAATGGAAAAGGTATGCTAAAATGTTGTGAGAGAGAGAGAGAGAGAGAGAGAGAGAATCATTCACATAGTTCCTCTTGGTTAAGCAATATCAAACCCTTTGAAAAATGAAACACCCTAGTGCGTTTATTCATAGGAAAATTTAGTAGGTACATTGATGAAAAAGATATATACACTCCGAAGGGGAAGTTTAAATAAAATTAGGCTCAAACAAGAGCTAAGCTTGCACTAAAGCTAAGATTAATCCAAATTCTGGCATTAAAAATAACAGTGCATAAACTATGATGATGTCCGTGAGAGTCTGCCAACTGACTGCAGCAGATCGAAAAAGTGAAGAGGTGGTGAGTCGGCTAATGAAGGGAGATGAGATGTAGCAGACCCAGCCACTGTCGCCCGTTGCAGAAAAGATAGGGCCTGAGCACGTTGCAGGGCAATGGAAACACGCTGTTTGAAGGAAGCCACGAGAATAGGAATACCTTGACGCTCTGCCGCCTGATGAGAACACATGCGAAGAAAATCCTCAAAGCGTCGATGGAAGGTGCCATAAGTCTCAATAGCCAAAGGAAGGAAAGCATCAATGGGGTGCCTGTCGGAGTAGTTTTTTTCCTTCTCTTGTGCTGCGACGCCTGCCGCTTCTCCTGGTGTGAAGGCAGAGCGAGGCAATAGGTCACCACGCGTGGGATCAACAACAACAACATCTGCCAAAGTACGAAGCCCATCCCGAGAGAGGACAATGTCAACACACCTGCGGGAAGAGTGGGACGCGGAAGAAGGAAGGACATGAGACTGCTCTCTGAGGACATGGAATCCTCCATCTCTGGCTATAGCGGCCGCTGCATCTCTGACAACATCATGCGTAGCTGTGCGCTCACTCCCAAAAGGACAATGGAGGAGGTGGATAGCAAGAGCATCAATAGGGTGACTACAAACACACCTGGAGAGACCCAAGACCGAAGGATGAGGAAGCCCCAAGCGAAGACGAAGAGCAGTGGTGAAGATGGCCGAAGACAATCGAAAGGAAGGAATAACAGGCCGAGCAGACAGCCAAGCCCCGGCACTAGGACCCGCATAAGAAAGAAGCCGAGCTCGATGCAACGCCGAAGGAGCCTCAAAGAGCATGCTAGAAAGGGTATGCTTGTGCACGCGCTCCAAGAGGGTCTCTTGCAAGTGATCTGAACTGAAAGTGAGGAGTTGCTCAAAAGGAGGAAGACAAGCTTGGGTAGAGAGGGGGAGGAGCTCTCGCGCAGCAATGAGAAGGTGCTGGAAAGGCAGAGAACCGCTATCCGCATGAGCAATGCAATCTGAGAGGGCGAAAGCCAGAAAGGAATTGGGAAGACAAAGCAGGGGCGACAAGAGCCCAGCTCCCAAGAAAAGCTGCAGGTGTAGAAGAAACCGTAGAAAGAAGACCCACACCTCCACAAGAAATGGGTAACCGAGCCTGGTTCCGAGCTGAAAGGGTCTCCACACCATCCAAAGAACCAGGGCCCAAAAGGCGGCCAAAAACATCCATAAGAGAGCTGTCAAAAGAAGAGAGGAGATGAAAAAAGTCCGTAGTAGGGGGAAAAGTCTGCAGCAGATAAGAAGGACGCTGGATAAAGCAAGATGTCAAGATGCCAAACGCGACCTGAGTGTCGCCCAATAGGGGAAGCATATCTGAATGAGCAACATCCTTCTGGAGAGCCTCACCAAGAAAAGTAGAGCTGAAGGAAGCAGACCCAAAAGGAACACCCAGAATTCGAATGCCATCCAAAGGAGCGAGGAAACCTTGAGGAGGAACAAAGTCCTGGGGAAGACCTGTTGGAGACCACACTGAACACTTGCGGGGTTGAATAGACAAACCAAGTGAAGCCAGCTGCTCAGAGAAATGATGAAATGCGAGGAGCATCGTAAGAGTAGGACCAACAATATGAGTGTCATCAGCAACCGAAGGAAATAAGCAGGAGGGAAAGGCCTCTACAGAAGCTCGAAGTGCATGGAAATGAGCCAGAGCGAAAAGAGGACCAGCCAAAAGATCACCTTGACGAGTACCTGCTGTAGACTGGGTAGTGGAAAGATCCCCAGAGTGCACATGGTGACTGTAAAAGAGAGGAGTCTCAGTAGAATAGAACAACCGCACAAATGGGATAAGTTGAGCCAACTCACCACCAGCCGTGCGCAGCTCTTGAAAGATCGCAACTCTAGAAACAGAGTTAAAAACATTGGAAACATCCACTTGGAGAACAACCCGGTCAGGATGGAGATCAAGGGTGGCACGCAAACCATGAATGACAGCTTCATAGCCGCCAGGAGTAGAGACACCAAACTGATGAGGGGAGAGAAAAGAGACAAACATATGTTGAAATTGAAAACAGATAGAACGACTAACAAGATGGAGGAGGACTTCACCAATAGCGATGGGACAGACGCCACCCGAGGCTTTAGACATGGCGATCAAACGGGACGCAGACAAAAGACAAGTGACAGAAGAAGGAATGTGACCAGAGGCGATAAAAGAGCAGACCTGAAAGAGTTGAACAAAGCCACTAGCAGAGTCCTCAGGTGGAAAGCAATCACGAAGGTGTTCATAGACCAAACCGGAGGGACCACCAACAGCAAGACAATGACTACGATGGAAGGCACAAGAGAAAGAATCACGATCAAGCACCAAGTCAACATCAGACACAAAGTCCTCCACAAACAAGGGAAGAATGCCTTCAGAAGCAGGATGCAAAGCTTGGAGAGCAGCAACAGTATCAGCTGAAGAGGGAGCGGGTGTGAGAGGAGCTTTTTTTTTAAATTTTTTAAATTTAGTGGGCAATATGGGTATCAGCTTGAAGCTCTTGACGAGAGCAGTGCATTTATGCAGGTTGCCGATGCTTTCAGCTACAAATTGTGTTAGACAACTAAATAATGCACCTCTCAGTTTAGTAGTCACTAGTTAATCGTGAGCTCAGATCTGTAAGGCCCCCGTTATGAGGAGAAGCCATTACTGAGCACGGTTGTTAGTATAGGGTCTACTGTGAGACCATGATGGTTATGAGATGGCTAGATTACAGTTTCTATATAGCAGCAGGTCTTGGGGGGTTCGGGAGGCGGTAGCCCCCCGAGAAACGGGGGGTCCGGGGGACGGTAGCCCCCCGGCAGGGGGTTTGGGGGGCAGAGCCCCCCGACAGCGGTACGACCTCTTCAGTTTGAAGCCCTGATGTCAAACAACACATGGGAGCCTGTGAAGCCACCAAACAACATGCATGTGATTGGATGTAAGTGGGTATTCAGAATCAAGTATAATCATGATGGATCTATCAATAAGTATAAAGCAAGACTTTGTGCCAAAGGCTACTCACAAATCAAGGGTCTTGATTATGAAGACACCTTTGCACCAGTTGCAAAGATGGTAACAATTCGAATACTCATATCTCTTGCATGTTTTCACAAATGGAGTATGTTCCAGCTTGATGTTTCTAGTGCATTTCTCAGTGGTTACCTTGAGGAGGAGATTTACATGGAACAGCCTCCAGGTTTATTTATAAGCTAATAAAGTAAGATATAGTTGAAAAGCAAAATAAAGTACTTAAAAAAAAAAACATCGCAAAGCAGAACTCATTTCAAGACATCCAGCTGGTATCTGCCACCATCCCACAACACAAAATCGTGCGAGTTAGTATGTGAGGAAGACAGGTGTCAACACTAAATGTCAATTGTTATCTGTGTACAAAACAAGATTTACTACTTCACAGCATGGTTATAATTAAAAAACGGGCAAGACCTCCTCTAGGAGAGAAGAAACGACCACAAGCATGGCAAGGAACCCGTTCAAGGGGTTGAGAAGGCAATGCAATAAGGGTCAAAGGAGGCTCACAACCAAGCGAGGGGGCAACAATGCCATGGGAAGAGGTGGGCGAAGGAGGAACAAAGGGTGCTATGGCAAGCGAGGAACCTAAGGATGAAGAGCCTAAGGATGTCCAAGAAGCACTTCAATCCAAAGAGTGGGTTGAAGCAATGACCCAAGGGTTTGAAGCCTTGATGTCAAACAACACATGGGAGCTTGTGAAGCCACCAAACAACATGCATGTGATCAAGTATAATCATGATGGATCTACCAATAAGTATAAAACAAGACTTTGTGCCAAAGGCTACTCACAAATCAAAGGTCTTGATTATGAAGACACCTTTGCACCAGTTGCAAAGATGGTAATAATTCGAATACTCATATCTCTTGCATGTTTTCACAAATGGAGTATGTTCCAGCTTGATGTTTCTAATGCATTTTTCAATGGTTATCTTGAGGAGGAGATTTACATGGAACAGCTCCAAGTTTATTCATAAGCTAATAAAGTAAGATATAGTTGAAAAGCAAAATAAAGTACTTAAAAAAAAAAGAGCATTGCAAAGCAGAACTCATTTCAAGACATCCAGCTGGTATCTGCCACCATCCCACAACACAAAATCGTGCGAGTTAGTATGTGAGGAAGACAGGTGTCAACGCTAAATGTCAATTGTTATCTGTGTACAAAACAAGATTTACTACTTCACAGCATGGTTATAATTAAAAAACCATAGTCCATTCTTTCCATTCAAATAAGGTATCTAGTGAAAAGCCAAACCATCCTTTGATTGTATCAGAGCGGATGCCATACTGACAAGTGATCAGCATGTGCGGTATTGGTTCTTATCAATCAATAATTTTCATGGATAGGTACTTAAAAGTTAACTATACAAAAATTTGCATTAGCAAATAGGATGAGTGGGGACGCACACGCAAAGGTATTAGGACAAATCCATGTCATTCTAATCCTCATGACTCGTTGAAAGTAACGAGTCATGCACTGGTGTCAAGACTCTTAAGCATATCTATGCTTTCCAGGATCGTACAAGCTCCTACTTTTATGATATATTAACCTAAATGGGTACTTATGACAAGTCACATACTACTGAATTCAAAGATATTAGAGTTGGCTAGTACAGACAAATGACGGTTGTTGGAGGATTTGCGGACTTCGAAAAGACCTAACTCTTAGCTAGACCATAGATCTACAATTATGAATAAGTGAGAGAAATTTGGCACCTTGCCTTTTTAAGTCCAACTCGATGATCACAAGAATAGTTGATTTATTAGAAGTTAATAACAGGACTTTAGGCCAAATTGCGAGAATTAAATGTCGTAGGGCCTAGTACTCAAGTTAGTGAATAAAAGCGAGTTCCCCCCAAAAGTCAAATTCAAATAAGGAGGGAGGTAGGAATTGGCCAGTAGGCTTTGAGGCCAAGTGCCCTAGAATTCACTATAAATAGTGGTGCTTTGTAGTTCATTTTTATGTTCAATCAAGAAGGTGAAAGCTCTACCGATTTGTACTTAAATGTCCTTGCTATTTCTTTCTTACTCTATCTCTCATATTCTAAACACCATTCTTAAGATCCATATGGATCTCAAGAAATCAGAAAAACAACAAAAATTGCTCATTTTCTAATAATTGGGAGACAAAAAGGGGACAAAATCTTCATCAGACACTGATAAGTTTTAGTTCCCTTGCAACCAACCTCCGTTGACTTGTAGGCAGGACCACCATGATGCAGTGCAACTACAAATTGAAGGGCAAAGGTTACTTCCTAGCCATTTTCTAGAAACTTGAAAAAAATAGCAAAAAATAGTGATAAAAAATATAAAAAAATTATCAAATAAAAAACCCTCGCCCAATCTATTGTAGTTAAATCAGATCTAGATCAACGAAGGTTAATGCTAAAAAAAATAACAGTGAAAGTTTTCTAGTTGCAGATAACCTTTTGTTGGAAATTTCAACTTTTCTACAAGAATATTAGATCTTGGAAAAGAACCTTTGCCAATGTCTTAATCATTTTCTCATACTATTTTTGGTAATCAATGAGTCAGGCGAGAGTTAGTGAAGATTTTCTGAACTTCAAATTATTTTTTGAAGAAAAACTCCAAATTTTCAAAAAAATTATCACTATCTCTCTCCCAACGTTAGCCCAACCTTCGCCAGTCCTACGGAGCTTTCCAAATATAGTAATTTTTCATCAGTGAGTTCGGCAAGATTTATTTCCATCAGTTTTTCTTTTTCCAATGGAAGTTATTTGTCCAAAAATATCAGTTTTAATCCTTGCTAAGCTTAAAAAAATCTTTGTTTTTATCAAAAGAACCTTCACTGGAAAAAAAAAAATTTGATGGAAAAAAAGATAATGTCAAAAAGTGGAGACTTGTAAATGAGCATCGTCATAAACATGTTGGGTGTCACTATAATGGTCATTAACACTAGAATTCTTTTAAGCACATTTTTGTGCACGTGTGCACAAAAGTGCGCATAAAATCCTTGCTCACTTGATGAGACATCGCATGCCATCAAATGCTTGAAATTTCAATCTTTCAATTGTATGTGGAACTAGACTTGGCTCTTCATTGTGTTATTGGAAGACTTAATTTTTCTCTGTCTCAATTGATGGCAATTTGCCCCCAAAGAAGTTCAATTTTCAGCACTTTTCAACACTTCACATGGGTAACTTTAGGTGCACGTATATATCTCTATAGGACTCCAAATTTAAATTTTTTATAGACATGTTTCTATGGCCATAAAGGATTTTTGAAAGTAGACAACCAAAAGAAAGGGTTGTAAATATAAGAGTCACATCCCTGTTAGTGAAAACTTTACAGGTTTCTGTATTGTACAATCTATACCTTCCATCAGAAATACAATAGGCAACAAAAACAGTTTTGAAAGAATGCCCATCAAGTTTCTTTCTATTGTCCTTTGGGACATGAGCATAGACAGTACATCCAAATACGCTCAAATGTTTTAATGAAGGCTTGGATCCTATCCAGATTTCATGAGGAGTTTTGTTGTCAAAGAAGGCCTTTAGTTATACATCAGTTCTGCACGTAGGCTGATGTTGATACAACATATTGCCAGAACAATTTGGGCAACAAAGCATGAGTTATTATGCATTTGGCAAACTCGATCCGTCTTGATGTAACGAAGTGTGAGGTTGCTTCTGAATCAAGGATTATCTCATGTGTGTCAGCCTTTATAAAAGTCCTAAAATTGTAGAGCAAATTAAAGACATGGTAAGTTTGGATCCGACTTTAAGAATCAGAAATCAACCTTAAACCCTAAACCCTAATATAGCATAAACACTAAACAATAGTCTAATTTGAACAAATGAAATAAATGCACAAAAGAAAAAGAAAACAACAAACAAGGAGGTGGTAAATGTTTCCTAGTACTAAAAAAAAACATGATAATTCCATCAAAAGTTTTTTGCAAAATTAGCAAAAACTTTGAAAATTTGCCATACAAGAAAAAACACCAAACGAAAGCTAATGACGATGGGTAAGCCTACAATTGTACTCCACATGAGGATCTAATCATGTTGCTCAATGTGTATCACAAACACATGCTCCATGCACCCCTCTACTCCTACTCATGGTTATTTGCAAAAATGAAGGCTCGGGAAGGCTCGGTTTTTTCTTTTAGTAATTTGGGATTTTATTTGATTATTTATTTTGGAAACACATTTCATACATGTGAAATAGAAAGTTTTGAGACAACATGTCTGAAACAAGTGTACGTGGCTTCCGATACTCAAATCTATGATAAGTTTTGGTTGATCACTTAGTAATGCAAGAACAATCTAGAGAAATTTAATGAGTCAATCGTATTGATTGAAACTTAAAACGGGGTTCTTTAAAAAGTGATGCAGATTATTAAGTTTTGATCTGTTTCAAGATACGATTTACGTTTTCTTCATCCAAGAAAAGCATATTGAGGTTGAGGATGAAAAGTGAGATGGCCTAAATTGAACTAAGTGACCATTGTGAAGTGGATATGATTGGAGGTTATGAACTAGGGCAACATTACCATAGTATTGATGCAACCATTCGTGAAATAACAATTTCATATGTAATTATGAATGCTGGACTAACAATAAATGTAGTGCAAAGCTCACATAAAGATAAACTTTTAGGTCAAATTAGGAAGTAAAATCACGTTGAGATTAGCAAATATTTTCCTTGTGAGGCATGAAGGTGTAATACAAAAATTGGCAATTACAGTGACTTGCAAGGCAACCCGTAGGCAATCAATTCGTGCTTTATACCCCATGAAGTTAGGCATGCCATGGACCAAAAAAATATAGCAATATGGTAATCTACTACTTTATTGATTCATTCCAGTATTTCATGGGCAATTCAACTTGGTTGATTTGAACATTTGAATCGGCCTATCCATATTCACACCATCGAATGGTTTTAGGATTATATATTTACTTTGATAACTTTATTCTTGTCCTTCTGTTATAGCATCAAGGTGCAATTATAGCTTTGTACAATGTGGACTATCAATTCATTATTGCAGCATGTCTCTTGACCCTTGAGTCTCGACTCTTCAGTCCTAAATGTTGATTGCCAAGTAACTTACGCTCACAACTCAATTGAGTGCTCAGTGGCCACTAAGCCTCAATGCAACTCAATGGTATAAGTTATAACTACATAAGATAGAAACTATAAGAGCTCTTGGGAGATACTCAGACGTTTAGGTTTATAACTTGATAATAAGTGCTCAATGGCCACTAAGCCTCAATGCAACTCAATGGTATAAGTTATAACTACATAAGATACAAACTATAAGAGCTCTTGGGAGATACTCAGACGTTTAAATTTATCTTGATAATAATTGATCAATGATATTAGGCTTTAGCTTCTAAGCAAAATTCAAAACATGTTAGTGGTCACATCATGCATGACCCTTAATTCTTGAATCACAAATGTTGAGTGCTTGGCGTAGTGGGTTCATTACTATTTTAGTAACTCATAACTTAATAAGATTGAAACATGCAGAACTCTTCGGAATTGTTTTGGAGCACAATAGTAGGTACATAATCAGTATAGCAAGACACTTGGTATTCGAACCTTAGAATCAAATTAGTGTCTTGTTTAATGCTCTGTGTTAGAACTTAAAGCTTTAGAACATTGAAGAGCTTTTGAAAATTGGAGTAGGGTTTAAAGTTCAAGTTGCATGTCAACAGTCACAATTATATGCCTAGCCCTTATTTGGACTCCATGACACTATACATAGGCCAGCATTTACCTATAAATAGGCCCTTGGACAATAGGATAATTCACATGGAACATATATATGAGAACTATGCTGCCTATGCATTAATTCATTGAGGGTTCTATTTGAATCCAAATCATATTTTCGCATTGGCCTAGATTAGATATAGAGGAGGTTTGCATATTGATTTAGTGTGAAAATTATAT
This sequence comes from Diphasiastrum complanatum, assembly GCA_029204225.1. NCBI lineage: Eukaryota > Viridiplantae > Streptophyta > Lycopodiopsida > Lycopodiales > Lycopodiaceae > Diphasiastrum > Diphasiastrum complanatum. Next base: position 47,608,858 of record CM055100.1, on the reverse strand, counting down.
CTAAAACGAATCAGATTTTAAAAAAAAAACCATTTTCAACAAAAATATCAAATTTATTCTTTGCCCCAACCTTTTTTTGCAATTTAAGGAAACATTGATTTTGCTCCAGAAGTCTATGATGATCAAACTCATCATGCATTGCACAAACTACATGCTACAACATCCTTATCCTCCTGTCTTCATAAGGTACTGAATTTCTACTACTTTTCTGGAGGTAAGTCGCAGACTCAACGTGATGTAGACTAGCACTAAATACAAAAAAGCATTTTGATATCCATGAGAAGTTCTGATCCATCATCAAGTCCTAATCTTTCATCCAGAGGAAAACCAGAAAGCTGATGAATCATCATCAATGGTCGTCATCCCTAAGTTTATCCAAAATACAAACCTACGCTCTCCTTTCTAGAGCAATTATGACTCATTTTTGAAGCAGTGCTGCAGATTATGAATGTAACAAGATTTTTTCAGATAATCGACTAAATGAACTGGCAGCATGGCCACCATTTAAAAAGGAGAAAATTTATGCTTGAAGCACCTTTGAGCCTTAAACCCATGACATTAGATCACAAGAGACTAAAATGCCTTATTTGGCTCTCTTACGTAGCACACGTTTTATTTCCATACTCTACCTCTACAATGTTATCAACTATAAATGTATCATTGCACGGTTTGACAAGTTGTTTCTGTATAAAAATCATAATTTCAGAATAAACTTGTTCATTTCGAATTTGGTCACTTGGAGCAACAGAAACAGTCAATCTTGCAGCTTGAAGCTCTCTGAAGGTTGCACAATTGACAGACAAAACTTGCTTCATCCTGCAGTCACAAAGGAGAGTCTTGTACATCGTTGACAAGTGTACTCTGTTGCAAGGTATGCTTTTCATTGATTCCCCGAATACAGACCTATTGTGACTGATCGCATACTCACCAAGAAACTGACAGAACAACCAAACTCTGTCAATTTCAGTAACAGAAAGCAAATTTACAGTTCTGTAGCTGGTCCCTTGGCAACCATCAATTGAACAACCTTACAACTGTAAATGGAACAACTAGCATGACGATTGTAAGGTAGCATAGGTCTTCACAATGATACGTTTGCTTTTCTCTCGTCAAGTAACGCCTGCTAGTACACGTGTGCACACTGTCAGGTTTTCTCTATTTGCAAATAGGACCAAAAAATCCACCTTTGTTTTACAGCCAAGATGGGTGGTTGTCAGGTATTTGCACAAGATCTGTGTCGAAGAGTTCAATAAACTGTACACAAGAAGAAAATGGATTCAGATTACTTCAAGTGATTGTTATTGAATCCTAAGGCACTTAAAGCAACTAGATGATGATGGCCATCACTTCCATTTCCAAAAAATTGAGCTCAAAATACAACTTTGGATCCAATAGCCACCAAAAAAACATTTTAAAATATCAGGGATCTTCTGAGATATAATTATCTGATCGGATAAGATTGTAAAGCAAACCAATATCAGCAGTCGTTGTCTACACATAAGATGAATAAGAATAGCTACAATAATGCAAACACATGTTTGAAAGCATGCCCTATAAGGCATCAACAGCTCATAGGTTAAATACAGCTGACTTGGAAACTATTAAGCTGCTTAAAAATAAGTGGCCTAGACTGTTACAGCCTTTCGTAGAATAAACGAGTATATCTAAAAAATCACTGCCATGAACAAGCGTGCTTCAATTTCCAAGTGGAATGAGAAGTTCAATAATATGTATCTCACTCATCATTCTAACAGCCTCGAAGAGAGAATGTCAAGGTCTTGTACTCATCTAGTGTATTTCTCTTTGCAAAGCAATGCCTTGCTACACAGAAACTTGCATTAGGTGTCAAAAAATTATAATTCAATGTTGAGCACAGATCTTTATTGAGTCAATAATCCCTCTGACATATATAATCATATACAAATTTATCTAGCTCATGAGCATGATATATTACTATGCTAAGAGTTTTCGGTAAGTACATAGTAAAAAACAATCGAAGTATTGTTACCTATTCATGTTATTGCTGTTTTCTTGATGCATCATGAGGCGGCACATTTGAACAAGCTAGAAGCATAACTACTAGTGGAGCACTGCCTTGCTCAATCTACATCAGGATAGCCAGCTAGTTCCGAGTCAACTCTTATTGTGCTCAATTCAATATGCATCAATATTATGTCTAAGATATACCCGACACAACAAAGGCTAAGGGGAATCTTTTACCCTATGGAGTCCAATCTGGGACCTAGAAATAGAGCGAAGACCATAGCTCTGATTCAGGCCCTCATAGACTATAAAAAGGCCTATCGGTAGCCTTAGCGATGATTGATTGATCAAAGAATAGTTCGCTCACTTTAGTGTAATGCAAGTGTTGATTTGGCTTAGACACCAGTGGCGATCTTCACTCCACCACTGCTCATTGTTCGAAAGTGCTTGACATAAACATTTACTACCTCGTCTCTCTAATTGTGTTCTATGAATGTTTTGCTCAGACCTATGGCCTGAAGTCCATGCTTGGATCAGATTGGAGTTACTACGATTCTTTCAATCAAAATTCTTCCTTCTTTGGCAGGACAAAGAGGTTTACTGGTCTTTATGGGAGACTTTGTGGCGGCTTTCTGCCTTTTTTACTCTAAATTGATAGATTAAATGCCTTAAAAGCCTATCTTTCCATAACTCAGTATACTTTGTATGTTTTTGGAAACATAAAGTGTTTCAATAAGAATCTAGATCAAACTTTAAATTATAAGTGACATTTTACATCACTAAAAATGAATGGCAAGTTGTCAGCAACCTGAATATCAAAAGAATGTCTAAAACATTTACCTGCTCATTCAATATCCGAACCTTGCTACCAGCATAACGCCGGTATTCTTCAAATATTGCTGTCAAGTTCCACCTTTGAAGCTTTCTAAGACAACCAATCACAGTACCTATCTAAATCACACAGTATACTGTAGTAAGTTGCAGAATGAGATATCACATAAGACTCACTCTCTAGGAACTTCTTTAACACCACGAAAGTTCAATATCTAAGATCTATTAGATTGTTCAAATAAAAATTGACACTCGAACTGTATTTCCATTTTTAGCAGTTTTTACTTTACTCTATACATGCAGTATGTGTCAGTGTCATCTTTACGGTACAGTTAGCAGTGAGTCGGGACGTGTGTCCCGTAACGGGGTCCGACATGCCATGCAGCGAAACCCCCCAAAAATATTGATGTCTATATGTACTACTTTTCTCCTTTGGTAAATACAGTTCACAGTGTGCTTCTTGGGTTAGTGTGTGCTCTCTCCTTCAGCTATTGTGTGAATCTAATTGATGCTTAGCCTGTGAGTTAGCTAATGTATACTGCACAAAATATTGTTGACAGAAGATATACAGTTATAACAGTGTACATCTTTTTTGCAAAAACTGTTGTCAGCGCTGGACAATCCTTCAGTTTTAAATCAACTCCTATTTCCCAAAGGATGCTAGTAGGAAAGTAAAGGATTATGGACATCCGAATAAAAGTCCATAAATGCTGAGTTATTGACTTTTTCTTTGACACCTCTGGAATTCACAAAGAACTTAACTTTTCTTTTTGGGTAGGGTTTAGAATCTTTAACTGGTTGTATGGGTGAGCGTGTTCACATCGGGATGTGCATTATGCTGATTCATTGTTGATAATAGAGTATACTTGTAAAAATTGACCTATGTTGAGTGTGTTCACATCAATAGCTTGATATTATGATCACATTATGCTTATCATTCCAGATAATAGAGTCATTAGTACTGGCAGGATGACACTTTTCTTCACCTCAGATGTTTATGCAAAACACACTAATATACTTGTCCTCCCCATTCCCCTCTCCATTGAAGTCCTTCTATCTGTCTCTATCCATCCTGCTATGGTCCAACTCCACTGGCAGCCTTTGAGTTGTTGCCACCTCCACCAGCTAGCTTTTCTGTTACCCACCTACCATACATCTTGCCACTTCATTTCCACATTCCATATGGGTGACATTTTCCAATTGCTTTTGTCTGCATGCTATGTTGGGCTGCAGATTCTGCCCTAAGGTAATCTGCAACCTGTTCCTTGTCTAGGCACCAACAAGCACTTCCTACTGTTTCTCTTCCTTCCTCACTGTTGGTTCCTAAGTTGATTCAGATTGTAGTTCTTTGTTTACCTTTTTAGATACTAATGGCTGAAGTTTCACAATAGTTAGTTATTCATTATGTCTGCGGCATTTCCTTCTTTTGGTTCACTTTGTTTTGTAATCTTTTCAGCACTTCCACAGTTCCACTGCATTCACTTAGCATAGTTAATTTACTGAAATCATTTCACCCATCCCCATCACCATGCTTATATACAAGTAGCCAGGTGACTTTTGAATTTCTTTTCAAAACTACAAATGAAATCTGCTAGTGTCACTTTAATGAGTCCGTGGCACTAAAGTCTGAACATTAGTGGCATTTCACATTTTAAAATATTTCCAACTTTTCAGCTTGTTTCCTCTCTCTCATCTCCAAGAACACTTCTATTGATAGCTCCTTCCAAAGTCTTCTCTCTTTTGGTTTTTTGCAGAAAATTTACCAACTAGGGTGTTCACTTTCTTGCTAGGTCCTTTCTAGAGTGTCTGCTAACTACGTCTTCTCTAGGTTACCTCATGTGGGACGTTGAATATTAGAGCTAGGCATTCACTTGTGGTGACAACATTCTGTCTTTGTGTGATGCACTTCATCATAAAAGTACAAGTAAAAAAGGGAACAAAAGTTTGGGTTGAAAACTTTCTACTTTGAAGAACATTAGTAAGTTTCTAGTTGGAATTCAAAATGCTTTTCAAGGGTCGAATACGCAAAATCTTCATTACAATAGGGGTTGCTTTCCAATTCCAGGCTTGTGTCATATTCAGATTGATCAGCAGGCCTTTGTTGGATACGACACTTTATTTCGTAGCCGCCAACATGACTTTCTTATGCATCACCAGATTTCTATATGGTGGAAATTGAGAACAATGCATGCGGTTTAGCCTGGGCCCCAGATCTCTAAGATTTTCTTGAAACTAAGTTTTTCAAGGACAGAATCATATACTGAAGGATCAAGTGGGCTCACAAGACATTTTACATCCTCCCAATTCTAGCACATTGGGCTCATTATTCACACTATATTCTCTGGTGCGCACACAAGACCTGCATTTGGACAGCTCTATGCATTGCAATCATATACTTGTCACCGAAGACATGAGCCTTTGCCAAACAGCTAGGAGTTTCACTTATGTAAACTTATCAATCAACGTTCACTTGTCAGAGCTGATAATTACTGCTTATAAGAGAGTTTGAGGCTAGAACAACATAGAAAACGAATAGCTGCACATTATTAATAGGCACTTCCTTTGCATTTTATTGAGCTTGACAGTTAGGTCCTGATTTCTTCTCTATTCACTCAAGAGAACTTGACAATACATTCAAAGCTCCCTCACAAGAGAGGGGGGCCCTTAAATAAGCAAGAAGAGGACGGTATGGGTCCTAACCAAAAAAAGACCAGATGATATGGCCTAACAAGGATTAGAAAGGTAGGTAATGGGCTTAGAAAGGACTATGGTTGGGAGGAGCCTAGTACTTATTAGCAAGTAGTTTTGGAGAGAGGTTATCAGAGCTCATAACATCCGGTATATAATCAGGGATTTCCAAATTACAAGAAGCATCCTTATGTCTTAGAGGACCGACTACTTGGTGCTTTCCTGCTTCATACATGCTGCAGCAATAAGAAGCCTTTTCACTATTGTTTCCAATTCTAATAAGTCAATTGTAGAGAATAAAAAAAATACCCCGACAACAATTGCTGCCAACAATGCAACGAAAAAGTATGCGGTCAATTTGTTTTGATTGCTGAAGGATATTGTGAGAGGGAATGTAAGAATGGATTGAGCTGGATGTAGCAAGAGGTTCTGCAATTTTTTTTTATAGCTAGTTCTGATCTGCCTAAAGAAAAGAAGATGAGCTTACATCTATGCTACCTCATCATGGTAAACTCATGATGAAAAATTACCAATCGTTTATTCACAAAGAGGTTTAGGTTAACCCTATTCATGATCATCGGTGTCAATCCCATGAGAATTATTACTCTGTATGCATACTAAAGTTGTTGGGTGTCTACAAGTCTGCTGTGGCCATGACACAATATGAAGGTTTTCAATAGGGAATATGTTCAAAGGACAGATGATCCCAGATCTGGTGAAAACAATGACAACATGATACTGAGGGGTTGAGTACCCAAGGATATGAAGGTTTTCAATAGGGAAGATGTTCAAAGGACAGATGATCCCAGATCTGGTGAAGACAATGACAACATGATAATGAGGGGTTCAGTACCCAAGGACTAATCATTGGAAACCCATGGGTGCAAAGGACCTCAGCATGTTATGCTGCAAATTCTTTCATGAAAACTTGGCATTTTAAGATAATCCGGTATTAAGCAATTATTCCCAGGGATTTCCAAAATCCTAACTGCGAAATACATTTCCAAAGCACACTTACTACCTTTGTTGTCCACCTTCTTCCCCCCGTAGAATTTTGAGTCCCCTGAAAATTCTGCTTCAGCTAAGGTACTAAGAAGATGTAAAGACAGTAGTAAATGTAAAAATGAGTCACCGTAGGAAAAAGTCTGAAAAAATTTCATTTCTATCCTACACCTGGGTTGAATCACAGTTTCACAAAAATCATGCACTAGTATGCATAGCAGTACTAGTCTGACCTTTTGCACATAATTCACCATAGGATTCAAACATGAAATGAAATCAGTTTTTCATCTATGATCAGTTCCTATCATTTACAATTTTTCCAATAAAAATTGGACTCTTAGTCCATTTTACTGACCAGTTTGGCATTACTCCATCAATGTAAAAAAAACTATCAAAAACTTAGAATATGAAATTACATGAATGAAAATCCTACCAATAGGATTTCAGCAACTCTTAATCTATATCCAACAAAATTTCATTGCCTAGGTAAAGAGTTCAATCACCACTCAATTTGTCTGGCCATTTCATATTATTTTACGATTTTAAATTCAATTTTGACAAGTATCTTGCACAAACATTCACTCAATCCACTTCTCATGATTAGTATCTATTAGAAATATGTCAAACAAGTAACCGGTTTCAAATTTGAAATTCAACATAAAAAAAAAAAAAATCCAGTTTAACTTTCTATTTGGGAGTTCTTCACTCCAAAAGCTAAAATGACATTACAGTACTAAACTGTCGACAAATTGCATGTACCGTTATTTGCGGTTCCTTTAGACAATTTTAAATTATCCATACCACTACCATAATAGAATTGAATTGATTCTGGGTCTTGGGTAGCCCAACAATAATCCATAGAGATGCTTTCCCACCTTCTTGTAGGTATCTCAAGTGGATGTAGGAAGCCCGAAGGAATTACTCTCTCGGCCTTGTTCACCTGACAAGTCGTGCAACGCTGGACAAACTCTCTTACATCCCGCTGCAATCATGGCCAGAAATAATGCCTTCTTAAAAGCTCACTAGTTTCAGGGACTATCATGGCATTCATGAAGTATCTTACGACGAAGATCCTTCATGTCTGGCACGAAAACTCTTCCATTTCTCAATAACATACCATCCTTCACGGTGTATGTTAGATATGTACTGGTGTGTGCCCAACCACATTAAAGCTCATATGATGCAGTATACGAGATAGTGCATCAGCAACCACATTTTCCTTCCCTCTTCGGAAGCGAATTTCCAAGTGAAATTCCTGCATCAGCTCGGCCCACCGAGCTTGGTGGCCTTTCAAATCTGGCTGAGTGCAAAAATACTTTAAAGTATGATGATCTGTGTACACATAAAACTCGGCGCCATATAAATAATGTCTCCACACCTTGAGCACATGTATAATCGCATACAGCTCTTGCTCGTGTTATATCTTTGTTGAGCTGGTGTCAACTTTTTACTCTCAAAGGCTACTGGTCTACCCTCTTGGCTCAACATTGCACCTACGGCAATGCCACTTGCATCCGTCTCTAGGTCAAACGGTTTCTGGGTATCAACAAACTTGAGAACTGGAGCCGTGGCCAGCGCCTCCATCAAGTTCTCAATCCTGTGCTGAGCTTCAGAAACCCACCGATCTATAGTGCTGTTTTTTCCGTAACTGGTCCATCAAAGGAGCAACTACCTTGGAATAGTTCCTAACCAACTGCCGGTAGAACATGCAAAAACTTAAGAAAGATTGTAATTGGCGTATATCGGCAGGCCTCGGCCACTTCTTAACCACAGCCACCTTGGCTGGGTCAACGGAAATACCCTCAACTGTCACTATGTGACCCAAATATTCGACACGAGTCTTACACAACTATGTCTTCTGAGCATTGGCATACAAGACAGAAGCTTGTAACTTGCCCAATACGGTCTTGAGATGAACCTCATGCTCCTCGACTGCTTTACTAAAAACCAATATATCGTCAATAAAATTGACAACAAACTTGCCCATATAGTCTCGCAAGACCGTTCATGAGCATCATGAACGTGGCTGGGGCATTGGTTAACCCAAATGGCACAACCAAAAATTCATAATGACCGAAACGGGTTCGGAAGGCCGTCTTCTAGACGTCTTCATCTCGAATCCGTATTTGATGGTATCCACTTATGAGATCTATCTTACTGAAAATGGTTGCACCTTGCAACGCATCCAATAGATCATCAATCCTGGGCATCGGATACATGTGCTTTACAGTGATCTTATTCAATCCCCTGTAATCTACACACATCCGGAAACTACCATCCTTTTTCTTAACAAGTAAAATAGGAGAGGCAAAAGGTGAATAACTCGGACGGATGTACCCCAGCTTGAGATACTCCTCCAACATCTTTCCGACTTCCTCTTCCTCTTTTAGGCTGATCCTATAAGGAGGCCTACATACCGGACTTGCCCCTGGAACGAGCTCAATACGATGATCAACATTCCGACTAGGTGGCAATCCCTCTGGCATATTACTAATTAGCACGTGTTTGAACTGAGTGCGGATGGACTTCTCCAACTCACTTGCTGGGTCACATCTAGGCTGTAGAGTTTGCAGTCCCTCTACAACTTGATACCATCATCCAGCTTATAGTGTATGTTCAGAGAATCTTGGCGCTACCAGATGACAAATACTCATATATGGTACTCACATCTTCGATGCAACTGCATAGTCATGATTCTCAGTTTTCTTAGTAGTCTCAAGTACCTCACCTTTCGAACACACTAGGCATTTCCATCACAGATTTTCCAACAGGCACTCACCAGTATATCAAATGATCTATCCATCGGGCATATTTCTAGCATGCTTGACAAGAACAATAGGGGGTCATCTTAGAATCACTTTCTAAAGATGGATATAGTGGGTTTCCCAATCTAGTCGTGGTACTTAGATTCCAAACTTTCACATTCTCTGAGATTTACATTGGGCCAAATTCATGTCTCCTCACACCAGCCAACCATAGAGACAGGATGCTTCCAGGGTATTCCATGTGACAACAGGATCTGTCAGATGTGGTCACTGGGGGAGGTTGAGTCTAAGGAGCATTTCATCTTCAGAACTCCAATATATTATGAGATACAAGGAAGATTTTACCGCCTCTTTTGAGACCCACATGTCACTCTACGCTCTCTCGATACCTATGAAGCTTCCAGATGTGTTGTTGCCCTTATGATTCATGAGATGTTTCTACTACGGAGAGGCTTATGTTAGGACAGCCAGCCAGATCATCATGACATGCAATTTCATATCATCACCTTCTTCTATAGGAGAAACCACAGACAAATTCTGAGTCAAATAAAAAGGACATAATTATCCCTACATGAGATTGGCATAAAGACCAAAGAGCGTGTATATCACAACACGCTCCTATAGCTAGAGCTTCTTGATGCACCATGGGAGCACATAGTATATGATCTTGCACCGAACCGAGATAACGACAACACTAGGAGCCATCTACTACACCAGTTCTACCTCCTATGACATCATCAAGAGCCCAAATCATAGATCTTTTCAGGCTGAGGGCATCTCACTACACTTCATTATACCATATTGTGCTATAGTTATGATGTTTTTCCTCTTTGGCATTAGCACTAGATTACATGTATTTCATCATTACTGCATAAAGATGTTATTACTCTCTCTCTCTCTCTCTCTCTCTCTCTCTCTCTCTCTCTCTCTCTCTCTCACGCACACACATACCAGTCATATGGCGACCCAATTTGCACATCACATGCAAAGGGTAGTATTCAGGAGACAAAATCACCTACAAACAGACATAAGGTGTCAAGAAAACTGCTAATGAAAATGGTATCTTGCAAAAATGAAAAATTGATCATTGAGAATAGAATATTCCTTCATGGATTATGGTCATTGAAGCTTTAATAGATTACCCCTCTACAATTATCTTGTCACAAGAGATAGTGCACCGTAATTGCAAGAATTCATATTGGTCTTAAACAATCTTCCTATGAATTACAAGAGTGGAGAAAAGGCTAATGGCAAAAAGTAAATCACAATGCAGCAACAAACTGATCAGAATCACATTTTGATGATTAAATGTTCATATATCATCATAAAATCTTCTAAGTAGCTAATGTGTGAAATTATATGACTCAAAATTCAAAACTTGTAAAAATTTCTATTAGTTAGATACTTGTCAAAATGAAAATGGTAGGGAGATGAGCAACAAATGAAAGGGCAAAATTATGCACAATTCATCAAACCAAAACTAATTCACAAAATTATGAAATATGATATGTGTCCTATACTTCATAAGGTCATACAAATATATGAAGTTCAAAATTATAAACCTAGAGATGCATGTGGAAACTAGACAATTGACGCAACAAATTCACCATTGGCCATGAAGCAGGCACCCAACTTCAAAAGACAAACCGTAAAACCCTAACATATCGATGGAGATAATTTTAGATTGTAAAGAGAGATATGTGCTTAAAGTCAAGCAAATGAAAGTTCAATAGTATAGTTTGATTTTGACTTAAGGTCGCTCAACATTAAAGTTAGAAAAGATTCTTACAGAACCCTCATTATTTGAGGTACAAGTGTTATGAACCCAATCATAGATATTGGCATCAAATCATAAATAACAGCAACAAAGAGCATTTCACAAAGCATTCTTCAACTAAGAAAACTCCATGAAAATCATAGGTCTGCCAATAGCTAGACCAAATTTCCAACTAAGATTTTCAAATGGAACTTTCCTACAAAGAGCTCAAGACACCAAAACCAATCAACTGAGTTGTGAGAGTCTTTAGTTCCTAGTTTCCAAAAGACGGAAAATTTAGGAAAAGGGACGAAAAGCAGAAGGCTAGAAATTCAAATATACACTCCAACAAAAGTGCCCCACTTTTAGGTCCAGCCATTTTTATTGTAATGCGAAGTGTGAACTTAGTAAGAAGCCTTGAAAATGGTACCAAAATAGTTCCAAGCAATGATTGTGGAGAATTATGGAACTATGTGTTTATAACACTCCCCAACTGAATGTGGGCTTAAAAGCAAAAAAAAATGTGCTGAATTTGTAACTACTACAGAGCTACCATGTTGTGCTTTAAAAAATACTTGTTGTTTGTCGTTTTCTTCCTACTGGTTATATTCTCAACTTTTTGTCATTTTCTTGCCAATTGCCGAGTTTCTTACAACATTGAGTATCCCAATTAGTAAGGATAGAATGAGGACCACTGCGAAGTCTAAAAATTTCAGACACAAGAATTTGTGCACATTGTTCAAAGGTAAGAATGGCTACAATAATAGTGTGCACACAGCAATAGCATGAATATGGGAGGCAACCGTACTACTTGAAAAGGAATGGGTGTTTTTGGAATTGGCTAATGCAATAAACTCCTTTCAAGTGATGCAAGCAACAGCCAAATATGATGCAGGCCACTCTTGCCATATTGTAGGCAAGTTTTGTTGAACATTCAAACAACATCAAAAGGCTCATGAGCAATAATTTCCTCAACAATATAATAAGCAAAATCATCTTGTCAACCTCATGAACATAAATGATAGAAGGACGATGTGGAAGTGGGCAACAATCTTTATTATGATGATCGTGGATGTGACAATTGAACTAAGATTCTTGGAATGGATTTCAATGATCTAATGACGAAATATAGATTGGTAAGGTGATCAATTCCTACACAAATTGAATACTCACCTCAGGAAGATCAACAACAAAATCCATCGAAATACTCTCCCACCTTTTGGATAGAATTATCAATTGTAACAGCAGTCCTCCAGCTTTTGAGCGATCGGCTTTAGCCATCTGGCAATTTTTGGCCAAACGAATCTTTGTAGAAAGCGCATGTCTTGCTTATAACCGAATGACCAACACAAGGTGCGTGTCACTTAGTACACACGGTTTCCCATCACGGAATAACAATCCATTACGGATGAAAAAACTCCAAGTCAGAAGGCTGGGTGTGCGGAACTCATGCAAGAGTTTGACTACAAGATTTGTTACATTAAGAGAGCTACTAGTTGAATGGTTGATGCCTATAGCAGGATCAATAAAGTGAATTAACTTTCATTTATTAAATTTCTTCTGATTTCCACCTATCTCTCAAAGGACTCTATCAGATGCGCAAGCAACACCTGCCCTCACTCCACAATCATCTTCTTTTGACTCCATCGCTTCATCCTGAACGTCTTCTACACTATGCCTGCTCCAATTTCTCACTCTGCTCTGCTTCACACCATCCCTATCTCTCCTTTTATGTCTAATAATGAGCCCAATATAGCTCTTCCCTTACTCCTATCAAGAATCGACGTTTCTATCTACTCCATCGAAAGATCTGACTCGTTTGATCCCTCTACTGTGTGAAGACACAAACAAGCTACACGCAATAGTGCAATATCAAAAGGGGGTGATTAATGCCTAGCAAAGGCCTATCTAGCAATTGCTTTCACATATTCAGCGACTTGAATCTTCCATAGAAGATGTTAAGAAAGAGGTCACAGAGGTGACAGGTCAAGGAAAGAATACCAACACAAACAGTCCAAGAAAGCGAAGAACAACACCACAAGGAGGCTTCACGGGTAGGCATCCTTAAATGTCCAGGTGAATCTCATGCCCTAGTGTCTTTCATCTCCATTACATTTACTAAGAGCCGGTTGCGAGAGCAAAGGGCCCTCAGTGTCTGTGTAGGAGGCATCCTTGACTCTTAGGATGCTCTTGGAGAAGCCAAAAAGTTTTTGGAAGTGACCTCTAGCACCATAGCAAAGGTTTGGACCAAGAAGGAAGCTAATACTCTAGTCTTATGCTTCACTTCATTGGGGTCTACACCATCTAAACTGAAACATACTAGGATATTTTTGGATGAAGATCTTACTTATGTACAAGTTGTGGAATGCAAGGAAGCCCTTCGAGAAGCAAAGGATACAGGCAAATGCATGATCTACAAAGATGGTAACATTCATTTTGTTGAGACCAAGCAAAAATATAAAGCTAATATTGAGAGTATAGAATCTCTTTCAACTTACATGTATGGTTTTTAACTATCTCGAGCATGATCTATTCATAGAGTCAAAAGACCCAGTTCATACGGAATATTTCACTACCTAAAGGCCCAAATCATAAAATCTACCAACAAATTATAGCATGGGGCCGAAGGGTTAAGTGAAATGTCAATAACTAGTATGGACAAATAATTGAAGGTTATAATGTTATGTCATGGTATTAATGGATTATTTAGACCCCCAAAGTAACTAATTGATTACATTGGGACCGTTTCATCCCTAATAAACCATTTGAGAGTGGCTAGATAGATTGGCGGGGTCCTAACCTCCTAGTAGAGCGCCTAGCCCTATGTGGCCCTTAGCTTGTAAAAATAAACATAGTCTCCTCTTGTTTTAGTAGTTGCATTGTAAGAGCTTGCAAACTAATGTATTGTTGATTGTCTTTATATCTTAACTGGAAATTGATATTCTAATGAATCCAACATTATTTTGATATCTCATGCATAATCATGTGTGAATATGTTCTTAAATCCTAAGCGGGTTAAAAGAAACTCCATAATCTACAAAAGTTCGACTTGTTTTCTAAACAGGCATCCCAATACAAAACAAGTGGAACTTTCCTACCCAAGAAGGTCAATACAATGTACTATTAGATTATTAATGGGGTGGAGAGGTCTCAAAATGATCTGCAGTTACTGCTTGCGACTCCCACTGCTTTCCAGGTTAATTTGAGGACTTGTCCTATCTACCTCCAAGGCTTCATAATAATCCAGCAGAATAGGTCATGTGCGCATGTCTTTTCTTCAAATGTGAAAGTAGATGACGCTCTAGTATGCATGAAATAAAGTTATGTAGTAGTAAGTAATGCTATTCATCAAGTTTTTGGTTAGAGATTTTGTAGTTTGAAGTTATGTGTGTGGGTGGTATAGCAGCAGCTTTGGAAAAAATACAAAGAGAGCACGGGAATTGAGCAATAGTTCCATTAGCTTCAATTACTGTACCACCAAGTACTAGCAAGGACAATAAATTGCATAATAATCAGGAATTGAGTTGCTATATAAGTTACCTGCAATGCAAATAGAACCTCTGCTTCTGACATAACCCCCGATGTGGCATTAGATGAGCTATCTATTCCGCATGTTCTTATAAGCTCTATCCCTTGCTCCTCCAAAAAATTCAGGCTGCACAATTTCTTTGATAAAACTATTATTAGATGACTATTTGTTCACAAGAACAGATTGTCTCAATAGATCTTGTTCTATTTACAACCATAGTCATTATGATATTTGCTACCTATCAACAGGTATGCTAGGGTGACATCCTGCTCCCAGATAAGACACAAAAAACATTCAAGCATTGTTTCCAAAAAGCATATCAAGCCATCTGCAGCATGACAATTCCCAGGAAGAGAAGCAGAAAGAATGCTTACAAAGCCTGAGAGGGATCAGTGGGCGACAGATAGATGACTGTCTTCAATTGAAGACGCTCCAGGAAGGGAAAATTAAGCTGATGAACGATCCCCGACCTACTGAGGTCGTATTCCACCATGCCATAGTTACAAGGAGGCACGATAAACGACATAATCGCAGCTGCTGCTGCTGCTCCTCCTCCTCCTCCTCCTCCTCGACCTTCCTCTTCCTTGCTTTGCCTAATTCATCATCATCGCCTTCCCTTCTTCCTTCCTTCCTTTTGCTTCGTTCCTTTCTTTCTCTTTTTTTTATTTTATTTGGTGTGTGTATGTGTAGTAAAATTAATGACAAGAGAGCAAAAGCAAGGCAGATGAATAATTATCCCAATTTAGATACCAAGTACACTAGTTACTATTTCTTGCAACTAGTATGATTGAGGTGATGGTCGGGTGCCCCTTAAGTACACACCAAAAAGTGTTGCTCTAGCACTTTTGAGCGTCTAAGAGCACTTTTGAGCGTCTAAGAGCACCTTCACATGTGGGTGATCTCAACTCGACCTAATGTTGACATCGGCATCCTTCTCATGTGGCTAAAATCGACTCGACTACTGTAATAATTGCCAAGTGTAGATCCTCTAGATCCTGTTGCATGCGCCAACTAGTATGATTGAGGTGATGGTTGAGTGCCCTTTTAGTACACACCAAAAAGTGTTGCTCTAGCACTTTTGACCGTCTAAGAGCACCTTCACATGTGGCTGATCTCAACTCGACCTAATGTTGACATCGGCATCCTTCTCATGTGGCTAAAATCGACTCGACTACTGTAATAATTGCCAAGTGTAGATCCTCTCGCCAAGAGGACTACTGTGGAGCCAAACCACCCATCCAATTGGAAGCCAAGAGTCAAACCCCAATAAGCTTCTCACCTATTTTCATGTTTCCAGTTGCCAAGATCCTCTCCTTTCGTGTATTCAATCATCATGGCTAAATGAAGTTGCTAACAACTATGGGTTAAGGTTCTTGTGGTACTAGAGTTGATACCCAACCAGGGTTGGTTTTAGCCCAATCCCTGCTCATATCATTGCTTGGATTAGGGGCAAAATGATCGTTTTTGTTGTGCTATTAATATAGCATCTATATTTTTTCTTGGTATCCAAAATTTACATATGAAATAAATTTTATTCATGGTGCACCAAATGCATTGTTGGTGGGCACCAACAAATTATCGGCCTTCAAATCCTATGCATATTGCATTGAAAAAGGTTATGATTTCATAAAATGCATCTTCACCTTGAAATAAAGTTTGATTTCAAAAAGAAATTTTTTTATATTTATACATGGCTTTATGTTCGGCTAGTATCACCTTGCCAATACCCATGTCCATTGATAGTAACACCAATATGTAAGCCTACTTATATTCATACCCGGCTGGTATCAAATGTGTTGGAAAGTGTAACGCTAGGAACTGGTTGGTATTAAAATTTTTAATACCCACCCAACATTAGTGTATACAACCGACCATGCACCCCTCTTTCGTTCTATATCATTCGTTGGGGATGAGTGGACATGTGAAGAGACTAAGTATTGGGTCATGGTAGGGGGAACAGACCTATTGGATCTTTTGGGTGGTGTCACGTCAACGAGAGGGCAAGTGGAGTGAGTGTTGCCATGAACTTACAAACGAGAGGAAGCACATCAAGACTATTGGTGCCATGCACATGAGACTAAGAGACTAGCACTTACAAAGCATTCCCTACATCTCCCATTCACATTGGGCTTCTTCATACATTCATTGTCTATTGTCTCCTCATTTTATCTCTTCTCCATGTAATTAGTAGACCATTAAAACACCACTCTTAATTGGCCTTTTGGAGTTGAGTTGCCACTACATGGCAAAAGGTCCTTATTGGATATGTTGAACAATTTGCATGTCACTATATACTTAAGAAATTAGACCTAGCTTATGGCATCGTCACCTCAATAACGTTAGACTCTCAGTGGGTATGTTAGCAACTTAGTCTAACCACTCCATTCCATACATGATAGCTCAAATACCAACTTTGAAAGATACAATAGTCCATCATCACATTACAAAGAAAAAACCACTTAGCCAAGCTAACCAAAGTCATCCATAAACCTCATCCTACTTAACCAAAGCTAAACACGCATCCATTCATAAGATAACAAACAACAAGGCAAAGTCATTCATCAAATCTGGAGGCATTGTAAGATGCTCATAGGCTTGACCCTTATGCATGAGACATTTGTAATAGGTCATTTCCACTAGACCAGGCACGAAGGTGAAACCAAAGAAGGTAATCGGCCTCAATGCTTATATTTATTAATTATGGTGAGAGATACATTCATTATGGCTCAAAATGGAGGTCTTAGCACCACCAACATAAGCTAGGGATTCTTTGTTGGGCTTATGCTGATAAGGAGAATTAAGACCTCACGACTAGATTCTTGTGAGCTATCCAAAATCTATGTCTGTTTGAGTCCCCCTATGGTTATGTTATGATTTCATGCATCTCCTCAATCTTGGAATACAATATTATCTAGAACATCGCATTTTTCTAGACAAAATCAAATATGCAATTGTTGGAGGATTGCAAAATATCGGCATATACCTAGTGAGATCGGATATTTGTAGTAGTTAATAAGTGTGAGGGATTTGTCACCCTCAGTGTGTAAGTCCAACCCAATGATCACATATATTTAGTCGTGTAGAAAATACAGTCTAAATGTAGACAGAGTCGCGAGTCAATAGTATGTGATAACAGAGAGAAAGAACAAAACGATTGCGCTCTGGATGTTCAGTGTTTGTGGAGCTTAACCGAAGCAACTAATAAGTCATTGGCTATATACACATGGCTAACTGATTAAAAGAATAGTCAATCTATAGTTTACAATGGTGGATTGATAGTGGAGCAAGTTCACACATGACTTTGTGAGTAAAGCCTACAAGGTTTACATTCCTTCTACTATCAAAGTGATTGATGGTAGAGATGTCATTTTTGATGAGGGGAACATTCCAAATGTATCTTTGAGAATTACTGATGGTGATGTGGATGGATCTAACATTCTTGATGTTGATGTAAAGGACCCTACTTTAGATGGTGATGATGATAGACCTTCATCAGTCAAAAGCCAAGGAGAACATCAAGGGAAAGACAAATGCCTTCAAGGACCACATATGATGAAAAGCGTAAGCAAGTAGTTTCTGGAAATTATGTTGCTTTCCTAACCTCTTTTGATGAACCTACAAGTGTAGATGAAGCAAGGAAAGAAGAGGAGTGGATCCAAGCAATGGATCTTGAGTATCAAGCTCTTATGAAGCATGGAACATGGAGATTGAAGGAGTTATCTAAGGACAAGAAAGCTATTGGATGCTTTCATGATTTTACGACAAGTAATGGATTTGGAAAATAAAATTTGTTCAATGACTTTGATGGTGATCAAGAGGTTTATCTTATAGGGCTTCAACAACATGAAAGGAGAGATGGCAATTTGGAGCTAGTCAAGAGCATCAAAGGAGAGTCAATTGGCAAAGATGTTATGGATCTATTTTTTAGGTTATTGAAGACTCAAGTAAGGTCAAAGGAGCATCAAGGAAGTGTTGTTCAAGTTTACTTTACTTGTTCTATTTCATGTTTGAGCATTTTCATGTGGATGTGTGCAAATTGTCAAGATATGGTCAAACTAGCTACATTGGTGAGCATCATTTTGATGTTGGATTTGTACTAGAATTCTTGGATGGTTCTGTTGATGGAAATGAATCTATTGGAGACTCATTATATCGCTCATTCATGATCAAGTCATCAAGTGATGATGGCATCTTGTGGCAAGATGAAGATGGAGGCTCAATCACAAAGTGTCATGGTGAATACATGGCAACAAAGGAAAAAGGAGGAGGAGACATGGAAGAAAATGTTGATCACTTACATTTATTGTTTGTTTGCTATATTTTTCCAGAGAGTTCAGAGTTGGAAGCATGGTGAAATCATTTTAGTTACATTCTATTTGATTTTTCATGTACTCGTTACTTCTTGACATGTAAAATTGATGTAAGAAATAGCCTCTTATACTCCTTCCTGCCCAGCGCTCCCCCTGCTTTGCTCCCTCTCTTTCTTGTTGCCCAACGCTCCTCCTCCTTTCTTTCCATCGTTGTCTCTGCCTTTCGACCTATCACTTTCATCCAACATTTTCCAGTTTGCAGCCATCTTCCACAATTATTCCCCAGCCTGTCCAGCGCCATCCTCATCCAAAAATCACCCAATTTCGTCATCGTTTGCTAATCCAAATTGCCAAAATCGTTGTCCCAGTCCTTCCGACTTGTCACTTTCGCCTATTATTTTTTCCGTTTCCAGCCATCTTTCACAATTTATCAAAAGGCTTTCCAGCGCCCATCCTCAACCACATTTCACAAAATCTTGATTTCGTTTGATCTTCCAATTTGACATTTCCCTCCTGGCTGTCCAGCGCATTTTTACAGCCTTCATTTTTACTTTTTCCATTTGTTGATTGTTGCCCTTTCTTAGTTGTGATAATATTGGTTTTAATAGACTAATTTGGGGTGACGACAAGAGTCTGCTCCCTCAAGTTTTCGTCTATTCCTACTACTATCATTATGGCACATTCACCTACCCCGAGTGAGACTACTCAAGAAAACTTATCCGATCAGTTTCGTCGCATGGATGATTCCCTTTTTGGCCTCGTTCTTCGCTTCGATACAGATATGACCAGCTTTGCTACTATGCAATGGCAGATAGATTCTTTATAGCCTCATGGTCCTGGTAAAGCTCCTGGTTTTCCTTCATTTGGGACTCCCCCTCCATTTGGATTTCCATCTTCTTCTGCTAGTCAGCACCATTCATTCCACCTAATCCACCTCCTGGTTTCTTTTCATGTCCCCCACTTCCTGAGCCACACTTTGCTCGAGACTTTCGTGATAGGGTATAGCTTGCTGCCTATTCCGGTTCCTTTGACGAGAACTTATTAGAGAATTGGTTTGCTAAGCTTGACACATATTTTCAGATCTACCCTAAGACTGATCCTCAGAAGATCCAGTTGGCTGCTTTACATTTAGATGGACGCGCCGCCACGTGGTGGCGAGTTTATCGAGCTGATCATGATCAGGAAGGACTCCATATATGGCATACCTTTCGTCGTGACCTCCGTCATGCTATGATTGATCCTCAGTGGCTCGACCGCCAATGTGATACATTCTGTAATCTCACTCAGACCAATGACCTTACTTCTTATACAGATTAGTTTATGGAGCTTTCTTATCTTTTCACAGATCTACAGCCCACTGAGCTTATTTCTCATTACATTGTTGGGCTTCGTGGTGCCTTACATTATGATGTTTCTTCCTTCTGTCCTCCCACACTTGTTGAGGCAATGTCTCTTGCCAGAACTTTACAGCACAAGTACTCTGACACCCTTCCTTCCCGCTTCTCCCGACCTCGTCCTTCTGCTTCAGCTTTTCCCGCTACATCCACCCCTACACCTGCCCCTTCTGTTCTAGCACTTTCCATTGTCCCTTCGTCTCCTCGTCCTCCGACTCCTCGACCTGCTTTTGTCTGACGTTACATGTCTGCAGAGTTCGCTGACCTTCAGTAGAAGCGTCTTTGCTTTCGCTGTAAGAGTCCTGACCATTTTGCCCGTGATTGCCGTCAGCCTCTCCCTACTACTACTATTGTTTTTTAACCATGAGGGCACTACTCCAAATGATTCCGATATCTACATTCATATCTTTGATGAGCCTGACCTATCCTCTGAGCCTTCCACTGATTTACTTTTTGCTACTTGCCATGCTCAGCTTGCCTATGCTACTTGCACAAGGCGTCCTAGTCCTCGCTCCATTCGGTTAAGTGTACACATTACAGGTTGTGAGTATATTGCTTTAGTTGATACTAGTAGCACTATATTGCTTTAGTTGATACTGGTAGCGCTCATTCTTTTATCAACAGTTATATCACTAGTCGGATCACCTGTTCCTGCTTCACAGCCTCTCACAATTGAGGTTACCAGTTCCCATTCTTTTCCTAGTTCTCAGATGTTTCAGCGTTTACCATACCGCATTGGAGATTTTTCTAGCCCACTGGACTTGACACAGCAGACATTGACATTTGTACATGATGCAGTTACACATTCACTCGTTGGCATTGATTCTCAGGGAGACTTCCAGTTGATTACTATGAAGCAAGGCTCATTGTGCATCCTTATTCAGTATGCTTTTGTCTTTTCAAAACCTATGACGCTACCACCATTACTTGAGTGAACCATCATATTGACTTGTGTCCTGGTTCTGGTCCTCCTTCCCGTCCCCCTTATCGTATGTCTCGATTTAAACTTGATGAGATTGAGCTCCATATTACTGCCTTGTTAGATCAGGGTCTCATTGTTCCTAGTCACAGCCCTTTTGGTGTCCATGTTCTCCTTGTTAGTAAGAAAGATGGTACCAAACGCCTTTGTATTGATTATCGTGATTTAAATAAGTTGACTATTCGTAATCAGTACTCTATTCTGCACACGGATGACCTCTTTGACCAGCTCGGTACCTCTAAAATCTTTTCCAAGATAGACCTTTGTTCTGGATATTACCAAATCAAGATGCACCCTTCTGATGAACATAAGACTGCTTTTCGTACTCATCTTGGTTTATATGAATTTCGTGTGCTTCCTTTTGGTGCTACTAATGGCCCTCTTACATTCAAGAATGTGATGAATAACGTCATGCGTCCGCTTCTTGGTCATTGTGTTTTGGTTTATATTGATGATATTCTTATTTTTAGCCAGTCTCTTGTTGAGCATGTTTCCCATCTTTCCTCTGTATTTCAGTTTAGCTTCGTTATTTTATTTTATTTGTTTAGGTAAACGCATAATTTTAAATGACATTCATTTTAAGTGAGAATGATAGATTTAGGTCGTCATTTATTTTTCATTTTGGATATAGAAAATGATATATTCTTTTTGCCATCATGTAGGCCAACCTATTTGCCGATTTTTGCTATCTTTTAATGTGGTTAAAAGAGAGCTTTTACTCGTCATTTAAGAATAAATATTTTGAATTAAATGATGGTTTTTAATGACTTAAATGACCTTTCACTATTGTCTTTTATTATCCATTTTAGCAAAAATAAAAAGACGGCTTTTATTGTCATCATTGAAGCCAACTAATATGACAGTTTCTGGCTGTCATTTAATATGAATATAGTGCTATTAGTTTTTTAAAAAATGAAACGAGATGATGGTTTTGAATAGTCGTCATTTAAGATGACTCAAATGATGGTTTTTGGCTGTCATTTAACGTGGTTTAAATGAGGGTTTTTAGTTGTCATTTTTTTTATAACCATTTTTTCAAATTTAATGGCGGCTTTAATTGACCATCATTTAAGTTGGCTTAAATGACGGTTTTTGGCTATCATTTCAACCATTGGTTGTAAGAACGTGGATGAATGATGGCCTCCAAAACTGTCATTTAAATTGACTTAAATGACGGTTTTTAACTGTCATTTAGGGTGGTTTAAATGACAGTTTTTAGTTGTCATTTAAAAAAATGTCTTTTCAAATTAAATGACAGCTTTTATTGACCGCCATTTATGCCAACTTAAATGATGGTCTTTGGCCATCATTTTAGCCATTGGTTTTAAGGATATGGATGAATGATGACTTCCAAACCGTCATTTAAAATGACTTAAATGACGATTTTTGGCTATCATTTAAGATGGTATAAATGACAGTTTTTAGTTGTCATTTTTTTGAAATTATTTTTTTTCAACTTGAATGACGACTTTTATTGGCCGTCATTTAAGTTGGCTTAAATGACGGTTTTTGGCCATCACTTTAGCCATTGGAAAAAAGAACATGGATTAAATGACGACCTCCAAAACCATCATTTAAATTGACTTCAATGACAGTTTTGGGCTGTCAGTTTTATCCCATTTTGGCCTAGTGGGTGGTTGTAGTCGATGTTGGGGATTTGAACGAATCCTCGTGCTACTAGTTGTGCCTTCCTTCGATCAATTGCTCCATTGCAATCGATAAGATTGCAGCTAGCAGGATCTTCGACTAGTGACCATGTCTGGTTCTTGATCAGAGAGGAATACTCTCTATCCATCACTTCCCTCCAGATATCGGAGTTTGGTAGGCTACGCGCCTCTTCGACAGATGTCGGTTCATACACTAAAAGATAGGCAGACTCAAGAGTATACCTTGTGGGCTATGTGCACACTCGGCTTGATCTTCTTGGAGGAGCTAATGTCGGCTGATGATCCACTCCTTGGATTGGTCATTGATGAGTACTAGCAACTTCTTCATTTGACTCGTTGTCGAGTAGTTGATCGACTATGGCCACGCTTGAGCTAGAGGCTATGATTGTCGTGTCGATGGCAGGTGTAGAAGGTTCACTTGGAACTTTATCCTTGCCTTTGAAGTCGATGAACTGATCCTCGATAAAGAATATATCCCTACTGAACAAAGTTTGTTGGGTATCGGGGTCATACAGCAGATGAAGTGTATTTGATAAGGATGATCTTGAGACCTTGGACATTGAATTTCTTCTTTGTCTCCTTCGGGATTTGCGTGTAGGCGATGCATCTGAATACTCAAAGGTTCTTCAATGAAGGCTTAGAGCCTATCCAAACTTCATGTGGTGTTTTGTCTGAGAGGACCTTTGTCGAACATCTATTCCGGATGTAAGCTATAGTGGAGACAGCTTTAGCCCAGAAGCTCTTTGGCAAAGATGTGTGTGCCAGCATGCATTTGGCTGACTCGACAAGGGCATGGTTCTTCTTCTCGGCTAAGCCATTCGACTGAGGCCTCTAAGGAGTGATAACTGTTGTTCAATGCCTTGGCTCTAGCAGTACTCCTTGAATTCGGTAGAGATGCATTCTCCACCATTGTCGGACCTCAAGGCTTTGATTGTCTTACTAGTCTCTTTCTATACACGCTCCTTGAAGATTCTAAAGCTATTGAAAGCTTTTGATTTTTTCTTGATAAAATACACCATAGTTCTTTTGGAAAATTCATCAGTAAAAGTTATAAAGTACTTTGCACCCTTCAGTGAATGATTTTTTGGTATGTTTATCGACTAGACAATCTTGACAGACAGGTAATTTGACTTTCCTATCAAGATAGTCGAGATCAAGAACAATGGATTGCTAGACATTTGATGTACAGAAGCATGTGTATAGAAGCATGATTCAAATGACCAAGTCCATAATGCCAAGTAAAATTTTATCTATTTGAATAGAAGTACTAAGATCCTGACTAGAGACAGAAAAGTAATGACTTAATCTATACAAGTATCCATGTCTCTTTTCGAGTGCTAGGATTTTGTCTGTCCTATTGACTACTTTACATTGATCACATTCATCCTAGATCTGTAATTCTGCTAACAGAGAGCAGATTTGTCGATAGATTCGGTACATGAAGGACATCTGAAAGTAGCTTACATTGATCATTGGCAATGCTCAATCTTACTATACATTCACCTTTAATAGTTTGTGTGCTATTGTCGCCAAGGTAAACATATCGATTGGTACTGTAAGGCATATAGGACTCGAAACAGCCGATATGGCTAGTCATATGTTGTGTGGTTCCGAAATCCAAAAATCGGGAGCTATCATTGGATGCTTCTTGATGGTTTGTCATGAAGGCATCATGATCTGCTTCTTGAATCAACTGTGGTGCTTCTGCAGTTGCATTTTCTACTTGATTTGACTGTCCCTTGTTGTTGTTCTTTGCTTGTAGTATGCGACAGTCTTGGATCTCGTGGTTGGAATGCTTGTAGTGTCTCTAGAACAATTTCTTCTTTGTCGATTGATTCGGCTGCTCTTGACATTGTGTTGGCTTTTGATTTTGCTTCGATGGATTCAGGCCTTTCTTCTTTTGCTTAATCGAGCCTCTGTTGGTGTATAGGGTGTGAGAGTCGACAGTCGAGAAACTAGATGCTTCATTCTTTCGAGTGTCTTCTTGCAACATCATTGTGATGACTCTTGAGAGAGTCAGTTCAGGGTATGTCATGATGATCATCAACTCGCTGTCGTATGAGCTTGGCAAGCTTGAAAGCAGTGTCATCACTATGTCTTGATCATCTATGACTGATCCGACATCGGCCATTTGCTTCAGCAGGTACTTGAACTGGTTGATGTGATTATGCAAGGAATCACCATTTGTCATCTTCAGGGAGTAAAACTTCTTTCTGAGATGTAGCTTGGAAGCTATATCTTGCAGTACAATGTGCTCAAGATGTCCCAGACTTCCTTGGAGGTCTGAGCTTCAGACACATGGCTGATTTGAGTGTCTAATATGTTGAGGATGACTAGTGCAAAAGCTTTGCCATCTTTCAACTTCCATCGGGAGATTGCAGCATCGTCGGCTTTGGGTCTTGCCTCTACACCTGTAATAATGTCATACAACTACTTGGCCATTAGCATAATTCTCATCTTAAATTTCCACATATGGTAATTGGCTCCATCAAGCTTGTCCATGATAGGACTGGCTTTCCCTTGGAAATCCATGTGGAAGATTAGTCTAGATGAATCAGATCAGGACGATTCTACTACTGCTCGAAGGCAGAGTTTGATGAGTTCTCTCGGTGCGTGCACTACTGATAACTAAGTAGGCAGACACAAGAATAAATTAAGAGCTTGATTGCGCAGTGGTTGCGGAAGCAAAGAGCAGACAATGAGACAAGGCAATTAAAAAGTCAGACAGAAAGCAAAAATAATGCATTACTGACAAAATCTGAACGCATAACCAGCTAGTAGTTTATTCAAATTAAATGTAATGAAATACAAGTCAGTGATGCAGGTGATGAGCACAAGACAATTGCGGGTGAAACCGCGTGCTCACAAAGCTAACTACAATTTGTAAAATCTATGAGCTTATTACCGACAATCCGTATGAAGAAAGAATCGATGCATGAAAGCATCTACAATGTCTGTCTAGTTGAATCTATGGTTATATTCTCTGTATGATAATAGATTACAATGATATATATACAATTTTACATTTGTGTAGATAAAAAATGTGGAGCCGTTATGTTGTCTGTTGGAGATCGTGGGTGGCTGCTATCATTGTCAAGTTAGTTTGCACAGTACAGGAGCGGGCGTGAAATTCGACATTCGGCTATCAAGGAATGGCTTCAGTTATTTTGCGAAAAAAGTCAAAGGCCGAAGGTGTCGCAAAAAAGACGAAAAAGCTGAAGGTTGAAAAGGCCGAAGGTTTGGCTTGAGAAGACTTTGATGTTGAATACTTCGATGTCGTGGAAGTTGAGGAAAGTCGTTGATCCTTTGGAGGCTTAATCCAGTGGTGCAGCGACCTCCTGCACGTCAATCCGTGGTCTTTTGTCCGCTACCCACTTTCAAACACCAATTGAGATCTTGTTTTGGATGCGCAAACTCAGCCGTGACACCAGTAGAGATGTCATTTTTGTGGAAGCCCAATTTATCGACCACAAGGGAAAAGTTGCTGACAAATCCGACCCAGGGATCGAGCACCTAAATTCCAATCCAGGGATTCAACTGTAGAATAGTGACACTGACTCAGACAATGAGTCAGAACCTGAATGAGTCAATTCACATCATAGGACCGAATTTCAACCCAGAAGGTCGAATAGGTCCAGACAGCCTCCATCCAGATTTATGGATGATCCAGCTTGCTACTTTGTGCAGGAACCGATCACCATTTTTGAGGCTATGTCTACTCTTGATGCTGACCAATGGAAAGCAGCGATGGACACCGAGTTCAATTCTCTGATGGAGAATCAGACATGGACAGTCACTGAGCTGCCAAAGGACCAAAACCCAATTCCATGCAAATGGATATTCAAGACGAAGTACGACACTGAAGGAAGGCTAAATCATTACAAGGCCAGGCTAGTTGCCAAAGGCTTTTCCCAGATTTCAGATTTGGACTACTTTGAAACCTTCAATCCAATTGTTAAACATGTTTCAATCTGCCTACTTCTCTCCTTTGTAGCCGCATCAGATATTGAAGTCCACGAGATGGATGTCCAGACTGCTTTTCTCAACCGAACCATCGAAGAGGAATTCTATATGACGTAGCCAGAGGGATACGAACTCAACGGCAAGCAACAACACCTTGTATGCAAAATTCACAAGGCACTCTACAGGCTAAAACAGTCACCCAGAGTCTAGTTCCAAAAAATCAACACATTTCTGTTCGAGAATGGTTTTATTCCAAACTTGATAGACTCGAATGTCTACTTCAAGTATGTATTAGATTACTTCAGCATCATCACTCTCTATGTAGATGATACACTTTTATTTAGTAACAATTTGAATCTGATGAAGGAAACGAAATACATGATGGCCTAGGAATACAAGATGACTGTCCAGCCCACTACTGTCTCAGAATCCAAATCCAACGAGATCGACCCAACAGACTGATTTTCATCAATCAGCAACGATATCTCAACAACGTGCTGGAAAAGTATGGAATGGCCAACTGCAAACCAAGTCACTTTCCACTCGACCCTAGACTAAAGCTATCAAAGGAACAGTCTCCTCAAACTGAGACAGAAAAGGAGTAAATGAGGTGATACATGTTTCAATCCATCATCGGCTCACTGATGTATTCAATAATCTGCACGCGACAAACTTTGCATATTCGATCAGTACACGCAGCCAGTTCCTATCAAATCCAAACTTAACTCATTGGAAAGCACTAACCAAGGTCATGAACTACATCCAAGCAACGAAAACTCTCAACATCTACTATGGAGGCAGCCAAATTGCCAACATCCTTGAAGCCTACACAGATGCGGATTGGGCCGGAGATGTCGATACCATAAAATCAACTTTTGGATTTGTATTTTTTTACAACCAAGGCCCAATCTCATGGAATAGCCGAAAGCAGACCTTAGTTGCATTATCATCAATGGAATCCGAATACATACTTGCCACAAATGCAACCAAAGAGGCATCTGGCTAAGGCAAATGCTTACAGACATCAACCTTGCACAAACACTTCCTACAACAATCTATTGTGACAATTAAAACACAATAGCATTATCTCTCAATCCGATATTTCACTCTCGAAGCAAACATATTGAAATCAGGTATCAATATTTTAGAGAGAAAGTGCATAGCAAGGAAGTAGCATTAGTGTTCTGCAGGACAAAAATACATAGCAGTAGATTATTTCACAAAGGCTCTATCAAAGGAGCATCATCTCAGATTTAACGAGATCAAAGCTTTTCAAAATCCACATTAAGGGGGAGTGTTAGATTTTAAATGCTCAGCCTTAACAACCGTTCAAGTAATGAACACCCTGAAAATAGCCGAAGGCCGACTACATATTTACCTTCATATTTTTCCACAGTCTTCATTTTTCCCTTAAAACATTTTCAAAAGGCATCTTCATCTTTTTCATCTTTTTTGCACCTTCTAAAAAAATGTGACACAGTGGCCAAAATGCCTTGAAATCCATTTCAGGCCTATCTTCGGGTTTTTCAGGTTTCTTGCAACATGGCAAATCGACAACTTATCATCAATTCTAAAAACAGCTGGACATCTAAATATCCCAAGGGCGTGTACCTACTTTGCACATATACAAAGACTGGCGTAAATAGCATTCAATGCTTGTAAGATCATTTTTAAGACACTTGTAAATATATATTACTAGCTGAATCAAGCTAAGTAAGGAATTTTTAATTATTATCAGAGTTTTTCTGTAGCCAGCGTTATTACGCTCAGCAAGTTGAAGTTATTATTACTTCAAGACATTGTGCTCACTGTTGATATTAATCAGAGTGCAATTTTCTGTCTCACTACTATATTGTTCATTTGCGCAATTTGTATGGATGATTCATCTTGAATATTTCAGCTGCTAACTGTTGCGTTTCCAATCCTACATGCTTACGCTCAAAGCTTCAAGCTTTTGCTGCATGTCCTCCTGATTTACGACAAGAATAAAAAAATAGGAGACGATAGTAATAAACTCGAAGTCAAAAAATGAACTATCAGACTTTATAAAATAATCCTTCTTCTAATGTATGACTACGCCTATAGAAACTAAAAAAGCTATTATGACGCTTCATGTTTGTACTCTTAGTAACTAACTTTGAAATCATTAGTACTAAATTAATTTCGTAGACAAACAATTACAGAGTATAAGTGATAGATATAGAATATTGCAGTATCGAAACACTCAAAATTCAGAGTAATCGATAAGAGATTTAACATATACAAACAACTTCAGAAAAGCTTGCATACATTCTAACATAATATTGAACGCAATAAGAAGCTATGATATTCAATAAGTAGCATAGTACTATGTACAAATCAGATGATGCAAATACAAAACAATAGCAGATGAAACCACATATTCACTATTGTCTCTGAGTAACTAATAGCTTTGTCTGATGTACTTTTGATGATAAGCAGTAAGCACAGCTAGCAATATTCAAAGTAGAAACATCAATGCAAAACTTTGTCATGTGTCTCTCTCTAATGATCAGCTATTTATACTAATGAGGAATGCCGCTTAGGCTTATCCAATTAGGGCAACTAATCAGGTCGTAAAGGTCACAATTGGAGCTTAGCCACAATGCTTTGTCATCCATCCAATTAGGACTTCTTAAAAATTTATTTGCTAACCAATTTGGGTAAGTCATTAGATTTATAACAGATAGAAATAGCCTTCGGCACCTTCAATAGTTCGTCTTTGTCGAAGCCACCTATTGAACAATTCTCGTGTATTTTTACAAACTGCGTAGAAACGCAAATAAAACTGCAGAGTTGGATAAATGAATGGATATAAATTAACTATAGGATTATAGGAAAATAATCCAACAGTTTAATCCCTTGTAATTCACACACATTCGAAAATCTCCATTCTTTTTCGCTTTTAGAAGAACAAGAGCACCCCATGGTGATTTACTAGGTTGAATATGTCTCATCCTCAGATAGTTTTTTTGTCAAGAATTAGATATGCAACATCAAGCATTCACCATAAGCAATCACCACAAGGCGGCGGAAGAACACACACAATCACACTATCACCTAAACTCATACAGAATGTAAAATGTACAAAATAAACCATGAACCTCTGATAGAGAGAGAAAACCTACGAGTAGACTAATAGACTAGCCTACGGCTAATGACAGCTGGTCACAGTTGTCAACATTAATGTACCTCGTAAACATTAACAATGAAGTTTATCATTGATTTCTAACACTCTCCCTCAATGATAAAATTACATTCTTCTATTCCTAATAGAGTACGAAACCTCTCAAATTTATATCTACCTAATGACTTAGTAAAAATATCTGTCATTTGATCAAGAAACAAGATCAAAGGCTCCATCAAGAATTTTCTCTCGAACAAAATGGTAGTGTATTTTGATGTGCTTGGTTCGAGCATGTAAAACTGGATTTTTGGCAAGGTGAATGCAACTTTGATTATCGCAAGATATAATAGTCGCATCCACCTGTGGTTGACCTAAATCCACAAGCAATCTTCGTAACCATACCGCTTCTTGTGTAGCATTGCTGAGTGCTCGATATTTAGCTTTCGTCGATGACAAGGCTATTAGAGGTTGCTTTTTGCTGCTCCATGAAATTGCAACTATACCATAACTGAATGTATGACCACTGGTAGCTCTTCTGTCATCAATATTACATGCCCAATTGGCATCTGTATAACCTACCAACATTGGCGCTTCAGGTTGATCATACTTCAAATCAAAATTCAATGTCCCTCGAATGTATCTGAGAATACATTTAGCAGACTTCCAGTGTGCTTGACTAGGATCTTGCATAAATTGACTAACAACACCAACATTTAGCAGCTGTCTATACAAATAAGCATCCACTTTCTCAAATTTATCATATGCAGTAAGCTTCATGTTGACATCCATAGGTGTACTCAAAGGCTTACAATCCTGCATATTGAACTTGTAAAGCAAATCTCGTGCATATTTGCTTTGTGTAAGAAAGACCATGTCTTCATTTTGCCATACTTCAATGCCAAGACAATATTGCATCAATCCTAGATCACTCATGTCAAAAGCATTGAAAAGATCTGATTTTATTTCATCAATTAAGCTCTCATTACTTCCTGTAATAATCAAATCATCCACGTACAACACAATGAGCACTATATCTGAATCTTGCTTTAGAATGTAAAGATTAGGATCAGCATCACTCTTTACCATTTCCCTTTGCTTGAAGTGTTCATCATTGCAAGAGTACCACGCCCGTGGTGCTTGCTTCAATCCATAAATGGCTTTGTTGAGCTTACAAACGAGATGCTCTCTCCCTGGCTTAACAAATCCTTGAGGTTGTACTAAGTACACCTCTTCATCCAGCACTCCATTAAGAAAAGCAGATTTAACGTCCATTTGCTGGATCTTCCAACCATAGAAAGCAGAAATAGCAATGATAGAACATATAGTTACCATCTTAGCTACGAGTGTGAAGGTTTCCTCAAAATCAATACCTTCCTGTTGCTCAAATCCTCTTGCAACCAACCGTATTTTGTACTTGTTGAGTTGCCCATCATCTCCATATTTGATATTGTATATCCATTTGCAAGTGATAGGTGTCTTACCATCAAGTAGCTCAACCAAGTTCCACATCCTATTTTTTGATATAGCTTCTATTTTTGTTTCCATAGCTTCACGCCACTCCTTGTGCTCCTTTGCTTTATCAAAAGTTTTTGGTTCTTGAGCCTTGAGCACAGAATTCATTAGGGCTAGATTATCTCTAATCTTGCAGGAGGTTTTTGATTTCTACTTGATCTTCTAAGCTCTCCCTGCTCACTTGATTCGGGAGTATCTCCCTTATTAGCATCACTTGTTAATGACAAGTACCACTTAGGCACTCTCCTAGGAATCTCATTATTAACCGTGTCTTTTTCCATTGGCTCTTCCATATTGACACCAACTTCTTCCTTCACTTGCACTTTAGCTTTATCATCAAAGGGATCAATTGTTAATTTTATTTGGTCATTTTGACCCATCTCATCAAAACTAGCATCTCTGGAAATGACGATCTTTTGTGCATCTGTGTCATACATCTTGTATGCCTTGGCTCTTTCATCATATCCAAGGAAAATACACTTAATAGCTTTTGCATCTAGCTTCTTTCATTTTTCATCAGGTACATGAGCGTAAGCATCACAACCAAATACGTGTAAATGAGAAACATTAGGTTTCTTTCCTAGAAAAACTTCGTAAGGTGTCTTACCCTCCACGGACTTCGTAGGACACCGATTCATGATATGAGTAGCTGTGTTGCATGCTTATATCCAAAAAGTACTTGGCAAACCCTTGTTCTTAAGCATTGCCCTAGCCATCTCTACAATGGATCTGTTTTTCCGTTCTGCAACTCCGTTCTGTTGTGATGAATAGGGTGTAGTGGTTTGTCTCTTGATCCCCTGATCCTTGCAAAAATTTATAAACTCTGTTGAAAAATACTTACCGCCACCATCTGATCTGAGGGTCTTAATATAACAACTTGTTTGTTTTTCAACTGGAGCCTTGAACTCTCTAAACTTGGCAAAAGCATCAGATTTCTTGCTTATGAAATAAATCCAGATATGTCTACTATAGTCATCAATGAATGTGATGAGATAGTAACAACCACTAATGGACCTAGTTTGTATTGGTCCACACAGATCACTATGAACAAGATCAAGAATGCCATTGGCTCTTCTCGCTCCATCTTTGGGAAATCTCTCTCTATGTTGTTTTCCCAAATTGCAACCCTCGCAAATTTTTCCTTCAAAAGAGATATCAGACAATTTAACAACTAGATTACCTCTTTTAAGGATTTGCAAGCTTTGAGCACTGATATGACCAAACCTTTGATGCCAAAGATCACTTCGACTATCAACAGTGCTTACCATAGCTTGAGTAAAAGATCTCACATTCAATTTGTAGAGTCGATTCCTGTTGACTCTAGCTCCTGTAGCAATCACTTTTTAGTGATTCTTGATGTCTTTGACAAGACATTTGTCACTGTCAAACTCAACCTTAAGTTGTTGATCAGCCATCATCCCAACAGATAGTAGATTATTAGCTAAGCCAGGTACATATTGCACATTGCTTATCTGTTTTATCTTCCCACTGGCTAACTTCACTGGTACCACTCCAACTCCTTTAACAGATAGCAATTTGCCATCAGCTTGTCCAACTTCATCACCATTGTCAGTTTTCTTGAGTTTTGAACACCACTCTTTCCTTGAAGTCATGTGCTTGGATGCACCACTATCAATGTACCAGGTATCCTTGGCTTCATCACTTGCCATTAATGCTGTAATTAACAATTTTGAACTCTCACCTATATCATCTTCATATTGATCATCATCGTTTTGATGTTGATCAGTATAATTATCTTCATAATAATAGTCATCAAATTGATATTGATCAGCATAGTTTCTCGCTTGCCATTTGTCTTTTCTTTGTTCCATCTCCTTCTGTTTCTTGAAGCATTCACGCTCCCAGTGGCCAAGTTTGTTGCAGTACCTACAATTTCCAGGTTTATTTTGTCTTGAATAGCCGCATCCTTGACCTCGGCCTTGATTCCAATTGCCTCGATTCGGACTATCATTGACTTGCTCATGAAATTGTTGAAATGATCCACGACTTGAGTTTCCTCCTCTCGATTGATACCTTCCACGGCCAAATCTTCCACCTCGTCCTCTAACTACAAGAGCTTGATCATAGCTCCTGTTATGATGATTCAAGTTCTCTTGATGTTGCTCTTCTTGCAAAAGCAATCCACCTAGTTCTTCATAGGTTGGAAGATTTTCTCTTGTGGCTATACTCCTCACAAACATCTGATGTGACTCACTCAGACTATTCAATGTCAATTGCACGGTCTCATGATCTTGTACTCGCTCTCCAAATGCTGCTAATTGGTCATGGATCTCTTCGATCTTCAGTATGTGATCGGCAATAGTTGCACCATCATCCATCCGCAATGTATGCAACTTCGTCTTCAAAAATAGTATTCGAGATGTATTTGTCATTTTAAACAATGTCTTCAATGTATCCGCAATATAGGAAATAATTACATCTCTGACTAATAAGTTGATGACATTCTGGGCTTTCCGTTTTCTCCTATCAAATGCCCGCTGATCTTCTTCAATCACTGGCCTTGTCTCTTCACCTGTCACGATCTCCCATAGCTCCTTTTCCATGAAAATGTTCTTCATTTTGAATTTCCAAACTGCATAGTTGCCGACACCTTCCAATTTGCTTGACTCATTAAGGAAACTCTCGCTTAGAGTTGTCATTACTGGATAGATTTGTCTAGATCACACAATTTATCACACCACAGAACTATAGATTTTTGGTTGTACACTTGATATTGGTACGACGCACGGGTGCACGACTGCTCGGGATTCTCTTTAGCTCTCGCCCGTAGATCCAATATTGGTACGGGTATGCGATATCGGTATGACACGCAAATGTATAACTGCTCAGTATTTTCTTTACCTTTGGCGCGTGGATCCGATTTTGGTACGGATATGCTATACTCCGGGACTGTGCTTTTCTCAACAACTAGGAAGTATTGTAAAAAAAAAATCTCTCCACTCAACAGATTTTCAATCTGTCTGATGTTGCCCTTGCCTTTTTGGTGCCTCCGGGACTGTGTCTTCGTTCCCCATTGATGATTCTGAGCTCCAAACCTGCAAAATACACCAAAGAAGAAATTCTTCCAGCCGTTTTTGTCTCTCCAAGCTTTCACCTCCCGTGAAGGACTTTCTCACTTTATTGCGGAGCCTATGACAAGCTGTATCCACTGATCATGCACGCAGGACTATCGTTGCTCTGATATCATGTCAAGAATTAGATATGCAACATCAAGCATTCACCATAAGCAATCACCACAAGGCGGCGGAAGAAGAACACACACAATCACACTATCACCCAAACTCATACAGAATGTAAAATGTACAAAATAAACCCTGAACCCCCGATAGAGAGGGAAAACCTACGAGTAGACTAATAGACTAGCCTACGGCTAATGACAGCTGGTCACAACTGTCAACATTAATGTACCTCGTAAACAGTAGCAATGAAGTTTATCATTGATTTCTAACATTTTTATTTGATTTAAAATCTCTATCTCCTCTTTCTGAAAAACCCTATAAGACTGCCTAGAAATAGATTGACTTCTTGGAATTAACTCTATCTTGTGGTCTACTGACCTAGATGAGAGTAAATCAAAAAGTAATTTTGCTAGGAAAACATCTTTAAATTCACTTATGATCTGATTTTTTATTGATTGTTTGTGATCTAAATTTAGAATCGTAGAGAATTCACAACTATTTAGATAAAAATCAAAAAATTTCACCATAAGAATTGCAAACATAGAAAAAACTTCGTACTTTGAATAATCAAATGCTTCCATTATATTAACTGTAGAAATTGTGTCCAATGGATGAACAAAATTATTGCCAAATAATGTAACTATTTTATCACCATCTTTCAAAGTGAGAACATCCTTCTCAAAATCAATAGCCAAAGAAGACAATTTATTTAGTGACCACTCATATCCAAACAATACGTGCTAAGTCTAAAAGATGAAAATTAACGGATTTCCTATGATCTTGAATCTACACTGGGAGATTCGACACTTTAACATTCGAAGTCTATAACTCGGCTCCTGAAGCTAGATAAAATTGATATCTATTGTTGATGGATTCAGTTGTCAACTTGAGTTTCTATACAAGATGAGAATTAATAAAATCATGAATAGAACCACTGTCTAATAGAATACTAAATTTTTTATTCTTAATTGTGCCCTTTAAACGACATAAATCATTAGGCAAGAAAGAAGTAGTATTAAAAGAACATTCACACTCACAATCACATAGGTTAATTTCCTAAGTTTTACCTGCACCACCAAGAATTTCGATTATTTGTGCCACATGTTTTTTTTCTTTCTAGACTAAATTTCATCATATGCCCAAACTTGTTACAAATGAAACAAAGATTCGCCTGTTTAGCCTTGATCCGAGACATAGACTTTTTCTTTTTCATTTTTTTGGGCAGTTTCTATGTCATTTGATCCAATTCGTAAAAGTATTTTTTGGAGCTCGATCTAAACATGGCTTCTTTCCCTTCTTGGTTTTTGAAGTGGATGAAATTTGTTGAAATTGCCTCCTAAATGCCACCACTGTGGAATCATATGATTTTGCTATCTAACAACCATCCTTGAGGTTTTGAAGCACATTTCGTTTGCATGCATTTTGATAATCGACAGACAATTCTAGGAGAACTGCCATAATGCCAATTTTGGATCGAATGATGGAACTCGATTCCAAAGATCCATGTTTCCTTTGAAAGTGTACTACTTTTTGTTTAAACCTTTGATTACACTTCGGGTATTTCTAATCTAAATGGTATGATGAGTTTAGTTATATGACTCAGATTCTCTTAAAGTCTATATATACTTATTTGTGGACAATAATGCCTTGACAATTTGAAATTGACAATGCAATAAATATTTTTCTAAGTTGTTACTTAGAAAAAGGGATGGTGTTCCGATAAATTTTGAAAAAGATAATTGCAAATAGTTTTGAGCTTTACTTTAAAACTAGTCTGGATGTAAATGTCTACTTTGGTCGTACTTTTGTAATTGTTGACTTTCAAGCACTGATTATACACTGTTAAGCACTGATTAATAATTTTGTAACTTTGAGTAGAGCTGAAACAATGTCTGACTTTTTACTAATGATATGGACAAAATTGAAGTCACCTAACTTGGCAATGACTACTTGTTGCGACATGGATAACAACTAAGAGTATGTGTAGACACCTGCAGTTCCCACAATATGTCCCTGTTCTAACACGATTGTTGTTGTGCATGGATGCAGGTGGGCATATTTTCCTCAACTCAGAGCTTTTGCCGGGTGTTAGGTTTGGTCAATATGATATGTTTGACTATAATGACTCTATACAAATTTGATTTACTTTAATATTCGTATGTCTGGTATTGTGATGATAATGTGCAGTTTTGTTTAGATTTGTTAGGTTCAAACACACACACACACACACACATATTTCATCTATTTTATTAGAGCTCAATTCTAAAATTAATACATTCTAAATGTAGAAGATAAAATATTTGTGAAGATAGCATCTTGGTTGGATGTGCCACACTTTGAGCACTACAAAACTTGAAGGAAATTTTGGAAGTATGACTTGCATTATGTCGCATAACACATCAAATAAGGGCCATGTTAGCACTTGCCCTTAAAACAAGTTGATGGTCGTTGATCTTTACAATATGGAAACATACAATCTATTTAATGGCACCACTAGAAAGTTTGGCCACTAGCCCTTGTACCAAAAAAAACCCATGTGAATATAAGTATTTGATAGGTAACAAGATTAAGAAACTGTAATATTATCATTTGGACTTTTACCCTATTGTAGCTAGCTAGTGCTCTTAATGTCATTTCAAGTCAACATCATAACAAACCCAGAACACCAGAACAAAACAAATAATTGTGAGATGTATAACTAAAACTAGCTGAAACTCCACCAGTAAAATACTTACAAAGTTTGAATCTAATAGGTAAAATGTCATTTCAGCAATTGGCCTGTAAGACTTTATCGATTTTTTATATGCATTGGTTGTAACATACCTGAAGAGAATTGCAACAAACATGATCTCACGCATAATAAAATATACTTTCACAGTTTGTTCTCCCACACCCTCAGAATTACTAGTTAAAAAGTTGAACCTGGATAAGCTCTTTTGAAAATTAAACTACACAATAGCAAGGCAAGATGATCACATAAGCAAGTGAACATATTCATGAGGAGGAGATAGCTTGTTAGATTAGGAAAATGGATTATGTATAAGTGTCTATCCCTTGCTCTTTTCATGTAACTTACAAAAAGGTACATTTAAACTCCCCATGTTTGCCAACACTTGTAGTCCATAATATAATACTAGAAATTCTCTTTCAGTAGAGAAAGCATTCCTCTATCACATGCATTCTCAAGCCAGAAAGTATATTTAAACTCCCCCATCCTTCCTCACACTTGTAGTCCATAATTTAGAATACTACAGATTCTCTTTAACTAGAGATAGCATTCCTCTACTGGATACATTCTCAAGCAACTGCAGTTTCTGGCCAGTCTTGTTTTGATTGAAACAATAAGAAGGCGCCTGCCACTTTCTGTCTGGCAGAACCCTTCCCAGCTCAAATGTCATGATATGCAGAGACATTCCTGCAGAAGCAATGAATATAATTAATGCTTACTTTTAAAGATTTGCTATTGCGTCACCCACAAAAAATACACACTTCATCCCTGCTGCTGTTGCTACTGCTAAATCACAGTAATGAAACCACTGTTCTTCTTACAGTTATGGCAAACACAACTCTGTGCCCTTTTTTCTATGCAAAAAGTTCACTTCCTAGCTAACTTGCTACAGATACTCAATTTTGCCCAGTGCTCCAAATTCTACAGCCAAAACAACCTTACCCAAGTAAGGCTACCGGTAAATGAGGCTGATACTCGCTGTGCTTGGGTCCCATCTCGACGACATCTTAGAGGTAGGGAAAGAAGCAAAAAACACAAAGAATACAAATAATGTGGCCAATACAGAAACCCTACGCCCATAAAACCAGTCTGGGAGACAACTATACCCAAGTCCATCACAAGCTAATTAAAAGTTTTATCCATCTTATTCTGCAACCGTATTTGATTGCACTAGCTTCTATATGGACAATATTTGCACCATACATCCACGTATAGGCCAAGCCGAGATTGGGGCACAAGGCTCCTAGGTATGCTTTTCCGGCAGCAAGTGAATTTGAGCTCGCATCTTCAAAGACGCAGCGACCACTCTTATCTATGTTGTCTACTGTGGAGAAAATTTTCATTTCTGTCATAGCAATCTCACTTCTTATCTAAGGGCACTAACCTTTGATCTGCATTTTCTGTCACTTTTTGATAGTCAGCAAAAACAATGGTTGCATAAGCTTATTCACAAGATTGAGGATCATACCATCGAAAAAGGTCCAATGTACTGGCCGTTTGGAAGCAACATCCTCATAGTACCATATGAAATCTGCCTTTGTCCATACATTGCAAGTAAAATTATCCACAGCCTGCACGCCTAGGTAGGTGGCATTTTCAAGCCAGTTACGGCGCAATATGCCCACACCAAAGTGGATTGTTTTGCATGTCTTCTTCTGCAGGTCATAGAAGTAGGAGGTGCCATTATTCCACTCCAAATCATACAGCAGGCCTCCCAGCTGTGATCTGATTATGTTGAAGTTCCTGCCATTAGGCCAGTCATACCACAGGTCTATGATGGAAAGAGAGCCACTGAAGTTTTGGAACATGAGGGAGTGGAACTGGGGAGGCCATGGCTGGGGGGTGGGGTCAGCTTCTGCACTACTGGGCAATGTGAAGAAGAAAAGCAGCAGCAATGAAGCAATTGAGACCTAACAGCATACAACAACAGCTCAAGAATCAAAACCCAAATCAAAGAAACCACAGAATCCATGAGATTTTATGAAAATGGAGTCAAATTTAAGAGATGGGTTTTGATTTGATGGCTGTTTGCTTGAAAGATTAGCACTAAAATGCAGTAATTCTACAGCTTACCTTCATAAACAGCAGCAATACCCACCTCGCCGGCCTCCTCATTCCTCTCTTCTCTCTTTTCTCTCTCTCTCTCTCGCTACTTTTTATTGTATAAATTCTGGGCGATGGTGGGTGGTGCTTTTAGCGCACGGTATACCTATGCCCGACCACTTGGATTTACTCCACGTGGTAGACTTGCCACATGGACTCTTCGATACCGTTGAATATAAAAACGTGGCAAAATCTGAACGCTTAGGGAGAAATCCAACGGTGGAGGGCTTCAAGTTTAACACCGTGCCGTTAATTAGATGCTCTTGGCTCCACAAAAAAGGGGCGAGAATGTTGTTCTCAATTTGCATGTTTGTATCCTCTACAAACTAGGTAGCCAGCTCGAGCACGCCTAGGTAGGTGTAATTGTTATTCGCTACAAGTCAACCATTGAATACCTATGTTCTAGTCAATAAGACATTATTTTGGCATAATAGATTAGTACATTTGAATCATACATCTGTGTCGAACATGTCAAAATAGTCCTTACCACTTGATCTCGACTATCCAATCGATACAGTCGACCTTCTTGTCTGTCATAACTGCATTGTCAAAAAACAGACTAAGATTTCATTTAGATCGAGTTATAGGCATACAACAAAATATGTTCTAGATATTGTTCCCTTAGATATATGTGGTATAATGCAAACTCTATCATTGCTTGATGCAAAGTATTTCATTACCTTCATTGACGAATATTTGAAAAGAACATTTGTTTGTTTCATTAAACAAAAGTCGGAGGCTTTTAAAAATTTTGACAGTTCAAGGATTGGAAACTGACAAAAGAATGAGTTAAGCAGAATTGGAAACTGACAGAAGAATTAAAGCAATGAGGTCTGGTCACGAGGGAGAGTACGTCTCAACCGAATTCAAGGAGAAACCATCACTATCGAATTTACACATGTTTGGATGTATTGCTTATGCACAGAGACCTCAAGATATAAGGAAGAAGCTCGACTTCCACAATATCAAATCCATTTTCATTGGCTATACTATTTCAGATAAAGCTTATAGGCTGTATGATTTTGTCAAATAAAAGATATTCACTAGTCGGGATATCGTTTTTATCAAAGATCAATCTATCGACCTCAAATGCAAGGGCAAAGCTCATATAGTCGAATTGTCGGATACTCCCAAAGTATTGAACACTTATGTTTCCGACTTGACTGATCTTGTTGAAGGTTCAAGCTCATCTACACCAGATGAATAGCTTATTAACAACGAATCAAAAGTCGATGTTGCAGCGTAGTAACAACAATATAATCAAAGAAATGAGTCTCGTCTATCTCTTAGAAGATTGTCAAAAGAGCGCAGACCACTTAAAGGTATATCGATCTACGACTTATCTTATTTGAGAGACAACTATTGTCGAAGAAACACTTAGTCAGCTTGATTTCGATCTATGGAGAGAACCCATGGATAGAGAGTATTCATCTCTCATCAAGAACCAGACTTGGACTATTGTCAAATTGCCTGCCAGTAGAAATGTTGATTGCAGACGGATATTCAAAATCAAATACAAGGCAGATGGAAACATTGACCAAGAAAAGCTCAACTTGTCACACGAGAATTTTTGCAAATACAGAATGTTGACTATACAGAGACTTTTAGTCCGGTAGTTAAGCATTATTCAATTAGGCTTCTATTGTCATATGTTGTTGCAGCCAATCTAGAGATATACTAGATGGATGTACATATAGCTTATCTGAATGGAGTTATCTAAGAAGATATCTACATGATATAGCCTGAAGGTTACATTATCGAAGGCAAAAATAATCATTTATGCAAACTCCATAAAGCACTTTATGGCTTGAAGCAATTTGCCAGAGCATGGTTCCAGAGGATCAACACTTTTCTTATCGATCACGACTATGAATCAAGTGTTTCAGACTCGAATGTCTACTTCAAGTCAGTGCAGCATTCTTTTATTGTTATCACTTTATATGTGGATGACACACTTCTCTTCAGTAACAGTGCTGAACTAATAAAAGATGAGAAATGAATGTTGTCTTCAGAATTCGACTTCACAAATCTGGACGAAGCTCAATATTGTCTAGGTATTCAAATCCAACAAGATAAGAAGTAGAAGTTGATCTATATCACTCAACAAAGATACATTTACAATAAGTTGATCAGATTTAATCTGGTGAATTGCAAGTTAGCTCACTCACCAATGGAGCTAGGACTCAAATTGTCAAAGGACCAGTGTCCTCAAATGATAAGGTGTTTTTTCTTAATAAAATCTTCAAATCTTATAATTCTTGTTCACCCCTCTGATATATGGTAGTTCAAAATCTGCTTTATCTATAGTTCAAAGGGGGAATCAAGATGTCAAGTTTTAGGCCTTCAAACACCTCTTGGGGATTGTAAATCCTGTTTGGCAATTTTGTGACAAGTTCTCATAGTCAAATCTAGGAAGGCAGATTTATGATAGCTTAAAAAATAGTTTGAAGGCTGTTTTGTAGGGAGATGTTAGATCAACGATAGGCCCACACATACATATGCTCAACACATCCAAATTTATGAAATTGAAGTGAAGGTCTACTAATACTAAAGTCCTGACTTTAGAAGTTGTGACTTAAACAAATCAACAAAACACAGTTGAATAGAACTTGGAAAAGAACTCCAAAACTTAGTGACGAAATTTAACATTCAATCACAAAATCATTCATTCTAGAGACTTGCTGAAGAATCAACCCTCCCCCCCCCCACCCTTCTGAAGAATTTTTCTTTCAAATTATGCAAGATCAATTGGCCCAAGGCCAAATACATATACAATGGTTTTGGGAAGATGGATTCTTAGATCTTTGCATAGACCAGAAGTTAACAAAGTTTGGATCTTAAAGAATCTTATACCAAAAAGAGTGGTTCCTTATGACATGCAAAGACTTACTGATCAAGAAAAGAGCATGCATAGGCATATGACATTAGGAGGCATGACATGCATGAATCCAATCTGACACGCAAGCTTCAATTCCAACATGCAAAGTCATTAGGCTAGGGATGGTACGATGACATGCAAACTCTAATTTCAACATGCAAGCTTCAAATCATACATGCAAGTTCCCAAATCAGACATGCAACTTCCAAATCAGACATGCAACTCCTAAATCAGACATGCATGACCATTCAGCTATGGATGATGTGACATGCAAAGCCATCAAGTCATGGATGGTGTGACATGCAAAGCCATCAGATTATGGATGTGGTGACATGCATGACCATCAAGTCATGGATGGTGTGACATGCATGGCCATCAGTCTTATGGATGGTGTGAAAGTTTTAGGGAAGAGAGAGAGAGAGAGAGAGAGAGAGAGAGAGAGAGAGAGAGATGAAAGAGCTAAGAGAAAGTGAGTGAGTGTGTGTGTAAGTGGTTCCAAAAATGATTCCAATCCAAGCTTGACAGATCCTCCTCAAGCCATAGCTCCAAGCTTTCTTCCAAGCACCTACACACAAAGAAGCAAGAGCAAGAGACAAAGCAAAAATGAATGGGAGATGAATAATGAGGGAGAGGGGCGAGTTAGTCCTTTTATAGGGAATGTGTGGCCTTTAGGGAGTGGCTGAGGTGTCCAAAATGAGTGTGAGAGGTGTAAGAGAGACTCTAGAATAAGTAAAGTGAGAGGGTGAGGTGTATAGGTGTGAGAGAGTGTTTATCAATTAGTTAAAGCAAAAGGGGTGGAGTAGGAGGCCGCATTTTCCTAGATGTCTTATGGCTTTCAAGCCATGTGGAAAAGTAGGTAAGTTACATATTGATAAGGACGGAAGGTACGTAGCTTAACTTATGAAATGTTAGCCACTTTCAAGTTGAATATTTCTTTGTTTACAACATTGGGACTCACCCAAGTGTTTTTTTTTTCTTCATGACATGGGAAAGGCTTTGTATATGTCCATCTTACCTTGCATAATTTTCATCAATTCCTAGGCCCTTTTTTCTAGGGGTTGCCCATCCCCAATCATAGTGGAGTGTGACACAAAGGGTGATCAGTCCTTTGGTTTCTTCTCCCAGTCTTTATAGACTCGATTGAGCCTTCTTTATAGACTCGATTGAGCCTTCTTCAGGTACCGTCTTTAAGCTTTAAGAAGCTTTTTTAAATTCATTCTTCATGTACTCTTCTCAGTACCTACACATACCCTTAAGAAAAGGTTAGGAGTCATACCATAAAATGGTTTATCATTAGATTCTATTTCTAGAACCTGCATATCAAATTGTTAGCATTGATCTACAGTTTCATTTCTTGTCTTCAGGTAATGATAATTGCATTCATATTTCATCAGTTAGAGTAATAAGCTCTAATATTCAAAATATGTTTCATACAAAAAGAATGGAAGACTGGATGGCCTTTATTTCTTGGTCAATTTGGTCTATACAATTTTATACTCCTCCGACGCAAAAGCGTTGTCCTCAACGAACATTTCTCAAATAAACATTTAAAATTTCTGGATATTCTTGGAAGAATTCTTCTTCCATCCATCATGCATCCGTAGTAGGATAGTTCTTAAACTTGAGGAGGTATAATGTAGAAGTTGTCCCCTTTCTTCCAATTCTTGTCTTGTGCATCAAGATCTGCTCAAGTTGAAGGATTTCTTCGGTTTCTTGAACTTCTGGTGGTTCGGAATCTGTAAATCCTTCTAGTTCTGGACCATTGAATTTCTTTAGCAAGCTTACATGGAATTTGTTATGGATTTTCCAAGTAACAAGCAAGTCAAGTTCACATGTAACCTCATTGATTACTTTCTTGAATTTAAAGGGTCCATAATACTTTTGGGCTAGTTTTGGGTAGAGTTTCATGTTGCCCTTCTTTTTCCTGAGTTTTCTTTTCAAATTTTAGGAGAACTAGTTCTTCTTTTTCGTACTTGATTACAATCCGAAGCATATTTGCACTTTTATGTTGTTTCTGTTGTGCATTTGTGATGGATTGCTGAACCTTTGAAAAGGTGTCTTGATAATCCTGCACAAATTCATCTGAGGCAAATATCTTTTCTTTAGTCCTTAATACAGGAGGCACAATAGGTTTTCCATACATTACTTCAAAAGGCGCTTTACCAGTAGAAGAATGAATGGTGTTATTGTAAGCAAATTCTAGTATAGGGAGATAGTGTTCTCATTGAGTCTTCTGATCACTTACATAATTTCTTAGCAAATCTATGATGGTTCGATTAGTAATTTCACTTTGACCATCAGTTTGGGGATGGAAGGAGGAAGAGAATTTAAGGGTTGTCCCTAGATTATCAAAAAGGGCTCTCCAAAAGTTGCTAGTAAATCTCGTATCCTGATCAGACACTATATTTTTGGGTAGTCCATGCAGCCTAAAGATGTGATGGATAAACAAATGAGCTGCTTCGAGTCCCTTAAGCTTTTTCTTACAGGGAATCAAATGAACCT
This sequence comes from Diphasiastrum complanatum, assembly GCA_029204225.1. Classification (NCBI taxonomy): domain Eukaryota; kingdom Viridiplantae; phylum Streptophyta; class Lycopodiopsida; order Lycopodiales; family Lycopodiaceae; genus Diphasiastrum; species Diphasiastrum complanatum. Next base: position 47,563,923 of record CM055100.1, on the reverse strand, counting down.
GTTTGCTAAATCTATCAATGATAGTCCATATCATATCATTTCCATTTTTGGTCTTAGGGAACCCAGAGATAAAGTCCATGGTAATATGTTCCCAGGGAGCTTTAGGAATAAGCAAGGGATGAAGTAACCCTGGAGTTTTTTATCCTCGCTCATCTTTATTGTGTTGACAAACTAGACATGCATTTATATAATGCCTTGTGTCTCGATGCATGGTAGGGCAATAAAAGAATCTTTTCAGAGCTTCCAGAGTTGATGGGATTCCCCTATGTCCAGCATAGGGTGGACTATGAGTTTCTTGAAGGATCTTGGTTCTAAGTGCTATGGGAATACATAGTTTATCTTCTTTGAATAAATATCCTTCTTTCAAAACATAGTCTTTATGACTTTGATTTCTTTCAAATATTTCAAAGATATGTTGGAAGTCAGAATCACTAGCATATACTTTTCATAGGAAGGAAATCTTCATGATATGCTAGGGAAATATGGTTGACCTTGGGGATTTTTGATAATGCATCGACGACCTTATTGTCCTTTCCAGGGTGATGAAGTAGCTGAAAATGGAAAGTGCTAAGGTAGTTAGCCCATTTTAGATGTTTTTCTCGAATTAGCTGCTGGGTGAGAAAGTACCTAAGGCTTTGATGATCTGTTTTAACTAGCAAATCATTTCCTAGAAGATAGTGCTTCCATAACTCAAGGGCATGAATAATGGCCAAAAGTTCTTTTCCATAGATGTCATATTGTACTTCTGCCCCTTGAAGTCGTCTACTTTCAAAGGCTACAACATGACCTTCTTGGTTTAAGACTACCCCAATATAGTCTAAACTTGCATCCACTTCCACAAAGAAAGGCTTACGAAGGTCGGGAATGATAAGAACAGGTCCAGTGGTAAGTGCATGCTTCAGAGTATCAAAGGCATTTTGCTCTTTCTTATACCAATGAAATTTTACCCTCTTCTTAGTGAGTTCATGTAGTGGTGAAGCTATATGAGCAAAATGGCGAATAAACTTTCTGTAATAGGAACATAAGCCTAGGAAAGACCGAACTTCATGAATATTTCTTTGTTTAGGCCAGTCTTGAATGGCTTTAATCTTTGAGGGGTCCATTTGGATTCCTTCCTTTCAAATCATATGTCCTAGAAAGTGTATCTTTTCTAGAAAGAATTCGCTTTTCTTGCCTTTTATGAGAAGTTAGTTTTCTTGTAGGGTTCGAAAGATGATATCTAGATGTCTTTTATGTTCTTCTTCATTTGCACCGAAGACTAAGATATCATCAAAGAATGTTCCTACAAAAGGTTTATGAGGTCAAAATATTCGTTCCATCATTCTATTGAATGTTGTAGGAGCATTAGTAAGACCAAAAATTCATGAAGTCCATAGTTAGTCCTGAAAGCAGTTTTATGGACATCTTCAGGTGCTACTCTGACCTAAAACTTCCATCTTTCTTTTGTACCAGAAGTACAGGAGAGCAATAGCGGGAGTTTTCGGGTTTTATAAGGCCTTTCTCTAACAAATCATTAATTTGCTTAGAAATTTCTTCTTGTTGAGAATGGCTTACCCTATAGGGAGGTCTATTGGTTATGGAACTTCTAGGAATAATGTCTATCGTATGATCTTCAGGTTTTTCAGGGGGTAAGGACTTTGGTAGCTCATCAGAAAAATAAGAAGAATACTTTAATAAAAAAGTCTTTTCTATTACTGTCCAAAGAATGCGCATTTCCATCAACATCATCATCCATACTTTGAACAAACAACAAATAAGAAAATATCGTTTTCTTTAGTATCTTTGATACTTGAATATGGCTTACCAAAGGAATTGTTTCACCACTCTGTCCTGCATGCACACTAACATCTTTACCTTTGTGCTTCCATGAAATCAAATGCTTATTGTAGTCCACCAGAGGATTGTGCATTTTGTGCCAAGGCATGCCTAAGATTACGTCTACTCCCTATAAAGGACCTACTATGAATTCTATAGGTTCATAGTAGTCGGAGATTTGGAGCTTAAGTTTTCCCATTACAGGGTAAATGTTTGCATCACCATCAACAAAAGCACCTTTAGCCTTAAGCATAGATTCAGAAAAAGAACCAACTCCTATCGCTTGTGCAAGCTTAAAAGAGATAAAATTATGAGAGGAGCCTATAAAATTGTAGAGCTGTACTGATTCAGATTAACATCTGATAGTAAATTTCTCAACCAAAATGCTTCCTTGATAGATTGAGAAGCAGCAATGTATTCTACTTCTGTAGAAGAAAGTGCAACAGAAGTTTGCTTACGATTGTTCCAAGAGATAAGACCGCCGTTGAAGAAGAATGTAAATCTAGATGTGGAATTATGATTGTCTACATCTCCTCTCCAGCTTACATCAGAATAACTACTGAGCTGATGAAGATTGTCGTTGCTGACATCTCCATAGCAGATGCACTGGTCCATGGTAGCTCAAATATATCTCATGACTCGTATGAGAGCCTTCCAATGGGTAATGCCAGGATTAGCCATATATTGGCTGAGTGAGCTTACAGCAAAAGAGATATCTGCTCTTGTACAAACCATTGCGTACATGAGAGATCCAAGTATCAATCGATAAGGATACTCTCTCATTTGCTCCTCTTCATGCTTGGTCTGGGGACATTGGTCCTTTGACAAATGCAGGCCTGGATCCATTGGTGAGTGAGCTAATTTACAATTCATCAAATTATATATGTTAAGAACATTGTGAAGATACCTTTGTTGAGTGATGTAAGTCAGTCGCTTTGTTCCGTCTCTGTGGATCTGAATTCTCAGACAGAAGTGAGTTTTGTCCAGATCAGTCATGTCAAACTCTGAAAACAACATTTGTTTCAAATCCTTGACCATATTGGTATTGTTGCTGAAGAGCAACGTATCATCCACGAATAATGAAGGATTGTTGTACTGATTTGGAATAGACATTGCAGTCAGCAGTGATTGGTTTGAATCCTTGTTCAATGAGGAATGTGTTGATCCTCTGAAACCAAGCTCTGGCAGACTGTTTCAAGCCTTACAGTGCTTTGTGGAGTTTACAGACATGATTCTTCATCACTTTCAGAACGTATCCTTCGGGCTGGATCATGCAGATATTTTCTTGTATAACTCCATTCAGATAGGTTGTTTGTACATCAAGTTGATGCACTTTGAGGCCAGCAGCTGCAACATAAGATAGGGACATTCAGATCGACGAATGTTTGACTACTGGACTAAAAGTCTCACTGTAGTCGGCGTTCGAGATCTGGGTGAATATTCATGCTACCAGTCTTGCCTTCCTTCGATCAATTGCTCTGTTGGCATTGTATTTGATCGTAAAGACCCATTTTCAATCAATGATATTGTAGCCAATAGGAGCTTTGACTAATGACCATGTCTGGTTCTTGATCAGAGAGGAATACTCTCTGTCCATAGCTTCTCTCCAGAGATTAGAGTCTGGTTGGCTAAGTGCCTCTTCGACTGTCGTTGGTTCCTGCATCAAGAGACAGACAGACTCAAGGGTATACCTTGTGGGCTGTGTGCGCACTCGGCTTGATTTTCTGGGAGGATTTGACTGATGAACTGCTCTTGGGACTTGTTGCTGGGTAGCAGCAACATCTTCGTCTGATTCGTTGTCTCAAAGTGGGTCGACGATAGACATGCCTGAGCCAGAAGCTCAAACTGTCGTGTCAATGGCAGGTGATGGAGGTTCTTCTAGAGCAATGTCCTTGCCTTTGAGGTCGACGAACTGATCCTTGATAAAGATTGTCTCCAGGCTATACAAGATTTGCTAGGTATTAGGATCATATAGCTTATAAGTATTTTCAAATGAAGTATATCCAATCACGATGGTCTTGAGACCTTGGAAGTCCAATTTCTTCCTCGTGTATTTTGGGATCTGCGCATAAGCAATGCACCCAAACACTCTTAGGTTCTTCAAAGAAGGTTTAGAGCCTATCCACACCTCGTGGGATGTCTTGTATGAGAGGTCTTTGGTCGAACATCTGTTCTGGATGTAAGATGTAGTGGAGACAGCTTCAGCCCAGAATCTCTTAGGTAACGATGCATGCAATAGCATACATTTGGCAGATTCAACCAGAGTACTGTTCTTCCTCTCGGCTAAGCCATTAGACTGAGGACTGTAAGGAGTGATGAATTGCTACTCAATCCCTTGGCTTTGGCAGTACTCCTTAAACTCGATAGAGATATATTCTCCACCGTTGTCTGACCTGAGGGCCTTGATCATCCTTCCAGTCTCCTTCTATGTGCGCTCCTTGAAGATTCTAAAGCAGTTGAAGGCTTCTAATTTCTTCTTTATGAAATACACCATAGTCCTTCTAAAAAATTCATCAATAAAGGTTATAAAATACTTGGCATCCTTCAGCAAAGGATTTTTTATCAGGACCCAAATAAATGAATGTACAACATCTAGCAATCCTCTAGCAACATGCTGATGGCTTGATTTAAATGGTTTTCTAGTCTGTTTACCAACTAGATAGTCTTGACTGTTAACAGATCCCCTGCTCCAGAGGATCTGTTGTTTCTACGGTTCTTTCTGGCCACTTTTTCAGAACCATTTATGCCTGTTATCAGGCTTCATGGCATTCATTATAAAGTTTCTTGATTTTACGATGCCAACCCAGACAGAAGGGACAAAGTTTTGTTGTAGTATTTTCTTTTATGTCCTGCCTGTCATAGGACTACTCAGGGACGTCACTCTTGAACGCACTTACATTCTACATAAATGCAAGCCTAGAATGCTCATTCACAGATCAACATGTAAACCAATGAACGTTCAGTAGTTTCTACTGCTACTTACTCTAAAAACGGATTGAAATCAGAGCCTACACTACACTGAACTGAGCTACATTTGCATAAACTGATAAACAAAAAACAAGAGAGATATGCAAGAATCACACCACAGATCTAGCCTATTTAGTTTACTTGAATGCTGGCTCCTACATTAATCCACAAGAAAACGTGAAATCTAATCCACAACTAGTAAAGCAAGAAAAATAACCCACTCTAAATCCACAACCACACACAATATGAATGGAAGGGCATGATCATAGGGGCATCACTCAAGAGAACCATCATGATCAAGGAGCTTAGTGTAACATCAAACTCATGGAAAATCTTCTTATTAAGCATGGAGTAGATACAATGCAAAAATCTCCTCTTCACAAAGAAGGAGTCTCTTAAATAAGCAAGAGAGCTCCTTAGGTGGCATCCTAGTGGAATTTCCACATTTCACAAATTACAAGTGGAATAATGCTCTCCACTAGAGGTCACCATCAAAAGGTGGCTCACTCTACTTTCTTTAAGAGGGGTCTACTTGCATTTATTACATTTGCCTAGAAATACTAGTTCCTACATAATCATTCCATCTTCCGGGATTCACCATGAGGCTTACATAGTTCTTACTTGTCATTACTAGCTAGTATTCCGCAGCTCTCATACTCAACTCTCAATCTTCATTAGTCTCGTCTTCTCAGAGACCTCCTTGGTCTAAGGTGAGAGGTGCTCTTGAGTTGCTCTGTCCGAGTATCTTGGGGATTCGACAGAATCAGCCAACATCATCCCACCCCTAATGTGTTGCAGGACCCACTACAACTCATATTGGACGATGGTGCTCCACTTTCACATTGGTGTCTTCGATCGTCACTTGGAAAAGCGTAGATCCTCGTTCGCTTACATAAAACCAAGTGTTTATTGTCGCCAGTCTTTATCACAAAAATTGTTTTTCACAAATTGTCGCAATTGGATTTAGAATGTCTTATTGCTATCATGGGTTGACATTCTCAAATTTGGAGAGTTCTCAGCAGCTTCACAACTTGCATGCTCGAGTGCTTTCCATGTGTCTCTTTGTTTAGTCACTTGTATTTGCCATTGACAGTTTCATCTTTGGTTTCTTGGCAGATTCTATCCTCTGGGAGGTTTGTATCCTCCATTTTCTTCTGGGTGTCTCCGTGGTTCTTCCCTCAGTTGAAGTTCTAGTCTCAAGGAAAACCTTTGATCTGTAGGTTACACAAACTTGATTTATCAGTCTCAAGGGGATGGACTCCATCAACAAGAAATTGGTGGTAGGAACAGATTTGGATGGACGGTTTGATAACGATAAGAAAACATGAAGGCTTGGTGACAGGATGAAGAAACTAATAGTTCTACAGTTGTAGCCTTGGACCCTTGTAATGTCGAGCTTTGACCACCACTTGCTGGGTGAAGAACTCACTTAATTTGCAGGTTCGAAGTTGTTTTCATCTTTCTTTTTCTTTTCTACGGCTCTTTCTTTTGATCCGTTACTTTTGGATCTCTTTGGGCTTCATAAGAGGGGATTCAACTATCATTGCTCCAGAGAGTTTCTTTTAATCAAGGTTGATCTGACTCATCTGTTGCTTAAGTTTTGTCCTTTTCTCCTCAGCTTCTTGGATCTTTCTCTTTATTTGTTCTGGCTGCTTCGCCTGTTTCTTAGATCTTTGTTTGGCTGATCATCCATTGTAGTTGACAGTTGGTCTCCACAAGACATTTGCAATGATCTACCAGCTGCTTCGGTAACACTATCAAAACTGGGGATTTCTCAGAAGAACAGTAAACTGATGATAAACAAACAGATGAAAGGAAGGGTGGTAGTGTCAACGGTAGATGGTGTGGACGATAGGCATGAAAATGGGTGCAGAAGTATGGCAAGAGGTTGGCTGAAAAAAGAGACTGATTTCCCAATATTTGTGTTTCCCTTTCTTAAGGATCTTCGTCGCGACTGGGGTACTTCTTCTGATTGAGTCTCTTTGGACTGCCCATCTGTCTTCTTAGCTTTGTCGTTTTCATATTTGACTTGTGACCTTGGCTGTCGATCTTGCTGATGTTGTTGTTGGTAGCAGCTGTTCTAGTGGATCTAAACAGATCCACTCTCTCCCCCCCCAAAAAAAATCTGTTGGTGGGCATGTTGTTGCTAGTAACTGTTCATGCTCACGATTGGATCGGTGTGTGGAACACGTAGTTGGAAACACGGTAAAAATGTGACTGGACTAAAGATTGAACAAATTTTAACTAAATTTGTTTTGATCTCGCTGTAGTTGACTCGAAATTGAATACAATGATGAGATGCAGGAATCAACTCTAATTTGACATGGATTTTGCATATTTCTCAAAAAATTCTAAACTGCTATACAAGATAATCTGAAGATGGACAGATGAATGAAAATGTGTTCTGGAGATGCGCTACAGAAGACTCTTGTGCAGTAGCTATTTCTCATGCAAAAATCAATCACACAAAATAGATGAAGAGAAACAAGGAAATAAACAAACGTTACAGAGAGTTAGAATTGTATGGCACTTGTCGAACAAAACTTGCATTGATCAACATTGATAAGTCATCTTGATAGTTGGAATAATTTATTTCTTTTGTAGAGTAATAATACTTACTCTCATACGCCCTTCTCAAAACAAGGCAAGGTTGGTGACACTAAGATCTACCATCATTGATAGCAGATGTTGTAAGATATAGCTTGAGATGCAGGTATGGTTGAGGTACTATGTCTTGAGGACCTCTGTGAACAAGAGATTCAGAACCGAATCTCTATCTAGATTTTCGAATCCGAGAAATATTGTGTATTGGCACATTGGAAATCTTATCAGCATGTTGAAAGACAAATAGATTTCATATTAGTGTCTTCTGACATTTTGGAGCTGGTATATTGTGCGGTAATGTAGAAGTTTGCTAGAAACTTCTCCAGTGAGCAACAGGTTGAGCTGTTGGGTGCTATGGTGCACGTGTGGTTGTCGTGAAGATCCTATCGGGAGTCATAACTAACGTGAAGTGCTAGATCTATGCTTGTTGAGATGAAGCTACCAGAAGATTTTTGGTCAGAAGCATGCAGTACCACAGTCTATCTTCAAAATAGAAGTCCTACCATTGTTGTACCAAAAATAATGTGAGAGATTTCAACTAGTTTAGTCTAGTTTAGTCATATTTTGGTAAATTGTCAATATGAAGCCAAAACTCATTTTAGACTTAGAGATAAACTTTTTGAAGTTATATTAGTTGAAAATACATTTAATAATGACTTTCTGGAAGTGTGAAAAAGTTGGTAGTCGAGTTTGAGAGAGATTCAAATTTGAATTTTGGGTACATTGAATCTAGACCCAAAAATAGTAGGGTTTATATTTTGGAGGGAAAGCCAAGTGGCCAAATAGGGTCTGGACTTGCTACAAAAGAAGGAAACTTGTGGAGAGACACATCTTCTCTCTTCTCTCTCTCATTTCACCTTCAATAGTGTGAGTGTTATCATCACCAAGATGAACATACTTCTTTGTGTTGTAAGACATATAAGAATGAAAAATCTCACGATGATTGGTCATATGTTGAGTAGCTCCAGAATCTAGAAACCACGAATCATCTGATTTCACGTTTTTGTTGACCATAAAAGCGCTTCGTTCACTTCAACTTCAGGAGATGCTGTAACTATATTTGCTTGTTGATCAGGCTGCTTGGCTGCATTCTTTGCTTTGAGAATTCGACAATTCTGGATCTCATGGTTATTGCACTTGCGATACCTGCACAACATCTTCTTCTTTGATGAATTTGAATTTGATGATTGTTCTTGACTTTGTGTCTATTTTTTATTTGATGCAGACTACTTGGAGCTTTTTTACGGCCAATTTGAATATCTGATATATTGAGAATAATAAGCGCAAAAGCTTTACCATCCTTCAATTTTCAATTTGAGTCCTTTGTGTCATCTTCAGGCTTTACTTTTGTACATGTAACAACATCCCACAACTCGTTGGCGATTAGCAAGTTCTTCATCTTAAATTTTCATAAATGATAATTGGATCCATTCAGCTTATCTGCGATAAGACCGGCTTTACTTTGAGAATCCATCTGGAACTTTAGTCTATCGACGTTAAGGGCGATACCGCACTGTGGAAATCAATTCTCTAATACCAAAAAAAATTGATTAGAACTGAAGAATAATTTGATATCACAAAAGATACCAAGTGTAAGAGCTTGCGCTTTGATATAATAGTATTGGGGGCCTTGAAAAATCAATGCTCTGATACCATGTTAGAAACAGGTGTGTGAAAGATAGGTCGAATAAGATTCAAATAAAAAGAATTTGAACGACAAGAAAGAAAACGTCCACTAGTAGTGTGGACGGAGGATATGAATAATTTTTTTGAGCTACTTAATAAAAGTGTCACTTCGGCACCAATACTAATCATTGGCTATCCTAATAAGGCTTTTGTGGTTAGAACCAATGACAGTGATTATGCTATTGGAGTTGTTTTGATGCAGGATGGACATCTTGTGGCTTATGAAAGCAAGAAACTCAATCCTGCTCAATCTAGGTATTGTACCTATGAAAGGAACTGTTTGCAATTGTTCATTCCTTGAAAATTTGGCGACATTATTTGTATGGAGCTAGATTTGAAGTTTTGACTAACCATCAGACTATTCGATATTTTTGTGATGCTACAGATTTAAAGGGGAGACAAGCTAGATGGGCTGAGCTGATGCAAATCTTTGACTTTTCTATACGTTATTGTAAAGGAAGTCAAAATACTCTAGCGGATGCTTTGAGTCGGTTACCATTTATTAATCAGTTGTGCTTTACTGTTATGAAACCGGGGTTGTTTCAGTCTCTTCAAGGACTATATGAGTCCGATCTCTTGTTTGGAAAGTATTGGCAACAAGCACTTTTGGGGGTCGATTCAGGTTTGCAAGGTTCCTCGAATCAGGGAAACACTGAAACGGATTTTCTAATTCGAAACAGGATTTCGTTTTGTAAAGAAAAGATGTGTGTACCGGAAAATACACTGTAAGGGCCCAAATCTTGCATGAGCCCAAATCACGGGTGCAAGCCGTAGCTGATTTCCTTGCGGATATGCAACAAATGTTACAGGTGGCTAAAGATAGCATAAGAAGTGCCCAACACAGGGCAAGGCTGATCTATCTCAGAAGCACAAGGTATTCATGGTCAATGATTGGGTGTTTTTGGAAGTCCCTAGTCACTTTAGGGGCTTGAAAACTATCAAGTGTGCAAAGTTGATGCCTAGGTATTGCGGCCCTTTTAAGGTTATCCAAGTGATAAACAAGGTCGTATACAAACTAGACCTTCCAGCTAATGTTGAAATTCGTTCTGTTTTCCACGTTAGTAAGTTGAAACCCTCGTTGGAGGTTGGGGAGACCCTGGTCCCTGTGGAAGGTCTAGTGGAACTTCTTTGTGATAAGTCTGTGAGTGGACCACCTGAACCCGAGCGATTGTTAATAGACGGCTGAGTACTCTATGGAGTAGAGCGCTTTGGAATTTTTTAGTTAGGTGGAGGGGCAAATCAGAAGAGGAGGATACATGGGAAAGGAGGCTGATCTCCAAAAGAATTTTCCAAATTTTTTCCTACAAGGAAAAATTTAAGTTTAGGGGGAAGGAATGTTACATACCTATGTAACTAGTAGTACTTCAGACCCCTATTAGTCCATTTAGTGTTGGGGGCTAATGGCAAGGTACCCTTAGGATTAAGGGTATGTGCTTTTGGATAAGGGTAAGTAAGTGACTATATCTTGGTCGGAGGTATGGAGTCACGTGACCCTTGGATAAGGAGTACCCTTAGGATTAAGGGTAGGTGTCTTGGATTAAGGTACTAGTGTCCTTGGTTAAGGATAGGTAGGTGTCTATGCCTTGGATGGAGGTATGGAACCTAGTGAGGTGTTAGAAAGTCATTGGATGAGTATTTTTCTGAACCTTGGGCCTCAACCTTGAACCATATCACTTAATTGGTCTAAGAGCAAAGTATACATGCACAACTTGGGCATTGGGACAATTATAATTAAAGTAGAATCAATGTGCTACTGTACTGTGGGTCCTATCAGTTGATAAGGATCAGTTGGCCTTGCCACGAGGCAAGTCAACGAGACACACGTCCTGCCAACGACAACCTGGGTCATGCATGGGTTGCCTGAGTGAACAACTATATGTACAGTGTAATTTTATTTTGAGAAATACAGTTGCTATGTGAGCTTGTTGTGGAGAGTATTTTCTGTCTGTGTTACTGTGTAGCATGATCTGTGTTCCTGTTCGAAGCAAATTCTAAATTGGTATCAGAGCCGTACAGGGAGTGTACATAGTACAACATCGTCGTTGAAGAGAGATTTGGGAGAACTGTCTTCTGAGAGTTCGAAATTTACAGCGGGTTGAAGACGGAAGGAAAAACACCGGTGCAGAGAGTTTGGCACACAGAAGCTTGGTGAGCTTGAGACTGTGTGAGGATTCAGAGACAAGGGTTGTCGGCTGAATCAGAACCTCAGCAAACGGAATTTTGAAATTCCAAAGCAGGCTATTTGGTGTTTGTAGTCAATGTGCATTCAATCAGACACCGTTTGACAAACGGATTGAAGCATCAGAGTTCTAGCAGTAGGGCGACCTCAGAGCAAGAGGATAGGCCTATCAAAACACTGTGAATTGGAAGCCAAGAAGAGTTTTGTGTGAAAAACCCTGGTCTGGGGTTTGGGAGCATAAAATCAAATATTTCTCTCTATTCTGAACCATTTTGCAAGTTGTAAAAGCCCAAAGGAGGGCGCCCTAGCAGTGCGAATCAAATCAGAGGAGGCCATGGACAGACGCGACCCAGAGAGAGAGAGAGAGAGAGAGAGAGAGAGAGAGAGAGAGAGAGAGAGAGAGAGAGAGAGAGAGAGAGAGAGAGAGAGAGAGAGAGAGAGAGAGAGAGAGAGAGAGAGAGAGAGAGAGAGAGAGAGAGAGAGAGAGAGATGGTTGAGGGATGCCATAACTAGCAAGCTTGGAAGCTTGAAAGTGGAGAAGAGGCCGTGAAGAGCCCGCAAGCAGATCACGCGACGTGAAGGAGGGTGGCGACTCCGTGTATTAGAGTGTGTCACGGCTCCAAGGATGTGTTTAATGCCCAAATGAAATCTAGATCGTTGGATCCATATACAAGCTAATCAACGGTAGAGATGAGCTTCATGTGGGCCATTGGATTGCTATAAGCCATTAGATGTTGAAGAAAAGGTCTTGAAGGGTCTTGAAGTGCATTCTGGCCTTCAACTTTATTAAAAATTCTCATACTGAAATTGGAGTTGGGTCCCTTCACAAGTGAAGAGTGAAGTTTCTTCAAGGTGAAGAAACAGTTCAAAAACAAGGAAAATCCCTATTTTTGGGTCCTTTGTCCGTTTTGACCCAAACAAAAGGCTATAACCTCCAAACGAAGGGCACCCGGACTGTATTTGCAAGTACGGTACAACAAAATAGAGTGATTGCAAAGGAGAAAGTGTTCGGAGTGTGCCAAAAGTAATTTCACCATTCCACTGGGCACGTAGTTGGGAGTTGACGACTGAGTGCATTTCGAAAGGTGACGCCGATTTGGCTTTTAAATTAGTGGAAAAGCGGCAAGTGGCCTGGTAAGGGAAAAAGTGTAGGTCATTATTTTCAACTTTTGACATCACAGTTGGCCTCAACATATTGCTTTTAGCCTACGGCAGAAATTTCAAGCAGTTTTGTGATGGCAAACATGGGAGAGTCCATTTTGAGTGAAAGTAACAAATTGGACGGGATTTTCAACTATGCAGTGTGGAAATTCAAAATGAAAAACATACTGATGGAGAAAGACGTGTGGGAAGTAGTCACAGGTGATGAGAGAAGACCGCCAAATGAAGCTGACATCAAAGCATTCGACAAAAAGATGAGAAAAGCTTTGACCTTCATTAACTTGTCAGTGAAGGATCACATCATTACCCACATTTGTGATGTTGTCACACCCAGACAGGCATGGGATGTGCTAAAGGAGCAGTTCAAGACGTCAAATCCATCAAGAATCATATTTCTGAAGTCAAAGCTGAATAGTGCCCGAATGGAACAAGGAGAGCACATTCAGACGTACATGACCAGAATCAAGACAATGAGGGATGAACTGCATTCGAGCGCATACGTGAGGTGGAGCTGGTGCACAATGCATTGTGTGGCATTGCAGAACCCTATCAGATGTTTGTGAGCGGAATAGCATCAAGAGAAAGATTGCCAAACTTTGAAGAGCTCATAGGAATCTTGATGCAGGAAGAGCAACGACGAGAAATGGTGAAAGCTAGATGTTAAAATACTGACGATCAGGCACTTGTGACACGCCAAAAACAAGACAAGGGCAAGGGCAAGAAGAAATCTAAGCAGCAATATGCCAAGACTCAGGAGGATGAGAGATCTTCCAGTGAGACTTCCATTGTAGTAAAAAGGGCCATTGGAAGAGTGAATGTCGTAAATTCCTGGCGGAACAAGGCAAGGGGAAACTAAAGCAAGCAGGTAACCTTGTCGATGAGGGTGGGATTGAAGACTCTAGCATCTTCATATCTGCATTGCCATCTAATCAAGATGATCAAGCATGGTATATTGACTCGGGAGCCACAAGATACATGACAGGTAACAAGAATTGGTTCAGTAGCTTGAAAGTGTTGGATAATGGAACATCCGTTTCACAAGCAAATGGTGAGGTGTGCAAGATCAAGGGGATAGGCACTGTTTCAATCCAACTACCTGATGGCAAAAGCAGGACGATCAGGGAGGTACTTTACGTACCAGGTTTTAAGAAAAATCTACTTTCTGTTGGAGTCATTACTGATCAAAAGTTGAAAGTAGAATTTGCCCATGATCGTTGCTTTGTGAAGGATGTGAACCAAAAGTTCAAAGTTATTGTGGATGGAGTAAGGGAGCCCAATACAAGATTGTACAGGCTGAATGCTACAATCAAGGGGCAACATGGACTCGTATCGCCCTATCCATCGCAAACTGAGTTGTGGCATAAGAGGCTTGGTCACTTGAATTTGGGAAGCCTCAGTTTGATGAGGAGATTGGAGATGGTAACAGGATTGCCTACTATAGAAGACCACTTGAAATCGATGTGCGAATCATGTGTATATGGGAAGCAGCACCGAGAGAAGTTCAATAAAGGTGGTGTTGCAAGAGCAAAGAACATCTTGGATTTAATCCACACAGAGTTATGCAGGCCTATGAGGACCATGTCCTTAGGTAAAGCCTTCTATTTCATGACCTTTAATGATGATATGTCACGTAATACGTGGATCTACTTCTTGAAGAAGAAATCAGATGCATTTGACAATTTAAAAAGCTTCAAAGCATTGGTCAAAAATTAGACAGCTAGGAAGATCAAAGTCCTAAGATCAGATAGTGGAGGTGAGTACAAGTCTAATGACTTCAATGATCTTTGTGATCAATGTGGGATCAAAAGACAGTTTACGCAAGCTCATACTCCTGTTCTCAATGGTGTAGCTGAGCGCAAGAATTGTACAATTGTGGAAAGTGCCAGATCTATGCTAGCTGAGATGAAACTACCAAAAGATTTTTGGTCAAAAGCATGCAGTACGACAGTCTATCTTCAAAATAGAAGTCCTACTATTGCCATACCAAAGATAACACCTGAGGAAGCATTCACGAAGAAGAAGCCAAAGGTGAACCACTTGCAAATCCTTGGATGTAAGGCCTTTGTACACATTCCTAAGGAAGAGAGACATAAACTTGATGTGAAAGCTATCAAGTGTATATTCCTAGGATATGATGAACGTGTGAAGGGCTATAGATGTTTTGATCCAGTGGAAAACAAAATCCATGTAAGCTGTGATGTTATCTTGGATGAATCCAAGATGTATGAAGATGAGGATGCTGAGAAGATAGACACATCCAGTGGGAAAGATGGTATAGTGATGATACCTTCTGATGATGATCCATTCATTGACCTTCCAAGTGATGAACATGAGGATACATCTCAAGATACTACTACTCAACCTCAAGAGACAAGTTGGAGAGATAGAGACAAACCTTTTGGTGCAAGAAGGATTGAAGTTGCAGGTGACAAACGCAAGGAGAAGGATGTACTGTGGGGTACATTTTCACCAGGAAGCCGATCACCTGATAGGAAGCTCCCTAAGTGGTTTGAGAGATTGTTGGAGAGCCGCGACATGGATGACTTTCCAGGATCATCTAGCCAGGGAGAGCTACAAAAATCAACAAGAGAGAAGACACAACCTAAAAGGTATGAAGCAAATTATGCTCTCTTATCTACCATTATTGAAAGCAAAGAAGCTTCGACTTATGATGAAGCGAAGGATGATGACATTTGGGTCAAGGCCATGGAAGAGGAGATGGAGTCAATTGCTAAGCATAGCACATGGGACTTAGTAGAACCACCAGTTGGCAAGAAACCCATTGGTTGCAAATGGGTATATAGGACTAAGTACCATGCAGATGGAAGTATAGCAAAGCACAAGGCAAGATTGGTGATCAAAGGGTATGCACAAAGTAAAGGCATCGACTATGAGGAGACTTTTGCGCCGGTATGTAAGTGGAATACTCTACATCTACTTGTTGCTTTAGTTTCACATTTTGGTTGGCCTTTGCATCAGATAGATGTGAAATCCACTTTTCTAAATGGTGAGTTAGAAGAAGAGGTGTTCATGGATCAACCTGAAGGCTTTGTAACGAGAGGATAGGAAAATAAAGTATGTCGCTTGAAGAAAGCGCTTTATGGTCTTAAACAGGCACCACGTGCATGGTATAGCAGGATTGATGCCTACTTTTGTTCAAAGGGGATGGTGAGAAAACATTCTGATCCAAATCTATATGTCTTATGCTTTGATGGTATGGTTTCTTTGATTGCTCTTTATGTTGATGACTTGATTATTACGGGAAATAATCAAGAGATGATAGATATGATCAAGAAAGACCTCATGGAACAATTTGAGATGTTAGATCTCAGCCTGATGCATTATTGCCTTGGAGTAGAGGTGTGGCAAAAAGGACACGAAGTGGGTTTAACATAGGTGAAGTATGTCAAAGAGTTGTTGCACAGGTTTAGGTTGCAGGATTGCAAACCAGTGAATACTCCTATTGAACCAGGTAAAAAGCTTTCTAAGCTTGATGAGTCACAGTCATTTGATGCTACACTGTATAGGCAGTTAGTAGGGAGCTTGAGATAAGGCAAGGCATTTCCAGATTGAGATGGGTGTTCTTCATATTGTTGGACTGTATGTGCGTGGATAGGCGGATATGAAGGACAAGCATCAACAGGATGCGTAGCCCGGCAGTGTGGGCACCATATTGTTTTTCGTCTATAAGGTACCTGTGCAGGGTTTGGCTGACCAGGCATATTGATGTAGTCAGATGTAAACGAAGGTAGAGGACGGCAGATGAAATGAAAATGCGGGTGCAATGCAAGGTGTGGTATTGGATGGCCGATGGAGGTGTTTTGATTGCGGTGGAATGCCTATGGATCAGTGTGGTAAATGCGGTCTGTTGTGGTTGCAGGGGAATGCAGTGGGGCAGACGTTGCAGTGGGTTGCGGATATTGTAATCGCTATGGTGTAGGGACTGATGCAATTGAATGCAGTCGAATGCGGTTCCTACAATGCAAAGGCTGTTCCCACGGGTCAATGTGGTCACTACGGCTCCATGTAGATGGAGGCCCGTGTCGTTGTTCGCATGTATTCGTTATAGCGTTGCATATAGATGGATAGATTGTCAGAGAAAGCATCAATGCAAGTTGTGTATTTGAGGTACGTTGTGCTCGTCAGTCCGGATCGTCGTTGGAAAGGTCTGTCATCTAGCATGGTTCTGGGCTGGTGGAAGCAGGTCGTCGGTTGAGATTGGACTGTATTGTCGTCGGTTGAGATCTAATAGCAGGCCGTTGGTTGAGATCTGAGTGATGGGCATCGGTTGAGATCTGAGAGGATGGCTTCGGTTGAGATTTGATGTAGTGCGTCAGTTGAGATCTAACTGAAGGCCATCGGTTGAGATTGGACTGGATGGTTGTTGGTTGAGATCTAATACAGACTGTCGGTTGAGATTTGAAAGTGGCCGTTGGTTGAGATTTGACTGAGGCCGTCGGTTGAGATCTGTCATTATCCGTCGGTTGAGATTTGACAGTGACCGTCGGTTGAGATTTGACAGTGGCCGTCGATTGAGATTTGACTGAGGCCGTCGGTTGAGATCTGACACTATCCGTCCGTTGAGATTTGACAGTGGCCATCGGTTGAGATTTGACTGAGGCTGTCGGTTCAGATCTGGGAGATGGACATCGGTTGAGATCTAACGCAGGACCGTCGGTCGAGATTGGACTGAGGGCTGTAGGTCAAGATTTGAGAGATGGCTCTGGCTCTGGTGGAGATTTTAGTGTGAGGGAGCTGGAGGTGTGTGAAGGGCTGTCTTGGAGGAAGACGTGAGGGTGGCTAAATGTGGTTTGATGGAATGGAATGTGGTCACAATGGCCCAGAGCAGGCACGACTATTCAAGGTGAAGTGCGGTCGAAAACGGCGAGACCGTTCAAGGGCGAGTGTTGCGTCGGCGCCTCAAAGGGCGCTGGGACTTGAGTGGTTTCTCCAACATGCGCTTAAGTCTAACATTCATCTATCATGCACTTACGTAAAAGCCAACTCAGAAACGTAACAAGCTTAACCATTCAGACTTAAGAAAACTGGAATCCCCAACCAACCCCAAAGCCAACTCAGAATCCGTCCCCAAAAGGTAACCAAAGGCAAAGACAAGCCACACATGAAACCCAAGGCATAGTGGTCGCCAAACTGACCAATTGGCATAGCGGCAAGCCCCATGTCGATGACAGGGACCCTTAGGCGCCAGCGACGCAAAAAGGTTGTAATAAGGGTCCTATAACTTGGACCAGTCTCGGAGGTGAAACCGAAATGGTAATCATCCCCAAGGATCAACTTTATTAGATTTGGAAGAGGTTACATTCATACATAGACTGACCGGTCTCAGGCCACCAACACGTGCTGGGCATTGTGCTTGGCTCGTGCTGGTAGAGGGAGCTGAGACCTGGCGACTGGATTCTTGGCGCTGCTTGAGCTGCCCAAGTTTCTGTCTGCCGGACTCCCCCTATAGTTCTGCTGTGATTTGGTGCACCCCCTCTGTTCTGAAACATAGTGCTTTCTAGTAAAGCACGCTTTTTGGGACTTAGTTTTTATTTTGCTGATTAATCCTGGCAAGCCTGGCAGAATCAGTTTGGCTCTCAGACATGGGTCCCGAGAGCCGTCCTGGTGGCAGAATCAACTTGCTTCCTGACTAGGCCATGACTCGAGCTCCAGAGCTAGCTCATGACTTGTGACTACTTGACTGGCTCACCACAGGTCGGAGGCTCAGTCCTTGACATTCTAACTTGCTCTGGGACCTTAGAGAGTGTCACCCGTTAGAGTCTTACAGGGCACGCTGGGTGCACCTGAGTTAGCTTTACAACATTTTCCCCTCGTTTGAAAAAGCTGATGTCCTCATCAGGGCCAAACTAGACCTAGGACGTATGGCACGGGCTTAATTCACTGGCCTTAACAACTTTGAGTTAAAAATACATTGGCAGTAGCACAGAAAAAGTGTAGGTAAAGTTTACTTACGTAAAACCTGTATAAAGCTGCAAGTGATTTATTGACAAAACTTAAAAAAGATACCTGGAAGTTCCTTGAACTTCAGAATGGCCATGAATGTTTATGTAGGAGGCATGCCGCCAAGTAGTGCTGTGTGTGCCGATCTGGAAAAATGGCTATTGCGTTGGTTCTTCTGTAGATAATCTGCTAGTACTTCAGGGGCTCCCTCCTTAAGTTTGTCTTCGTACTCCCAAGAAGCCTCAATAAGTGGTGCCCGTAGCCACTTCATAGATATTCACGTTGAACGCCAGTTCGCTTTCTGTGTGTCAATATATGTTCTGGCGCAAGCTGTCTCTTTGTATCATCAAGTGTTGTTGGTGGGTGACAGAGTTCGTGTTGCCGATCAAATCGCTCATCTGGTTTGTACCGTTTGAGTAATGAGATATGAAACACATTGTGTATATCCAAGCTGGACGACAGCACCAATCGATAAGCCACTAGGTTGATCTTCTTGGTGACATAATATGGTCCCGCATAAGGTCGAACAAACTTATGAGAAAAACCTTTTGGTAACGCAATGTTCTTTGTGTTCAGCCATACTTGATCACCTTCCTCAAATTCCAGTTCTCGTCGATGTGGGTTTACGTCAGTTGCCATACTCATTTGTGACTGCTCTAAAAATGACTTCACCTCTGTCAGCTTTGTGTGCCACTCATTGATGAATTCCTCCACAGTAGGTACTGGTGTTTCCAGCACGCCTGTAAGAAAAGAGCTTGGAACAATCGGTAGTCGACCATTGCTTATCTCGAAGGGTGCCCTTCCAGTAGATCTGTTCACTTGGTTGTTATGTGCAAACTCGAGAATATCCAAGTAGTTGACCCAATCGGATTGGTCCCAAGCGGCATAATTTCGTAAATATTGTTCAATCTGTCGATTGACTCGTTCCGTTTGCCCATCTGTCTAAGGGTGATATGCAGTGCTGAAATTCAGTCCAGTTCCCACAAGGCGAAATAGACAAGTCCAAAACTTTCCGACGAACTTGGTGTCTCGGTCAGAAATATTCGTTCTAGGCAGGCCGTGGTATTTGAAGACACATTTGAAAAATAACCTTGCTACTTCTTCAGCTGTCACTGAACTTTTAGTTGGTACTAGATGAACTTGCTTTGAAAAGCGGTCAACCACCACATAAATTGAGTCGAAGCCTTGGCATCGTGGTAGTTGAACAATAAAATCCATGCTCACCGAATCCCATGGGTATGCTGGTACCGGTAATGGTTGGAGTAGTCCTACTGGAGCTAGCGGTTCCACCTTCACTTGTTGACATGTCGGGCATGTTTGCACATAGGATTCAACGTCTACCCACATACCTGGCCAATAGAAGCCTCTTTTGAGAAGTTCATACATGCGATTCACCCCTGGATGTCCGGCGGCTAGTACGTCATGATGTTCTCGGAAGACTTTCTTCCTCAGGTTGATGTTGTCTGGGACATATACTCTGCGTTGTTTATAAACAACCATTTGATCTTTCCAAGTGAAATGTTTATGAGGCTTTCCCAGTTGGAATTCGATCATTAAGTCCTTCGCCAACGCATCTGCACCATAATTCTCCTTGATTTCTTGGAGTAGGTCAGTCACCTGAGTTGTCAGTGTTGCCATCAAGTGTTCCTGTCTACGTAGTGCATCCGCCACCACATTGTTCTTTCCCGTCGTGCGTACAATGTCTATATTGAATTTCGAGAGAAAGTTTTGCCATCGCATTTGCTTTGGCGTGAGCATACCTTGGGATGAGAAGTACTTGAGTGATACATTATCAGTGAACGTCTTAAAGGGTTTTCCTGCCACATAATGTCTCCAATGCTCCACTGCTTGAACTACTGCGACCATTTCTTTTTCATGAGTTGGCCATCGTCGCTCTACGTCACTCAATTTCTTTGAAAAATATGCAACAAGTTTTCCGTCTTGCATCAGCACGGCCCCAATAGCAAAGTTCGACGTGTCTGTATGTATTTTAAAAGGTTTGCTAAAGTCCGGTAAGGCAAGGATGGGTTCTTGAGTGATCCGTCGTTTTAGTTCTTGGAACGCTGCTTCACATTCCGGTGTCCATGTCATCTTCAGATGAGTCTTGGTCTGCTCCAACAGTGGTGCCACAATTTTGCTAAATGCCTCAATGAATCTCCTGTAAAAGTTACATAAGCCCACAAAGGATTTGATGCCATGAACAGTTTTAGGAGCCAGCCAATCCAAGATAGTCTTGATCTTCTTAGGATCCATCTGAATTCATCCGTAGCCTATAATGTGTCCAAGGAAATCAACTTCCTCTACCACAAATTCGTATTTTTCTCTTTTCGCAAACAAGCTATTCTTCCTCAGTCGTTGGAGGACAGTCCTTAAATGTTCAATGTGATCTTTGAGGCTACGACTAAACCAAAATGTCATCGATGTACACAATGACAAATTCATCTAAGCAGTCTTGAAAAATGTTGTTCATCAACGTGCAAAAAGTGGCTGGTGCGTTTGTTAGACCGAATGGCATCACCCTAAATTTGTGACTCCCATATCGTGTTCGAAAAGCCGTTTTGTGCTCATCGCCTTTAGCTATTCGAATTTGGTGATATCCAGATCTAAGATCTATTCGGCTAAAATATCTGGCATGTTTGAGCTGGTCGAACAGGTCATCAATTCTAGGCATGGGATACTTGTTCTTGATGGTACCCTTGTTGAGCATGCGATAATCCACACACATCCGCAGTGTCTTGTCCGTCTTTTCCACGAATATTACAGGGGGTCCAAAAGACGAAGCACTGGGTCTAATGAATCCTTTGTCTATCAATTCACCAAGTTGTCGTTTCAGTTCCACCAACTCTTCTTGGGACATCCTATAAGGTGCTCGTGAAGTTGGTTCTGTTCCTAGTACCAACTCAATCTTATGGTCCACTGGTCTTCGAGGAGGTAACTTAGCTAGGAGTTCTTCTGGAAACACGTCGCTAAATTTCTCTAGCAAATCTGCCACCTCCTTTGGCAAGTTTTTTTTTGTTGTGCGTTTTTCCCTTCTGGAACCTCTTTGCAAATACAAAGAAAGCACTTTGACCTTTCCCTTTCGCCATGCTTTTAATTACAGATGTAGCAACCAGATTTTGTTCAATATCGGTGCCCTTCGCGTTCCCTCTAGGCAGAGCTTTTGTCATACAGATCTGTCCCTTGTAATCCAAGAGAACCAAGTTTGAGCTCCTATCCAAAACTGCAATACAATGTTCATTTAGCCAGGGAAGGCCCAAAATTACATCAAAGGCATCCATCTCTAAAATCAGAAAGCTAAATTTAGCCTTCCATCTCCCAATTTGCACCGGGATGTTCAATGTTGCTTTGTCTGCGTCCAGTGCTCCCTTTGTTGTTTCTACCTTGAGCGTTGATGTTACATTTCTGGTCGGCAAGCTGAACTGTTCCACTACGCTCCTTGAAATATAGTTATGTGAAGCTCCGGAGTCGATCATGAAATCTGACTTCCTCCCCGCGATCTTTTCGGATAGGAATAATAATCTTGAACCAATCTTGGGGATTGCCCCATGGAAGCTCCTTTACATACTTGTATGTCGTCCACACACAAATGTAAATTCCTCCTTCAACTCCCAACTAGATCAGATCACTTGGAAGAAGTTAAGCAGCCAGGGGTTATTCAGGTCCAAACAAGCACACCACAAACGAGCATACCAACCAAAGCAAACACAGAGGATCCCTCTCAAGCCACATTCCCTTGAGACCGGACATAGGACCTTTGCCTAACCGCGCCCACACAAATCTATCATAGAATTAGCCCACGGGGAAACATCCATCCAACCATCCGTGCTTTCACCATTAAGCAGCACATTTCCTCAGTCACGCCCCACCACTTTTTGGTCGATAGCCCTTATAGCTAAACGATCGGCAGCTATCCCGCACCAGCAGCTAACCACCCGTGCTTTACACCCGAATTCAAGCAGCATCTTTGTATCAATGGTTAACCCGTACAGTTCGAATATGTCAACCCGCACCCCACAAGGCACAAACCGTGCTTTCACCAACCTAATGGCAGCACATTGCCTCATCTGTCCTACGTGCAGACGGCGCCAGGCCCGAACCGCGGAAACTGACCGTGCTTACACCTCGAGGGCAACACTTTGACTCATCAAGTCCCCCGTTCTGCCAACCACCCCGACCGTGGACGCACTCGTGCTTACACTGTGGGCAGCACCTTGTGCAACGGTTGTCCTAACAAATCCCAAAACGTGGCCATCCTTGTGAGACTTGCGTAGCTGACCGGCTAGTCGGCTCTAATATCACATGTTGCGCCGGCACCTCAAAGGGCGCTGGGACTTGAGCGGTTTCCCCAACACGCGCTTAAGTCTAACATTCATCTATCATGCACTTACATAAAAGCCAACTCAGAAATGTAACAAGCTCAACCATTCAGACTTAAGAAAACTGGAATCCCAACCAACCCCAAAGCCAACTCAGAATCCGTCCCCAAAAGGTAACCAAAGGCAAAGACAAGCCACACATGAAACCCAAGGCATAGTGGTCGCCAAACTGACCAATTGGCATAGTGACAAGCCCCATGTCGATGACAGGGACCCTTAGGCGCCAGCGACGCAAAAAGGTTGTAGTAAGGGTCCTTCCACTCGGACCAGTCCCGGAGGTGAAACCGAAATGGTAATCATCCCCAAGGATCAACTTTATTAGATTTGGAAGAGGTTACATTCATACATAGACTGACCGGTCTCGGGGCCACCAACACGTGGGCATTATGCCTGGCTCGTGCTGGTAGAGGGAGCTGAGACCTGGCGACTGGATTCCTGGCACTGGTTGAGCTGCCCAAGTTTCTGTCTGCCGGACTCCCCCTATTGTTCTGCTGTGATTCGGCGCATCCCCTCTGTTCTGAAACATAGTGCTTTCTGGTAAAGCACGCTTTTTGGGACTTAGTTTTTATTTTGCTGATTAAGCCTGGCAAGCCTGGCAAGCCTGGCAGAATCAGTCTGGCATGGGTCCCGAGAGTCGTCCCGGTGGCAGAATCAACTTGCTTCCTGACTAGGCCATGACTCGAGCTCCAGAGCTAGCTCATGACTTGTGACTACTTGACTGGCTCACCGCAGGTCGGAGGCTCAGTCCTTGACGTTCTAACTTGCTCTGGGACCTTAGGGAGCGTCACCCCTTAGAGTCTTACAGGGCACGCTGGGTGCACCTGAGTCAGCTTTACAACAGCAAGTTGCTGTGGATTGCGGTTTCTATGGTGAACGAATGGAAAGCAGCTGTTGCAGTGGGGATACGATTAGCTGCGGTGGTAATGCAGTCAACTGTGGTGATACTAGGGTGCGTTGCAGGGTGAATGTGGTGTAATGGGACGGAAACAGATGGAGGTGGAGGTGGTCCATTTGCGAGTATTTGCGATGGAATGCTGCGAGCGGTGGTGTGCTTTGGGTGTAAGCGATTAGGACGGGTGGAGGTGGAGTCTGTGTGTTGTGGTGAGTGTGGTCAAGGGTAGCCGTAAGGAGTCTAATTACAGTTTGATGCGGCTGAGATGGGCAAATGCGATGTGTGGAAGTGGTAAGGAACTGCTTCTGTCTAGGACACATAGAACTGCGTCAGGTGAGATTTGAAGCAGTGCATCGATTGAGATCTGATAGCAGGCCATCGGTTGAGATCTAAGTGATGTGCATCGGTTGAGATCTGATAGCATGTCGTCGGTTGACATCTGAGTGATGTGCGACGGTTGAGATCTGATAGCAGGCCGTCGGTTGAGATCTGATGCAATGTCGTCGGTTCAGATCTGAGTGAAAACCGTCGGTCGAGATTTCAATTGATCACCATCGGTCGAGATGTAATGGATGACCGTCAATTGAGATTGCACACTTGCTGTTGGTTGATAACTGACAGGTTGTGTCGGTTGAGATTCAAAACTGGGGCTCCGGTTGAGATTTCAAGCGTGAGGAGCGTGAGCTTGTGGTGAAGGAAACCCATGTCTGTTAGAGTGTTTGTTTACAAGTGATTGGCGAGGCTAACAGCTCGTGGATTTGGGTAATGATGTAGCCAACAATGTGGCTCTGGAAAGTGTGTAGGAGCTTAGATTTGTTTAAAGATTTGGAATGTTGTTGCAGGGATCTGAGCGTGGACAAGATTGCGGGTTTTCTGATGTAGAGGGTGTTGGAGTTCAATGGGCAACAATGCCAAATGTTAACAGATCCCCTGCTCTAGAGGATCTGTTGTTTCTACGGTTCTTTCTGGCCACTTTTTCAGAACCGTTTCTACCTATTATCAGGCTTCATGGCATTCATTACAAGAATTTTGATTTTACGATGCCAACCCAGGTAGAAGGGACAGAGTTTTGTTGTAGTATTTTCTTTTATGTCCTGCCTGTCAGAGGACTACTCAGGGACGTCACTCTTGAACGCACTTACATTCTACATAGATGCAAGCCTAGAACGCTCATTCACAGATTAGCATGTAAACCAATGAACATTCAGTAGTTTCTACTGCTACTTACTCTAAAAATGGATTGAAATCAGAGCCTACACTACACTGAACTGAGCTACATTTGCATAAACTGATAAACAAGAAACAAGAACTAAACTACAGCATGTTAGAAGTTCAAGAATCAAGAAACCAACCAGTCCATTGATTCTTGGACATCCCAAGAACATCAAGAACTAGATTGTACAGAGATATGCAAGAATCACACCATAGATCCAGCCTATTTAGTTTACTTGAATGCTGGCTCCTACATTAATCCACAAGAAAACATGAAATCTAATCCACAACTATGAAAGCAAGAAAACTAACCCACTCTAAATCCACAACCACACACATTATGAATGGATGGGCATGATCATAGGGGCATCACTCAAGAGAACAATCACGATCAAGGAGCTTAGTGTAGCATCAAACTCATGGGAAATCTTCTTATTAAGCATGGAGTAGATACAATGCAAAAAGCTCCTCTTAAATAAGCAAGAGAGCTCCTTAGGTGGCATCCTAGTGGAATTTTCACATTTCACAAATTACAAGTGAAATAATGCTCTCCACTAGAGGTCACCATCAAAAGGTGGCTCACTATACTTTTTTTAAGAGGGGTCTACTTGCATTTCTTACATTTGCCTAGAAATACTAGTTCCTACATGGTCATTCCATCTTCCGGGATTCACCATGAGGCTTACACAGTTTTTACTTGTCATTACTAACTAGTATTTCGCAGCTCTCATACTCGGCTCTCAATCTTCATTAGTCTCGTCTTCTCGGAGACCTCCTCAGTCTAAGGTGAGAGGTGCTCTTGAGTTGCTCTGTCCGAGTATCTTGGGGATTCGACAGAATCAGCCAACATTGACAGACAGGTAACTCGACTTTTTCGTGAGGATCGTCGAGATCAAGAACAATAGATTGTCTAGACATTCGTTGTACAACAACATGATTTAAATGAACAAGTCTGTAATGCCAAAGTAAACCTTTATTTGAATGAATAGAAGTACTGAGAGCCTGACTAGAGGCAGAAAAACAATGACTCAATTCGTACAAGTATCCATGCCTCTTTCCGAGTGCTAGGATCTTGCCTGTCCTATCAACTAGTTTATACTGATCACATTCGAATTCTACTATGTGTCCTAGATTAGTGATTCTGCTTACAGAGAGCAGATTCGTAGGTAAATTTGTCACATAAAGGACTTTAGAGAGTAGCTTAGACTGATCATTAGCAAAGCTTAATCTTACAGTGCCTTCACCTTTAATAGCTTGTGTGCTATTGTCACCAAGGTGGACATATTCTTGGGTACTGTAAGGTGTATAGGACTCAAAACAACCAATAAGGCTAGTCATTTGCTGAGTGGCTCTGGAATCCAAGAATCAAGAACTGTCGCCAGATGCTCCTTGATGGCTGGTCATGAAGACATCATGATCTGCTTCTTGAATAGGCTATGGAGCTTCTACAACTACATTTGCCACTTGAGTTGACTACCCCTTGCTGTCGTTCTTCACTTGAAGTATTCGACAGTCTTGTATTTCGTGGTTGTTTCGCTTGTAGTATCTGCAAGACAGCTTCTTCTGTGTCTGCGGATTTGACTGTTCCTTGTGCTAAGCTGGTTTATGGTCTTGCTTTGATTGCTTCGGGCCTTTCTTCTTCTTCTGCTTTGTCATGCTCTTGTCAGTGTACAAGGCATGAGAATCAGCTGAGGAACTTGAGGCTTTGTTCCTCCGCGTGTCTTCCTGCAACAACATAGTAATGACTCTCGAAAGAGTCAATTTTGGATGAGTCGTGATGATCATCACCCAGCTATCGTAAGAGCTTGGCAAGCTTGTAAGCAGCTGCATCACTGCATCTTGATCGTCTATGATAGATCTGACAGTGGCCATTTGTCTTAGCAGGTTCTTGAATTGATTTGTGATTCTGCAGAGAATCACCATTCGTCATCTTGAGGGAGTAGAATATCTTCCTGAGATGTAGCTTGGAAGCTATATCTCACACTTCGTATAGTGTGCTCAAGATGATCAGTCCAAAAGGCTTTCCATCCTTCAGCTTCCATTTGGCGATTGTTGCGTCGTCTGCTTCAGGTTTCCCTTCTGCACTTGTAGTCATACAATTCTTTATCCATTAGTACAATTTTCATCTTAAATTTCTAGAGATGGTAATTGGCTCCATCAAGCTTGTCCATGATAGGACTAGCTTTCCCTTGGGAATCCATGTGGAAGAGTTAGTCTAAGTGATAGGGGAAACTATCAGTGACTTAAGTATGAAAATTTGATACTGAAAATACAGAACAAGAAAACAATTACTCTATTGGCTAGTAGAGTCTTGTACTGTGGAAGCTTATCAAGCTTGAAAATAGCTCTGGTACCATGTTGGGAGAGAGAGGGATGAGAGGGAGTAGAAATGTGTGAGAAACAAAAATTAGCTCAAAAAGGGGTAAGACGAACACAAACGAGAAACAAAACACGAACGAGAAACGAAACACGAACTAGAAATGAACTCGAACAGAAAGTGTTTGTGCGTAGCCGAACGAGCTATACGACTCTCTCTGTAAGCATGACTATGCCTATCAGAACGAGTAGAACGTTAGTGATGAAAATCATGGTCATTCTTGATTACGCAGCCAAACATTAATAAATGAAGCGTCAGAAGAATAATTTGTCGCGAATAGCAAGACAAATTATGTGTCGTGAATGATTCGTGAGGAGCTAGAGTGTGCTCAACTGATAATTAGTCACAAAAGACAAGACTAAATGTTAGTCGTCTATTACCAAAATGAGCAACTGGAAAGGTCAGACAGAATGAATAATAAGCATAACAATATTAACACAGATCTGAACGCAGAACAAAGAATTGTTATCAGATTAAGTATATCAAGTATACATGTCAATAATGCGTTAAAGCACAAGACAATAGCAGATGAAACAGCGTGCTCTACGAAGTTTATTTGATTTGTAAAGGAATGAAACCTTATTACTGACAATAAAGAATCAATGCACAAGGCATCTACTTCGTCTATCTCGCTAATAAGCTTCTATGCTAATTTACATATACTCTTCTCTTCTCATCTTTTTCGTCAGAACTCATCACACGTCATGCTCAAATGGTATTCGGTATCTATATACATAATGTTACAAGTGTGCAAATGAAGAAAGTACAGGGTGGATGTGCTGTCTGCAGGAGATCGTGGGTGGCTGCAGTCCGTTAGCACAGCTGCATGGGGTGAGCATGAAAAGGGTGCGACATCAGCCTTTGTTGAGGTGAACGTTGGTTGTCACCTGAACACGTGTGAAAACACAATGTCACGATTCTTTTGTCTTTTCTTCGCTTGTGAGAATTTGCATGTTAATATGAAGACTGTGCGACAACATGAGTAAATATACAGCATGAATGGAGGCAGATTAAAATGGGATTTAGGAGAGTAGAGGAAACAAATCCAACAATATCAGACAGTGGCAGCAAGAAGAGGAAATACTTTTCAAGTAAAGGCAATGAGGGGCAAAAAAATGGTGGCAAGGGGTCTTCCTATTAGAAATTACCATGATTGATCCATGTGCAAGAGGAAATTGAATATCTTGGAGTATTGGAGGTCAGTGCAGTTGGTAGACAATGACTTGTGGTTAGAAGAGAAAGGAAAGATGCTTTTGCATTTAAGTTATTACAATAGATGTTTTGAGAGTATAAACACTAAGCAACTTTATTATGAGACTTTACTTCATATTTTTGGTTACATTGATGACATCTTTGAGCAAATTGTGTTTGGTTGGACTTTTTTTCCGCATTTGAAACGTGAATGGTATAAGTCCTTTCAAGTCTTTTGTGAGTTTGATATTGATAATTTACTGATTGACCATGGCATTGTGAGACTCGGAAACAAAGCTTGGAACTGGATGTAAAAGATCATAGTTTAGCCTTGTCGGCCTCCTAGCTCTTTGGCACACACCGCATTTCTTCAAGTATTCATCCATATCTTTATGAATCGTTGGCCACCAGCATCCTGATTGTAGGATCTTGCGAACTGTAATGTCGGATGCAAAAAATTACCACCACCCATGCTTTCATGTGAAATTGAAATAATCTGGGTGGACTTTTGTGGAAGAATACACCTTCAACGAATACCATCTGGTCCTCTTCGATACAACTGGCCGACAATCCGCTGATAAGCTCTAGCCTTTAGAATCAATTTTCGTTGTTCCGCCTTGGGTAAAGTCTTATCCGGTTGGCCTCGCATTAGATATTCAACTATATATGCGGCCCATTCTGGTATAGTATCAATGTAGAACAAGGTAGCATCAGGTAGCTCATCATCAGGTAGGGCTACAGTTTCCTTTTCCTTGATTTGCGACACATTATTTGCCATATATTGCTGCCTTCCCTTGCGAACCACTATCCAGGAATCAAACTCCAATAACAAAAGTAATCAACGAGTGATTCTCCCTGTGTTGCAAGTTTTATTAACAAGATATAGCAAGGGTTGATGGTCTGTATAAAATACAAAATGTGTGGCCATCAAATAATGTCGAAACTTCTTAACAGCGTAAATCATGGCCAGTGCCGGCAAAGTTTGCTTTATAGATTGAATCATTGTGAATTCAAGTAATCATCAAGCTCTTCATAGTCTACATAAGTAAATAGAAATCTATTACTACATCAAAGACTTTGCCACTTAAGCTATAAACTGCAAATGTCTAATAGAAATATAGTTCAAAATCTAGACTATTGTTGTCAAACTGTTGAACTTGTCAAAGATGGACTTTAAATATATAGTAATTTATCCTTTTTAGAGATTATCCATTCTTCAAGAGATTTATTCGATCTGGTACCCTACCTTCACTATTGCATGTTGTTGTCATTATTATCCAAAGGCACACGACTACTTCACTATCACATTTTCCTGGAGGCAGCTATTGTATTTTATCGCACCTATCACACATCATATCACAAGTATATCATTTTCTGACTAGAACGACCCATGATTGTATTATATTGCACTTATCACATTTTTTGAAGGGTGGAGAATGTCAACAAACAACTTCACCATCATGCCTATCATAGCTATCACATTGTGTGAAATTTGTGATTCCATTTGTTTCCCAGAAAAATTAAAAGCACGTCAAAAATTGCTAGAGTCACAGTTTGATAGAACATATTTTAACAAATGTCTATGCAAATTTTCTTTTCTTTGTTAAATTTACTACAAGATACTTAGCATTTGACATGTCTTGTGAATCGTAATTTAGACCAACTCGTTGCATGCACGGTGCGCACACACGACACACACACACACACACACACACACACACACACACGCACGCACGCACGCACGCACGCACGCACGCACACGCACACGCACACACACACACGTGTGTGTGTGTGTGTGTGTGTGTGTGTGTGTGCACACACGCACGCGCACGTGTGTTTGAACCTAACAAATCTATTGCTAGCAACTGTGCTAACACAGAGAAAATAAAAAAATAATAAAAAAACTCCGTGGCATGTGTTTTGTAAGACCACGTATGAGTATCTGTCAATAAACTTCAAGCCATGGCATGTGAGTAGAAGCTTAAATAATAATAAAATAGCTTAAACTTAGATTTAGAACTTAGACTTAGGAAACTTAAGATTAGAAATATTCTATCTTAAGTTTTTCTAAGTTAAGAAATTTGAAGTTCTAAATCATAAGTTAGAAGTTTTTGAAAAGCTAGAAACAGATTAGTCCCATAAGTTAGTAGACACCTTATGGAAGACCCTCCTTGCCATAAAAGGAGAGGTATTTTTGAGATTAAGCTATCTTGCTCTCTATTTTGGAGAATTATCATTCTATGTCATTTGTGTTCCCTTTGGAAAGGTGCATAGCTTGAGGCTTCCGTCATTACTTCTTAGTTTTGCATTTCTGTTTGAATCTTGATAGAAACTTAGAAAGTGGACGAATCTCTACATCCCTATACTACACTTGTAAGTAGATCTAGCCACCGCGCACACTAGAAATACTTCCAACATTGGCGTCGTTGCCGCTTTTTAAGTATTTTTCTACCTAGCTTCTTCTCCTTTTTCTTTTGTTTTTTGCTTTCGTGTTGTATGTTTGCTTGTGTGCTTATCTCTATCTACCAACAAACAGCACGGGTCGTCTCTCCAGGTCCTACAGGAGCTGCAGAACAACTTCTCAAACCAAGGGGAAGCAACAAAAGAGTCAACTTGGGCATTTTCTTCAAAAGAAGTGACCCAAGTGACCTTTTTCACAGCCAAAAAGGTATATCGAAATTTGTCAGTCTGTCTGTAGCCCTAACAGACCCTGATCTTTCATTTTATCACCTCCACAAATTCTGACCACAGTCAGATTTTGAGAAAACAGCCTGATATACTATCAAAATCCCTTATTTCTCATCAAAATCTTTGTCCTAGAATTCGCCGACTTCACTGAGGCTAGATCTCATTAAGATTAGTCCTTCAGCAGCTCCGTGAATTCTATCTCACAGATTTTGCCCGTTTACTGTCATGTACATATCATAATTACACATGTGTGGATCCTGTTCCCACATGTGAGCTAAATGCATATATCATTTAGATCAATCCTCTAGTATGTACATATCATTTGATTTGAGATCTAGTGGCTAAAATGGCCAAAATCTAGTTTTCTAGCTATATGCCATATGGCACCTTTCTATTGGTAGAATGTGTTGCAATCATGAGTTTAGGATTGATCTCCCATGTGTTAAGGTCTGCTCACACATGTGGAAAAATCAGTAGAAGTCAAGTTTAGGCTTGTAGAAGATTTTTTGTTTAAAATTTCTATAAGTTAGGAGAATTACCTAAAATCAAGGAGGTGCCTTAAATCATGGAAGTCATGGACCATGTGCAAAGTTTGATGTGATCGATCGAACCAAAGATGACTAGGGATCTCACACGTGCCAGATCTAATGAATCAGTAGCTTCGGTTGATGAAAGTGAGATGGTATCTTGCTTTTTGAAAAGCCAAGATATAACTCCTTCACATAATAATGAAGCAAAAACACTTGTGGATCCTCTATCCACTTTGTCACCTACAAAATCTGAGTCCGAGTATGCTCTCAAACGAATATTAGTCCCTTGATACACAATGCCAAACTTTCTTGTAGCTGAGATGTACCTTAACACTCTTTTGGCACTTTTCCAATGACATATTAGTGGAGTTTGCATGTATTGACTCAATTTGCCAACACAAAAGCTAAGATCTGGTCTAGTGATGGTGAAATAGATCAAAGAACCAATAAGTTTCCTATAGTTAGTGATTTTCTCAAAGGAAGCTTCATCACTTTCCTTCAAAACTTTCACATTTAATTCCATGGGAGTTTCAACTCCTTTACAATCCTTCATGCCAAACTTTTCTAAGATGGATCTAGCATACTTATATTGACATATGAAATTTTTACATCTCTAATGCCATGAAGATCATTTTCTGTGAGAATTATATCATCAACATATAAAACCAAAATGATAATCTTTCCATCATTAAATTTGTAGTACAATGATGGTTCATAAGAACTTACAACAAATCCAATATGGAAATAAGATAAGAATGCAACCTAGAGTACCAAGCTTTAGGTGCTTGCTTGAGTCCATAAAGACTCTTCTTCAAAAAGCACACTTTGTCTTCTTCTGCATCTTTGATGAAGCCCTCGAGTTGGCACATGTAAATTTCCTCTTCCAAGAATCCATTCAAGAAAGCATTTGTCACATCAATTTAAAAGAGCTCCCATTTGAAGTAAGTAGCAAGACATATGATCAATGTAATGGTTATAAACTTTGCAACATGAGCAAAGGTTTCATCATAATCTATGCCTTTGACTTGCAAAAATCCTTTTGCTACAAGTCTAGCTTTATACTTATGAATGGAACCATCTTGATTATATTTTAATCTATATATCCATTTACAAGTAAGAGGCTTCTTTCCATAAGGTAGATCAACAAGATCCCAAGTTTGATTTTTCAACAAAGCATCAAACACTACTTGCATAGCATTCTTCCAACTTTGAGACTTAATTGCTTCTTCAAAACAAATTGGTTCTTCAAGCATAGTAGTCAAGAAAGAATAAGAGGTGTGTAGTTGAGAACCTTCCCTTTGTTGCCCTCTGTCACTATAAGTGAGCCTTGTTGGCTCGGCTTTCATCAGTGTTGATCTTCTTGGCTCCTTTGGATCTTCAGCAAGATCCTCCTTGAAGCTCCTCCTTGGCCATAGCATGATCATTGATAAGAAGAGTGTTGTTGGAAAGCACCTTCTCTTTGACATGGAGAGATTCATCAAAAAGTACATCTCTACTTACAACAATTTTCTTGGTAATAGGATCAAATATCATATAAGCTTTACAATTTTCACTATAACCAATGAAGATGCCTTTAAATGAAGTAGCATCCTCCTTCTTCCTTACTTCTAAAGGAATGTGTACATAACAAATACATCCAAAAATCTTCAAATCACTAAGATTTGGCTTTTTGCCATACAATGCTTCAAAAGGTGTGAGTCTTTCAATGGCACTATTAGTCATTCTATTACATAGCACATAAAATAGTTTCTCCCCAAAATGAAATAGAAAGAGATGCATCTAATCTTAATGCTTTAGCACACTTTCATAGTGTTCTATTTTTCCTCTCGACCACTCTATTTTGTTGAGGAGTGTATGTGCATGTCAACTCTCTCCTAATGCCATTAGTTTCACAAAACTCTTTCATACTATTAGAGATGTACTCCCCTCCATTATCACATCTTAATACTTTCAAGCTAGGATTAAGTTGCTTTTCTACAAGAGATTTAGACTTCACAAAGGACTCAAATACTTCACTTTTCTTAGACAAGAGGTAAAGCCAAGAGTATCTTGATTTATCATCAATAAAAGTGACATACATAAAAGCTCCACCATTAGATTCATGTGAAAATGAGTGAACATCCAAGTGGATAAGATCAAGAGAAGAGTTAGATCTTGTCAAAAGGAGAGTTAGATCTTGTCAAAGATCTCTTGAAAGGTTGCTTATGAGATTTGGAGAGTCCACAAGCTTCACAATGCTTGCCACACTTGGATATGGCCTTGGGAAGTCCAATTGCAAGCTCCTTTGTCACCATGGTCTCCATAGCCTTGAAGTAAGGAAGGCCTAACCTCTTGTGCCACAATTCCACTTGAGTGAGCTCCTCCCTTGCCATGTTCACACTTCCAACCATCACATTAGCATCCAACTTGAATAACCTTCCATGCTTAAGACCATTAGCAATAAATTTATCATTCTTCAAGATGGAACATGCTCCATGCTTGAAATGTACTCGAATCCACTATCCATAAGTTGTTCAACACTTAACAAGTTCTCTGTAATAGAAGGTACATAAAGAACATTGTCTAGATCTACTTTCTTAGATGATCCAAGACACAATGGAATGGATCCAATTACTACAATCTCACACTCTTGATCACTTGCAGTGAAGATAAACTTCTTAGAATTATTGTAAGATAGTAAAGTAGAAAAGTAGTCTTTTGGTGAGTCATGTGGGAGCTAGCCCCACTACCAATCCACCATGTGTTGTGATTAGATGTTTGTGTTAAGGAAGCCATCAAAGATAAGTTGCATTCATCCTCCTCCTCAAGCACAAGGTTGCCATGATTGTCCTTCGCTTGGGCATTCTTCTTCTTGTAGCACTCGGATGCAAAGTGTCATTTCTTACCACAAAAGAAACACTTTAGCTTCTTCTTGTCCTTCTTGCTCTTGCCTTTGGAACTTGATGCTCCATCCTTGCTCTCGACCTCCATATCTTGGGTCTTCTTGGATGTGAACTTCTTCTTCTTGCCTTTAAAAGAAAAGTAGCTTTTTCAACACGATCATTCAAAGATAAGGAACCAATCCTATTCTTGATATGAAGCATTCTACTCTCCTCAGAAACAAGCACACTATGAAGCTTTTCTATACTAGGAAGTAGGTCTGGAATAGAAAAAGTTTGAACTAGATTAGAATACTCATTTCCTAAGACAAATAGAGAGATAACTCAAGAAATGCTCCAAAACCAAGATTTAAATTGCTTGTTCATTATGGCCAATTGAGGCTCTATATATACATGAGTGGGATCTCAAGTTGTTGCCGATTCATCAGATCTGGCACGTGTGAGGATACCTAGTCACCTTTGGATCCATCAATCACATCAAACTTGGCACATGGTCCATGACTTCCATGATTTAAGGCACCTCCTTGATTCTGGATAATTTCCCTAACTTATAGAAACTTTAGACAAAAAGCCTTCTACAAGCCTAAACTCAACTTCTACTGATTTTTCCACATGTGTGAGCAGACCTCTACACATGGGAGATCAATACTAAACTCAATATTGTAGCACATTCTACCAATAAAAAGGTGCCATATATAGCTAGAAAACTAGATTTTGGTCTGTAGCCACTAGATCTCAAATCCAATGATATGTACATACTAGATGATTGATTTAAATGATATATGAATTTGGTTCACACATGGGAATAGGCTCCACACATGTGTAATCATGATATGTACATAGATATGACCTACATCAAGCATGATTTCGGATAAGTAGACATTCCTAACAAGTATAGGCAACTGATCATTTTTCAAGTCAATTGATTAAGAACTCAATTTGTGATAGAGTATTGTTAGAAGCATTCCGTTGCTTATTAATGGGAGTGTTTCAGACATAGACGATCGGTATTCAGAATTGTTATTGAGTATGCAGTTGCATCCACTATAGTCTTGTACTATTAATTCATCTGATTTGTACATGCTACTTATTGAATTCAATTATACAATTTTATTGCATTCAATATTATGAATGTATAGTTTTGTAATAAACTATTATTTTCTTTCATTTCCTTATAGTTTTGTCTGATCTATCAAACACTTACACATATCAATACTCTACTTTAATTATGTTTGTCTACGAAACCAATTTTATAGATTATGATGATTTCAATATTATAATCAAGTAGAATCAAATGTGACTCTTGTCATGATAGTATGGCTCGAATTTGATAGGCGTAGTCATGCATTGAAGAAGGATCATTCCGCAAAGCCCAACCTTTGCATCTATCAAATGCAAGTTTTGTTTGTGTCGGTCTTCTTTCCTTTTTCCAACATCCATAAGGTTGAGGATACACATCTCTTTTGTTATGCCAGAGATTATCTTTTGCATAACATTGATCTATAGAAACTCTTCTCAAGAATGTTAGTTTACCTTCCTTTTATTGTTTTTAAGTCTTTCTATAATGATGAAATGCAACTCATTTAATAGCTACCTTTAGAATACTATCAAACAGTAATTGGAGTAGATTGCTCAATCACCACCCCAACTATGACTTGTATACATCACTCCAAATATTTTATCATAGTGATAGTTGGCAATGGTGTTAGGTCTTGTACTTGAGCACCCCATGAATGCAATCTACTGGCCTTTACTTTTTTATGAAAGAGTTCTAGTATCATTTTTACATATCCCTTGTTGCTCCTCCGATTTGCCTATACCCACCTTGACCCTTACTTGGGAATGCACCATCCTTAACAAAGATTGGCTGAGTAGCAAGCATATCACCCTACGGTTGTTATGTTTCTTGTCCAATAATAAAAAACTATTGTCTCTTAAGTCTTAAGTACAAAAGTTGTACACACTACACACCATTGTTGTCTAAGTGAGCCATAGGACACGTCCAAGTTTCTTTCATTTTTTGAAATTATTAATTCATAATCGATTTTGTGAGAAGCGTGCTTGGTTTTTTAATTATAAATATAATATGTCTCTCACGAGATACTAGGGTTTGTGATTACACAATCTACCCAACATAGCTGTAATTCAAGGCTTTACGCAACACATAAAAGATGAATAACATCACACAAGTATGTCACAATTTTACTAATCATCATACTTTTACGGTCAAAGGGATAGCCAAACTTCTCCATGCACATGTATCTACACACTATCTCCATGTGATATTTTCAGATTCACGTAGCACACTTCACTTTCACTCTCTTAATGACTAGGGTAATTATAGTCTCATAGGACTCTAAACTTACCACTTCGTTATGGGAGTCCTACTCCTTAATGCCACATTTCATCCAGGGCACAGATTGACATTCCCATATTGTAGAAAAACTAGCATGGATCTACATACTCTAGCACATGCTAGAAAATATGGTTTATGTGCATGCAATTCTAATCTTACAATAGTGACTATCAATTGCACAATGATAAACAAAGAAAATTGTATGTTAGTAAAATGAAATGCAAAGTAGAATTAACGCTTACTTGCAATCCAAAAAATTATTGTTCCATCTCTTTTCTCCTTTGTGGCCTTTCCCTTGCCTTGTTGGTTCTTGCCACTTTTTCTTACCTCGGGTGAAGGCTTGCTCCCAAGCATCTTTTGTGGCTAATATGTTTTGCCTTTTTGTTTTGTCTTGAAGCAACATTCTAATGAGCTACTAAAATTTGTGAAGAGCTATGTTATATCATTAAAATAATTCCATAATCATGATACACTAGAGGCAAACTATACAACAATGTTAGCATCGACAACTTCTCAAGGTGCTTCCTTAGTTCTTTGAGCTATGTCCATCAATTCAGTAAGACTAATGCAACAATGAGTTGGCTGTTACATCAAATTTAAAATTAGTCAAATTGAGTAGTAATTTTCCTAGCTACACTGGTATTTGACACTCAGTGCACAAAAGTGATCATGTTACAACTCTAGTAGTTTTCGTGTACCTTAAAAAAATGATGATGTGGACATACAATCACAAATTTATAGGAACACTTTAAATGCAAATGTACTAAGGGTGGTTTCATACAAAATGAAGTTAAAGTGCATTTCAGTAGTGGAATAAGAGTTAACTCCCCAAGTAGGAGGTAAGCACAAGCAGCATCATGCGTGTGAATTTAAATTATATATTAATGGCACTCATCGGACATGGGACCCACCACTTACATAGGTGAGCATACATTGGTATTTAACACTTATACGTGCACTATGATATTACAGCTCTAGTACTCTTGATGTACCTTTTAGAAAAATGTGATGGTGTGGAGATACAATCACACATGTATAGGCTTAAAAATCTTCGTAATGCAAACGTACTAAGGGTGGTTTCCTACACAAGAAGGTTATAATGCATTTCAAAAGTGGAGTTACCATCCCAATTAGTAAAAAAATAAGACTTTCACACATGGTCACTTGTTGGAGGTAAGCACAAAGTTGAATGTGGATAATGTACTAATGGCATTTGTTGGACATGGGCCACAGTCCCACCACGGTCTAGGTGAACATACAATGGTATTTAACAACCAATGCACTTACGTACAAATGTGATTATTTTATAGCTCTAGTATTCTTGATGTACCATTCAAAAGAAAATGATGGAATGGACATACAATTGCAAATGTATAGGCTTGATAAGCAATTTCAATGCAAAATTAGTAAGGGTGGTTTGCTACATAAGCAAGTCAAAAGTGCAATGCAAAAGTGGAGTTACTACCCCAATTAGTAGGAGCTTCCACAAATAGGAAAATAAGACTTTTACACATGGCCACTTGTTGGAAATAAGTGCAAGTGGCCTAAAGTTGAATTTGGATAATGTACTAGTGGCATTTATTGGACATGGGGCCCAAAGCCCCACCACTTACACCAGTATAGGTGAACATACATGGGGAATCTGCGTGGAAAGTGGACCTACAAAGAACATATTATACTCAATTGTGACTTGAGGGTGCAAGCATGGCCACACCCTCATCCAATGGTGAGGATGCTTCAAAGCTACCATCCTTGAGGCTTCCCCATGGTTGGACAAGGGTTTTGACATTCTGCAAGTAGTTAATTGCGAGTTCCACAACATTTTTTAGCTGAAAAAATGTAGCATGTGGATAGTTACCTTTTGATGTTTGTTCTTTACGATTTACTAATATCAAAATTCAAAGTAAATCAAGTATGTGTGTATAGAAGGTATTATGTGCATAGTGAACGAATCATGTAAGATGCCATTAAAAAATGACAACAATAAAAAAAAAAAACAAAATGTGGACATAAAGTTGCACTACATTGTGATTACTAGAGGGAATTTGAACTATTGTTTTTAGTTTAACATAGTGAGACATGAAATTAACAATCATGTCAAAAAAGTTTTTGTCATATATGTTCTAAAGAGTACATCTCTAGTACAACATCATCAACAATGTATGCCAAAAACAAAGTGTTCCTTATGTAGATTCTTCAACAATGTCGTCGACATAGGCACAACACCTAGACCATATCTAGTTTGCAAATCTTAGTCATTTTTCAAATAGCACCCCAAAAATCAAGTCCATAGGCAGTTCTCCGAACTTCAAAATTACATTTGAAGTTGATGGCAATAATACATGGGTCTAGATGTTGGAAATCAATTAATTATCAGAAAAAGTATACATGTTTGTCACAACCATGTCAGTAATCATTGAGGCATCTGAGATAGCCACGAGAATATTGTTTGATGATCAAAGCCTAAATTATAGAAAGACAAAAACTATGTATGTGGAGAACAACTTAATTTAGGCAAATTGTAGCAAGTCTAATCATCAATCAATATGACATTTAAGATGAATATAGATTCTACTATGAACATGACAAATTACAAATAGACATTGTGAGTGTACAATATGTTTAGAAAAAATGTTGATGAGAAATCATTAGAATAATAGATGCAAGCACAACTACTTGATAAGCATAAATGGAAATGACAAATGTGCAATATTTTGATTGGATAAAAGAGCTTAAAAAAGTTGAAAGTACATGAGTAGAAACGAGCAAGACCTCTGTCATTCTAAAGAATCACTATCTTCTATTGGTTTAATGGCTTAGCTTACAATGTGCATTAATGCTACACACACACACACACACACACACACACACACACACACACACACACACACACACACGTCTAATTAAGAAATGCTCTCATGATTTACTTGCTTCTTTCGGTCAATCTGATCACAATGAACGAACTGTCTTGAGTTCTTTTGATCAGACTTTGTACAACACTATGAATGTTAACAATGAAAAAAATTTGTGTGAATAGTCTTCTAATCCCCTCAATATGGTTGTTGCTACTAACGAGTATGAAGAGTTGAAGTGCCATGAAATGATCATGAATTCACTACTCGTTGATGCTTAACTTTCATTAACAAGGTTTCCTTTGAAGTGTACTGCTTTATGTTTAAGCTTGTGGTTACACTTCGACTATTTCTAATATAAAGGGTATGATGGGTTTAGTTATATGACTTGGATTAGACCTACCTGTTAAAGTCTACATATACTTATTTGTGGATGGTAATGCCCTGACAATTTGAAATTGACAGTGCAATAAGCATTTTTCTAAGTTGTCACTTAGAAAAAGGGATGGTGTTCCGATAAGCATTTTGAAGAGGGTAATGGCAGATAGTTTTGAGCTCTACTTTAAATCTAGTATGGATGTCATTGTCTACTTTATTTGTACTTTTGCAATTGTTGACTTTCAAGCACTGATTATACATTGTTAACCTTATAATTTTGTAGCTTTGAGTAAAGTTGAAACAATGTCCGCGACTTTTTACTTATGATATGGACAAAATTAGAGTCACCTAACTTGGCAATGACTACTTGATGCGACATGGATAACAACTAAGAGTACGTGTAGATACTTGTAGTTCCCAAAAAATGACCCTGTTCTAATACGGTTGTTGTTGTAAATGGATGCAGGTGAGCATATTCTCCTCAACTTGGAGCTTTTGCGGGTTGTTAGGTCTGGTCAATATGATATGTTTGACTGTGATGACTCTATACGAATTTGACTTACTTTAATATTCATATGTTTGGTATTGTGGTGATAATGTGCAGTTTTGTGTAGATGTTGGAAGTATTTCTAGTGTGTGTGGTAGCTAGATCTACTTACAAGTGTAGTATAGGGATGTAGAGATTCGTCCACTTTTTAAGTTTCTACCAAGGTTCAAACAGAAATGTGAAACTAAGAAGTAATGACGGAAGCACTAAGGCTTACCCAACTAGTGCTCAAAACGGAAATGAAACTATCTAACGTGACAAAATACAAACCCTTGCTAAGGCTTACCCAACTAGCAAGGTGTTTAATCTAAATTCTACTTAACACCCAAAGGGTCATAAAATAATATTGCGGCTAATATTAAGCAAATAAGCAATAAAGAACATGCCACAATAAACCGATGAAAAGGAGGCAAGAGGAGGTCCGAGCACCTTCCCTCAAGCTATGCACCTTTCCAAAGGGAACACAAATGACATAGAATGATAATTCTCCAAAATAGAGAGCAAGATAGCTTAATCTCAAAAGTGTTGGTTACAATGCAAATAACTCTCCTTTTATGGCAAGGAGGGTCTTCCATAAGTGTCTACTAACTTATGGGACTAATCTGTTTCTAGCTTTTCAAGAACTTCTAACTTAGGATTTAGAGCTTCAAATTTCTTAACTTAGGAAAATTTAAGATAAAATATTTCTAATCTTAAGTTTCCTAAGTCTAAGTTCTAAGTCTAAGTTTAAGCTATTTTATTATTATTTAAGCTTCTACTCACATGACATGGCTTGAAGTTTATTGACAGATACTCATACGTGGTCTTACAAAACACATGCCACGAAGTTTTATTATTATTTTTTTATTTTCTCTGTGTTAGCACAATTGCTAACATTATCTCCCTCCTTATTGGATTGGTGGTCCCACACCAATCGACGCCTTTTCATCTTGGATCTTTTGTGCTTCTTGGCGGCGAGACTGTTGTTGTCAGGAGTGGTAGATTGTCGTGCCGATGCCCTCCATCATTTGCCACGTAATTTGTTCAGGAAGGGCATGGGTTTGTAGTAATGGAGCATACCTTGGAGAAAGTTATGGTTTTTCCATAGCTCCACCATATCAACGTGCAGGGCGGAAGTGAGTGCAGCGCGATAATAGAGCCTTGCAACGTTGATATGGTCGTCTTGCGTCCACAAGGGTTTATTGATGTCAAGGGCGACTGGGGGTAATCCTCGATCCCAAAAACCTCTGAGTTCTGCCAGAAATGCCACCAGGCCGCAATTATCCGCAAAGTATCTGACATCACGATCAGGATTGCCATGGTGCTTCTG
This sequence comes from Diphasiastrum complanatum, assembly GCA_029204225.1. Taxonomy (NCBI): domain Eukaryota; kingdom Viridiplantae; phylum Streptophyta; class Lycopodiopsida; order Lycopodiales; family Lycopodiaceae; genus Diphasiastrum; species Diphasiastrum complanatum. Next base: position 47,521,963 of record CM055100.1, on the reverse strand, counting down.
GTAGAATACTCGGTAGTTGGTGACCATGTCTTCAGCTAAGTTGCCGGTATCCACGCCTGTGAGCTTAGGCCAAAAGATTCTGTTCTTGATCTTGGTGGCAGGAAACAGTTCTCGCCTCGCTACTTGATAGTAATAAGGATTGGTTCGCATGTAGGAGGGAGCTTCGAGATACCGTGTCATTGAGGTCCTACTTTGCTGGAAGAGCCGATGATGCCAGAGAGGTTGTGGATCTAGGAGTTTGACTACTGCTTTATCTGTCTGACACTGGTCCAAATCTGGTAGTATGTAGCCACCTCGCTCTTTCATTGTTGGATACTTCTTTGCAAACTCCTAAGAGGCGCGCAACTCCTTGCTTGGTTCTGTGTGCGTGATTCTGTGTCGGATGGTTGGGGCTTCAAAGGCAATCTCGTGTCCGGTTTGTGGATCGGGATCAGGAGATAGAGGATACGAGGGGTTAGCTTCTACAATTCTTTGTGACTCAGGAGAAAATGGTCGTGGAATGAAGGTGGGGTTAGTGGTGTCAAGGGGGTTAGAAGCGGTGGAAGGGAAAATAAAATGTTGGGAGCTGGTACCCCTAGAGCCCGATGGATTGATTGGTGTTTGAGCTCCTTGCCCTGGGGGTTGGCCTTGAAATGCAGAGCCTTGAGTGGCAAGAGGAGGCTGTTGAAATCCTGCTCCATCTCCACCATCTGGTCCATCAAAGTGGTGTTCCAAATCATGGAATTGGGCGTGCTCTGCATGAACCGACGGTGTCGACTAGGCAGCAGCCTTTAAGCGTTCTTCCAAGGTGGCTATGTGCTGGTTTAGGGCCTCGACGAAAGCAATGTATGATTGATGTAATTTTGAGTGTTGCTCCGTCGTGGCTTTCAGCTTTTGGGCCAACGTTTGATAGGCCACCACTGGAATGGCAGTTCCCTCAGGAATAGCTGGTGGTGCGAAGTCGTTGAAGTCCACCATTTCCAACTGTTCCTTCATAGCGGAATGTGCTGCTTGTGAATCTGCTACAGCCTCATCATTCTCGGCTTTGAGGGTATCGATGGTTTGTCGCATGTTGGATACCTTCAGTTGAGCTGGTTCTGGAGATGGAGTAGCATCTGCTGTTGTTGTTGATTGTAATTCGTGAGGTTCTGTGGCTAGATCTACTTACAGGTGTAGTATAGGGATGTAGAGATTCGTCCACTTTCTAAGTTTCTACCAAGGTTCAAACAGAAATGTGAAACTAAGAAGTAATGACGGAAGCACTAAGGCTTACCCAACTAGTGCTCAAAACGGAAATGAAACTATCTAAGGTGACAAAATACAGACCCTTGCTAAGGGTTACCCAACTAGCAAGCTGTTTTATCCAAATTCTACTTAACACCCAAAGGGTGATAAATAATATTGCGGCTAATATTAGGCAAATAAGCAATAAAGAACATGCCACAATAAACCGATGAAAAGGAGGCAAGAGGAGGCCCGAGCACCTTCCCTCAAGCTATGCACCTTTCCAAAGGGAACACAAATGACAGAGAATGATAATTCTCCAAAATAGAGAGCGAGATAGTTTAATCTCAAAAGTGTTGGTTACAATGCAAATGCCTCTCCTTTTATGGCAAGGAGGGTCTTCCATAAGTGTCTCTAACTTATGGGACTAATTTGTTTCTAGCTTTTCAAGAACTTCTAACTTAGGATTTAGAACTTCAAATTTCTTAACTTAGGAGAACTTAAGATAAAATATTTCTAATATTAAGTTTCCTAAGTCTAAGTTCTAAATCTAAGTTTAAGCTAAGCTTCTACTCACATGCCATGGCTTGAAGTTTATTGACAAATACTCAAACGTGGTCTCACAAAACACATGCCACGGAGTTTTATTATTATTTTTTTATTTTCTCTGTGTTAGCACAGTTGCTAATATTATCCCCCTCCTTATTGGATTGGTGGTCCCACACCAATCGACGCCTTTTCGTCCTGGATCTTTTGTGCTTCTTGGAGGCGAGACTGTTGCTGTCGGGAGTGGTAGATTGTCATGCCGATGCCCTCCATCATTTGCCACCGTAATTTGTTCAGGAAGGGCATGAGTTTGTAGTAATGGAGCATACCTTGGAGAAAGTTATGGGTTTCATAGCTGGTGCCCTTTCCATGGATTGTCTCTCCTAGATTAGGAAAGCCGACGCTCTGAAGATCCCTAGGAGAGACGTTGATAATAGAATAGCTGCCACTCTTGGATGTAATCCGGAAAGTTTGGAACTCATCCGAATAGGTCGAGTAGGCTGCTCGGATGAGGCTCTCCCTCTGCTGGTCTCGAAAAAGTGTCAGATCAAATCCAAGGTTCGTGAGGATATCCTTGGCCAGTGTGAGCTGCTCGGCGTAATTCTTAAGATAGATCATGACTATATCTCCTGAATAAGGACGAGGGGGTTTACGGCAATGCAAGCTCAGCGAGGAATCGCTGGAAGCCATGATAACAGTGATTTTAGATTGCTCTGAGAATTTTGAAAATTTTGAAAAAATTTGGCATGAACTCGAGAGCAGCAATCTAAAATGAACTCGTGGAAAGACTTTTTTTGGCAGGAATTCGCAACTTCACCCAGAAATCGTCCTCAGCCTCCACGATTTGGTAATGATGGTCGCAAAATTTTGAGTCAACTTTCGTAGGGCCCACGAATTTTTGTAAGTGATTTTTTATTGCCAAAAGAGAAAAACGTCTGATAGTGCAAAAATATATTTAATCAGAATTTGCGGAGATAGTTGGAAAATCGTGAGAATCAATTTGAGCTCCAGCGAATTGTCTGCGAATTCTGAGAATGGATATCTGATGAGAAAAACTACCTTTTTTCTATTTTTAGACATTTTTTTTATCTGAGACAGAAGTCGCGGAGGTCAAAAATGAATCATGCTCTGTGAAAAAAATGTCAGGCGAATTCTATCTGAGATGCTGTGAAAAAATTTCGTTTGAGACTAATGACTTTTGTGGTTTTCTCAGAGAAGACTATTGGTATACCTGATCTGACAGTATCTTGATGGGTGGAACAAGAAATCACAGCAAGAATGTGGTCGAGATGGCATGCAAACAATAAAAAGGGAGAAGAGAGGGGAAAAAAAAAGTAGAAAAGAAGCACCTAATACATATCAAGATAAAAGCATGGTTCGTTGTACTTTCTCAGTCGACTCTAATTTGAATGAACGGGCTCTGAGTCCGAGTGTCCTTGAGGGTGGTCCAAGAAGCAAGATCAGGAGCTTTGAGATTCAAGTACCACTCCTTGATGGTGCCATAGAGTACTATGGGAAATAGGCGAAGCTTTTCAGTTTCAGAGGTATGTCCATAAAAACGGCATGCATTATCAAAGTCTTGGAGAAAGTTAAAAAAGATAGTTTTCTTGCATAATGGAAAAGTTTGGGCAAAAATTGGACTTTTGTGCTATAATAGAATTCGTGGACAATACTTAAAATCATGGACAGTCAGATGAATCCAACTATAGTACTCGCAAATTCTGACAAGGGGTGCTTTTTTGTCAAAATACTGATTTTTGTATGTTTTTTGGAATTTTTTAAGGGAGAGAATTCGCAGATGGTGCAGAGAAATCGTACTGACCATGGGCGATTTTGTGGTATGGCTGGCAATTTATGATACTGAGGCTTTGTTGACAGAAAAGGGAAATAGTGAAAAAAGTGATTTTCTAACAAAAAACATGTTAGATCTTTGAGATAGAATTCGCGGAGCTGCTGGAGGACTGATCTTTGATAGATCTAGCCTCAGTGAACTCGACGATTTCTAAAACTAAGATTTGGCTGGAAAACAATGGATTTTGACAGTATATCAGGGTGTTTTCAGAAAATTTGTGCACGGTCAGAATTCATGGAGGTGATAGAATGGAAGATCAATGTCTGTTATGGCTGTAGACAGCTCGACGAATTCTGATATACCTGTTTGGTTGAAAAAAATGTCACTTGGGTCACTTCTTTCAAAGAAAATGCCCAAGTTGACACTTTTGTTGGTTCCCCCGGCTTGATAGGTTGCTCAGCAGCTCGTTGAGGACCTGGAAAGAAGTCTCGTGCTGCAATGTGAAGAGAAAAGGCATGCAAACATACACACAAACACGGAAGCGAAAAAAAAATGAAAGATAAATAAAGTTGTGTAGAAAAATCTTAAAAAGCAGCAACGACGCCAATGTTGGAAGTATTTCTACTTCTATGTGGTGGCTAGGCCCAATGGAGGGTTCGTGCATGGTATAGTGGTAGACCGGTCATCCACCTTCTAAGTTCTACACAAGATTTCAACTGTAAAAAGAACATAAACAGACAAGGAGCACAAGGCTTCCCAACTGGTGCTCGAAATAAAATGGTGTGGCTAAGACGTTACCCAACTAGCCACTACTTGAAAAATAAATAAACAGACAAGGAGCACCAAGCCTTCCAACTGGTGCTCGAAAACAACTAAACTAAGGTTTGGCTAAGGATTACCCAACTAGCCAAGAACCATTAATAAACTAAAACCTTGCCAAGGCTTACCCAACTAGCAAAGGTTAATCTAAACTAGGCTTGCTAAGGCTACCCAACTAGCAAACCGTTAAACTAATTCTAACTCCCAAAGGAAAATAAAATAAGATTGCGGCTAATACTAAGCATAGAACAATCAAAAGCATGCCACAATAAATCCAATGAAAGGAGGCAAGAGGAGGCCCGAGCACCTTCCCTCGAGCTATGCACCTTCCAATGAGAACACAAAGAAATAGAATGATAATCTCAAAGAGAGAGCAATTTAGCATAATCTCAAAGTGTTGTGTACATGAGAAATACCTCTCCTCTTATAGCAAGGAGGGTCTTCCATAAGCATCCAGTAGCTTATGGGATTAGTATCTAAACTAGCCATTCTAAGACTTCTAAACTTCTAACTTAGAACTTTAGAACTTTAAGATTTCTAATTTTAGACTTAAGATAGCTTAAGATAACTTAGAATCTTTCTAAGCTTAAGTTTTATTAAGTCTAAGTTTAAGTTATTTTATTTGTTTAAGCTCCTACCCATGGGCTTACAAAACACATGCCATAGTAGTAGTGTATTGGCAAATACTCATATGTGGGCTTACAATACACATGCCACGGAGTTTTATTTTTTATTTTTATATTTTTTACTGTGTTTGCACAGTTGCTAATAGCAACCAATCTATGTAGTCACAATAATGAACAAGAAACTATGAGACGAGGTAATTACTTGGTTGCATTCATGTACTCATCACTATAGTTCCAAAAAACAAACTTAGAACTCCAATTATAGTCCTACCGATAATTTTCACCACTTGACATAGACAAATTTGAATGGTCATATCTATCTTTCTGAATTCAAACTTGTTTTGAAATAGATGTAATTCTATTATTCATGAAGGAATATTATATTAAACATCCATAAAAGAATATAATGGTATTCATTATTTGCACACTAAAGTTTATTTTCTTTTTGAAATGATTCCCTTCACTATTGGCTTCATACAAAAGTACTTGATAAAACAAAAGGAAAGAGAAAACTTAAAAAAGCACTAGAGTGTCATAGATTTACAAATACCAATTGGCAACTCTTGTAAGGTAATAAACCCCGATATATCACACTTCCACTTCTAAACTAGCACAATAATGCTCGGTTAGAAGAGGTTGAATCAATAGTGATTTGGCATGTCTAGCACTTCTTTTGCCTTTGAATCATCTATCCTCTCTAAAAAGGGATTGTTATTGCTTGCCACAATAGCTGAAGCATTTGATATGACTTGTGACAAATTGAGGCTAGATAATTATTTGCTCTATAGTTGTCGTTCAATCATTCTTTCCATTTGAACCTTCTAATAGAATGTATGATAGTTTCAAAGCTCATGAAGAACGTTCCATTGTTCTCTCAATTCTAACTTTATAATTGCATGAATGGTTGGCTCTCGCATTGGCAAACAAAGAAAATATCACTAACAATTCATTGTACTCACTCACAAGCTAAGCATCAATTAGATTCACACAATAGCTGAAGGAGAGAGCACACACTGACCCAAGAAGCACACTGTGCTTGGTAGCAATACTTGTGTCCACAAACATAAGAAATTGTTGGATCATCTGATTGTTTAGGGGCTACGATCATAGGTTCCTAGGCATTTCTAGTGATTTTGGGAATAACATGGGCTTTTCAAAAGAAAAGAAACATTTATTGATTTGACGACAAAGACGTATACATCTATGACAATAATTCAATAAGCCCCGAAAATACATCTTTTAGATATACATGTAGAGTGGTCAATCACCACATGTTCATGTAGAGGAGAATTAAGTTTTCACATGGTACAAGCCTTTGTATGCTCAAAGAAATGAAAGGGATATTTAGGAGGTTGTTTTGAAATAGATCCTAAATCGTACATGAACCTAAAATGAGCCTTATGATGGACCTCTTTATTGAATGCTTCCCCTCCATCATAATATTTAAAGTGTAATCGCCACCAGTATATTGATGAAAACTGAAGAATCTTGTTTCCTTAACCATCCAAAAAGAGTAATAAAGCATTGGAGGTTGCACATTACCCAAATCTTTGAGATCTAGACTCAGATTTTTAATGTGATTTCACTAGTTTTATTAGATTGGCAATTTTTTCTTAATTCACTATGATCACTATGAAAAGTGCATCAATTACAAGCTAGAACATGTGTGGAAGAGACAATCAACTTAAAAGCATTCAATTGATTCAAGAAAAATCAAACATAGATTGATGCTTCAACTCAACCTTGAAAAACAATGTCACTCTAGATCTCAAAATTGCATCTCAAAGATTGGATGTACAAAATGATCCTCATTGAAATGATAATGGATGAGCTTGAATTTGAGCATTAGTGTTTTATTTTTAAAGCATTCTTTCAACATTAAGGTAATGGATGACCAAAGGCAAAGTTGTGGAGAAGACGTCAACTTTAAGAGAATCTGCACAATAGCTTATCACTGTCATGACAAAACTAAGGGCGATATGAAAAATCGGGAACAACTTTGACGCATTGGAAATTGACAAAAAGAAAAGGTCCTACAATTTAGAATTCTAAAGCCAAGACAACTTTTCAATGCAAAGGCATGTCAACTTTTAGACAATCATGACAATAGCTTACCACTATTGTGGCAAAGCTCATAATATAACCTAGGTTTTAACCTTCGAAAATGGACACCCTAAGAGAGAATTTTGTAGCATAGGCATCTTAGAATTTGATTAAGGAAAAAAAAAACATAGAAGGAAGAGAGAGAGAAAAAACCCTCTTAAAAGAGCTCTATCTAGAAATGAACTTGGAAAGTAGAACCAAAAACACTTCAAAATGAGGATGTTGAAAATGACATAAAAGATTCTATAAGATGGCTATTATCATGGTCCAAAAATTAGGGAGTGATATTATGACAAGTCAATGTATGTGAATGTTATCATGACATCAGTAAAAGATCAATGAATGTCAATGCCAACATGGCCTCTTCAGAAGGTGGCCCACTACCTCCACCATTCATGAAACACAATGATGCGTTGGTGGGAGTATAGAGAGTACATTCCCAAATGCTCCAACCTTGTTCTCATCGTGTGCTCAATTCTCAATACCATAAATTAGCCAATTTTTGTTTATACATAACCTAGATTAACTAAAAGTTGGACTCCTTGAACTTGACATACTTTCTATTTCATGTTTATTTTTGTACTGTTGTGTACATTTTTGTCCATAATACATTAGTCTAGTGTTCCTTTTCTGCAAAAAAAATATTGCTTGAGAGTTGTTCGCCATCAACTCTCCACCATTCAAAGAGTTCTCAACTATCCTTAGATAAGAGCAATGCCTAGCTTGCCTTTGTAGGTGGGGGTGGAATATGCTCTCCCCTATTGGCACAAAGTGTAAGCTATCCTTGGAGGCATGGATGGCACATAGATGAGTTTATCATGGATATTCACTTGCTAGGCACATGTCACACATGATATAGGGCAAAAAATTGCTACGAGTGGCTTGGCTTCTGTGTGTAACCCATTAGACAAGTGTTGAAATTAATTGATGTTTGGATTTGCCCTTCACAAAAGTTTGAGAATGTGTTAAGGTGATATAGTTTATATTTCATTTGGTTTTAACATTTGGCTTGCAATTTTAAATTGTTGTGATAAAGGTTAGTTAATGTGATGATTTGCCAAGTGTCACTAGTAGGTGGTTTTGAGCTCTAAAATAGGTTTTTTTTTTCTCATTCAATATCAATTTTTTTGTCATTTTCCAACAATTTGAACGCTTATTGATTGCACACGTGGACAACAAAATTGTGAATGGTCTTTCATATCACCTAAAAAATATCACATATTTCGCGCTCTTGAATGTGAAAGATTTTTTTATAAGTTTACTACTATTGAAACTCTTTTGATGTACACTTTTCTAACAACCAAGTTGAAATGACACCTTTATCTTTACCTCTTGGCTTGCCCTAGATATTCATAATATTGTTTTACCTTTTAAATACAACCAAAATGACGTTCTCAACAAAACACAACACAACACATGTTAATAATATATTCTTCCCTTTTAAATACAATCAAAAAGGGGTTCGCTACAATGCACAACAGATGTTTTTAATAGTTTTTTACCTTTTGAACACATTCAAAATGAGGTTTGCAACAAAAGAGGCATTCACTTCAACATTGGCTCGCAAAAAGGGGAAGGGGGGCATGTGTAATTACAATGTACACTCATAATCATTTGGCCAATTAGCTCGGGGGAGCATAAACCGCACCACCAGGGGGTGATGTGTCAGCCATCCTCCGGTGGGTGGGATGGCCGTACCGCCCATATCGGGGGATGGGCTCTGCACCCTCACGTGGGGGTGTGGTTTACGCTCCCCCATTAGCTCCAACAAGGCCATGTGTCCTTAGTTGCCCAAGCAACAAAAGGAAACACTCATTGTTCACAATGGTTACAAATTATAATGATTTTTTGGTATTGTAGAACATAATCTAATCTGGAGTCAAGCTTGGCATTTGCAAGCTCCAATGCACCTTAAAGTCTAGTTTGTCTTTCAAAGAGAGGCAAAAATTTCAAAAGCATGTCATACGAATGGCAAACTTAAAAATTGACCTTCTATTTGAAAGGTAATTTTAAAAAGTCAAATATCATGATAGTCTAAAATTTTTAAAAATTTATTGTACAATATAAGTTGAATATATGTATACAATTGGCTGAAAGGTTCATATACCTAATTCATTTTAAAGGCACCCTTGCATTATACATGTCATGTGAAAGGTAAGAAGAAAAAAAAAGCCCATCAAGGTGAAAGGTAATGGTGCGCGTCAATTTCCAAGCCTCCTTGGAGTCGAGCCTAGATCATAAGCTCTTTCCATGTGGCCCATTCACCCATGTGCTAATAACATGCTTTCACTTGGTTCTCTCAAGCACCCAATTTTTATAAGAAATTTACCAAACTCTCACCCATTCTTCCACTCGTGCTGTTGAAAAACATCACCAGCCCAGGTGAACAGGTCGCATGGAAAGATGTCCTCAGACACGTAATGTTGTGTGCTCGGGTTCTCTTTGTATTTTTGAGTGACCTCCACTAGCACAATTTTCAACGACACAATTGCAGTGCCACAATATTTGGAAAAGCCAACTGGCTACTAAGGCATTATGTTGGAATGACCACAATGGCAACTGGCTTACTAGCCTATTCTGCCAGAATGGACACCCTTGACAGTTGGCTTACTAATACATTCTGCAGGACCACCAAGACATCTAGTTGGATTCATCCCCGCACCTATGTAGCCATCCTTTCGTGTGAATCCTGTTGATATGAAGATCAGCATTCCTATCATTCCCATCTGTCTTATGTCCTTATCTGCGCTACTCTTGAAACAAATCATTGAGAGACTAGATTAGGCACAATTTTTTGGTTAAATTGTTGTGAAAGCTTTTCCTCTTTTCTTTTCATGCTTCTCTGAGCATAGCAGGCTCCTCTGGGATTTCATGCTTCTTAAGCAAAATCAAATTTCATGCTTTTCTATGAAAAAAGTGGATTTCATGCTTCTTCTTCAAACATATTTCATGTAGAGTCAAACCTTTGAGGGCAGCAGACTTCTTTTTCACGCATTAGGATTCTTTTTTGAGCGCAACAAGCTTCTCTGAGCGCATCAGGATTTTTCTTTCATTGCTTCTCTAACCAAAAACTCTCTGGCTAGAGACCCTCGCACCCAGCATTACGCAGGGGAAGGCCACTACCCTTGGGCCTTCCGTGCAGTTCGGGCCCTTGCCCTAGGGCGGGACCTTCCCCCCACGAAACACCGACACACGGAGAGTCACAAATTTTGAATTCTCATGAAGCAAATGAATGACAGGTGTGAATGAAAAATCCTTTTCTAAGATTTTATAAAAAATGAATTAAAAAAACAACAAAAAGATTATTTTATGCACGTGAATGATTACGAGATACCAACAAAGGAGCATGAGACTGTTCAACTACTCTGCCTTGCCACGTCGGCGTTGACATGGATAAACGTACGTACTACGGTCAGGTGTGCTGTACGGACCCGACGTGGGGCCTCGACACTATCCCTAAAATAAAATCATTTGTACGAAATAGGTAACCGGGGTTAGAGTACCGATTGAACTAACCGCGGTTAGTACCGTGGTTAGTAGTAACTATAATTCTCCTTCGAAATTTTACTGTGAGCGCATCTCTCTCTCGTGCAGCGAGGATAGGAGAGGAGAGGAGAGGAGGAGCGAGGTAAGGTTTTTGCTGATTTTGCGAGTAGCTTTTTGTGTTGTGAATTGTGGAAGTGTCGTAGTTTTACTGGGGAATGGGTGATCCCACGATCGGTGAAGGATGATGAGGATGATGCACCAATTGGGTGGCTTCCAACAGTTGGATAGAGAGATGATATGATCAGGTGAGTGATGGACATGATAGCCCAGCCAGTTGCAGGATGCCGTGAATGTACTGAATTACCCTTTGTCTGCTGTTGCTGCTGTCTGACAAGGCTTCGTTTTCAGTTGGGACATTATTGATCGGGTTTGATGTGATTTGATTTGGTTTTGTGGTGAGTGAGTTGATCATGTTCCGACAAGCTGCCTGCTCTAATTGCTGCAAGGCAGTTGCAGTAATTCAGATGTCAATATATTTGGATCTCTTGATTCTTCCTCATAGCACAGCGATGGTAGGCTGAAGCTGACTGGAGGCGCTTCGCTAACGACCCGGAATTTGATTGCTTGGCTGTAATAATTATCATATAGTTTTTGAATCTTGCAATTGTAAGTTTGTGTGTTACCTGTCAGAAGGGTGGAATGGAGAACAAGAGTCTGGATTCACATCCGTCGTCCCGTATACAAGATTTGGGATCAGAAGGCAAAGGAGAGATGTGGAGCTTCAATAAGAAGCTAGAGCAGCCAACCGATCTGGAGGATAATCGAGTCAAGAGTTTGGGACATATTCAGGTCTGTTGTGTTCTTCAATTTTTAATTGTAGGCTCAGATCCTGCTTTCAAGCTCATCTGGGTGCTGTCACAAGATGCAGGGTCTGCTTTAAACAAAACTCAATCGAGTCGCCTTTGTTGTACCTAAAGTTGTTGCGGCGTTTCTGAAAATCAAGGAGTTCCTTCCGATTTCGATTCATCACCCACAACTTTTTTAGCTGGACAAAAGATTTTTCTTTTCAGTCTATCTAACCCATATCAATAAGCCTGCAACATGCGTGGTTTTACGGAACTTTTACCTAATATTTGTTCCTAGAATTGCGACCGCAAGGTTTTAAAGTTACCCGGAAACTCAACGGTTGCCTTGTTATCAGCAACGTTCAGTATGCAAGATCATAGGCACAGCCCAACTAAGCATTTGTAGGTTCTCAATCACATGCCCTTTTGCCCATGCGAGGTGCTGAATTCTCACTTCTGGCGCTGGTCCCCTTCTACCCTACATATAATCTTGAGTCATATTGTATCTGTCCAAACCAGGAGAAGAGATAGGAACTCGAGTAGATGGAGTTTCTCATGTTCTGGAATACGTGAACTTCATTCGTATGCATAAAATAGAACTGCTGCTAGACTTGCGAATCGTACAATCGTTTAAGACCCGGGATGATTGGAGTAAGACAGTAGGGCAAGGTAGCCATCTTTGTACGAAAGCTGAAGACATGCTATTTATATCAGAGAGTTCAGAAGAGTGAACATAGTCATCCTAAATAGTTCAGATCATCATTTTACTAAAATCTTTGTTTGTAGAGTCTTACAATGGTTTTGGCTTGTCGGAAGTCCACTGTGATTTGTTTGATCCTCTGAGAAAATTTAGGCATTGCTCAAAGAAACAGAAAATTAGGCATTGCAACAAGCCGCGTACGGTTTCGAGCTGAGAGATAAGTGGAACTAATATAATGCAAGATGCATGGAAGCCAGCATAGTGGCATGTTCTCTTCAACAATTTTGTTCTTTGAAGGTTTGATCAAAACACCCTTCTTCCTAGAAGTCAGCTTACACTTTTTAGGAAAGTAGGAATTCTGAGGGATGTTGCTCATAATTTAAGCACGTCACAATCTTCTGAGCACACTTTGCCAAGGATCGGTTTCTCTTTAAAAAAATTATGTTCTATCTTATATATCCGCATCCAGTGTCTCCTGAGAAATGTTTGTTTAACAACAGTTGCAGGTTATATCATTGGCAATGGTGTTGAATATTGCCTATCGGAGTCTCGGAGTTGTGTATGGGGATCTGGGCACGTCTCCATTGTACGTATTCCATAGCACCTTTCCGGACGGAATCCAAGACATTGAAGATGTGGTGGGGGCGGCGTCACTGATTGTATACACCCTGGCGCTTATACCTCTGATCAAATATGTCTTCATAGTTCTGCAAGCAAATGACAATGGAGAAGGTAGATTTGCATCTCCTCTGATATTGAATAGATGATGAGGTTAGATGCTATTTGATTCATTTACAGCCATAGAAAGTGCGCAAGCTATTCGGTTTACACAGTGATGGTAAGACTAGTATGTAAGGATTCTTCGAAGATTTTTAATACAAATTTTCTCCTCGGTTTCGCCCTCGCCCATTTCCTTTACTAAGAAGAGATGATCCGTGTCTAAATTTTGACATGGTGGTTGTTTGAGAATCTTGCCATTGTCTAAAGTCTTTAGCCCCCCTTATGCATGCGGCCCTTGGTTTTGACTATTTACCCATAATTATGCAAAATTTGGGGAGGAAAGAAATTGGAATATATACCACCACAATGTCACTGGAAGTACGATTCACTTATATAGATGTTGACTAAGCTTGTCTTAATTGCTCTTACTCTAAACTAGTATAAGATGTACTGTCTAATTTGTTCGGGAAGCATTCTCTACAGTACTTCGAAGTATGAAATTGGGTAAGGTGTCCAGGCAGAAAGATTGGTTGTAGGCTAGAAATTTCTTGGAGAGGTTTTTATCACATACATCATGATTTATTCAGCAAGTAGAGTTCTAGACAGGTCTTTGTTCGGGAATTATGTATGTCCACTTTCTACAGCTCTATGGATCCTATGGATGCGTTTAAAAAAAAAATCAGTAAGCATTCTCTGCTGTAAATCGATGTACGAAATTGGTAAAGGTTTTACAAGCAGAAAAAGTCTTATAGGGCATAAAACCATGTAGAAGTTTCTATTGCATACCTTAAAGTTCATAGACAGCGCTCTCTTGTTCGGAAATGTACTTCCATTTCAGATCAGATTCTATGAATCTTTCACTTTAGGAACGAACGTTTAAAACTGTTTATTTATTCTATGCTTTTTTACGTAGCCAAGAATGATTGGTTGACTTCGAAATCAAATTTTGAGGGAAAATGTAGATTGTATTTTTAATATATGCCAGTTTTCTCCCACATTAATTTGATACTATCCATTTGCTGGATCTAATGATTGGGTGACTTCGAAATCAAAGGTTCAAATGTTTGGCATTTTTTTCTACTCTTGTACTGCTGTTTGAGTGCCTAACATCAGCAATTGTTGTTGTAGGTGGTACCTTTGCACTTTATTCATTAATATGCAGACATGTCAAGCTTCACACTATTGCAAATCAACATCCCACAGATCAGAAGCTCACGACTTACATTCGTAGGCCATTGAACAAAACATATTGGGCATCAAGGCTTACAGGAAGAATTGAAAAGAGCAATTTCTTACAAAATCTGCTTTTGCTGCTCGTTCTATTGGGCACGTGCATGGTTATCGGCGATGGCATCTTAACACCAGCCATATCAGGTTCACTTGTTTTCTTCCTCATGTAACTCCACTGCTTGTCTACTGTTATCTCGACTAGTGCATGGACCCAATTACGAGTAATCCGATCACCTACCTTCAAGCTTGACTAGAAGGGCATTAACCAATCCTTTAAGAGCAGCAAAAATGACTGAAGTTGAAGACACACAGCACACAATTGAAATTGCACGGAAGTTTTGTGAAGGAGAATTGAATAATTCTTTGAATATCATGAGATTGTGAAAGATGATGTGAGCATTGATTAAAGTTTGTTGTTGCAATAGATGCTGCAAATACATGGGTCCCAAGAATTAAGCCCTCATGTTGTTAGTGAACAGGATCAAAGGTTTTTATTAAGGTCACAGGTAGATGCCCTTGATTAGTAACATGCTCAAGTGGATAAATTGAAAGATAACACTTTCAAGCTTTTAGAAAGAGCAGAGGATTTTTCAGCTGTGAGAAACCACGTGCAACTTTTGAGGTCTAGCGTCCAAAAACAATCTGGACATGAAAGAAAAGAATTTGTTTGAACTTCTACAAGCAAAGCCTTGAAAAACTATTAATGCAACATGAATGAAGATTAAAGAACTTCACGTTTAGGAGTTAGTCTAAAATAATCCCAAAACTGATTTACATTAGTCCCAGTTGTTGAAGAGAACATATATTCTCAATTCATTCCGTTTTGTTGCTATTACTCGTTTTTTGTTCAAAGGCCTGCAAATCAAGTCCTAAGATCTCAACTTGGCTGGCAACTATGATGATAAAGTGATTGTGAAGTATTGCGTTATCCTTCCGCGGGAAAACAGAGAAAGTTGGATTATAGTGGGCAGCTATGGTTCCTAAAAGAGCTGCTAAAACATGCAGCCTTGAAAATTGAATAATTTAGAAAGACTCTCTATCACACCGTTTTCGAAAATGTTGGTTGGCTGTGTTTCACTTTCAGATGAAAGAGTCCAAATGATGCTGGTAAGTATTATAGAGGATGCGAACATTTTTCTAGGAAAAAGAGAGAGCAGAAACAGTGTGATTAGCCAGGGGGCGGATATGTTATGAATCTTAAAGGTTCAAGGAAGTAGATGAAGCTGAAAAGGCAAACACCCAGGCAAAAAGAGTGAAGGTTTGACTGTAGACTATTGAAAGATGAAGATGATTCCTAGATCTCGCTCTAGATCTCTACAATAAGAAGGAAGTTGGAGCCAAAGTACTCACTAGTAGGAAAGGAATAAGTCCCAAAATCTCAACAGTGGTTCTTTTGGCAGAAAGCAAAAGCAGCAAGCAAACAAGGAGCCATTGTGGCCAAAGGAAATCTGGTTGCAAGAAAAGATGACCCAAAGGAACCATACTCTATATCAAGTCAAAAATAGCAAAACAAAAGATTTCAGATCATAGCAAGCTCCGAATTTATGGTAAAGTTCAGAATGGCCAGACAGATTTGGCTCTTAGCAGAAGATGTTAGAATAATTTATCAACAAGATATGCATGAGGTTATGTTACCTCCAAATGGAACAAAAATTGCAATCATTCAAGGAAAAGATGTGAAGAAAGGAGCTTTGAATGGTACTTTTAACAGAACCTAGTGGATACCTTTTGCTTTTTATGGCTGGTTTTGAGCATTTAAAAAAGCAGAATTTATGTCTATTTTTTTTTTCAAATACATTTTGCTGGGTTTTCCTCTCCTCTGCCTGAGTTTTCCAGCCATAGCCTCAGGGTCCACTTTACAGCTGCCACGTGGCATCTCTTAGAATGGCCAATCAGGGTCAAAGTGCTCATTACGTTTCATAAAATACATGTGAAAATAGTCAAAGGTACCCACCCATTTTACTCGATGGAAGGTGCCTAGCACATAACATTCTGCCGATTCGTCTTTCCAAAACAATTTAGGCAAGGCCCGGAGAATTTAGGCTCTGCCCCTCCAGGCCTTGCCTAAAAATTCTGGAAGTCCTTACTTGGCAGAATGTCCTTGTGCATGCCACCTTCCACAATAATTTATGCTCTTTAATGTCCTCCTTATAACTTATTTGTGGACTTTTTATGGACTTTTTATAAAAGTAAAATGTCAAGAAATCAATTACACATGGAGTCATCATTTTAGTGATGAATGTAAGGGTAGGTTATTTGCAAGCATAAATCCATCTACTTCTTGTTGACGTGAGACTTAACTTTGAGAATGGGCAAAACCATCGTTTAGGGCCTCTAGGAAGATCATTCCTTATATAAAAGTTGACATGAAAGCTCTTTTACTTTCACTTAGACAAAATATCAGGGTATGCTATAACAAAGTTAGTGGACGTCTCTAGTAAATTAAGTAGATTCAAACTTAAACTCTCAAGTACTGATCACTGAACTACAATCATCAACAAGTCAAGTGAATTTAGAATAAAGTTTGCCCTTGATATTTTCCAGACATAAGAGAGAATCCATCTAGCAATGATCAAGCGTTTGAAGCTCTGCATTTTTGCGCCTCACAGACCAGCACACTGCTTCACGCTCATGTACTCTATTTTTTTATTAATCAAATAGTGCAATTTTGTCCACACAAAACTGTTATTGTTCATTTGCGCATTATTACAGACTGCATTACATCTTGATTCTTGCTACTACGTTGACACACTTTTGATCCACAATTGTCCGTTGTAAGTTTCCGCTACTAATATCTCGATCCAGATTTTGACTCTAGACCTCTATCTTTGGAACCGATTGTTCGATTCCCATCGAGATACTAAGTTCTACTCTTGTATCAGAACTCGTTTCTGCTAACCACTGATTTCTGACACGACCTTCACACCCCCCCCCCCCCCCCCTTTTCCCGGTAAAATCATTTGAGTGCCTCACAAAACTTAATTTATGTGACTCCCTTTTGTTTCCAAATATTTTTACATGCACCTTCCGAGATGCGGAAGGTGCATGTAAAAAAAATTTACATGACCTTTCGCACAAAAGGTGCATATTAAAAAAAAATTACGGCAAAAAAAAAATAAGAAGAGTTTTCACACCATGGAAGGTCACCTACTCGGCCATTCTGCCATGGGAATGGCCTCGGAGGGTGATCCACCCACACCCCCCCAAAAAAAAAAATCCATTGCAAAGGTCATCACATAAAATCCAATCCCTTATAGCTTCATGTATTTGTTGAGATTTAAGAGTTTTCCTTATGATCTTTAATTTAAGCTCATGAGAAGTGCTAGAATCCCCAGATAAAGTAATCTAAGCCTAATTTATAAAGCTGTTGATTGCAAAGAAGTACTAACTTGCACCTTCATTGTTGTTTTGTGTTGATTGCAGTGCTCTCATCTGTTAATGGCATTAAAGTTTCTCATCCAACTCTTAGTCAGAGTAAGTAATTTTTCAATCACCTATTGTACCCATATGCAGTAATACCATAAATGCTGGATTACTCATGTACTTCATCACATTCCCAGACAATTATTAGATGCTGATGCTCCAGTTGCAGTTGGGTTCTTACATACTCATGGATTATATAGACAAAAAGCTCAATTACTGTGAATAAGACTTTTGGTTTGATGAAAACTCTTGTTTTTGTATCCTGCAGATGTTGTGGTGGTCATGGCATTGCTGATACTGGTGGGAGTGTTCAGCATGCAGCATATTGGGACAGAAAAAGTTGCATTTCTATTTGCTCCCATTGTCCTTGTGTGGCTTCTTTCAATCGGATCAATAGGAATTTACAATATAGTGAAGCATGATCCCACTATCCTCAGAGCACTTTCTCCACATTATATTGTTCGCTACTTTCAGAGAGATGCACGAGGCCCATGGTCGTCTTTGGGTGGCATTGTGCTTTCAATAACAGGTAGGAAAGGCTCACATTGGCTCGATCCATCTTGAATTCTTTGTTCAGCCTTTTGTTGGTTAACATAATCTGCTTTGTGATAATTGTCAGTTCACGTTCTATCTAAATTCAACCACAAGGTGGTTTTAGAAGTATTACGCTTGCCTTGCCTAGCAGATAGATTATCATGCTCGATCGATCACCCCTTTGACCATGTTTTTGTAACAGGGACGGAAGTCATGTTCGCTGACTTGGGACACTTTTCCGTTCAATCTATTCAGGTTCACTTTCTTTCGCCTAATTTCGCCCAAGGTCGTCAAGGTTTCATGAGGAGCTTTATTTTTTATCGATATCTGTTTACATACCTCATCTTCTTTGTACCATTGTTTACGCAATTCACCACGTATGTCTGATTATTTTGCAGATAGCTTTCACTGTATTGGTATTCCCTTGTTTGTTGGCTGCTTATCTTGGTCAAGCAGCGTTTCTCACGCAGCATCCTGAGAAAGTTAGTGAATCTTTTTACAGGTCTATTCCAGGCAAGCTGACAAGGCTTTTCCCCATTTTTGTGTATATTATTTTGCAATAATTTCAAGGTTTTTCGGATAGATGTGAGTCTGTGCGTAAGCTTTTGAGATGAGATAGGAATTATTACAGCTTGCTCATGCTATGTCCTATCTTTTGCAGCGCCCATACACTGGCCCATATTCGTAATTGCAATGTTTGCTGCAATTGTGGCTAGTCAGGCTAGTATATCCGCAACATTTTCGATCATCAAACAAGCAGTAGCTCTTGGCTGCTTTCCGCGGGTCAAGCTTATTTATACTTCTAAAAATAATTCTGGACAGATCTACATACCTGAGATTAACTGGATTCTGATGGTGCTCTGTCTGGTCATTACGGGGGGATTCAAAAATACCGCTCAAATCGGAAATGCCTATGGTATAACCTCACACAGATCTTGATTTACAAATCTTTTCTAAAGCAGTACTTAGCATTCCCAATTCGTTGAATGTTTTTGAGCAACAAGGATTGCTGTGTAGACATAACCTTAAACCTAGTATACTGGTAGAATCTCTATTCTGAAGTCTTCCGTTGCATGTCCTTGTTTTTTCAGGCATCGCTGTTATTGCTGTTATGCTAGTGACAACGATCCTCATGGCTATAATCATGCTCATTGTCTGGCAGAGCAACTTTATCTTTTTGCTCTTATTTCTGGCCGTATTCGGAACCGTGGAGCTAGTTTACTTCTCATCTGTGTTATTCAAGGTGGATTCCGGTGGCTGGGTACCACTAGCTATTGCTTCAGCATTCCTCACGATCATGTACATATGGCATTATGGATCGATGAAGCGCCACATGTATGAGAAGCAAAATAGAATTTCTATGGGTTGGATTCTTGGGCTAGGCCCCAGCTTGGGTCTGGTCAGAGTTCCAGGAATAGGTCTATTCTACACTGAACTGGCTCACGGAGTACCATCCATATTCTCACATTTCATCACTCACCTTCCTGCCATACACGCAGTTCTCGTCTTTATATGCGTCAAGTATTTGCCAGTGAACACAGTCCCACAAGAAGAACGCTTTTTGATCAGACGAATTGGTCCAAAGGAATTGTACATGTTTCGTTGTGTTGCTAGGTATGGATACGTAGACTTGCACAAGAGAGATGACGACTTTGAGTGCAAGTTCATAGAGAGCCTGGAGAGTTTTATCAGGTGGGAGGCAGCTGCAGCTACTACACTTAGTGACCGATCAGATATGAACCCCTTTCTCGCACGACTGCCTAGTATGCCAGGGCAGCTGTTACTAGCGAACCAAGAAGATGACGATGATCAAAACTCTAATTCCATATCGATTTCACAAGAGCAATATAGTTCATCACGTTTGCATTTGCTTGATTCCTTACCACGGAGGTTCCAGCACTACTCCAATGGCAACGATTTCGAAGAAATTCTAGCAGCTACAACAACAACAACAACAACAGCCACAAATACTATCAATAAAGCTGACAATGAAAGTAGTGAAGACAGCGGAATGATGAGGCTCAGGCTCAGGCTAAGCCGCAGCCATGCTCAGTCAGAAGAAGAAGCAGCAGCAACAGCAATTAGTATAGAGGATCAGCTTCAGTTCCTTCAGGAAGCAAAGGGAGTGGGTTTAGTTCACATTATGGGGAATACAATGGTGAGAGCCAGGAAGGACTCCATCATCCCAAAGAGAATAGTAGTAAACTACGGCTATGCTTTCTTACAAAGGATTTGTCGAGATAGCAGTGAGACCCTCCACGTTCCCCACGAAAGTCTCCTCAATGTAGGCATGATTTACCACGTGTAGTGTGTAATATAATCAGCATTCCTTTTCTCTTTTGAATCACAAACTGGGTAAGCCTTTGTATAGATAGATACAGTTCTAATCTGTCTCTATTTTTTCTGTAAATGTTGCATGTCCCTAACACAAGATCAAGTGAAGTTCAACTCCAGAAGTTGAGTGAGGAAAGAAGATGATGACCACCGGTTTTCGCAATGTTTGAATATTGTGAAGAAATTGGACTCCATAATTTGAGAGAGGAAAGAAGATTATGAAATCTAGTCTTCACAATGTTTGAATATTGGGAGGAAATTAGACTCCATAACTTCAGTGAGGAAGGAGGCTGATGTCCAGTAGTCTTCAGATTGTCCAAATATTTGTTGGCAATATAGATGCAAGAACATGTGTTACTTTTTCCAACAAAATCCAATGGCTATTGTACCATATTCATTGCTTATTCTAAGCTGCATTGCAGGTTTTCCTTAAACTTAAACTTGTCCATTTGCACACAATCAAGGATCAATTGGGATTTTTCCTGTAACATTCATAGATTGATCATGAAGTTCTATCATGATTTACTATAAGACAGATGTGATATGTGCATGAGTAAAATACTTTTTCTCAACTCTTGTAATACCTAAGCACAACGTTTCAAGAAAATCTATAATGTTATTTAGTCCAAGTCTTCATGCCAAATTATCCACATCATTTGCATGTCAAAGCAAACATAGCCTATGGTGATATTGTTATCTTCTCTCCATCAAACACATTCTTTCATGGTCTTCCGAATATGATGAAGGATATGTAGTCTCAGCATCTTAATTGCTGTCCAGCTTTCCTCACCATCCATGCTACAACCCTTCTCAATAAAATCTTCTCCGTTATAGTATTAGAGCTTGCACCTCTTTAGAAATAACCCTTTTTTTTGTTTTATCGCCCTACACTAAATTCTTCAATACTTAAAATCTCTTTCTCCAAGGTTTCCAATTATTCTTATTTTCCATTTCAATCTATAACTATGGAGGACAATTTCCCCCCTAAACTAATACCGAAAGTCAATGCTAGTAGATAAACCCTACAAGGATATTGGCATGCCACCATTTCCAATTCGGATATATTTCTCAAGAGAAAAGGAGTTTTGATAACAATAGGTGTTCCCTACTTTGAAGCCCTCTCCTTGAAGTGCTTTGAGGAAGTCTTGGCTCCAATTCATACCAACTCTTTTTGTTACACTTGTGCAATCAAGGTAACCATATGAGATCACCAAAAAGCAATCATAGTGCATTATTCACTTATAAAAGTAAGCCTTTGCATCTTTCAACCAACTTCTAAATTGAGGATTTGTTTAATTTCCTTTAAATATCAACAACATACATGACAATAACAACTTAGTGTCATCTATTGCATGTAATTAGCCCATGAGTTTATATACCCATGGAGCTAATTTAGGCTAGATGTAGTCAATAGAATTGTCAATAAAGTGGCTCGAACAATCTCGCCATAATTGTGAATAGCGGAATTGTAATAATGGTTGTAAAGCCCAATTTAGCTAAATAAGGCCCCAAACTTATAGTAGAGGCACAAATGACCACTATATATAGCTGAGGTCGTGCTAAATTTGGAGGCTATTATTCATTTGTCTAATTTGAACGTTTGGTGTTCTCTTTGTGATCTTGAAACTTCTCTTTGAGAGCTTCTTGATGGAATTTGTCATCGTCCATCGCTATTGATATGCCCACAGCTAAGATGCCTCCGTGAACTAGAGCATGGCTTAGTACTCGCTTTCTTCATGCATGACAAGTCTTTAACGACTGTCTGCTCCATGATTGGCTAGAGCATTCTTGTTCTACGATTCAATGTTCTGTGGTATGTCCACAGAAAAAAAAAAAAATGCCCCCTGCTAAACAAGCGCCTTGCATGTGGATCAAAGAGATGAGAGCTTCTGCAACGTGACTTCTACTCTTTATGAAATAGGGTCATGGTGCTCTGGGTGTGTTCATGGCAAAAGCAACATTGCTATAAAGAAGTGATGTCTCCTGTTGTTGTTGCTTGAAGTGATCAAGGTGATTTAAACATGTCTCTATCTACTGAACGGTTCACCATTGAAAGGTTTAATGGTCAAAACTTTCATACATGGCAAATCAAAATCTGAATGGCACTTATTGAGAGAGACCTTTGGAAGGTAGTTGAAGGCAATGAGACAAAACCTTAGCAAGACTCTGATCTATTGATTAAGTGGGAGCAGAAAGATGCCAAGGCTTTGTCACTTATTGTCCTTAGCATTGCAGATTCCCAAATAAGTCATGTAAGTTTTGCTGAATCATCAAAGGTTGCTTGGGAGAGGCTAACGTCAACATTTGGACAAAGGAATGTTGCGTCAAGAACGTTTTTAAAGAAAAGCTTTTACAAGATGCAAATGGCAGAGAATGGAATTGTTGTTGCTCATGTTAATAATGTGAGAGCTATTATGGATCAATTAGCTCGAGCTGGTGCTACAGAAAGTGAAGAAGAAGCTATCTTTGTTCTCCTTTCAAGCATGCCAGAATCCTATGATCACATATTTGCTTCCATTGTGAGTCAAGCAAGCGTAACAGATCTTTGAAAAAATCGAAAAAATCGAAAATTGATAAATCAATGAACGTGCCGCCCCATATGAAGGCATCGAAGAGAGGGAAAGAGAGATGGAGAAGAGGGGAGGAGCCACGAGAGAGGAGAGACACCAAAGTTGAGTAGAGTTTCCTCTATTCAAAATAGTATTCATTTCTTAATGGTGTACAATAGGTGCCTTTTTATCTTTGGGGTGGCCCTTGTCCCTTGCTTCCTATTGGCTACTTGCAAGGAGATGGGATTGAAATCCACACCCTTCACAAGAAAGCACAAACTAATCTACGGTGTACAAAGAAGCACACCCCACCTAACTACAAAAATTTAGGAACTTACTAAGTTTAACTACCACTTTGGCCTTTTAATATTATTTTAATCACGTGGCCCAAAATCTAGTTTATTCCAAAATAGATAATGTATAAGTGCTCATTGGGCCATGGTCTTACGCACGCAGGATGCCACGACCCTCGCAACTTATTGTTAATGTTGGCCTCCTGCCAACATGTTTGTGTTTGTTCATCACACGGAAGAATAAAAAGAGTTTTCGTAGGATTGAGAAATATGGTAGTGGACAGCACTCTTTAAGTATGGAAACACACCCATCCTGCCTCAATAGGCAGCAATGGACATTTCTTTTCATTTGATAACCTTTCATGAGACCATAAGCAATGGTTTGATGGCCACCTTTTCAACCATAAAGAAACTCATGTAAGCTTCACTTGACAGCGATGGAAGGGTGTCTTCACCCACTGGTATGATGATCATTTTTTCACACGAAAGATGGTCGTTGTCCAACGATGGAACGTTGACTCTTCATCTTGATAAGTATGAATGAATAGTGAGGTCGTTGTCCAGCGATGGACAACTGACTCTTCACCTTGATAAGTATGAATGAATAATGAGGTCGTTGTCCAACGATGGACAACTGACCCTCCATCTTGATAAATATGAAGTGAATAATAGATAATGAGGTATGTTGTCCAGCGATGGACACTATGACCTCTTCTGGCACTTGTTTACTTATCACAATACACACAAAGCATCCTACTATCCAGCGATGGACAGTAGGATCATTTACTCTCCATTCACTAATAGCTCTTGGCTATCAATGGCTCATTGTCTAGCGATGGACTACAAACTCTTACTAGCTTGTTTGATACTCTTTCCATAAGTATTATAAGGGAAGCTCCTTAGATCCTGCTTACAAATCACAAACACAATGATAACACACTATGGAGAAACCACCCAACCAAGTAGAAGCATCCAATCTAGCTCTAGAAGCTTCACCCCCAAGCCAAAAAACAAGAAGCATGAATGTAGAGTGAGAGTCAGACAATGAATCCACAACCATAATGAGGAGTAGGGCGAGTTTGGACCCAATATATAGAGCCAAAAGCATCTTGGGCACATAGCCATGCATAGCCCTAAGTTCCCTATACATAGATTCACCTAGAATAAAGTCCTAAGCATGGACCAACTATTCGTAGAATTGCTATTGATAACGCTACACATGCATACACGGTCTCATACCTTTTTATGGGCCTCACAAGGATATTAGTTACTTTCGGGTCACGTCCAGTATGACGTGGCATAACTAACAGCTTGTTTCACTGGAGTACCGTGTATCCAAGACTAGGAGTATATTGTATCCTATGTACTAGTCATGGACATAACATTCTTCCCTCCTTAAACTGTTTCTATCCTTAAAAACTAAAATTCGAGAAATTCTTCTTTATGCTATCAACTCTCTCCCATGAATCATCATCCTCAGTACGACCCTTCCACCGAATTAAGCACTCAAAGATACAACGATTTCTCAATTGTTTATCTCCGATTTTGAGCACTTTCTCAGGTTCCAAAGGTACACTAAGCGACAAATTTTCCAAATGGGATAAATCATCATCTGATCCAACTGTATCACCATCATGTAAACTTAGTTTCAGATGACTTACATGAAATACTGGGTGTGCAGCCAATTTTCCTTGAAGATTGAGTTTATACGCCAAAGAACCAATTCTACGTACAATCCTGAAAGGTCCGATGTGGTCTTATGTCGTTTCTTTTTCCGAAAAAAGGAAGTAAAAGCACGATTGTGCTATATCTTAAGGCTGTATAGAACTGAATATACCATGCTTGATGAAGCTACAAAGAGTTTGCTTACTCTAAAAAAGTGTACCTGAATGGTTGTAGACGTGGCTTCTTGAGAGGCTGCCATTGTTTCTTTTGCTTCGAGATGATTCTTTCTCTTTGGGTCATAGAAAGCCAAAAAACCTTTTTAGCACATATTTGCTTATAAAGAGTTACTAAGAAACCGTATATAAGACGTATTTGGAGTAAGTTAGATAACTTGCTTTATGGAGAATTAGTAGGTACCATACATTTTTGTTGAGATAGCTAGCGTTTTGGTTCATATGTGAACCGAAACGTACAAAGAAGAAGCTGGAGCAGTATAATGATGCTACAACATAAGAAATTATCAGTTTAGTACTGTAAGACCAAAGATATACGAAAACTTTTAAGAGAGTCATTCTACCACAAGAATTGGGCTTTAATGTCTGCATCCATCCACCGCTGGATAGAAGAGGATACTTGTTATGTCCACGACCAGTATATAGGATACAGTATACTCCTAGTCTTGAATTCTCCAGTGAAACAAGCTGTTAGTTATGCCACTTCATATTGGACATGACCCGAAAGTAACTAATATCCTTGTGAGGCCCAGAACACACTAAATGGAATTTATACAAGGTATGAGACAATGTATGCATGTGTAGAGTTATCAATAGCAATTCTATGAATAGTTGGTCCATGCTTAGGACTCTATTATAGGTAAATCTATGTATAGGGAACTTAGGGCTATGCATGGCTATGTGCCAGGATGCTTTTGGCTCTATATATTGGGTCTAAACTCGTCCTACTCTTCATTATGGTTGTGGATTCATTGCCAGGCTCTCACTCTACATTCATGCTTCTTGTTCCTTGGCTTGGGGGCAAAGCTTTTAGAGTTTGATTGGATGCTTCTACTTGGTTGGGTGGTTTTTCCATAGTGTATTATCATTGTGTTTGTGATTTGTAAGCACGATCTAAGGAGCTTCCCTTATAGTGGTATCAGAGCAAGGCTTACAAGTTTGGAGAGGTGGTGCTTTTCATTGGAGCTTGGTGGTAATCACCCAATATTCTCATCCAAGGAGAGAAGCAAAGTTGCAAGTTGGTGGATCTTCCCAATTTCAATTTGCATGATCCATATCTCTCTCAAATTTCATTGTGGTTTATGGAGAATTGTGCTAGGAAATCATTTTTGGTGTCTTTTTGGAGTTTTAGCATGTGTAGCTCAAAACTAGTTATGGATCTAAAAATTCCAGCAAGTTAATTCACTTTGAAGTAGTTGAAATTCAGGTTGCATATTGGATCTTCCCATGTATTTGGATTCTAGGCTCTTTTGTGGCCAAATTTGGCTTGTTTTCCATGATTTTGGCACAAAATTGAGGGTAGAATTCAAAATCCAACAAGTTCAGATCAATTGGTTGGTTAGAACTTTGTATATTGGATTGCATGTGATTTTGGAAAACATTCTTGCCATTTAATTCCAATTGGTCAAGGTGAAAAAACCTAATGAAATTGGATGGTAGGGAAAGATGAATCATAGTCTTTTGAAGCTTCTAGAGTTTGATTGGATGCTTCTACTTGGTTGGGTGGTTTTTCCATAGTGTGTTATCATTGTGTTTGTGATTTGTAAGTAGGATCTAAGGAGCTTCCCTTATAGTGCTATCAGACCTGTGAATTGATGGGTAGACACTTTGAAAACCAAGAAGGGTAAGAAGCGCGGTCCAGACCAAGCAAAATATTTTGATGAATTAGATCAAGCAGCACTGGAACCCAAGAAGCCGAAGAGAAAGAGATTTAAGAAATCTCTGTCCCAGAAAAAGGCTAAGAAAGAGGACTTATGTTTCGTTTGTAAGAAGTCTGGACATATGATGAAATTTTGTCCAGAAAGGAAGAAAGTGTTTGCTCACATGATTGAGATCCCAGGAGGCAATGGTAAGACTTTGGAAATTAACCTGACTGATTGTGAGTGTGAATATTCTTTTAGTACTACTTCTTTCTTGCCTAATAAACTTTTTAGTTTAATTGGCATAGTTAAAGATCAAGAAGTGAGTATTTTATTGGACAGTGACTAATTTTATTAATTCTCGTCTTGTGTAGAAACTTAGCTTGGAAACTGAAACTAGCAATCATAGATATAAAGTTTATCTAGCTTCAGGAGCAGAGTTGGAGATTTGGAACGTAAAAGTCCCAAAGCTCTCAGTTTTGATACAAGGACACACATAATTAGTTAATTTTCATATTTTAGATCTAGCTCGTACTGATTTAATCTTAGGTTACAAATGGCAACGTTCCAGCAAATGATGAACGATTTATTTCGTCCATATTTGGGAAAGTTTGTGGTTGTATTCTTAGACGACATTCTCGTTTATAGTAAATCCTTGGTGGAACACATAGAACACTTAAAAATCGTCTTGATGAAACTCCGTTGGGAGTTACTCTACGCTAAAGAGTCCAAGTGTGAATTCTTTAAGCAAGAGTTGCTTTATCTCGGTCATAAGATCATAGTAAATGGGATCAAGATTGACGAGGATAAAATTAACATTGTGATTGAGTGGCCAATTTTGGGAACTGTGAGGCAAGTAAAGTCATTCTTAGGTTTCACACTTTTCTTCAAGAGATTTATTGAGCATTATGCTAAGTTAGCAGCACCACTTAATAATCTAACAAAAGGATTTGTTAATAAAAAGAAAAAGAGGAATCAACCTAGTCCGCCTAATGTTTACAGATCACCAGCCTCTTAAGTAATTTTGTAATCAACATGATCTTCGGGGGAGAAAAGCTCGATGGGTTGAATTGATGCAAGAATTTGATCATGAAATTCGTTACATAAGAGACAACTCTAATCAAGTTGCAGATGCTCTTAGTCGGATCGGTGAATAGAACGAGTTGTCATTCACCCAGATTTCTATGGATCTATATCTTTCGCTGAGAGAAAAATATGAATCAGATTCCCATTTTGGTCACATTTGGAACATTGTTCAGGCCGGAAGAAATGTGGACAATATTGAGTCAGAAACACAGGGGAATCGATTAACAAAGAAAGATAAGAAGATTGTGGAACAGTTTACCATTCGAGATGGATTACTATTTCAGAATGGGAAAGTTTGCGTACCTGGTGATGATGAGCTCAAACGTAAGATTTTGTTTGAATGTCATGACATACCCTATGTAGGACATCCCGGTATACACAAGACTCTGGACTTGGTTAAAAGAGAATTTTATTGGCCAAAGCTCAGGCCATATGTCGAGTCATATGTTGTTAAATGCAAACCCTATCAACTAGCAAAGGCTAAATGCCATAAGACTGGCGGTTTGTTGCATCCGTTAGATATCCCAAATAAGAAATGGGAAAGCATATCTATGGATTTTGTAGTTGGACTTCCAAAGACCCAGCGGCAAAATGATTCTATTTGGGTTGTAGTGGATCGGTTAACTAAGTTAGCTACATTCATACCAGTCAAGTCAACTATAAAGGCTTTTGATTTAGCCCAGATCTTTGTTGAGAGATTATTTCAATTGTATGGTCTGCCAAGTGACATTGTTAGTGATAGAGATCGTAAGTCCACAGGTCACTTTTGGTCAGCAGTATTCCATAAACTGGAAACTTCTTTGAGTTTAAGTTCTTCTGATCAGCCTGAATCAGATGGCCAGACAGAAAGGACTAATCAAACTATGGAAGATATTTTGAGGATGTATGTTTCTCACAGGCAATCTCATTGGGAAGATTATCTCCCACTGGTCGAGTTTGCATATAATAGTAGAAAACATTCTTCTACAAGTTACAGTCCTTTTATGCTTATGCACGGTTTTCAACCTAGATCTCCAGTAAATGTTGAGATGAAGTCTGTTAAGATCTAGAAGGTTGCTGATTTTTTGCATGATATGCAAGATGTTGCAAGTGGCTAAGGATAGTATCCGAAGTGCTTAGGATAGAGCTAAACACTATACCGATCTTGAGAGATCTCCAAGAGATTTTAAAGTTGATGACTGGTTATATCTTAGGATTCCAAAAGATTCTAAGACATTACATATAGGGAAACATTATAAGTCAAATTAACTCACCATGAAAAAAACCCTCTCATAAAAAAGTGAACAGTAATGACTCCAATAATACAATCTTAGACAACATGGATATGCGTAAGAGTCATGGTTTCTACTTAAGGATTGGAATGGCATGGATCTATCCTAATACCTAGTAGAAACATTGGTAGTCTCTTAGTATTTACTAATCATGTCTTTCCTACACAGTGTCCCTATACCATGGTTGTTATGTTACTCATATATAACAACCGTGGAAGCACTTAATTGTACCCGTCTCTGTGTTACTCTAGACTCTTGGTGAGATATGACTGTAAAGCATGGGATATGATTAGGAGTATGGACAGTAGCACGTGACATACCTTACACTTTAAGGGTTGCTTGGGTCAGTATAGCATGGATTTGCTTTGACACTAGCACACGTGTCCACACCAGGTCTTCTGGCTAATTAAAACTTTAACGGTTAAAACTTTTTCATACTTCACTATGTTTAAAACGAACTGATATGGACCAATTGACCGTAAGCTGATCAGTATGGCACTCGCCCTGATACAATGACATAACAGCTTGGCCTATCACTAAAACACGGGTTGTCTGGGAAGATTGAACTATGATTTAAAATGTTATTTGAAGCTGTTAAGTAGTATAACTTCTTTTGGACATGAATAACAACTGTCGTTCAGCCATGACACATGTCTTCCTCACTGAACTAACTTGAGCGGTTTTGTTTTGTGGGATGGTGGCCAGGTATCAGCTGGATGTCTTGAGAGTGGTTATGCTTTATGGTGCTTTATAGTACTGTATTTTTCTTTTCAGCTATACTTTACCTTGTTGGATTATGAATAAAGGCTTTAAAAGATTTCAGTCTTGCTTTGTCAAGAGGAACTAATTGCGGTCTTGTATCTCTCTCTATGCATCCTAGTGGTGTAAATCTGACTATTCCTTGGTTGGGATAGTGCTAAAATCTTTACCTTTTATCTGATTCATAAGCCAACAAAGGTCTTTTTTTATGATTTAATCCACAGGTTGGTTTCAGGAAGCTACCTATTTGGGTTATGGGGAGCCTCTACCTCCACCTAACCTTTTTGTTCAAACTATTATTTGTTGTATTGAAAAGGCCGTTGAGATGCATAAATTTATCATTAACACTGATAGGGCTACTTGTTCTTCTACTGGACCTGAGAATAAGATTCTTTGCTTGATTGATTTGCTTGAGACTATTGACTGGGTAAAAATTTATCTTGAGTTTGTTAAGAAAAAGCAACTATTGAGCCTTGTGGAAAATCTTTATAGTCGTCTTAATGATTTTGTCGAAAAGTTCGAAAAAGAAGAAAAAATCTGCAATTCACACATTAGGTGTTCATGTGCTTGGAAAATGAAAACAATATTGCTCCTACTGTTACTACTCCTGCTGCTTCTGATGCTCTTATATCTCTGCACCCTCTTGTCTTTACTGATGACCTTGATGAAGACAGTGCCTCTCGACTTGAAATCTTCTCTCAAGACATTTGTGATATTGGTGACCTTTCCTCTTATGATTTCTGCCAATCCAAAAAAATTGCCAAGTCCCTTTTATTCTCGCTAGAGTCATTGAGTGCAAATCCACTCTTACGTCTTACAAACTCTGGAGTCTTCCCTCTGTTAATTTCCTTGCACCTATTCCTATCGACCTTTGGATTTCAATGACTCATCTTATAGAAAAAAAAGTACAAGTCTGCAAATTGGCCGCACTACATAAGAATCCTTCTCTTGAGACCCCGGTCTCTTTTGATACCATTATTCACATGAACAAATTCGAACCCTCTCCTTGCCCCTCTGAGCAAGTCTGGGCCAGGACCAGAGGACACTTTGAGACTGGCTTCAATAGAATGAACCTAGACCAAGCCAGAATCTGGAACTGGAAAAGACCTTCTTTCAAATGTAGATGGGGTGAAAAATGCAAATATAGTTCTTCCATCATCTGGTTTGATCATGCTATTTGGTTTATTATGAATAACCTTGCCAATTTTTTTCCTGGTGCTTCCCTCCAAAACCAGATGAATGCTTTTTTCATGTGGCTAAATAAACCTACCAGGGTTGTAGTGAAATCACATATTACTTTTCTCTTTATCCGCCAATACATGACTGATGCTTCCATCGAACTTGCTAAAGACTCTTCCGCCAAATTATTTGCACCCTTGGGAGATGCTGAAAATATCCGAGAAATTGAGTGTCTTCTAGAACGTCCTAACTTTTCTACCCTCCAAGACAAGTACTTCCAAAACTTGAACAAAAGGACAGGCTCTTTCAATCTTAATAATCCGAACTCGGTCATTTCTGGATCAGGGACAAGAAAGAAAAAACGATTTTCAAATTTCAAAGGGAAGGAAGGACAAAGCAGTGGCAGCAAGGATGACTTATCAATCAAAAAGTTGAATTTTTACAAATCCTAATCGATGTGCAAGACGAAGAAGGGACAATTAGAAGGCAAATCAGCATTTCAGTGACCGGACGTCTCCAATTTTCCACTAGTAGTGACTCAGGGAGACTTTTTTTGCATTTATGTTACTGAAATAGAGTTTTTGAGTCTATTCATGTGAAGCACTTTTACGCTCACATTTTATGTAGACTTTTTGGTATTGTAGACGAACTACTTCATAATATTTCTTGTCTTTTTAGCAAAATGCAAAGGTCTGTAGTGTGAAGGCAGGGTGTAACGAGCAGAAGGCAACTAATGATCGAAGGATAGCGACAAGAAACCAGAATCAGTTTTGTTTAAGGCTAATGCTTTTTCTTTTGATTAGATCTTTTAAACTTAATCAGTTTTCTGGTTTGATCGCATAAGAAGGAGATCACAAATACATAAATATACAGTCACAGATACAAAATACATAGAATTGTAAGAGTTTGATATAGCGCATTACTCGTGAGAGAGAACACCTCTCTTGCACCAACGCGCTAATCTGGGAAATAGACAACGCTCAAAAAAATCATTGTATATTCAATCTGATAATAGAAGCGATTTCCGCAATACTATTCTATATTGTGTATGATCTGCAATACTGGAATGCATGCTAGCAGTAGATATCTTTCCGCTATTGTTTTACTCAACATTATCTACTGTGTACAAGTTTAATTTTATATCAGATCTGTAGTGGCGATCTGGGGCTAGGAAGAGAATTAGATCGCAGTCAATACCAGTAGCTACTTGTGCCAAGTTGGCTCTATCTGGCCTTCATTCTCGAAATTTTTATTCCATCAATGGTATCAGAGCGGTGAGTTCTATCAAAGCCATCCAGCTCTATCAGAGCCCGAAAAGCTCTATTAGAGCTACGTCTGATTCTTTCAAGCTATGGCATCCATTAGCAGCATTCAATCAAAGATCTGCACGATCCTTGATTCTTCAGGATCAAACTTCCTAGCATGGAAAGTGAAGACTTCTCTCATATTGAAAGGAGAAGGTCTATGGCCCTGGGTTGACGACACAGAGGAAATGCCCACAACTACTAGCAAGGAGCTACGGGAATAGAGAGAAAGAAATGACAAGGCAGTAGCTGTCCTATCTTCTTCCATCGAAGACAGCTTAATGCTTGATCTAGCCACACTCTCCTGATATTTCATAGTATTTTGAAATATCAGACCTAGGGGAAACAAGATGCTACCTAGGATTGCAGATTGACACAGATCTTGACGAAGGGAAACTGTATCTTCACCAGTCAAGATACATCCAGAAAATCATTGACAATTTTCAGATGATAGACTGCAAGAGAGCTAATACGCCGATGGTAGTCGGAACAATCCTGACCAAGCAAGACTGTCAGGAAGCCATGCAGAACGTGCCCTACAGGAGGCTGATCGGATCACTCATGTATTTGGCAGACAATACACGCCCTGACATTGCTTATGCAGTTTTCAGAATGAGTCAGTTTAATATCAATCTAGGCCCTATGCACTGGAAGATAGCCAAAAGCAACACTTGTCCTTAAAGTCACGGATTTGTCTTTTTAGCAAAATGCGAAGGTCTGCAGCGTGAAGGCAGGGTGTAACGGGCTTGCAATAGATTGATTAACCAAGTATCTAATCACTCTTGTAGATCCAATTTAGGGTCCTAAACATTGGTTTTCAACACAACTTTACTCCATGGTTGGATGAGGGTAGGAATGTGTCTATAATCTAAGTGAAGTTGAGGATTTCACCAACCCCAAGTCAAGACCCAAGCCCAAGTCTTCATTGCTAACAAGTAGCACGCTTATCCAACTCATGAAAGGATGAGATGAGAGTCTAATCCGAGCTAAAACAAGAAACTTGTGGTATACTACAAAGGCATTGTCACAAATTACCAGAACAATAAAAATGTAATTGTCTAAGATTGGATCAAAGGTAATTACCTATTTTCAAATGCTAGTTGTCTTGGAACTGTGGCATAACTTTTAGCATTTCATCTTCTTACCTCAAGGATTGAACTATGTCTCAAAATGTGTGCATGACTAGAGATATGACTACAATAAAAAAAACACATATGAAATGATTTTGTGAATGCAAATAGATCAACTTTATTAGATTATTGTTGTCAATGATGGTGCGTCATAGAAGTTAAGAGCCTGTGGATGGATGCAAGAAAAAGAGAGGCATGCAAATTCCTTGCTCTTTATGACTCCCATATAAAGTGACATTTAAAGTGTGGGCATGCGTGCAAGAAAAAGAGAGGAACATGAATTTCTTGTTATTTAAGACTTGCATATAGAAGTGCACTTTAAGCGCGAAATTTTTTTGTAATAAGGTCCCTAGCAAAGTGTCTAAACTTTTTGTGCACACGTATTCTTATAATTAAAGACGTTGACTTTAATGTTGACTTTTGCGTAAACTTGTTCGACCAACTTGAACACATACTATTGCCTTTTGCAAAGGCCAAAGGTCCGAGAATCTAAAAATGTGGCACATTTTCAAGGCCTAGGCCAACAAGCTGCCTCAAATGTTATTCACACACTATAACCAAGGCCTTGACATTGCCTAATTAATGATTCTTATCTTCTTCTTCTTCTCTATCAGTTTTCCTAGGCTTTTATAGATCTGAGAGAGAGAGAGAGAGAGAGAGAGAGAGAAAAGAGAAGAGATAATGCGAGAGATCGCATAAACAGGAGCTATGGCAGCCCTCCGCATTGATGCTGGCCTTTCTTTCTGGCCTTCCTGCTCTCTCTTCTGCTCTGCCATGCGATGCTGATCGGATGAAAAGTACAAAACTCAAGCAATAAAATCAAAACTCAAGCACGTTGATTATCATAGTAGCAAAACCTAACCCTGGTGGTAGGGTTTGCAAATAAGGCCGCGGATTGAAGCTATGGCTGCTACTATTTCGCAAGGAGTCTCTGCTTCTGCCTTCGTCTCTCAAAGGCTGCAATCCTGTAAAATGCCTCGGCCGCCTGCTGCTGCTGCTGCTCCTTTCTATTCGTCTTGCAATGCCGGCTCAACCCCCTGTTCTTCCAATCTGTGGTCTTCTGCATCCTCTTGCAGTTTCTGTTGCCATAATTGTTCGGCAAGGTGCAAGGCCCAGGTGTGGTGTGGCGTGAGCAGGCTGAATGTAGCAGATGGCCGGAGGACTGTGGCCAGAGCGCAGGTCAGGGAAGCCGTGCGTTCTTCATTTAGGGTGGAAACCGGAAAGAGATCCGAAGTGGGATCTATGGTGCTTCCAACTCCAATGGAAGAACCATCATTCTATCATTCTCCAACTTTTCAGAATGCTAAGACCGAAGAAGGTATTGCCTCAATGAATTTATCGCTTACAGGTCTGAGGTAGACAAAACTCTTGTTACATAGTCATTTTTAGAGCATTCATATCCTCGTCATATGGCAGCTCCATTGACGTAAAAGTTCTAGCAATGCTTAGATTTGAAGACATCTCAAATTAAAGGAGATGGCTTGGATGTGAAATGGACAACCTTTATTTATGGCTACTTTTCTAGGGAGAGTTTCTGGAGGAGGGTGCAGGGGGGTGTTGAAGAATGAGGTGAATCCTTTAAGTGCAGTGCTTCAATAAAATGCATTAGGAACCATTCTTCTACAGTCTATATTAGATAAATTTTTTCAGCTGGGGTGAAACTCTTTTTTGAGAACGATGCTTGTTGGCTGAATTATAATCTTTAAACTTGGATGCTATGGGCCTTGCCATTGTCAATCATTGTGATGCATTCTATTCCAACCTTGAAGAACAAAAAAACTAGCTGTTAGATCATCAACAACCTAGAGCGGGAATGAAGTGTAGCGATGAGACCATAATTAGTGTACCTGAGACCGAAGTATGCTTGAACGACAATCAAAGCTAAATGTTTGTAGTAATTCGTTCCGATCATATAGAGTGCTGGTAACCTTCCAGAACAGCGAGACATTACGCTTTGTTAGTCATTTGCATTTGCACAAGACATTAACTAGATATGAGAGCATCAAGTGATAAAAGAGTAACGATGTGAGAGCGATTGAATCGCTGTGTATGATGAGCAAGAAATCTGTTTCGTTTTATTTTCTTGGTTTATGTAGATTTTTTGACTTTTCGTTTCAGATATATTAGAATATCATTGTTTGATTCCACTGCAAGGGTGTTGTTCATCAGTTGTATACACAGTCTTCACCACCTCTGACCCTGCAAGCAAATCAAGAGAGAATTGGCAGTTCATGTCACATAGCTTTCTTAAGCAAAAAATTCTGCCAATGATCCATTGATGGCTGTAACATCTACACTCATAACCTGCCGCTTTGAAGGACGCTTTCTTGTTTGTATTGGTACACAAGTGTTGATAGGATGGTGTAGGCATCTACCTTCAAGGCAGATCATACGTCCTGTACATCTGTGTTTTGCGTTCTCGTTTCTTCTCATGTCTCTATTGCCCCCATCGACAGATTCATTTTGATGCCATGCATCCCCCCAGCCCAGGCTACAAAAAATGAATAGCAATGCACCCTTTTGAGAGGTTCACTAAAGTTCTACTATAAAAAAACCAGTCCTTCATCATTCAAGCTCTCTTGATTTCTTTGAATTCTCCATTATTCCAGCTTATCAACTGACAATAGCACTTCTACTTCTATTTGTATTTATCTAATTTTTATGTGATTGGCTTTTTAAGAGAAGCTAAACATTCTTCTTGATGACAATGTTGTATCTTTGATGTTACTAGATGCTTAGATTGAGTAGCTTCATCAACATGTAGTAGGATAGCCTTTGTTGTCGTATTTAAGAAGTGCGTGCAGATTTTATCGTATTAGTAGTGTTGCCTTGAAAACCATGAATTTGCAAAGTATTCCCAGTTGTGGACCTAGCTTCATTCGGACAGACCGATATCCAGGTGGGTTAGTCGACCATTTGTAGTGGTACAACCTACACCCCAATACTAGGCAACTGTGTCTTTGGGCGTGTCACTGAAGTTGACTCAGTGAGTAGGCCCATCATGCATTGACCAAGGCAACCCGTACTCAAGTAGGTAGTGCTAGGATTAGGTTCACGTGACCATCTAGGCATGGTTGGGACATGGGAGTGGTTAAACATTAAGTTGGCTACGTATTCATGGGTTAGGACTGACATGGCATGGCAGGTGGACTAATCACCCATGCATGGATACCATGTGTCATAGGACTAGACTAGAGGGTAGCTATGCTTAGAGGTTTGCCTATGGATGGGAGAAGATCATTAGTTCACCGGCTAATTGGTTTTAGATTGGAGAGCTGAGCATCTTCACATTTGGTACTAGAGCCTCATTCCAGAGAGAGAAAAACCCGTTATAGAGAGAGAAAGGGTGAAAAACACCATCTTTTTCTTGGGAGATTTGTGAGGGAGAAATGCCAACATCTTTCTATAGGGAAATTGCTAGAGGAGCAACCAAGCCAATAATTTTTGTAAAATAAATTTCTTGTTTTTTTGTCTAGAAAAGTAGAGAGAGAAAGGATGTAATTTGGGCAATTTGAGATTAGCCACATGCTACCAAGGAGGCAATTTGGCTCAGAAACCTGCTTGTAGATATCGACCATGCTCAACAACAACCAACCATTCTCTATTGTGACAATCAAAGCACAATAGCACTATTCTTGAATCCGAGATTTCACTCTCGAAGCAAGCATATCGAAATCAGATACCATTATCTCAGGGGAAAGGTGCAGAGCAAACATTTTTACTCATCTATTTCAGGACAAATTTTATGGCAGCAGATTACTTCACCCAAGTACTATCGAAAGGCAACCACATTAGATTTAATAATATTTTAAATATGAAGATCGAAAAATCTCAAGATCCATATTAAGGGGGAGTGTTGGATTTCAAAGCTCAAGTGGAAACCCACTTTTTAATTAGCATCTTGAAATTGTACCATACTCAAAAACTCAGAAAATCGAAAAATTATGCACAGAGGATTGAGGTCTGTTTTTGACCCATGAGTATCAAAATGGATTTTGATCCTGGCCTAGGTTGAATGGATCGAATTGGTTCGGAAGCTATTCCGACCCAGGACCTATATCGACCCGACACCTATTTTGACCCGACACCTATTTTGACCCGACACTTATTTCGACCCAGAACCTATCTCAATATTGTTAACTGTTCCGACCCACATCACGATCAGAGTATGACGTTGACAGTTTATCTACTATCTATCTACAACGACTGCTATCTAACATAGGAAGGATCAAGTAGAACTAGTAAAGATGTATAATCATATTTCCTTGTACTTAGTCGTTGATCATTCAACTATATATATCATTAAGTAGATCATCAACCAATGCGTGGTGGTTCTTCATGCCCATTTTGTACTCTGATTTGTTAAGATCAATTTGTTTTAATCAAGAGTGCAATTTTGTCTCATATAACTGATTTCTTCTTGCATTGATGTACTACTTAATCACTCTTCATTCTTACTAGCTATTTGACACATTATTGATCCAACAACAAGCCGCTGCTAGTAGCTCAGAGAGTTCATCACTGAGTGAATCGATCAGAGTTTCTCCTATGATCATTCGATCCACCGCGACTTTTTGACAGTGGCAAGTGTCAATAGTGCATGGAGTTTGCCACGTGTTGACGTTAGGAAGGGTTAGGGTTAAGGGGTGCTTCAAGATTGAGGATAAGTGAGCCTAGAGAGAGGTATTCCTATTACTTTCTAAGCAACAAAGGTTGGGTGGACTCTGGAGACTGGTCAGCCAGCTCCTTTGGTGTTTGAGTAATCAATTTATGTTCTAGTTTATGGATTAATAAAGTTGAAATCTAGCAATTTTCTAGTGTCCTATGTATTTGGAGTGTGTTAGATTAAGGAGAACTTGACACTGTGGATGGGTGGAGCATCATTCTATAGATTGACTGGCTTGGTTTCATGAGCTTGGGAGCTAGGGAGTCTAAGAGCTGGTATTGGAGCCCCTTTTTAAGGAGAAAACTACTTTTGGAGAGAGTATTGAGTTCTTGGCAATGACATACATGAAGCCAGATGTTTGAGACATTTGATTGCAGATTAGGGCCAATCTCAACTAAGAGCAAGTGTGGTCACAGCTTCTAACTTAACACTTTCAGACGTAGGAAGATCCACAATATGAATTTTGTCAAAGCACATACATTTGGTAATGCTGGTGGTAGTTACCAAGAGCAATTTAAGTATTTTTTTTGATGAAATAGATTTGGTTCAACCTCAAACTGCTGTTGGCCCGTCGAAGAAAGTTCATCTTTCACCACCTTCAAATTGCCAGCTCTTTAACAGTCATCAAAATTCAAGACTAATAAGCTGTTTAGCTGTTCCATGCATTAGTGCTCTTACTTCAACTTTTGAACATGGTCAGGGAAGCATCCCAGGGTTGTAGATTTAAATGCATGTTGTAAGCATAATAATGCTTCATATTGACAGTTTGGGATTTGCTCTCTATGCTAAAGCTTTTTCCATAGGCTAATCAATGAGAGAAGGTTTCCTGTGCACTACATCAGACCTTCGATGAAGTCAATTTTTGTTGTGCTTGCCTTCATCATAGTTTAGCCTGTAAAATGACTGTAACTCTGTATGTGTGTCTCTCCACGGATAGCCAGTGATGGGGAAATATTGTGACTCTTTATGCAAATGATCTGCATCTGTTTAGGCACATAGGATCTTATGCGAGAAGGGATATGATAGTATGAATTTCATGTGAAAGCAGGATAGAGTTGATGCTTTGAGACTTTGTGTGTGGACTCTGAAGCTAGGATGGAGTCCTTTCATGTGTGTTTGGGTATTATTGTAGGTTTGCCATTGTTGTTTACATAGTTCTGTAGCGTACGTACAGAATGCTTTTTTGTACAAATTTTTATTTTTGGTAAAAATTTGTTAGAAACATTCGTTTTCAAATTCTTTTCAAAAATACTCCCAACAGGCCTAAGAATGCTTCTGTGCAGCCGATAAATCCATTGCTATAAAGAAACGATTGCTTGAATAATGAGAAATTGTGCGAGGAAAGCCATCGCTCAGAAATCGTGCTGGGAAACCCATTGCTGGGAACCGAATCTGGAAAATCTATATCTGGGAAACACATAGCTGGCGATTTTAGCTGGAAAATGGTGTTTGGAAACCTGTAGCTGGGTTGTCCAAACCCAGATGCTGGAGTTGTCCAAAGAAGCTTATTGGTTTCTGGAAAGCTTGAGCTGCGTGAGTTGCCCTATAGGTTCAGACTTCACTTACAAAGGCTTCAGCTTTGTGATTGTCAAAAGAAGCCCTAAAATAGGAGTATTTCCAAAGCAGGCCCAAAAACCCCTAAAAGACCTTCAAACTTTAGAAAGTCTTTTCACAATGTTGCAAAACCTTTAGAATTGAGCTCTGTTTGAGATAAAGCATGATTGATTGGAAATCGGGGTAGCAAGTTGGCTTCAGTATTTTCGTATTTAAGTATAACAATCTGCACAGCCCAGACAATCGTTATGTTGATGCTCCCTTTTTCAGATAAGTCCATGCCAAGATAATTATGTCACTGGTAATAGTTGTAAGAAATTGTCCTTTTTGAAATGAGTGTGCAAATTGGCTGCTCTAAACACAGCAGACTATATAGTGCACAGTTCTGCTGGTGAATGCAAATGTTTCTAGCAATTTTCCTATGCATTACACTGGTGGATGAGTTGTGCACAGTTTCCATGTTGCATTGAATGTAGACCTAAATTTTGCGTTTTCCCTCCAAATATGTCTTTCAGACAAGTGTTTTGAAGGAGGCGATTCTGAGGAGATTATTGATGCCAAAAGCAATATGTATTCATTTGAAGTGGCATTTCTATGGGAGGCTGTTGTTGTAGGCTGAAGAACAGCCTTGCATTTATGTTGGCTTCCTGTCTTGTCTTCTGTTACCTCTGTTTAAGTTTGAGTTGACTATGCAAGAAATACATCTTTGTTGCTCTATGGTAACTTGTAACCTGTCTATGTTGCAAATCGCAATGGGTAAAAGTTAGTTTTGATGCATTTTAAGTGATCCGATTCTAAACTGGTCAAAAGATATTAAAAGCAATCGCATCAGTATGTTTGCTTCAATTCTCAAATGATTTCAAAATGTTGGCTTCCTGTCTTGTCTTCTGTTACCTCTGTTTAAGTTTGAGTTGACTATGCAAGAAATACATCTTTGTTGCTCTATGGTAACTTGTAACCTGTCTATGTTGCAAATCGCAATGGGTAAAAGTTACTTTTGATGCATTTTAAGTGATCCGATTCTGAACTGGTCAAAAGATATGGAAAGCAATCGCATCAGTATGTTTGGTTCAATTCTCAAATGATTTCAAAATTCAGAAGTTGTCTTGAAGGGAGAATATTCTTTGGCTTGTCTAATCTTTCTTTGGGTTCTTGAAGCAGCTGTTCTGTTGAATTAAAAGAGCCGACTGTTAGGCACTTCTTTGATTGCCAATTTTATTATTTTTTGGTTCTCATTATGCTGTTCCTATGACCTTCAATTGATTAGGAAAATGTCTAAACATGTTCTGATCTCGTTGAGATTCTTATCACCAAAGTTTGGCTCAGAATCTTGCTCTCTGCATAGGACATTATTCGACAGTTAAGTGGAACAAAACTGCCACTGTATGCTTTACATGTGTCTTAATAATGGCTTCTGATGATGCAGATTTGTTCCTTGGAATCACAAAGGAGGTTGAATCAAAGCGAATTCCGCCTCATGCAGGGACAGGAATGAAGGACCTATATCAAAATTATCGGGATGCGGTATGATTCATGAAACATTATTTCTTTTGACCTGTACAGTCAGGATTCTGTTTTTTTGTACTTTATTAGAAAGGCTGGAAATCTACTTTCACTGGAGTAACTCACAGAAACATTGTGAGCTGGTAAATTTGGTAGGCACTCATACTTTTCAGCTGTAATCTGGGGAGTGTTACCAACAGTTCTTATAGCTATCAGCTACGAATGTTCAAAATATAGCTGGACTATGAAAATACTCCAGCTAGCATATGATAAAGTTTTGCAGGAAGATAATGTTGTATCTAGCTAACTGTCAATATAGTAGCTTAGCATATGATAAAGTTTTGCAGAAAGATGGTGTTGTATCTCTCTAACTGTCAACATACATTTCCACCAGATTTTGCAGGAAAATTCAGTTCAGTTCGTGTTTTGGGGTATATTAGAGATACAGATGGGAGATTGGTGATACAGTGATTAATAGCCTGAACCTGTAAAAATTTTAGTGATTAATCACTTGTTAATTGCTTGTAACCTATAATTACACAAATGTATAGCAATCCTATTCACCGTTCACAAATTTTCAACAACGCAATGACACGTGAGAACCATTTTTGGCAAAACAAAAGAATTCTTAAAAGAAAGGATTTAAAATCGATTTGACTTGAATTAAAAGGGGTTAAATTGAGGTTCTTTGTGAATATAATATTATACAGCTAACATGTCCTCCCTTGAACAAAAATAAGTGCTGCATGAAATGGTGTAAATTAGTTCTTTTGCTGATTGTTAAGTTGAACACTAAATCTTTCATGAGAGAGAATCAATATGAACCAATTTGGCTTTGCGGTAGGTCATTGGGGGTGGATCGGAAGGTGGGTTGGAGTTGGTTGTGAATGTGATGGCTATGGTTCTAGATCGCATACTTCTTCAATTTGAGGTACTACTGCTTGCCAGGTTACAATTTCTTCATATTTTCTTGTGACAAATCTTGTTTCAGTTCCATGTTACCTTGATTTTAAGTATGCTGATCTTTTGGAAGTGCAGGAGAATCAATTTGTCATTGCAAACTTGTTGCATATTGCGCCAATGTGTTTTAGCATGTTTAGCAAGCTGCATGTCTTTCCTAGTTTAGCAGGTTCAAATCTTCTTTGTCAAGAAAGTTGTGATCTCATGTTCTTTTTTCAGAATGCATATAATGTACATGGTACAAGTGATGAAATGAATTTCAAAAAACAGAGACTCAAGAGGGAACTTTTTCTTCATCATTCTGTCACAAGCTAAATGCTACTTGTAATTGGCATTATATCTTTAAGTAGATCATTCATTTATCTTATATGTGTGTGAACTACATATGCGAGTTTGTTTGAACAAAGCTGGTTAAAATCAAGCTGGAACCTTCTTATTAGTAACCTTTGTCAAATTGTGGACAAGGTCTGCATTGTTATATTGTTAAGTATTGTTTGTGGAAGTTATGAAAAACTAAGAAGTCAAGTATATATTAACATCATTACAAGCTCAAGCATGAGCACTTGTCACATGACATGCCTTAGTAGGTCCAAAAACACTGAGAATTAAGGACATACTTCTCGCTACATTAGGAGATTCAAGAATGCATATTTCAAGAGGGCCAGGGGCCCTATGTTAGTACAAGAATACATGCTCAAAAAATAAGACATTATACGGCCAATGTAAGATTCTAACCCACATATTCGTCAAGAACCTGAGGCTTGTTTGGTCATACCAAAAATAAGCGCTTACCCAAAAAAAAGTGCATTTTTGAAGGCCTCCTTCTATCATTGAGATTCTTCCTCATGGTGGATCCTTAGTAGCCCAGCTCCCTCACAAGAGAGCATTGCCTATTGTCATTTGTTTTGTGGAAATTCTTACAAAAATCAACAACTATTTGCATTGAGGGTTATGCCCAATATTTTGCCCATAGGGACTCAATCCCCCTTGTGCTAAAATTTTGGCACTTTTCAGTAGTAGATTTGTACGCAAAATTGGTTGGACACAAGTTGAAGCACATTGGAATTCATGTATTCCCGTCCATAAGCAAACAAAATTCAAAGAAGGTCTTTCTAGAAATCTCAAAGATAAAGTTTTACTATTGGGAAATACTTCGAAAAGATAGATAATTGTAAGTGCCATGACGTCGATTTGTGGTTTAATTTCTCTCTCCTTCATTCAACAAGGAGTTCAAAGTACATTTGCAAGTCCTCAAGGAGTTCAAGATATATTTGCAAGTCTTCAAACACCCTCACGAGAGTTAGAATTCCATGACGTTACTGACCAGTTGCATGGTCATGCTCGTAATAGTGATCATTTGGGAGTTACTAGGATATCTGATGACAGCTTGGGACCTATTATTTCATATGGTGAGTACTTATTGCAGCTAGGTGAAGCCCATGAGCTAGCCATTTACAATGGCTTAGCTTGTTGG
The DNA here is from genome assembly GCA_029204225.1 of Diphasiastrum complanatum. NCBI lineage: Eukaryota > Viridiplantae > Streptophyta > Lycopodiopsida > Lycopodiales > Lycopodiaceae > Diphasiastrum > Diphasiastrum complanatum. The sequence goes on along the minus strand of CM055100.1, from coordinate 47,478,336 downwards.
CCGGATTCTAGTATACTTGTTATCCTCATAGTGGACGTCATAGTGTCGTTCATTACCTCATGGGGTCGCCATCGTCCATCCCTCTCATTTCTGATTTCTGTATCCTCCCCACTACTCTTTTGATCATTCTTTCCTCTCGTTCAATCTTGGCACTCTTGGATCATCCCAGCCGTCCTCTCAGCCCTTACTTGCTCGAGCACCTAGATATACATTTGACCATTTGTACATGCTTACCTACCAAGAGTCTCTTTCCTTTTTACTTTAGCTCTTTCCTCACAATAGTCCGCTGGAGTCACAAGTTACCTTTCTCACTACATCTCTCCACATTGCTACCTTTGTAGCCATTTCTTCAATATCCCCACAAAGGCCAGTCCACTCATTTTTTCCCATGTCGTTTACTACACCCTCCTCGCGGTACGACGCAGAATGTTGCTCATTTCACCATCTTGTCACTCATGCACATATACATGCCCCTCGGCTCCTCCATTCCACCCGATGTTCTTACAATTGTATGCTGCGCCGTCCCTCCTATGATGACTATGATGGAAAGCGTCTTGTTAGTCTTCTTTTCAGCTCTTCATCAGGTGCTTTTTGGTGGGAGTTCATCCCTCGTGCTTCACCTCCCCTACTGGAAGACCTCCACATTTGTCTGACTATGCTACCAGGCTATACAATCAGTCCGTGACTCAGAGGCACCACCCGCGTGCCTCGTCATGGACCAGTGACACAATCGGTCACCCAGCGTAACTACCAGCTGGCTGCTCGTCCAACAAAGACATCTCCGCTGTTGATGACAACTAGGGTCCATACAGTCATAACTCCGCCAACTGACACTGTCAGGCGATCACACCGGGTCACTGCCAGTGACGCACCGGACCAACTGGTCCCCTGGTGTCCATCCTAGTTATTGGCCCTAGCCAATGCCATGGCACTCGGCCCCTAGTAACTGGTCGTGCCAAGACTGTGCTAGAGCACAATTGGCGTCTAACAATCCTTTTCTCTTCTGGCAAGTCATTGATCCTCGATGACAAACTTTGGGTAAGACTTCCGCAACGTTTGGCTAGTCTCCTAGGTAGCATCAGATAAAGGATGCCCCTTCCAAGCCACTAGGTACTCCTGGAGGAGACGATTTCTCAATCTAGGACTCCAATCTAGGACTCTCTCTGGGCCATAACCTGTGGTGTCTTTGTCCTCCAGAGATACTAAATCTTCCACCAGGCTACCACCATCATGCAAACATTTCTTCAGTTTGCTAACATGAATTACTTGATGCACCTTGCATCCCACAGGTAGCTGTAGCTTATAAGCTACTTGGCTAACCTTCTTAATAATCAACCATGGTCCACAATGTCTAGGAGATTACTTGGCGCACTTTCCTGCGTGTAGCACCTTCGACTTCGAAGGGACTAGTAAATACACCTAATCGCCTTTCTCAATTCCCCATAGGTAGGGTTCTCACGAGTATAACTTTCTGCCCTAGCCATAGCCCTGGACAAGTTATCTCGTGCAGTCTCTAGCTTTTGCTGCATCTGAGTCAGGAACTCTGCAGCGCTAGGTACCTTATGCAGAATCCCTATGATCATAGGACTCAGTGGCCTGAAACCATAATTGAGCACAAATGGACTCAATCCCGTGGACACATGTCTCTTGTCATTGTATGCAAACTTCAATAGCAGTAAATGCTTTACCTAGTCTGTTTGTGTACCACTGACATATGCCCCAAGCATATCTTCCAAGATCTGGTTCACTCGCTCTGTCTAACCATCCATCTGAGGATGCTCTGAGCTACTCATCCGCAACTGTGTTCCCAACCTGGTGAACACCTCAATCCAGAAATTTCCCGTAAACTTGGGATCCTTGTCAGACACAATGGACTTTGGAAGTCCATATAACCTGACGACATTCTGAATAAACAACTCAGCAACCTGCGGAGCTGTGACCTTCTTGGTCGTTGCGATGAAGTGAGCCATCTTGGAAAATCTGTCTACCACTACCATAACGGAATTCAAACCCGTCTGGGTGGTCCCGGGTGGCCCTACAATGAAATCCATGGAGATACTTTCCCACCTTCCCGTAGGAATCTCCAGTGGATGTAGCAAGCCCGAAGGACTTATCCGCTTGGCCTTGTTCACTTGACAAGCCGGGCAACGTTGGATGTACTCTTTGACGTCCCGCTGCAATTGTGGCCAGAAATAATGCCTTCTTACCAGGTCACTGGTCTTATCAATACCCGGGTGCCCTGCGCATGGACTATCATGGCATTCATGAAGTATCTTACAATGAAGATCCTTGCCCAGTGCACGGGGGTGGTAACCAATAGGCTCCCGTGGGTGCTATTCCACAGTTTGGGCACTTACGAATCCAGAGGACCTGGCCAACCATGCGTGGTTGCAACATGCCCTAGAACTAAAATGGCAGGTAGGAGCTATAAGGGTTACCTAAGGATGGGAAGAGATTCATTTGACACTAAAGTTTTCAGTGTTTTGACGAGCTTATGGTAAGGGAGTGTAACAATCAATTGGTATCAAAGCTTAGGAAGAACTCGTCCTAGAGAGAGAAAAGGTCGTTCTAGAAAGAGTACCAAAAATCAGCAGATTTTTACCTTTTCTTGTGAGATTTCGGTAGGAGATTGGAGGAGAGCTCTATTGGACATGGATTGCTCTTCTACAAGTAGGAACTTGGCTATAAATCAGGCAAAAAGCACTTTAGAATAGGGCTACAAATTTTCAGCTTTGAAAACTTTCAAAGTTTCTAAAGAAGAATTGTCAAAACTTGTTGGACTTTTTATGAGTTACTACACTTTTATGAATTATGTGAAGTTCAAATTGGAATCTAGATTGTTGAATGTTGAAATTTGAATGTTTTGAGTTCATACCTTTATAATTTCATTGTTATTTGTTTCATGATATATCTATGATTTGACATCACTTTTAGGTTTACTATTTTAAAGTTCAAACCCTAACATTACACATAATACATGTCACTCGTGTTAGGTAACATTAAACACGTATTGGGTAAAGTTTAAACTGTTAGTCGTTGAATTTGGAATCTTCAATGCTTATAATTAATCATGATATCTATCATCATCAATGCATTATGCAACTATGTTTCTGGCTTTTCAAAAAAATTGAGTTTTAAAACCCTAAAACCAATTCGCCGATTTGAAAACCCTAGGACCGATTCGAAAAGGTCAAATAGGTAGATTCGGCCCGATTCCAATTCGACCATTTCTAAATAGGAAGGAAACTTTAATCAGTAATGACACGTGCATCCAACATCTTCACCTCATCCTCCTCCCTAAGACTCATCGTGTATGGTGGTCGACAAACTTGACCAGACCCCAAAATGAGCTTAAAAAGGTCCTCTCATTATTTGAGTAGTTTAGATGAGGGGGCCTCCTGGCAACTTTCTCTCACTTCTCAAGACATGAGACAGACCCTTATGTTTGAATTCATATGCATGTGTATTTAAACCTATAGTTGGTTGCCAACGCTTACCTAGCACTATATCAAAGCGTGACAGTCTAGTCATTTCAAAATCTAGCTTGCTCTTGTACCCCTATATTGGAATGGGCATCTATACAATCTGATGATCCCAAATCTCGGTAGCCTTCCCATCCGACATCCTGACTGCATACTGATAAGCTGAAGACACTATGGGTGACTCGAAGTACAGTGCATAGTTGCAACGAATCACGCTTGCATGTGCGACTCGCCATTCGTGAATTACAATTTACACATGCGAATGGCAAAATGGGTCTGTTGCGTCATAGGTCATGACCTAGTGTGACCGCCTGACAGGATGTCAGTAGGCGGAGTTATGACCGTATGGACCCTAGTCGTCAGCAACGGATAGGCCTCTGTTGGATGGGCAGCTAGCTGGCAGTTACGCTGGGTGACAGTGTGTCACAGGCCCATTACGGGGCACAGGGGTGCTGCCTCAGAGTCACGCACCGCTTGCGGGTACATGATTTCCTGGAACCATGGGGACTGATCACCCCTTGCATGGCAGCCATGTGTCCCTGACCCAGAATAGCAATCAGATAGACTCAAGAGGAGGGCACCCTATGGATGGGTGGATCATTCCTCACACCTGCCATCAGAGTTTGGGAGCTAATGAGAGTTTGGAGTGCAACATTTGGTATCAGAGCCTCGTTCTAGAGAGAGAGTGCAAAAAAAACACTATTTTCAGCTTTTTCTTGGGAAATTTTTGAGAGAGAAAGTGGCCAATCCTCTTCCATGGGCAAATCACTTAAGGAGCAGCGCAGATTCAGCATTAGTTCTCTATATCCACATGTGGGTAGTTGTAGAGGGAGAAAAAGGGCGTTTTGGGCCATTTTGGAGCTAAAATAGCCCTAGAAAATCATTTTTTTGAGGGAGAAATTGTTGTCAGATCATTTTGAGATTTTGGTAGTAGGTGAACAGTACAGCCAGCTTGATTTCACCCGATTTGAAGCTGTGGTTGCGGAGATATTGCAAAAAAACAGTTTTTGAGGGCTGTTGCAGTTGAAGTCGCAAAACTTTCTGGTTTTACTTCAGAATCGACATGGAGCATCCTGAGAGGAGAGCGACCTACCTCAGCGGTACCTTCTGCCCATCTGAACAGCAGAAAACCGGCTGTCTATCGCTGTTTACAGGCTGTTTTTTAACCTTTTTTGGCACAATTTTCATAGGTAGCTTCGTCGCACCTATTTGCAATTCTATCGCATTTCGGTGATCATTTTCCAGCAAGTTGTGGTGGCTTTCAAAGACATAAGAACACCTCAGCCTCCAGCGCACGTTTCTCAGGCTAATTTGTGGATTTCCGACGCATTTGATACCTCCAACACATTTTATCTGACCTGCATCGCACCTGTTCTGGCAGATTTGCAGCCTACAGGGCCTTTGAATCGGCTTCAGCCTACTTCCGGGATCTGCTTACCGCAAAGTGGGGAGGGTTGTCAGACCTAAGACATATCTGCCTCCGTATTTTGTTCCAACAGGATAGCAGGGAGTTGTTTTTTTCCCTCTTTCATTTTTGGGTTGTTTTACTCTGTTTTCGTGGTTGTTTCCAGTCAGTAGACAGAAAATTGTCTTTTCCTCTTCCTGTACAATTTTTGTTATGGTCCTTGTTTCGTTTCCCTGTCAAGTATTTCGTAATTTCGTACATCCATACTTGTAATTCTGTATAATTTCCAGTATTTCTCTTGTACTTTCCAGTTGTTTCGCTTTCCTGCCAAGCATTTTGTAGTTCTGTTAACCATGGCCGACGACCTAGTTGACATCCCAACCAGTCCGTTACTTGCCCTTCAGACTCCACTAGCTAGTCTGCCCCTCCGTCCGTGCAGGTTCGCATGGACAGTATGGAGAGGAACATGGCCGAGATGCGGGTTATGCTATCCTCCATTGCCGGAAACTTGCGTCTTCTTCACAGTACCCTTCACAGTTTCCTCCACATTTTCCTTCCCACATGTGGCCCCCAATTCTGGAGTGCCTTTTGTGCACCAGAAGAAGGGGTCGTGGAAGGCTGGCCAGCAGAGCCACAAAAGTCTTCTGTAGGGACACCCTATCCAGATGCAGCAATCTTTGAAGCACAAGCCAATACTTTCCTTGCCAACGCGAAGCGCTCCTACCACAAGTCTCTCCTCACAGTGGAACAGAAGGAAAAGGCCAAAAAGGAAGGATTGTGTTTCTTTTGTCTTGGCAAGCAACGAATGTCCTCGACGCATGGGCAAGAAACTTTATATCTTACAGCCGCCCCAGGAAGAGGGCAATGATGAGGATATTTTGGAGGATTTGCTGGGGAGCAGTGATGATGATACTAAGCGTCTTATGGGCATTATGGTGCAGAGGGTAACCTCTATGGCACCAGTTTGTTTCCTATCCACCAGGGCACCAGATGGCTATTAGTTTCCAGATAGTGAGCTTATACGGATGAGGGGGAAGCTGGAGGGTCGAGATGTTCTTCTTTATTCGACACCGGCTCCTCGCAAAACATTATTAATTCTTGTGGTGAAGAAGCTCAACTTAGCTATTGTGCCTTCAAATTACCGGTACACAGTTGAGATGCGAGATGGTAAGGGCACATAAGTGTGGGATCGACGAGTCTCTCATGCATTGTTATCTATTCATACCTATTCTGAGAAGTTAGACTTTGAGATCACAAAATTAGCCCAAGTTTGATATTGTGCTCGGAAAGCGGTGGCATACAAGTAAGTAGCCCGCTATTGATTTTCTTGCTCATGAGTATGTTTTCAGGCATGAGGGTATGTCTCATGTCCTGGTGGGGGAGAAGCCATTTGTACAAGGTCCTTTTATTACCTCTATGCAAATAAAGAAGATGGATTTCCAGTATTTGTGGTTTTGTTAATTAATACATGTGACTGATGATTTCAGTTTTTGTGATTCACAAATAAACCCACATGCTAATAATTCAGAAGCAACTTCATCTCATTTAACTTCTTCTAATGAATTATATTTTAGCTCAGCAGCAGAGCTGAGTTTAAACATTTGTTAATTGATAGCATGCCAATGGGATTGCCGCCTAGATGGAACGTGGAGCATTGTATTGAGCTCATGCCAAGGGCAAGCCCGGCCTCCTTATAGGATTGTAGGAAGAGGAAGTACGGAAAATGTTGGAGGAATACCTCAAGTTGGGATATGTTCGTCCTAGTTACTCACCTTTCGCCTCCCCCATTTTATAGGTCAAGAAGAAAGATGGTAGTTTCTGGATGTGCCTCAATTACAGGGGATTGAATAAAATCACTGTAAAGCACAAATATCCGATGCCCAGGATTGATGATTTACTGGATGCGTTTCCTAGAGCAACCATTTTCAGTAAGATAGATCTCAAAAGTGGGTACCATCAGATACGGATCCGCGAAGAGGACATTCAGAAAGCGGCCTTCCGAACCGTTTTGGACATTATGAGTTCTTGGTTATGCCATTTGGGTTAACCAATGCACCCGCCACGTTCATGATGCTCATGAACGATGTCCTACAAGACTATATGGGCAAGTTTGTTGTCAATTTTATTGACGACATACGGTTCTATAGGAAGACGGTGGTGAAGCATGAAGGTCATCTCCAAACCATATTTGGCACGCTACAAGACACAGTCTTGTATGCCAATGCTCAGAAGACTGAGTTGTGTAAAACTCGTGTCGAGTATCTGGGTCACATAGTGACGATAGAGGGTATTTTTGTTGACCCCGCCAAGGTGGCTGTGGTCAAGAAGTGGCCAAGACCGGCCAACATTCGTCAGTTACAGTCTTTCCTAGGCTTTTGCAAGTTCTACCGACGGTTCGTTATGAACTGTTCCAAGGTAGCCGCTCCTTTAACAAATGAGTTACGGAATAACAACACTGTGGCTTGCTGAGATGTTGAGGCTCAGGATAGTTTTGACAACTTGAAGGAGGCTGTTGCGACAGCCTCAGTACTCAAGATTGTTGACCCCCAAAAACCTTTTGACGAGTGGCATTGCCATGGGTGCAGTGTTGAGTCAGGAAGCCAGTAGCCTTTGAATGTAAGACATTGACACCAGCGTAACAGAAAATATCCCACACATGAGCAGGAACTATATGCAATCATACATGCGCTCAAGGTGTGGCGACATCAGCTGTATGGCACCGAATTTTATGTGTATAATGACCATCATACTTTGAAGTACTTCTGCACTCAGCCAAATTTGAAGGGTCGCCAGGCTCGGTGGGCCGAGCTGATGCAAGAATTTCATTTGGAAATTTGCTTCCGAAGAGGGAAGGAAAATGTGGTCGCTTCGCACTATCTCAAATACTGCGTCAAATGAGCTTTACTGTAGTTGACAATGATCTCATGGAGGAGATCAAGAGAGCTCAGTAGAGCGACGCACATTGTCATCGTGTGTGGCCTGCTGCGCGCAAGGTAGTTGACCAAGCAGAAGAGTCAGTCAAGGCTGTCCTTCCCTAGAGGCACACACCAGTACCGTAGTACATATCTAACAGACACCATGAAGGATGGTATGCTATTGAGAAACGGAAAGGTTTTCGTGCTAAACGTGTAGCAGAACAATTGAATACATTGATCGAATCGCTGACTATCCCTAGCCTCGGCCCGTATACCACAGGCGAGCTTTGTCAACGGATCGACGGTTATGCACCGCGGTCCGCTACACATACTTGCAATGTGTTCGACTACACTACGTCACGACTGTGATACTTTGCATGACTAGCAGTGGATGCCCTTCGGTGAGACTGGTCACATGGCCATAACCCTAGTCACATGACCCTAAGCTTACCAGTGTTGGTGGGATCATGGTGGGCCATGACTAGGTCCTAATAGCTTTAGTTATAGAAATCAAGGATCCATCTACTTTCAGGCAAGCTGAAAAAGAGGATATTTAGAGAAAGCTATGGATGAATAGTACAATTCAATCATGAAGAACAAAATTTGGAGGCTTGTCTAGTTACCAAGATCCCTCTTCTGGAAGGAGGTGATAAGCTGCTGACCGGAAGAGTTGCCATCTCGGGGGATGAGAGAGTTTCTGTGTGTGAACATCTCTCTCAAAAGAAGACCAAGGCAGCGAGAATCTGGATAGGAACTAAACTGAGAGAGTGTGTAAGGACCATCCCTGTATAAGCAATGGTATCTGCCCCTGATGTCATAATATATAGGACACCTGAACAGGAAACGGGACTCATCCTCAACCTCGCCCAAGGAGCAAAGTCTGCAGATCCTATCCTTCCTGTCTGATCGAACATAACGGCCCCCCGTCTCAATAGCAAGCTGGTGTGATGAGACTCTGAACTGACCAATCCTCAACCTGAGGGCATGAGATATAGGCTGTGAAATATAGTGAGGAAGGACCGGCAAGCCCGAACTCTCTGTCTGCAGGAAGTGAGTGCGGTAATAGGGCTGCCTGACTGCTGATGGGGGGGAGATGGACCAAGTCCTCTGCATGTATCTCCTAAATAGGAATGATCTGCTGAAAGCATGAGTACCTCGAGGTAGATCCGAGACCGAGATGCTGAGAAACTGAAGTAGCTCTCTAGTGTACCCAAACAATGAATCCTTTGCCCCTACAGAGGCAATGTACTGTGAAGAACAGAAAGCTGCTATCACACATCTGTCTGGGTGCTCAAGCTGGATAGTCTCAAGTCTCTGTCGGATGGCTCGGAAGAACCCATCAAGAATGAGTGGTGGAGTAGCAAACTCAGTGCAAAGAATATCATGTGGGATGCCCGGAATAGCATGTATCATCCTCCTCAGCATCAAAGCCTGGATACGAGAGATAAGTGGCCAATCATTCCTGGACAGGCCAGGCACCCCGCACTCAAAGCCATGGATGACCGCAGGGGCAACCAATGTGGAGAACAGTCTGCATCTCGTCTGGGGATCAAATATGTGATGAGCGAAACAACCTCTCTCCATCTGAGCCAAGGCCTGATGACCAGAGCGAACTCTGCGGATAGCACCTTGCCTCAAGCTGAATAGAGGCCCAGAGAACAGGACTCCCAGATAAGTGTAAGATGTAACTGTCTCAACTGGCTGGCCGTTGTAAGAGAAGCAGAAAGTGGAAAGGGTGTCCCTGTTTTGTGTTGAACTTTAACTTTTGTCTTCTGGAGGTTCACAGTGAGACCCCACAGAAGGATCAAAAGCTTTGCAGAGATCCACAAAGCAGCAGAACATTCTCCGGTGCATATGCTTAGCCTCCTCGATGAGACATCTGAGCGTGAAAATGTGATCCACAGCTGAATAGTGTCTCCTGAAGCCAGCTTGCCCACGAGCAAACAAATGATGATCCTCTGCATAAGTGCTAACCAATCTCTGAAGACCAGAACCAAATAACTTAGCGAAGGTGTGGCTTATCATGATAGTCCTGTAGTTTCCACATTTGTAGCATCACCAGATTTGAGGAAGTGGTGAAGAAGATTATTGCACCAGGAGGTAGGAAAGGAGGAGGTGACGGACTGGTTGAAGACATGAGCCAGGAATGGAGAGAAAATTTCAGACAGGTTTGAGAAGTCCAATGTAGAGGGAATCAGTGTCTCTGCTTTTGCTGTTTGGGAGGTGAGAGAGACACCTCTCAATGGCATCTGGGTGAAAAACAGAGCAGTGAGAGGGTCTAGGAGGATGGTCAAATGGCTGGGTGGGTAAAGTGTATAAGGTGGAAGCATAGTCCAACCAAGAGTCAAGAGAAATTGGAGGCACAAGGGAAGGTTCGTGAAGGGAAGGTATTCCAGAAAGGGGCAGAAGAAGGGGAGCACAAGGAATTGATCAATTTTTGTGAGCTGTTGAGGATGTATTTCTTCTTTTTCTTTCTGGCAAGGGTGCGATAATTTCTCTTGAAAAGAGGAAGGAGGTGGGGGAAAATGGTATGGGCCTTAACCACAAGTGAGTGTAGGTGTGAACAATCGGACTCATACCAACGGTTATGGTGGGGTATGTTTTGTGTTGGTGTTAAGACCAATCAGGCATCTGCAGAGAATGCATTGGAGACATGTTATGGGCAAAGCTTGCTGTCTTTAAGTTAAGAAAATGCAACTGATGTTGTGCTGGTTATGAGGAACCTGATTGTTATCTTCTCGCACTTCTTTTTGGCCTTCTGGCTGCTATGAAGAAGAAAGCAAAGATAGGACAACATAGCTTTCCTTTTTGGAAGTTACTGACTTGCTGAATTGCTTGTTTGTCAGCTCCTTATGAATAGATGCTAGTATATCTTCTGTTCCAATCCTGGTTCTGAGATTGGACTGAGGATGTGAAAAGCCCCTTAATCTGATCAAATAATAATTTTCCTGGAATAAATCCTGGGAGCTACTAATTCTGAGTCAATCAAAATAATCTGCATCCAGATCAACGGTTCTAAGATAGACCTTTTCCTTGCATCCTCAAGAGGATCCTCCACTTCTACAATGTTCATCAGACAGGACAAGCCTTGAAGTTCAAACAGATATTTGCTCACATGCTCTTAGTTCTCAATCCTCAAGACTGGAGAGAGATGCACTCAAGGTATACTCTAATGAGATTCACAGACAATGGTATACATAAGTGAAGAACATGCAGATTAATCTGACATTAATGATAAATTTGTAAAGCTTGTGTGTAATTGAGATTAGGATTCTATAACTTGTTGTATATCCATCAGGACTCCAACAGAAAGTTGCTTACATATTCTGGTCATATCACCATTGTTTGGAAAAGTATGGCTGATTATGTATACCTAAATTTGATTTGCTAATCTCCAATCAATTTGGAAGCCTGAGAGTACGTTCTAACACTGAGCTTGAAACTGCTGGTAGGTCTTTTAAGTGTTTGTTAGGATTCTTAGAATTTGGTCATTCTTATATTCCTTTGTATTCGTTTTCTTGAAATGCAGGACCCATTCACTTTTCCTTCTTATCACCAAAGAATGAGGGAGCCTTTTGATTACTACCAATTTGGTCAAGATTACATTCGACCTTTATTGGATTTCAAGTAAGTTGTAGTCCAGTCTTGTTTTACCTTTAGTATTCGCAACAAGAAGCTTTACACCTGAGTTCTGTGTAACCCCAGATAAGATTGTTAATTACTGGATATCTGAAGGACGTTCTCTTAGTTACTTTAATGTTCTTCATTCCAGGTTTTCATTAGAGAATAAAAAGTTTCTGAAATGGGTGCTCCCATGGTTGCTCCTAATTTTTGGTACTGTGTAGCAAGTCGTTCCTAGGGAACAAGGTACGCCTGGATGAAATCGAACATTGGCTGAAAAAGGTAAATGCATAACTTCAAGACTCTATTTAGCAGCTGAGTTGGGCCTGAAATGTAGTGATAGATTGGTGACTGGTCACGTTAATAGCTTTCTCTTTAAGATTGATTTTACCCTGTGAATACACAGCATACTACTCTGTTGCTGTTGACTCTAGTTTTTTATGTTTTTAAAGGACGTTTTCATTTTTTGACTACCAACAGAAAAGCAGCTGTAAGTTTTCTATTTATTGTACTCATAGATGCTCAATTGTCAATTAAAATTTAATTTTCTACCTGTTAGATTTCTGATTTCCTTAGAGAATCTTCTTCCATTTAGTAGATATATATTTGGTGGTCCTCATTTAGAGGTTTATATTTTGCAACGTCTCTTGAAATTACAAAGGCTGTGTTTTCAGTATAAGCAACCAAAGTGATAGTGAAAACTTATTGCTTCAAGCCATTGTTCAATTTATTCTTGGCTTGTGTATGTATTAGTCATGAAACTCCTTATAGATGTTGCCTACTTGTTAATTTGAAGAGGCATTTTTGATGAACAAACACTAGTTGATTTTTCAGCTGGATTACTGATGCCAATCATTCCTTTGAAAGATGCCTTTAATCTTATTGTAATCTGCTAATGAATGTGACCCTATTTTCATTTGCAGAGTTAGCTGTTTGCAATTAGAATGTTTAGAACTCTGTAAGTGGCGTACACTAGAAAAAATGTAAGATATTGCATAATCAATGTTCTTTTCCAAGACATGTGCTTTGCATCTTGCATCCTTGCTAATACAAAGTTTGTGTTTCTATGTTCACTAGGCATGAACCTAACAAGATTTGCTCATTTGTTAATTGTTGCTAACAGTCTGCTCATTGGAGTTTTTGGCTTTTTTTTCCTGCATAATATGTACATGCTTCTAAAGATTATTTCACTATTGTCAGTTGTTAGAGGTTTACTGAGTTAAAATTACATTTTGAACATTCGACCCAAAGGGATAATTGGCTGCTATTATGTGCTGTATGCTGCTGTTTGGTTGAAGCATGACATTTATTAAATTACCCTGGTTCAACCTCAACTTCTAGGATCATTTGAATTGCAGGGTCATAACATTGTTCTTTTATCAAACCATCAGACGGAAGCAGACCCAGCAGTTATTGCTCTCTTGCTTGAGAGCACACATCCTTACCTTGCAGAAAATTTGGTACAATAATTTTTGTAGAGATGTTGAGCTGCTTATTTGTTATTCGCAAACAATGTATTGGCAGACATGTAAAAAATTATAATTTATCACTGCCATGTGCGTGATTTAAAAAGGTGACACATTTACAGATATATGTAGCAGGGGACAGAGTCGTTTTGGATCCATTTTGTAAACCCTTTAGCATGGGCAGGTAGGTTCATGAACCTTTATATTATGTCTGCTTATGCCATGTATGTTTACACACTGCTTGCACAACTGCTGTATTGCATTTCTGACTCTTGGAACACAGCTTAAAGCACTTTGTGTGACCTAAGATATCTCAGTTGTGTGTTTGTTGCAGAAACCTCTTGTGTGTCTATTCAAAAAAGCACATAGAAGACGAGCCTGAGCTTGTCGAGATGAAGAGGAGGGCCAATACACGAACTTTGAAAGAAATGACCCTCCTTCTGAGGTGGAGTATTTATTGTTGAATTGATTTGCTGAGTTCTTTGTAATATTTTCTTGTCTCACTGTAGCTTTTTCCCATTTCTAAGAGCTTCACTATTTTTTCCCTAGCTCAGAAGCACATCTAATGGCAATGTTTCTATGTAAGCAGGCGCCCCCCCCCCCCCCCAACCAAAATGCTCTCTCTCTCTCTCTCTCTCTCTCTCTCTCTCTCTCTCTCTCTGTCGACACTGTCACTCTGTGCCTATCCCGCCAGAGACAGGAAGCAGACTTGAGGAGTGACTCTGATGGAGAGGCCGAGATTCCATACGCTTCCAGCAACAGATGGCAGAGACAGTGTCGACGAAGAGACAGCCAGGCCCCAGCCCACAGTCCACAGCTCCACAGCAGCAGAGACGACATTACCGACAGCCCACTCGGAGACAGAGGCCCACTGCACACTCAGAGATGGCTTCACAGATACCATACATCATTTCTTCCAAGCTGATGGACATTGACTGTGCCAGCCATATCATTAGATGTAGTCGTTTTCATAGTTATTGTTCCTTTTAGATAGACTGAGTTTATAAGCTCCTATATGAACACACTTGACATGTACCTTTTCTTAATCCTATGTACCTTAGGGTATTTCGGTTGATCCGTTCAGCTATCACAATCTTCTCCTCTCTTGTATTTTGTCGTTTTGCTTTTTGCTTTATGCTTGAATGCTGTTAGTCTAAGTCAAGATTGTAATCATCTTCCTTAGTTCCTAGGTTTCCGTTCTTGCTCCTAAGTTTCTAAGTTCTTAAGTTCCGATTGCTATTCCTAAGTTCGTGTGGAAAAGAAGGTTTTGTTCTTGTTCTTGCTCCTGAGCTCATAAACTCCCAAGGTACCTAAGGAACGGTAACCAATCCTTAGGTACCCATTTTTGCAATGCCCTTAACTGATGTACCAAGTTTTAGTGCACTCAAGCCCCTCAATAGGATGCATTTCAATTTTACTGTAGAAAAGCATGCAAGCTAGTGATGAGATTCTGCAAATCACTAAAAGAACCAAGGATACAAACCTAGGAACAAATTTTAGAAAATAACTAAACTTACCAAGCATCATGCTTTAAGGGCTTATCTTCAAAACCGATAACCAACCTTATGTTTAATTCGTTCATTAATTTCAGCTAGTTAAGAATCTTATGTGAGGATGGGGTACCAGAAATTCTTATCTATTCAGGTTCCAATCCCGAGGACCGTCCCAACCACCGTGTGCTCCCCAGCCGATGAGGGTTTTCCAGGCCCCTAGAGGCACGGCTGCAAGGAGGTTTAACAGCATTCTTGATCGTATTGATTCTGTCTTTCCATATCATAGCTCTAGGTGAGGGTGATTAAGGACATCCCCATTACACTAGAGTCTTGTAGCCTATGGGTCCAAGGCCACCTCATGGCACCCACTCCACCCTCGCTGGTTGCTACATCATCATCTGCATATGTGGCTGTGTTGTCTGCCACGCAGGCAGGGCAGCCTGCCACATCACAGCAGTCCCACCAGTCGCTGCCTGCACATGTGGCAGAGGTGCCTGCCACACAAGCAGCTCTACCCCCCCTCCCTCCTCCTGCCTCTTCTAACATCCCTGCTCCCTCATCTGCTCCTACTTCATCTTCTTCTACCTCAGATTCTTCTCTGCATACCACTGATGGACTTCTTCCCATTCCTAGTTCCCAGGCAGCTACAGTACTCTCATCTACGGCTCACATCCCATACACTCCCTCCAAATCCACCAAACTTTTCTCTTAAGCAGATTTCCAGCTTTTGAAGCAAGAAATTTCACACCTACAGGGAATAGTGGTCTCCTTGGTCTAGGAAAAGAATCTGCTGCAGTACCAAGCAGGTTGCAAGTTCGGAGTCAGCTACCACGATGATACGGGAGCTGGAGGGGAAAATTGGAAAGCAAAAAGAAGAGGCGCTTTCTTGGGCTTCTGTGTTGAAGAAAGGCTCCAAACCCAGCGCCCCCATTTCATCGGTTATCTCAGCCACTATTATGGAAGAGAAAGCAAGGGCCTACAAAGCCCATAATATCCGAGTTCGCGGGATACCGGATACCCAGGATGCAATAGCAGAGGCCAGACGTTTTCTCGACACCACTCTGGGACATAGACTGATGGGTTTGACACTGCATGGAGGACCACCAGAGACGCAGCTACACTTATCATTCACTTCACCTCCCTAGAGAGCCGCAGAGATGCTCTACGGTGTAGAGCTAAGCTCCGAGGCACTACTATCTTTATGGATGACGACCTCACATATATCCAGGTGGATGAAAGGCGCAAGGCCTTTTAAACAGCTCGGGAGTTAGGCAGACGTGTTATCTACCGAGATGGTTGGGCGCGTTTCCTTGATGACGCCCCATGCAGTTCTCTGTGCTAGGGACTTGGGGTCCCTGGGTTCGGGAGTGCCCCGGGGCCCCATCCATACCATCTCCGGATTGGAGTATGGAACTGTGATGGTATACACTCATCTTCCATAGTTGGAGAACTAATTGATTTCATCACTGGCAGAGACTTATTGCTTTTTATGGTGACTCACGAGAGTCAGGAGAGAGGATTACCTATTTTTCTAGGATACCGATGGGATTCCGTATACAGACCTAAGACTAGATCAGCTAGTGGTCGTGGATCCGGAGGGGTTGCATGCTTATACATGGAGTCTCTTCATCCGAGCATCGAGTTCATCAGACACGACAAGCATGCACGTTATATCTGGATTCGTATTGTTGGACATGATATTGGTTTGGACAGGGACCTCTTTGTGGTGGCATGTTATTTTCCTCCAGAATCTTCATCCTTTGTTGAGGGCACATGTTCACCCTACCTTGATTTATCACCTGATATTATCAGATTCGCAGAGCGGGGCATATTTTCCTCACTGGGGATTTTAATGCAGTTTGGAGAGGCACATGAGTTAGCCATTTACAATGGCCTAACTTGCTGGCTAGACTCCGGCAATTATACTTCTCATCCCCACAGTGGTGGACATAGTGTTGTGGATTATCTCATGGGATCACCATCCTCCATATCTCTCTCTGATCATTCTTTTCTCTCCTTCGCTATCGGCCGCCTCCCACCTCCCCAACCATCCCTTGCTCTCCTGTGCACCCAAGTATACATTGTTAGACATAACTAAACATTCACCTCTCAGTTTAGTAGTCTCACTAGTTATCCGTGAGCTCAAATCTGTAAGGCCCCCGTTATGAGGAGAAGCCATTATTGAGCACGGTTGTTAGTATGGGGTCTACTGTGAGACCATGATGGTTAGGAGATGGCTATATTGCATAGCAGGAAGTCCTAGGGGGGTTCGGGGGGCGGAGCCCCCCGAGAAACAGGGGGTCCTGGGGGTTTGGGGGGCAGAGCCCCCCAACGGCTACTATGTAACTACCACATTGAGAAGCATTCATCAGCAGTTGGAGCATTCTGTTATTGTAGATCAGTCATCGAGAGTCTATTCTAGATCGCCATTGAAACCCTTCTTCAGGGTGCACGGATTGGATAGCACCATCATCATCTGTACTGGCTTTATTATCAGAATTTCAGATTCATGTTTATTGTTTCTTGTCTATGCTAATTCGGTTGTCAATTGTAATATGGTATCAGAGCTGAGGTGCTAGAGCAAGATTGTTTGTGTTCTGAAAGTTCTGTGCAGAGCTAAGTAGTTTGATGGCATCAGAAGGTGCTGCTGTTCAATCAAGTATGCGAATACGTCCACCAGCGTTTCCAGAAGGAAAGTTGGATGGGACTAACTATACCTTGTGGAAGTTTAAAATATGTGCGATATTGGATTCCTACGGACTGTTGGAGAATGTTCTAGGATTGGAGGCTGAGCCACAACTGACCCCAGATACTAAAGATGCATCAATTCTCATACCACCCAATCCAGCAGTGCTTCGGGCATGGAAGCAACAAAATGTAGATGCGTTATGTGCAATTGTAACAAGTGTTTCAGATTCTGTGTTAACATTGATTCAACATACTTCCAAGGCTAGTAAAGCTTGGACTGTTCTGAAGACTCAATATGAGACAAGAAATCAAACCAGAATACAGAATCTAGAAAAGTAACTGGCCATGGAACGATTTGCTGATGGAGAATCTGCAGACATTTTCCTCACCAGGATCAAGAACTTGCAAGATCAAATGGCTGCTGTGGGTATAGCCAAGTCTAGTGAAGACCTGGCTCGTAGATGCATTCGTGTACTTCCTCAAAAATTTGATGGTTTGGTAACTGCACTAAACACACAAGTACGAATTCTAGTTTTGAGCTTTAAGGAATTTAGTGCTTTATTGATGGAGGAGGATCTGCGGTTGAATACACGCAATGGTACAGATGCTGCTTTTGTCATTAATGCAAAAGGCAAGAGTGGAGCTTTTTCAGATAACAAGAAAAAGTTAAAGCCCAAGAAGTTTAAAGGTGAGTGCTACTATTGTGAAAGAAAGGCCATATGGTGAGAAGCTGTAGGGCAAAGTAGGCAGATGAGAAGAATGGCACCTCAAAACCATATGCAAAGGGAGCCAAAGGCAAGCAAGAAGTCAACAATGTGCAAACAGAGTTGGAACTATTTATTGCCATTGAAGAATTATCTGTTGAAGCATAGTCATCCGACTACAACTCATGGGTTTTGGATAGTGGGGCATCCCGACATATGACTGGTAAGAAAGACTGGTATACTTCCTTGCGGCCTCTAAAGGAAGCCATCACAATACCTATTGGGAATAATGCTAAGTGCCCTGCAGAAGGAACTGGCACGATATCTTTTGTGACAACAAATGGTGAAACCAGAAAGTTGTCTGATGTGCTTTATGTTCCTGAGATTGCAAAGAATCTGTTGTCTGTTTCTGCAATAACAGATTGCAACTTGATGGTATGTTTCAAGAAAACAGGAGCAAAAATATTGGACAGTGAAGGTAAGTTGGTTGGAACGGGTGAGAGACGAAATAATGTGTACGAACTCTCTGCTTTTGCTGCTACAACAGGACCAGATTCGACTAAGTTGTGGCATGAAAGATTTGGCCACATTAGTGTTGCTATTTTGAAAGAAATGCAGAAGTTTGGTATGGTGGCACACTTACCTCATGTTTCTGAATTAAAAGAAAATTGTGCAGCTTGTTTGATGGGCAAGCAACATCGAAAGCCTTTTCCACGTGAGAGCAACAATGACGCAGAATCTCCTCTAGAACTTGTACATGCTGATCTATGTGGAAAAATGCAAACTATGGCATTGCGAGGATCTTTTTATTTCATGTTGATCGTCGACGATTTCAATAGAAAGATGTGTTTTATTTTCTTTGTGATAAGTCTGACGCTTTTGGAAATTTCAAAACGTGGCACAAGCTTGTTGAGAATGAGAAAGGTTTGAAACTGAAGAAGTTTTGCACAGATCATGGAGGAGAGTTTTGTTCAAATGCTTTTAATGACAATTGTAAAGAGCATGGCATTAAGTGCCAACTCACTGCTGCGCATACGCCTCAGCAAAACGGCATTGTTGAACGCAGAAACAGAACTGGTATGGAGATGGCTCATTGTATGCTGAAAGCAAAGGAATTGCCTAATTCATTTTGGGCAGAAGCAATCAAGACAACAGTCTACATTTCGAACAGAACCTACACAAAGGCAGTCATAGGTATGACACCTCATATGAGGCCTATTGTTGCAAAAAACCTTCAGTTGCTCATTTTCAAGTCTTTGGATCAGAATGTTATGCACGTGTACCAGATTCTGATCGCAAGAAGTTAGATTCCAAAAGCAGAGTATGTATTTTCTTGGGTTATAGTGATGAATCAAAGGCATATAGAATCTATGACATAGAGGCAAAGGAAATACTTATCAGTCGAGATGTTGTTTTTGATGAAGAACCACATTCAGTGGCAGGAGATGACCAGGCCACTTTATCATCAAACGAAAAAAGAGCTCACCAAGTGCCTTACTGTTACGAGCACGTAACCAATGCCGAACCCTAGAGAACACAAGAGGTCAAATACCACAGTCAGGGACGTGTCCAACATACACGTCTAACAGGGCAAGACAGTGTGAGTAGTGTGCCTCGGCACGGTCCATAGCCATGGCGGGCCTAACACAGTATAGGAACCCTGTCAGCAGGATAGGGCCCCACGTTGGGTCCCGACGTGCAGTCGGCCACGTCAGTGCCACGTGGCCGACACTTGGCAGTATGCATGCTACCAGGCCTCACACTGGGCTAGGAGGGGCTTGCTCCAGGGAGTAGGCAAGGTTTGGTGGATCAGTTAGTATTTGCCCTACTGTGGTGTTGAGACCTCTAACACTGGTATCAGAGCCATCTCCATCTTTGGGAGTTTAGTTTCAGCAAGAGAAAAATCTATCAGAGCATAGGAAACCTTCTTCTAGCATCCAACAAAGAGGAAGGGGGATACATCGCTGTAGAACCAGCTATCCATCACTCTTTTCCAAATGCAATTTCTTGCAAGCTGAGAGGAAATTGGATTAGTATACTACTGCAGGTCCATCGCTGTAAAATCAGCATCTATTATCACATCTGCAGTACAAATTTGAGGAGTCTGAGCAGGATTTGGGGTTGGAATTGGTCGGCAAGGCCAGCGCTAGACAGGGAGTTTTTTACTGCAGGTCCATCGCTGCAAAATCAGGATTAGTTTTGCAAATTGGGATCAAAATTGTAGGAAGGGGCAGCGCTGGACAGACAGTTATCTTTTGGTAGTCCCTCGCTGTTTGTCAGAGGAACTTCAGGGTTTTTGTTCCCTTATCAATCTGGAGTCAGATCAGATTGTCAGAGGACCTTCAGGGTTTTGGTTCCCCTATCAACCTGCAGTCAGATCAGACCCAAATCGGCAGTCAGATCAGTGAGCAGTTGTCTCCTCATAAACTAGGAATCATGATTGGAGTTTGGCTTCAAACCTGAGTTTTTCCTTGGAGCAGCAGGGGAGTTACTCAGACAACGAGGCCAGCCCAGGAGCAGTATCTCCACTTGGTAACAGAGGTGGATGAACTGAAACTGACTTTAGCCAATTTCAAGGCTAGTGTGGATGACTCGTTCGCCGAAATCAAAAGCTTAATTTTGAGCTCTGCGAAAGGAAGCCTTCCTTCCACTTCTCAGTTGTCCCCTTCTCCACTTCCATCAGTTTCGGGTGAGCCTATGCGGTCTCACCCTAGTGTCTTCGAAGACTTAAAGCCTCCTACTTTTATTGGGGAAGAGAAGGATAGAAACACAGATATTCTACGTACCTTCCTCAGCAAATGGAAGAATATCCATGCTCTTAAACAGACCCCTGACCATTTGCAAGCTATTGAGGCCAGTCTTTCCCTAGGGCCCATGGCTTATAAGTGGTGATTAAACCTCCAAGAGACTGGGCAGACTCCTCGGTCATGGAAGGCTTTTGAAGAAGCGTTCCTAAGAGCGTTTCTATCAGAAAATGAACTTGATAGAGCCTGAGAAGCCTGGGAGAAAACAGTAATGGACAAATCCTTAATCCATTATATCTCGCAGTACCGAGAAGCAATTTTAAAGATAAAAAATATGGATGACTATTAGAAAGTCAGAGGATTTGTTTGTGGCCTTAAAGATGAATATAGAGGTCCAAAGAAACTCGCCTACTACCCTAGAGCAAGCTCTCAAATATGCTCAAATCTATGATGATTCAGTGGGTAGGAAGGAAGGCGAGACAACAGCCTCTTTCGGAGCAGCCTCTTCAAAAAGACTTTCAATTCAAAAAGAAATCTTAAAAAGAAAGAAAGAAGATAAAATTAAGAAGACAAATTTTTTTGGGAAACTATGGTAAGTAATCTAAATCTTGGTATTCAGGGGTATCAAGATCAAATAAACTTTCAGATCATGCACCTGGATCGTACAGATATTGTTCTCGGGAGAGATTAGCTCTACAGCTTAGGACCTTCCCTCCACAGAAATTATCAGGAGAACACCCTCATCTTTCAGCATAAAGGCCGAGAAATCCAATTGCATGGGGAGCATGATGTCCCCAACAGCCCTATGGTCTGTAGTTTAGAGCTTTGTCAGTCAATCGGAGATAACGACCATCATGTATTCTTATGTGACTTTCAGTTTATTCCAGAAGTTTCTATTTCTAGTTCTTTACAACAGAAAGTAAGTAAATTAGAAACTTTATTGCCTAAATTTAAAGATGTTTTTCCTGAAGATTTATCGCATGGTTTACCACCTAGCAGAGATGTAGATCATGTAATAAACCTAGTACCAGGCACAACACCTATTTCTAAACCTCCGTATCGGGTCAGCCGAACAAAGGATGAAGAAATAACTAGGCAGTTAACAGATTATCTTGGGAAAGGCCAAATTCAGACCAGTAGTTCACCATGGGCCTCACCAGTCCTATTGGTGAAAAAGAAAGAGGGGTCTATGCGTCTTTGCGTAGATTACAGAGCCCTCAATAAGGTCACAATTAAGAATAAGTACCCAATGCCTCGGGCAGATGAGTTGTGTGATCAACTCGACATGGCTAAATTTTTCAGTAAAATTGACCTTAGGTCCGGATATTATCAAGTCCGTATAAAGTCGGAAGATGTTCCGAAAACAGCTTTTAGGACTCGTCATGGTCATTATGAGTTTAAGGTGATGCCTTTTGGGCTCACAAATGCTCTAGCTACCTTTATGACCTTGATGAACAGTGTCCTCAGACCGCACGTGGGTAAGTTTGTGGTCGTATTTTTAGATAACATCCTTGTCTGCAGTAAAACGAGGAAAGAGCATCTTAAACACCTCAGAAAGGTGTTTCGACCGCTTAGAAAGCATAAACTTTATGCTAAGAAACCTAAGTGTGAATTCTTCGTTGAAGAAGTAGCTTATTTGGGTCACATTATCTCGGCAGGTGGGATTAAGATGGACCCCAGTAAGGTTAAAGCCATACTCAGTTGGCTGAGACCTCAGAATCTTTTAGAGCTTCAGATCTTTCTAGGTTTCGGGGGATATTACAGACGATTTGTCAAGGAATATGCTCAGATAGCAGTTCCCATGACAAATCTTCTTAAGGGGAAGGGAAAGGAGTTCATATGGGAGTCCGCACAGCAGGAGAGCTTTGATGCTCTCAAAACAGCCTTAGCTACAGCATCAGTTCTAAAAGTTGTCGACCCCAATCAGCCATTTGTGGTCGAAATAGATGCTAGCGACTTTGCAGTTGGTGCTATACTAACTCACAATGGACGACCAGTTGCGTTTGAGAGTAGAAAACTCGAGCCAACACAAACTAGGTACATGTCTATCAGATATAGACGGTGGAAATTCAACACAGTAGCAGATGCACTTAGTAGAATGCCTATGATAAACGAGTTGAGTTTTACTTAGATTCGTAGTGAGTTACTTGAGTCCTTGAGAGGGAAGTGCCGACATGATGCATTCTTCTCTACTATCTAAAACTCAGTCCAGAGCAGACAGTTACAGACTCCAGAACCAGTTCTCGGGGCTGGTGCCAGTTCATCCAAGAATACGACATCTTTCGTTGAGGATGATGAGTCCGAGTAGATGTCAGATGACGTTGAGGGCTCTGAGCCTGTATTACCCAAGCAAACCCCAGTGGTTGAGGGTCAGTTGACTCAAGGATTCAAATGGAAACAATATTCCATTCAGGATGAGTACTTGCTCTATAGAGATAGAGTATGTGTCCCCAATTCAGAGGATTATAGGCAGCAGGTCCTATATGAGTGTCATGATAGTCCTAGTGCGGGGCACCTAGGCATTCAAAAGACCTATGAGCTTCTTCGTAGGCAATTTTTCTGGCCCACTATGAAAAAGGACATCCAGCAATATGTAGCCAGTTGCCAGAAATGTCAAGTAAATAAAGTAGAGCGTTTAAAGGCAGGAGGGTTGTTACAGCCCTTAGATATACCAGCTGGTAAATGGGAGAGTATCTCCATGGATTTTATAGTAG
This sequence comes from Diphasiastrum complanatum, assembly GCA_029204225.1. Taxonomy (NCBI): domain Eukaryota; kingdom Viridiplantae; phylum Streptophyta; class Lycopodiopsida; order Lycopodiales; family Lycopodiaceae; genus Diphasiastrum; species Diphasiastrum complanatum. The sequence goes on along the minus strand of CM055100.1, from coordinate 47,455,104 downwards.
GCCTGCCTAAAACCCAAAAGGGTAATGACGCTATATGGGTCACAATTGACCGTCTGACCAAAATGGCTCACTTTATTCCGACCAAAACAACCGTTAGAGCTCCAGAGTTAGCGAGGTTGTTTGTAGATGGGGTATTTGAATTGTATGGTCTACCTTCCGGCATAGTCAGCGACCGAGACAATAAGTTTAATGGAAATTTTTGGAGGGCAATATTCCATCATCTCCATACTAAACTTAACATGAGTACTACCGACCATCCACAGACGGACGGTCAAACAGAAAGAGTAAATCAGGTGCTGGAGGATATGCTTTGCGCATACGTCAGCAAAAAGCAGACTAATTGGGAGGAGTATCTCTCGATATTAGAGTTTGCTTATAACAGTACCAAACATTCAGCTACGAGATACAGCCCATTTATGCTGATGTATGGTTTTCAACCACGCTCACCCACAGCTGTAGGGTTTAAACAAGAAAAAGTTGAAGCAGCTAGAAACTTTTTAGAAGACTTAAACCAGATGATAGAACATGCTAAGCGTAGCATTAGGCAGTCCCAGGATCGAGCCAGACATTATGCTGATCCACACAGACGGGATGTGCAGTTCTCCACTGGTGAGAAAGTCTACTTGAGAGTCCCAGTTGACTCTAAAACTCTCAAATCAGGAGTGTGTGCTAAGTTGTCTCCTAGGCATTGTGGTCCTTTTACCATCAGTAGGAGACTAGGCGAGGTCACCTATGAACTAGAACTCCCACACAGCAGTAAGGTTTTTCCAGTTTTTCATGTAAGTCAGTTACGAAAAGCCTTAGCCAGATCAAATCTGGTAGGGGACAATGTTCTAGTTCTCCCATTGGATTCTCAGCAACCTCCATATGAGCCAGAGGAGATTCTTGATAGTAGAGAGATGCAGACTCGTCATACTCTATACCGGGAATATCTAGTCAAGTGGAATAATCAACCTGTTGAGAATGCCACCTGGGAACGAGGCAACGTCCTTCGCAAGATTTTTCCAGACTTTGTCTTAGAGGACCAAGATGGTTCTTAAGGGGGAGGGAGTGTTACGAGCACGTAACCAATGCCGAACCCTAGAGAACACAGGAGGTCAGATACCACAGTCAGGGACATGCCTAGCGTACACGTCCAACATGGCAAGACAGTGTGAGTAGTTTGCCTCGACACGGTCCATAGCCATGGCGGGCCTAACACAGTATAGGGACCCTGTCAGCAGGATAGGGCCCCATGCTGGGTCCCGATGTGCAGTTGGCCACGTTAGTGCCACGTGGCCGAGACTTGGCAGTATGCATGCTACCAGGCCTCACACTGGGCTAGGAGGGGCTTGCTCCATATCAGGGAGTAGGCAAGGTTGGGTGGATCAGGTAGTATTTGCTCTACTGTGGTGTTGAGACCTCTAACACTTACCCAATGGCTAGTATTCCTTTGAAGGAGGAGGATACCTCAAAGAATGAGGAGGGGAAAACAGAAAGCCAGTCTGTCACGACACCACAAGGAAAGCCACTTCCATTGTGGGCTAGGCGGCTCTTTGACGAAGGGAATTACATTCCCACGATACCTGAATCACCTGCAGATGGGCCCCGAAGGTCAAAGAGAATAGAGGAGCAATTGAGGGCATCTGGACATGTAGTAAACTTGGCATTAATGGATGAAATTATGAAAATACATGAGCCAACGAATGTGGATGAGGCTATGGCTAGTCCAGAGTGGAAGGAGTCCATGCAAGTTGAGTATGATAGCATTATTAAAAATCAGACTTGGGAGCTTGTGGCCTGACGTCATAACAGGAAAATCATTGGCACCAAGTGGATTTGGAGAGTCAAGTACAAATCAGATGGCACTCTTGAGAAGTACAAATCCAGACTAGTTGCGCAAGGATTTTCACAAGTTGAAGGTTTTGATTTTCAGGAAACCTTTGCTCCCACAGCTAGAATAACTACTATTCGTACTATTATTGCTTTAGCTACTACCAGGGGATGGAAGATTATTCAGATGGATGTGAAATCAGCATATCTGAATGGATACCTTGAAGAGGAGATCTATGTGTTCCAGCCACCAGGTTTTGAAGTACCAGGTTCAGAAAACAAGGTTTGTAGATTGAAGAAGGCTTTGTATGGGCTAAAGCAAGGAGCAAGAGTTTGGTATAAACAAAGAGATGGTTTCTTTTTGTCAAATACATTTTCTAGATGTGCTTTTGATGCAAACTTATATTTCTATAAGGAGGATGGCAAGTACGTGGTTATTGTCCTTAAAGTGGATGATTTAATAATTACTGGTGACCATGAAGAGATGATTCAAAAAACTAAGGCAATGTTAAGTTCTGAATTTGAGATGACAGATTTGGGACTTATGCACTACTGTTTGAGAATTGAAGTCTACCAGGATGTTGGAAGTACGTTTGTTTCTTAACAAAAGTATGCTCAAGAAATTCTGAAAACTTATGGTATGGATGATTGTGTACCAGTGGCTATTCCTATGGAAGTGAATCTTAAACTTTCTAGTGAAGATCCTTCACCACTTGTCGATTCTACGAAGTACAAGAAACTGGTGGGGATGTTGATTTATTTAACTACCACAAGATTTGACATTTGTTTTGCTGTGGGCGTCTTAAGCAGATTCACAAACATGCCTCATGAAAATCATTGGAAGCAAGGCATGAGAGTTCTTAGATATCTTAAAGGTACTTTGAACTATGGTATTACTTATGGTCATGGAGAAATCTTGGCAGGATACTGTGATTCTGATTGGGTTGGAGATTATGATGCACGAAGGCCAGTTTCTGGATATTGTTTCTCACTTGGTTCTGGAATTATTTCTTGGAATAGTAAGAAGCAAGCAACCGTGGCATTATCTTCTATCGAAGCAGAATACAAGGCAGCTTGTGTTGCAGCTTGTGAGGCAGTATGGATGCGGAGGATTTTAGCAGACCTGGGTGTACCTATTCATGATGCTACAGTTCTAAATTGTGATAGTCAAAGTTGCATGGCTATAGCCAAGAACCCCGTGTTTCATGCTCGGACGAAACACATTGAAATACACTATCAATATATTCGGGAGCTGATCGAGGATGGAGTCATAGAGTTGGAGTATTGTCCAACAAATGAGAATGGTGCTGACATCTTTACGAAAGCTTTGGGATCAGTTCAACATTCTGGTCATCTTTTTCAACTTGGTCTTGGACCAAGACAGTGATTTATCTTCGGGTGAATGTTGAGGGGGGGGGGGGTGTTAGACATAACTAAACATTGACCTCTCAGTCAGTGTTTCCTCGAAACGCGTTTCGAATGCTGAAACGCGTTCCCCGTTTCGAAACGCCGTTTCAGTGTTCGAAACGACCGAAAAAAAAACCAATTTTTTTTTTCTGAAACCGCGCCATAAGCTTTGTAGTATGTACTGGCAATGGGCGTGAACAAATTCTCGCAACCTAATAACCTATCCATGATAGTATCAATAATTGACTAAGGAAAGTGACCATAATCACCATACACAGCTTCTCCTCTTGAAATTGCATTCTAATTTCTCTAGAGCATTCTCATGAAATTGGATGTATCTACTTGTTACTAGACTGTCTATGACATCTGTAAACCCCAAAAACCGCGCCATAAGCTTTGTAGTATGTACTGGCAATGGGCATGAACAGATTCTTGCAACCTAATAACCTATCCATGACAGTATCAATAATTGATTGAGGAAAGTGACCATAGTCACCATACACAACTTCTCCTCTTGAAATTGCATTCTCTAGAGCATTCTCATGAAATTGGATGTATCTACTTGTTACTAGACTTTCTATGACATCTGTAAACCCCAAAAACCCTCAAAAACACATTTTCAAAAAAAAAAAAAAAACCCTAAATTTTTTTTCCTGTTTCGAACCTGAACCAGACGTTTCATACGCGTTTCGAAACGCGTACGAAACGCGCCCATGAAGCATTGCTCTCAGTTTAGTAGTCACTAGTTATCCGTGAGCTCAAATCTGTAAAGCCCCCGTCATGACGAGAAGCCATTATTGAGCACGGTTGTTAGTATGGGGTCTACTGTGAGACGATGATGGTTAGGAGATGGCTATATTGCATAGCAGGAAGTCTTGGGGGGTTCGGGGGGCGGAGTCCCCCGAGAAATAGGGGGTCCGGGTGGCGGTAGCCCCTAGGTGGCGGTAGCCCCTTGGTGGGGGGTTTGAGTAGCAGAGCGGTAGCTCCTCCTCTTTTCCTCCTTCATGATTTGGCCTTCTGACTCCCTATGCGAAATTACACTTTTGGTGTTTTGCATCCCTTTTGTCCTTTGGCTGGTCGCTCTCTCTGATGGTGGTCACTACTATATAACTACCACATTGAGAAGCATTCATCAGCAGTTGGAGCATTTTGTTATTGTAGAGCAGTCATCCAGAGTCTATTCTAGATCGCCATTGAAACCCTTCTTCAGGGTGCACGGATTGGATAGCACCATCATCATATGTATTGGCTTTATTATCAGAATTTCAGATTCATGTTTATTGTTTCTTGTCTATGCTAATTCGGTTGTCAATTGTAATATACATTCAGCTCCCTATATGCGCCAGTCTACCAGGAGTTTCTAGCCTCCCTACTCCATTACTTTCCACACGATAGTACAGTCGAGACTGAAGCTGCTTTCTTCTCTTCATGCCGCTGCTTCCCTAGCTTTTCCATGTAAGCCCCATAAGGGCAGACACACACGTTCCTCATCGCTACGCCCTCTACACCCCCCGTGGTATGATGCCGAGTGTTGCTCTCTTCATCACCTTGTCACCCATGCCCGTACTCATGATTCTCACCTTCTCTGCTCCGCCCGCTGACGCTCCTACCATCGCACACTCCGCGAGTTTATCCCTCGTGCTCCACCACCTCTCCTGGATGACCTCCGCATATGGACTGAATACGCTACCAACCTATATACCATACCCACTGATGCACCCATCTCTATCTCTCCACGCTCCTCTGAGTTCACCTTCTTCACCTCTGACATGGTACTTGCGGCCATCAAAGGAATGAAGTCTCATAAGGCAAGAGATATTGACGACCTCGAAGCTGAACTCCTAATGCATGCTTCCGACCTCCTTGCTCCCACACTAGCCACTCTCCTCAATTCCGCCGTTTTCTCTAGCTTCCCTTCATCCATCCTATTCATAAAAATGGTGATCCCTTGATTCCCGGTAACTACCGCACTATCATGATTGGTGGGCATGTTCTCACGAAGCTCTATGGTACCATACTCCATTCTGCAGTGAGTTCAGAGTCGAAATCTAGGAGATTACATCCATTGGGACAGGCAGGTTTCCGCTCTCATTATTCTACCACTGACCATATCTTCACACTTCGAGCTTTGATTGAGGAAGCTAAGTACAGGAAGGAGAGGGTTTACTGTTGTTTTGTGGACTTCAGGAAAGCCTTTGATTGTGTACCACGCTCCCTGCTCATTCAGAGACTTCGCGACCTTTGTTTCTCCACGGATATTGTTCTTGCAGTGATGGCTCTTTATGAGAGGGTCTTGGGATGTTTCCGACATGGCAGTGGCATCTCTGATCACATTTGGAGCACCATTGTGGTGAAACAAGGATGTTCTCTTTCACCGGTTCTTTTTGGATTGTACATTGATGAGTTAGAGCGAGTCATCTCACAGTGTGGCGGAGCTGGTTGTAGACTTGGCACCATTTTGATTGCTATTCTCCTCTATGCAGATGATGTGGTACTAGTATCCGCGACCAAAGAGGGATTACAGAGGCAGCTGGATTGTTTACAGGGATTTTGTACCAGATGGGGATTGGGGGTGAAGACTGCGAAGACCAAGGTTATGGTCTTCAACACTTCTCGAGCTTTCATGCAGCGCCAAGAGCTCACCCTAGATGGACAGGCCTTAGAGGTAGTTTCCTCTTATACTTATTTGGGGATACTCTTTTCTGGTCCTACCTACAACATGCGATAGGTAGCCACCACCCGACTTGGGAAGGGGCATTCCTCCCTTGTTCAGATTGAGCGGTTTTGTTTCAGGAAGTTCATCCGAGATGCTCGCAGTAAGTGTAGACTTTTTGATACTATTGTCACCCTCACAACCTTGTATGCAACAGAGACATGGTGTACCGGTCTTCCCTCATCACATTGGGCCAACATTTCACGATTACAGACCACCATGTTAGCTCATATGATTCGGGCGAAGCCCTCGGTTCCACACAAGATCCTTCTTGCAGAGTTTGTCGTTCCACCCATTCAGATAGATGCCGCTTTTCAACTTATTGCATATATTCAAAGAGTTCAGGCTCTGCCAGATACATATATGAGATATACACAGACATCACTTGCTTCCTCACACTCCCTTCATGACCAAGGCTATCGACTGTCGTGGTTCTCTCAGGCATCCCACTTCCTCCTTGAGTCATGTGGTATCTCCATTACAACGCTCCCCTCAGGTACTCATCAGTATATCAGGTGCTTCTTATATCGGACATGTCCGATCGTACTTGGAGGCGACAACTTGGGGTCAAACCCAACTATTACTGGACTCATTTTATTGAACTTGAGATAGTAGGGTTCCCAGTTTTGCCACACTATTTGGACTCGGGATTATCACACAGTCTCAAATTTACATTGGGACAGCGCCGCGCGTCATCACATCATTTGGCTATTAAGACTGGGAGATTCCAGGGTACCCCGAGAGAGGAGCGGATTTGTCAGTTATGCTTCTTCAATGAGGTGGAGTCAGAGGAGCACTTTATCTTTAGGTGCCCGATGTATTATGAGATCAGAGGGAGATACCACTGTTTGGTTCGAGACACGCCTGTCACTTTACGATCCCTCCTAGCCTATGAGGACTCCCAATGCGCTGCACTCATGTGGGCCAGGTTGATTTTAGAGCCCATTATTCCACTATTGATCATATCATAACTCTCATCCCACGTTCCTTACTTATCTAGTGGATACAAGACCTTAGTTTTTCTGATGACCTAGTTCTCACAGTGATGGCACTCTATGAGAGAGTATTGGGTGTTTTTGGAGTGACAAAGGCATTTTTGAGCAGATCATGAGCACTACTGGAGTAAAGCAGGGGTGTTTCCTCTTACCTACACTTTTTGGGCTATATGTAGATGAGATGGAGAGGGTTATTGAGTAGCGTGGTGGTTTTGGATGTAGACTTGGAGACATCTCGATCATCATTTTTCTTTATGTAAATGATGTGGTTCTATTGAAACCTACTAGGGAGGGTCTATAGCGGCAGCTTGATTGCCTCCATGACTTTTGTTCTGGATGGGGCCTAGGGGTTGACATTGGGAAGACCAAAGTGATGGTCTTCAACACTTCCAGGAGCTTTATGCTTAGACAAGAGCTCCTTTTTGGGAGTAAGCCATTGGTCTCATCTTACACTTACTTAGGCGTACTCTTTACTTGTCCTATATTTAGTATGAGACAAGCGGCTTCTACTAGGCTTGTGATGGGTCATGCTTTCCTTGCCCAATTGGAGAGATTCTGTTTCCATAAGTTTATTCAAGATGTCTCGAGTAAGTGTCTACTTTTTAACATCACTATTTCCCCGACAGCCTCATATATGGTGCACTGGTCTGTCTTCATTTGATTGGGCTAGTATCTCGCGTCTATAGATCACTATGCTTTCGCATATGATGCGGGCTAGTTCCACACCATATTATCCTTTCAGAGTTTGCTGTCCCGCCTATGTACCTTGATGCCATACTCTAGCTCATCACATATATATCCAACGAGTCAGTGAGTTCCAAGCTTCTGAGTAGAGATACACACATGTCATCCTCATCTCATCTCAACATTTACATAGTTGGGGCTATCAGTTGCCTTGGTTCTCTCAAGCCCTCTGCATCCATGACACACTTGGCATCTTTATCACTGTCCTTCCCTCGGGTACCCATGGTTACATCAGACAGGTCATCTACAAAGCTTATCTTTGAATGAGCTTGGCATGGTCAGTTGGGGGTCAAACCCGACTTGTATTGGCTTCACTTTTTGGAGACAGATATGTCATGGATCCCAATTCTCTCACACAACCTATATTTTGGGTTATCACATGGTCTCAGATTCATATTGGGTCACTTCTGTGTCTCCTTGCACCAACTTGAGGTTAAGATTGGACGGTTTTAGGGTACCCCGCGAGCGGATAAAATTTGCCATTTATTCCCTAGGTGAGGTAGAGATTAAGGAGAACTTTTAACTTCATATGCCCAACCTATTTTGAGATTCGTGGGAGATACTATGTTTGTTCAAAGGTACACTACTCACTTTGCACTCACTTGTTACCTATGAGGATCCCACTTATGATATGAGAGATGCTTTTATTACAACAAGATCCCAAACTTCTCATCAAAGTACTCCAGACATAGCTTCATATCACATCCTTTTTCTAAAGACACCAAACGCAACCAAACCCAGATTCAAAGGATGTTGAGGATGATGATGACATGACTTCCCACAAAGTTTAGAGGCAGTGCACCTCCCAGCGTTACATTACAGCCGGACTTACTCGTCCTACCATGAGGTAAGGCCCCTCTCATATTTGACGTCGGCAACATATCCCAGATTTACCTCCCACCGCAGCTCGTATTACATCTTTATTAGCAGTAGTAGCATCACCACTGCCTCTAGATCAGGATCTGAGGCTTTACACCATCAAACATAGCTATATCATGATTCACACCTATATTTCTTTATCATTCGTATTTGGACTTGATTTACATGACATGCATTTTCTTTTACAGAGTCGAAGACAGTTTTTATATGCTCCTACTTGTTCCACACACTTGATGTGTACTTATTCATCTTATATGCCATTTGGCATGGAAAAAAGACATACAATAAAGCTCTCTCAACCTCTCTCTCCATGGCGCCTGCTCGCAAGAAGGCCAACCCTCATTCCATCTCTAGATTCCATTCCCCGTACTCCCCTCCAGCCCTCGCTGTCCCTTTGACCCCCCTCGCTCTCTCCCCATTGCCGCCTCCTACTCTCCCCTCCATCCCTCCTGCGCCCCTCCCTCCGCTGCCTCAAATACCATCGATGCCCTTCCTCCTGCTGCGCAACATGAGGAGGGGGCTTTTGCCGCTGCTGCGAAGCAGCAACATAAATCGCTGCTGTTTTGCAGCAGCCCTCCTCTCCATCTTCTTCTACCCCATCCTCTACTTCGTCATCCTTGTTATGGCATATTCGGTTAAGGACCTGGAATAGTCCTAATATGGTAGACCGGCCCTCCGATATTCGAGATTGTTGGTCACGCCATGATTTAATTCCATGTCAAGGCCAGTTTGTGACTAATAACCTTGAGAGGACCCAGACACTCTAATTGAGACATATGGAGTATTGCATGTCTGTGTGACGGATATAGGCAGGAGGACTGCATAAAGAGATGTGATTTATTTATAGTTGACTTGCATGGGGGTTGCATGGTTTCATGCACAGGACTCTACTCTCTATATAATGAGGTAGGGATTCTCCCGTCGACATATTGGGTTTAGGTTACCAGTTTCTCTCTTCTCCTCTTGCTTCACATGGCATGGCTTGGGAGCTAGATCCATGTTTGATCTAGGATTGGTTGGGCGGTTTGGCTCCATAGTCTCTCTTGTTATGTTCTCCTATCCTCATCTTAGGGGCAATCCTTTAGGGTCTTTACATTGGTATCAGAGCCTGGCTAAGATGCAGTCTTGGATAGGATGGAGGCAAGCTCTACATCGGATTGGAAGATGGAAGCACTTGGAGTTACATCCCGGTTGGAGTGCTGTTTTCTCAAGGGAATTTTGGGATTGGATTCACTAATTTTTGGTTATGAAGCATGCTTGTCCAATATGATGGTCGAGTGCTCTTCTACATGATCTATTTTGGTAAAGATGCTAAGAATTATGGTGAATTCATTTTTAATTCTCTGTTTTTTTGAGGAAACTTTCAATGATGGTAGAACGATCTGCGATGTAGCTTGTTCTGCTCAATTAGAGGTTTAGATTGATGGCACCAATCCGTAATGTCCTGAAACATGTAATTTTGTTTCAAGTTCATAGATAAATTGGCTGTAAATCGATTTATCCGATTGTATGGACTGTTTGTAACAAAGATACATGATTCAGATGATTGCATGACGAGGAAGGAAAGTTTATTTCCCTTATGTGAATCCTCCAGAGAATCTGCAAGATTGAAACATTGATTGGAAGAGAAACAATCTAATTTCTTAAATTTGTAGAGCAGAGTGCAATGCTTGTTTGGTTAGTCGAACAACCATTACCTTGTAGCTGATGTTCCATGTAAATGGCTCAGAACTGGTGAAGCTTAGTGAATGCTTGGAGTGTTCCTAGCAGTAATCAGTAGAAGGACAGCCGTTAGAGGAGTGGCTGTTACTTAGAATAGCCATCCATGCAGCTTGAAATTTTTTTAGTAGAAGAGAGTGGTAACCCTGTCTAAACTTTTGAAATTGCTGATTGTTGACAAAGACCATTGTCTGCTCTTTGTGGTTTCCTCGTTGTGAAAAGATAGATGTGAACCGGTGTGTTGCTCGTTCCACTGTCCCTTGGATCGCATGAGTGTCTTATAACTCCTATAAAAAACCCAATTTCTGGCAGCTCACCTGATTTTTTTGTCCTCAAATCGATTGTGGTTGATTGCCTGAAAGGGATATTTAATAGAGAGATTACTCCTATACAGCCGGACTGGTCCGAGTATCATGTCTGTCGGTTATATATTGGAGACCTTGAAGCTGCTGAAAATCTGGGTGCAATCCAACCTGGTTTCCTGGTGAAACCGCGCTTTTGGTGGAGTGCCAGAGGCATGACTGCAGCCATGGATTGATTGTCCCAGAAATGACAATAGTGGAAGTGGAGGTGCGAGCAACAGACATCGCTCTGTGGCTGTTGTGTTGATTCTTCTTTTGGATCAAAGGAGGAAACAATCTGCCCAGATGTCTGTTACAGCAAAAGTAATGCGTGACTGTCAGTCTCAATTCGAGGGTTTGATAAGGAACGGCGCATTCCTATTGTAACAGTGGTGGCGGCCATATGAAGGGATTCTCATTATCTTTTGGGAGACCTATTTAGGGTTTTGTGGCATGGTACACTTCCAATTATTCCTTGGCCTACAAAAACCTTGCAAAAATTGCATTCTGTCTAAGGTAGCACACGTGCATGGTGATGGACCATTGTTTAATAGTGCATGGCTATCAGTAGTGGTATGGACGTAAAATACCAATAGCCCAGGATTGAAATTTTTTTTTTGCATTGGTGTTCCATTGGTAAGCCTAGAGGGTTGGGAACCTTGGAAAATTAGGAATCTTGAGTCAAGTAGTAGTCAAATTGTAAAAGGTGACTGTTGGTATTTACCTAAGTTGACCTTGACAGAAGGAAGATTCACTGATTTCTCTAGTGCTTAAGTAGTGGGAACACTTGAGAATGAAATTCTCTAGAAGTTGGTCGGTAAATGGAGTGAACAAATAATTTTGTTATCCTAACAGTCAGTCAGTGAACTAGGGTTTGCGGATTTAGGATTGACAACAAGATATTTGTTCCTCATGGGTTACCTTTCCCAAGACGGTATCCAATCAAGGGAAATTTAATTTTTATTTTGGTACTGTGCTTGATGGTGACTAAACTTTGGGTGCATAAGATCTCCCCAGATTATTAGTTAAAAGTGAATTTTTTCTTTTTTGTTGAAATTTCGAACTTGGTTAAAAGTTTGAAATCTGTTACTTGTCTGATATATTTCTAAATGATATTGATCGTTGGAAATGGGTCAAGTGAACGTTTGTGCAAAATACTCCTCAAAATTGAAGGTAAAACCGTTAAACAATATGAAATGGCTAGATAAAATGAATGATGACAAAATTCTTTATCCGATCAATGGAATCTTGTTTGGATACAGTTTAAGAGTTCTGAAATCCTATTGGTAGGATTTCCATTCATGTAATTTCATATTCTGAGTTTGGTTAGTTTTTGTCAATATTGATGGAGTAATGCCAGATTAGTCAATAAAAAAGGAAACAGTCCAATTTTATTGGAAAAATTGTAGGAATTAAAAAAATTGATTCATTTCCAGTTAAATCCTGTGGTGAATTATATTCAAAAGATCAGACTAGTAGTGTTTTTCATACTAGTAGATGATTTTTGGTACATCAGTTATTCAAACCAGGTATAGGATAGAAATAAAATTGTTTTAGACTTTTTCCTATAGTAATTAATTTTAAACATTTACTAATGTCGTTACGTCTTCTTGATACCTTAGCTGAAAGATTTTCAAGGGACTGAAAATTCTAAGGAGGGAAGAAGAGTGGACATCAGTGGCAGTAAGTGTGATCGAGAAATAATTGCTTAATACCGGATATTAATTTCCTGGATGAATTCATTTAGTTGAATTCATAACTGATATCTTGGTGACCATTGAGTTATCCGCAGTTTGGATGTCAATTGTGATGTTAGAGAATCTGATACATGGATTACATTGGGTCTGTTAATTGATAGAAGCTTGCCCCTAGAGTTAATGCTCTTGGATCCATGGGGATTCGAAGCTTATCATTAACCTGTAAGGATCAGAATGTAGTGTTGAACCATGTTAATTCTTCTGTTGAGATCGCAGGATCAGGTGTGGATTTGTGGTATCCATCTGATATGCATGCCAGTCATCCAAATAAATGGATTCTCCAGTATTTGGGAACAAGAGATAATATTCTTATATGGATCATAGGACAACTAGATGATCAATGGATCTCTAGAATATCAGATAAGGCGGTTAAGAGTTTTCTGGAAGGAAAAGCTGATGGTATGGGACATCAATAATTTTGGAAAGGAAATTCTAGGACTGTAAAGATCTGATGATCAATGGTGTGTTTTAGTACCTAGTCGTGATATGGGAAAAAAGAAACCATTCGATCAAATGTGGGGTATTTTGGGAAATTTTGAGGTTTAATCTAGATCCCAATGTGGTATCTCATTATTTACAAAATCAGAGGCCCTCAAATCTATTTCTCGCTTTCTTAATTAATCCTTTACTTCTTAGTAATTTCTCGAATATAAGATATCAGACTGATTTATATGATTCTTTCCAGCATGAAGTTATTCTTCTGAAAGACTGTTATGTCATATAAATTACTACTTGTGTGAATAGACTTGGAATTCTAAAGTCAAAGTGGTTCAATGTCTTAAACCTTGGATTATCTCTGTTGCATAAATGGACTTCAGAGGAATGATAGTTCTGTCAGTCAGGTTGAAAATATTTGAAGGAAAAGTCCTGTTTGTAAGAGAGTGAATCCTTTTGTGGAATGCACTTATTACTGACTTTTCATGGATTTGGATATTTTCATATGTCATCTTTCCAGTTAACTTTTATGGAAATTGATAATTTCCCTAAAAGGAGGGGTGAAGTGATGGGATAATATTCTATCTAGGGATCTGTTGGCTGCATAGCTTTTGGAAGAGAACCAGTTGTGGTATAGAAATGAAATTTTTCTGAAAGTAATTTTGGATAGATTCAGAGTAAGATACCTAATTGGAACTTTTCAAATAAGAGGAATTCTTTAGGGATTGTGTGGACAATCTGGAACTAGAACAAGTTTGATATTTGAATCATTATCTATAAGTAGTACAGTGAAAGGTCAAAGGTTACTAATTCCATTTTGATTGGAATAGAAGTAAGTTTGATCAGAATTTAAGTCTGAGAGTTCTGTATTGGATTAACCTAATGTTAGCTTTAGTACTAGGATCAGAGAGGGGTTGATTGAGTGGAAGAAATTATGCTATTAGAGGAAATTGGATTGGAAAACTGCTGAGAGTGAATTTTATTCGTCTCAAAGATTTTCTGGATATGTTATTTACTCATGAGAAATAGAAAATCTTTTGTAGCTGAGTTACAAGATCTCAGTGAGATATGTGAGTAACATATGTGGGTTCTGGAGGAATCTGCCAGATAAAAATGTGTTTATGTACTGGGTCATTTTGAGATTATTCACATATGTGCACGATCAATCTTGTATGAATCTACTGTGTATTCCTGGTTACTAGAGTTATTTGGTGCACTTAACCTAGTCAGTGAACATGAACATATGATCAAGTATTGTTTTGACAGATACTTGCAGAGTTAACAAATCTTTCTATAGAAGATTTATGGATCAACTTATAAATGATTTGGATAAGGATCTAAATGTGGTGTCATACTAGTATAATTGAATTCTTCACCTAGACATTTGAGATTTCTGAATCATTGGCAATTAACTTGAGTAGTTGATTACTCCAGGATGAAGTTAATTGGTAAAACGATCAGTGTGATGTGGATTCACCAAGAACTGATGGTTTTTGAATTATATTGCTTGTAAGACACATGATTAGTGAATCATTTGTATCATCAGTTAAAATTATGTGCATCGGATATACAGGTTTCTTGGGATAGAGTATTCCTTAGTTAAGGAATAGACTCAGCTCATTATTGATTGTATCCCAGAGAGCTTAATTGGATAACGAATCATAGTGAATCCAAGAATAATAACCGAATTGATATTCAGCATGACTTTGGGTATCTAGATTTGATTCTAGATTGTAATCTAAAGTTTTTGTAGTTGAAGATGATTGTCATTTTGAAATGCGTTCAGTCTTTAATTACCAGTGGTTTATAGAACTTGAATATCTCGCACTTCAGTCAAAGAATCCTGTTTGGAGAATGTTCCTAGAATCCAGTATTTTCCTAGTGGGAAAGATTCCTACTTTTCTTGAGTTATGTTGGACATATACTCCAGTATCCTGTAAATGATTATGGATTTGGATTCCAGAAAATTATGATTGACGAATCATACGAATCTAAATATTTATGATTGACGGATCATAAATAGATACTTAATTATCGTCAGAGGATTATAAGGAATTGTGATGATTCTTAAGTGTGATGGTTAATTCTTGATCCATTAATTGGGTAAGAATTCGAATCAGTGTTTTGAATCTCTCTACTCCAGTATTTTAATTGAGAACCTATGGATCTCATAGACATTATTTTATTTAGTCTAGTGGATGCTATTCTACTAGAGTTTATGGTCTGCAGATGCTCGAGTACAGTTTTTCATTTGATTGGATCTCTAGTTATCATAGGAGACAGACAAGTCTATTAAGATGAATGAATGCTATTTTCTTGCATTTGATGCTAGAAACTGGAGCATTTAACTCAAAAGAGTATATGAGATACTTAGAGTTGAGTTTTAATCATTTTATATCTTAATGATTCTCCTAGAGATGCTAGTTGAATGAATTATCATATCTTAGAATTAGATTCTAAGGATAGTTGTACTTGGAAGCTTTTTATGAATTATCTGCCAGAGTTTGTGGATAATTTCAGACTGTAATTTCTTTAACTTTAATCTCCTAAGTTAGGAAATATTTCACTCAGTGGTTCATGTAAGTGTTTTACATGAAGGTGATGTTACTAACTTGTAGTGAGTGTAACCCAGTTGAGAAATTTATCGCTTAGTGTACCTTTCAAACCAAAGTTTGTACTCCAGAGCAGAGATTAACGATTGGAAACAATTTTTCTCTGAGTACTTGTTTGTAAGTAAGTCTGATTAAGGATAATGGTTTTCTCGGTTAATATTGAAAGTTAAAGGAACTGTTCAGTAATTCTTTCCTGTTTTGAAGAGCTTCTAAGGATAGAAGCAATTTAAGGAGGGAAGAATGTTATGGCCATATTCGGTTAAGGACCTGGAATAGTCCTAATATGGTAGACCGGCCCTCCGGTATTCGAGATTGTTGGTCACACCATGATTTAATTCCATGTCAAAGCCAGTTTGTGACTAATAACCTTGAGAGGACCCAGACACTCTAATTGAGACATATGGAGTATTGCATGTCTGTGTGACGGATATAGGCAGGAGGACTGCATGAAGAGATGTGATCTATTTATAGTTGACCTGCATGGGGGTTGCATGGTTTCATGCACAAGACTCTACTCTCTATATAATGAGGTAGGGATTCTCCCGTTGACATATTGGGTTTAGGTTACCAATTTCTCTCTTCTCCTCTTGCTTCACATGGCATGGCTTGGCTTGGGGGCTAGATCCATGTTTGATCTAAGATTGGTTGGGCGGTCTCTCTTGTTGTGTTCTGCTATCCTCATCTTAGGGGCAATTCTTTAGGGTCTTTACAATCCTCATCTTCCTCCTTATGCTGATCTTCTCCTTCTGCTTTATCTTCCTCTGTTTCTCTGTCTCCTTCCTCTTTTTTATTTGTTGTTTCCTCTTCTTTGCCTATCAATCCACTAACTCCTCTTATCTCTTTTCCCTATTCTCAAGAGCCCTACACTCCCACAAAGGCAATGGAGTCCTATCTTGCCTCTAGCCTGAGTGTATTATTACAGGATTTTCAAGATTTGAAGACAAAATTACACAGGGTTAAAACTGAGATGTCTTATCTCAAAGAAACCAACACCAAGCTGCAACAAAAAAAATTCAAATCCTAGCCTCTTCTTGCTATACCGGAACCATCGTACAAACTCAAAAAATTTGGAGGACAAAATCGAGAAGCAGAAGGAGGAAGCTCTCTCTTGGGCGACAATTATCAAAAAAGGTAGCAAACTAAGTGCCCCTATTTCTTCGGTTATTTCAACTACTCTTTCAGAAGAGAGATTTAGAAGCATTCAATATTCGAGTAAGGGGTATTGCAAACACTAAAAATGCTCTTGAAGAAGCAAAAGGTTTCCTTGAAACTACACTTGAGCACCACAATAGAGATCTAGATTTAGCATGGAGAACAACCAGGGATAATGCTACCTTAATCATCCGTTTTACATCCCTAGAGAGCCATCATGATGCTTCACGTTGTAGAGCCAAGCTACGTGGTTCTCAAATCTATATGGATGATGATCTTATGTACATATAGGTTGAGAGTCGTAACGCCTTCCAAGAAGCTAAAGTGACAGGTAGACGTGTTATCTACAGGGATGGTCGAATCCGATACATTGACAATGTGTCTAAGGATGCTGAGAAACAAGGAATTGGGGCGCCTTGTATTGGGAGCATATTGCGGCCCAACCACGCCGCTTGCAGATTGGGGTTTGGAATTGTAACGACATACAGTCGTCATCCATTGCTGGTGATGTGATTGACTTCATTGGTGAGAGAGATCTATCTCTTATGATTGGGCATGTTATGAAGTTATATGGCACTATTCTTCAGTCAGTTGTGAGAGACTAGGAGATTGCATGCTATGGGCCGGGCTGGGTTTAGAGCCCATTAGTCCACTACGGATCATATCTTTACTCTTAGAGCCATCATTGAGGAAGCTCGACACCAGCGAGAGTGAGTTTTTTGTTGCTTTGGTGACAAAAGCCTTCGACTCTGTCCCACTCTCCTTACTCATTCAGCAGATACGAGACCTTAGTTTTTCTGATGACACAGTCCTAGCAATGATGGCACTTTATGAGAGAGTATTGGGATGTTTTTGGAGTGACAGAGGTATCTCCGAGCAGATCATGAGCATTATTGGGGTGAAGCAGGGATGTTGTTAAACGACAGTCCGAGACGACAGTCCGGCTCTGACGTATTCTTGACACGACCAATTACTAGGGGCCAAGGGCTAGGCTATTGGCGAGGCTAGTAACTGGGATAGACAGCAGGGGACCAGTTGGGTCCGGTGCGTCATAGGTCATGCAAGCCAACACTTTCCTTGCCAAAGCGCTCCTACACCAAGTCTCCCCTCACAGCAGAACAGAAGGAAAAGGCCAAAAAGGAAGGATTGTGTTTCTTTTGTCTTGGCAAGCATTTGTTCAAGGAACGTCCTCGACGCACGGGCAAGAAACTTCATACCTTACAGCCGTGCCAGGAAGAGGGCAATGATGAGGATATTTCGAAGGATCCGCTAGGGAGCGGTGATGATGATACCAAGCGACTCATGACCATTATGGTGTAGAGGGTAACCTCTATGGCACCAGTTTGCTTTCTATCCACCAACGCACGAGGTGGCTATCAGTTTCTAGATAGTGAGCTGATTCGGATGAGGGGGAAGTTGGAGGGTCGAGATATTCTTGTTTTATTCGACACCGGCTCCTCGCATAACATTATTAATTCTCGTGTGGTGAAGAAGCTGAAAGTGTGCTTTCAGACTACCGGTAGTTGAGATGCCAGATGGTAAGGGCACAGAAGTGCGGGATCAACGAGTCTCTCAGGTGCTATTATCTATTCATACTTATTTTGAGAAGTTAGACTTTGAGATCAGAAAATTAGCCAAGTTTGATGTTGTATTAGGTAAGTGGTGGCATGCGAGTAAGCAGCCACTATTGACTTTCTTGCACATGAGTATGTTTTCAGGCATGAGGGTATATCTCATGTCCTGTTGGGAGAGGCCATCTCTGTACATGGTCCTCTTATTATCTCTTATTACTTCTATGCAAATAAAGAAGTTGGATTTCCAGTATTGATGGTTTTGTTATTTAATAAACGTGAATGATGAATGTCGATCCCTATCCTGGGCACGTTGGACATTCTCACATGCTATCTGTAGGATTTCCTGCATATCGTGTAGGAAATCCGCTACTTTTGGAAACTTGATCGTACGAGTCTCTACAACAATGGGTGATCTAGGCTCAAAACCGTACATGAGCATGAACGGGCTATAACCGGTAGCCGAATGCTTACTACTATTAAAATCAATCTCCATCAAGGGTAGGTTCCATTGCAAGGAGATTGCCATCAAAAGTCTTATGCACATAGCATTTGATTTTTTGATCACGTAGGCTACCCTCTTTTAAACAATCAAGTATAAACTAGAACCTGAACTATGATTCGTCAATCATAACTCATCAGATCCTTAATGTATACTCAATAATAAGAGAACATAAATATCAATATTCTTAGAAGACATGAGAGACGGATCTAGCCCCCAAGCTATGGTTCTACCAATGGAGAGATGTCACTCCGCCAACATTCAGCTACCATTGCCACAATCAAGCATACACTAGTGAGAGCCCAAGGGGTATACTTACACCCTCCAAGGCCCATGCACCACTAGTAGTGCACTGTGACACCTCACTGGACACCTATGCAGCCTATCTGGGCCACATCATTCAGTTCCCCTATGACTCATTGATAGACCCATAAAAATCCACCATCATGAGTTCAGGCCTCTAACCATTAATTATGACCATATGCACATGAGGGCCCAAAACAATGTTTCATGGGCACGTTTCGTACGTCGTTTCGAAACGCGTATGAAACGTCTGGTTCAGGTTCGAAACAGGAAAAGAAATTTAGGTTTTTTTTTTTGAAAATGTATTTTGAGGGTTTTTGGGGTTTACAGATGTCATAGAACTCTAGTAACAAGTAGATACATCCAGTTTCATGCTCTAGAGAATGCAATTTTAAGAGGAGAAGCTGTGTATGGTGACTATGGTCACTTTCCTCAATCAATTATTGATACTGTCATGGATAGGTTATTAGGTTGCGAGAATCTGTTCATGCCCATTGCGAGTACATACTACAAAGCTTATGGTGCGGTTTTTGGGGTTTACAGTTGTCATAGACAGTCTAGTAACAAGTAGATACATCCAATCTCATGAGAATGCTCTAGAGAAATTAGAATGCAATTTCAAGAGGAGAAGCTGTGTATGGTGACTATGGTCACTTTCCTCAGTCAATTATTGATACTATCATGATTAGGTTTAAGGTTATTAGGTTGCGAGAATCTGTTCATGCCCATTGCCATTACATACTACAAAGCTTATGGCACGGTTTCAGAAAAAGAAAAAAATTGGTTTTTTTTTCCCAGTCGTTTCGAACACTGAAACGGCGTTTCGAAACGGGGTCGTTTCGTACGTCCCGTTTCGAACGCGTTTCAGCGTTCGAAACACGTTTCGAGGAAACACTCGAGGTAGGCCTATTGACCTCTAACGGGATAATCAATCCGAGATTAGTCGTGGGCATGACAAGCGGGATTTCCACCCAAGCGGAACGTGGAGCACCATATTGAGCTCGTTCTAGGGGCAAGCCCAGTATGTCGGCCTCCTTATAGGATGAGCCTAAAAGAGGAAGAGCAAGTACTGAAAATGTTGGAGGAACACCTCAAGTTGGGATATGTTCGTCCTAGTTACTCACCTTTCGCCTCTCTTATTTTATTAGTTAAGAAAATAGATGGTAGTTTCCGGATGTGCGTCGATTACATGGGATTGAATAAAATCACTGTAAAGCACAGATATCCGATGCCCAGGATTGATGATCTACTGGATGGGTTTCGGGGAGCAACCATTTTCAGTAAGATAGATCTCAAAAGTGGGTACCATGAGATACGGATACGAGAAGAGGACATTCAGAAGACAACCTTCCGAACCCGTTTTGGACATTATGAGTTCTTGGTTATGCCGTTGGGTTAACCAATGTACCTGCCACGTTCATGATGCTCATGAACGATGTCCTGCGTGACTATATGGGCAAGTTTGTCGTCAACTTCATTGATGACATACCAGTGTTCGGTGAGTCGGTAGGGGAGCATAAGATTCATCTCCAGACTGTCTTTTGCAAGCTACAAGAGACTATCTTGTATGCCAATGCTCAGAAGACCAAGTTGCGTAAGGCTCGTGTCGAGTATCTGGTTCACGTAGTGACGACAAAGGGTATTTTTGTTGACCCCGCCAAAGTGGCTGTGGTCAAGAAGTGGCCAAGACCGGCCGATATTCGTTAGTTACAATCTTTCCTAGGTTTTTGCAAGTTCTACCGACAGTTCATTATGAACTATTCCAGGGTAGCTTCTCCTTTTAACGGATCAGTTATGGAATAATAACGCTGTGATTTGCTGGGATGTTGAGGCTCAACATAGTTTTGAGAGCTTGAAGGAGGTTGCGACAGCCCTAGCACTCAAGATTGTTGACCTTTAGAAACCTTGACGCTGAATGCTCACACGCGATGATCCGCCTTCATTTGCTCTCACTATGCATTTTTTTTCTCTCTCCCTAGGTGCGTGAAATGGGCTGTCGCAGGTTGTTTAAAGGAATTTTTTTTTCTCTATCAGCGATTCGCTGAATCGCGATTCAGGAATCGCTAGTGAATCGCAATGCGCTGCAACTATGATATGTGCTTATTTGTCTTGTATGCCGTTTGGCTTGGAAAAGACGTTAATAAAGTCTCTCTCTCTCTCTCTATCTCTCTCTCTCTCTCATCTGTCTCTCTCGTGCACCCAAATACACTTTCCATCCCCTCTACATATCACTATACCAAGGATCTCTTGCTTCCTTATTTTACTCTTTCCCATACAACAAAGGACTGGAATCTCAAGCCGCCTTCCTCACCACTTCTCTCCATATGGCTGCATCTCTGGCCTTTCCATCTAAACCTCACAACAACAAACCATCTCATTTGCGATCACCTCGACCCTTCCATCCACCATGGTATGACGCATAATGTCGCTCCCTTCATCACATTGTCACGCACGTTTCCATGCCTCCCATCTCCTTCATTCCCGACATTGTGGTGAGCCCTTCACAAGATCACTCACTAGGGTTAGGGCTTACTTACTGCGGCTCAGAGGGCCAGATGGGCGGGCATTGGGCATATCTGATTGCCCCAGGATTCTTGATGAGGAGGTGCAGAGGTTGATGGACATGTATGGGCCCGATGGTACATCCACCCACCCAGTGAGACCATCATCGTAGGGTCGGGTAGCAGGGGCAGCTATAGGCTCACAGGCAGGGCTCATAGGCAGGTAGGTAGGGCCTATTACGGGTACAGGGCCTAGTACAGGTGCAGGGCAATCTTATAACCGCACACTCCGTCGCAAAAAATGTGCTTACGATGACTCCGAAGGAAAACGCGTTGTGGACCTCCTTTTCAGCTCTTCTTTTGGTGCCTTTTGGCCTGAGTTTTCCACGTGCCCCACCCCCTCTCCTGGACAACCTTCGTATCTGGACCGATTATGCGACTCAGCTATACACTATCCCCATTGATATGCCCATCTCCATCTCTCCTCGACCTTCGGACTTCACCTTCTTCACCCTTGTTTTGGTCCTGGCGGCGATCAAAAGACTGAAAACCTATCGAACCAGAGACATGGAAGACCTTGAATCTAAGCTATTGATTCACGCTGCTGACACACTTGCCCCCACACTATCCACTCTCCTCAACCATGCTGTTGTCGAAGGCTTCCCATCCTCTTGGTGCACTAACATTATACACCCTATCCATAAAAATGGTGACCCCATGCTACCTGGTAATTACCGTACTATCATGATTGGGCATGTTCTCACGAAGCTATATGGCACCATCCTTCAGTCTGCAGTTACTACAGAGGTAGAGTCCAGGAGATTGCATGCATTGGGTCAAGATGCCCTATATATTATGCGATCAGAGGGAGATACAATTGTCTATTCTGGGACATGCATACTACACCCTCGTTGTGGTGCACTTAAAATACGAGAGATGGGCTTGTTACGACATGATATGTACTAGTCAGTTCACCAGCCACATCCTAGCTCTCAGGCTCAGATTACGTCATTTTTCTCTAGGAGACGACCACACAGAGGCATCGAGTCTGATGGTGACGACCTCACAGACATCAGAGACGGTGCATTACTCACAGTCATGCAGCAGCTCGCACTACTCGTCCTATCATGAGAGCACATAGGTCTCACCCTCCTAGACGGCATCAGCGACGATCCATATTACCTCATGCTACAGCTCGCATCACATCCTTTTGATCTATATTACCCCATGCTACAGCTCGCATCACATCCTTTTTCAGCAGCAGTGTCAGATGATATGTTTTTTACTCTTAGCAGCTATTTTGCTCCCACTTACTTACTGACTTTTTAGTTTACAGTTATGTTGTTCATCTTTTATGCATAGTTTTTTCTTGGAGACGTTTATATACGCTCCCATGGTTACCACACACTTGACATGTACAATAAAGCTTCTTCTTCTTCTTCTTCTTCTTCCTCTCTCTCTCTCTCTCTCTCTCTCTCTCTCTCTGGTCCAGTGGTGTCTCTGGTCTCAATTGAAGACAAAATCTTTCCCCAGTGTTACAAATACGTTTGAAAGCGACTTGGAGATGAACAGCTCAAATCAAAAAACAAAATTTGTAAGCAAAAAGTAATACCACACTTTGTAACATGCAATCTTTGGTTTAAGCTCTAGGAGTTCAACTGAACACTCAGTTCACATGTTACTGCTAGAAGTGTAGTGCCTGAAGTGTGTCTTACACCTTATATGTGAATTGAAATGTGTGATATTCTGTCTACACAAATCCTTCCTTTAAGAGACTAGCGTCCATGGTCATTTACCTGATGCTAGTTTCAGAACTCACATTCAAGGTCATATGTATAACGGTGGTTCTGGTCAGCCTATTATTAATATTATGCTTGGAATCACTCCCGAGATTCAAGTTAGCTGATATGAGATCAGTTTGAGTGAAAAGTTTTTTGTGCTCTGAGGGGGCAGCAGCAATAAAGTTTGTAAGTTAAACTTTCCGTTAGAGAGTATTTACCTCATCTGGATGATCATGTCTTGTAAGTTCATGTAAACTGCAAGTTGTTGGTCTACATTCTTTAACTGTTTTCTTCCCTTTGTTCAAATGTACCACTACAAGTTGTGTTTTTTGTTTCATTCATTTGGTTCATCTATGTCATGGAGTATTACTTGAAATAATTTCTTGTAGAAATTTTAATGTTTGTTTGATGCTCTGAATAAGGATGCTTAAATATTTCTATGCTTTTCGAACTAGCTTAGCTTTAGGCTTCATGACACACTAAAACTTTCCATGCATGCTCTCTGTTGGCTGTACATGAAGCAGGAAGGCCAGTCAGCTTATATGGATTGCCCCTAGTGGAGGTCGTGACCGTCCAAGTCCCACTGGTGATTGGAAACCTGTGAGTATTAAACTCATGCATTGATTTAGGTTAGCAGGTTGAACTGTGTGTTGAAGCAATCATGTTTGACAATGAGTAGAATCTCTGTTGTTAGGCTTATTGAACAGCCGACAGAGTTTCTACTTTACATGGGTGATTTGTTTGGTTCTTTTGTTGCTCAAAAAAGCTATTATGACTATGCCCTCCTGGTTACTTTCCTGCATCTATCTACCCTCCCTCCCTTCCTCTATCAGGGCTGCTAGCTAACCAATATCAACTGGCTTATCTAATTTTTGGAGGACTTCATAGAAGCAAGGATTTTATAAAGTTTCTATTTGGAAGATGACGTTTCTTGCGTGCTGTTTGGAATGCTTTTTTCTGGCACATGGTTTGAAATCATTCCAAGATGAGGTGTTTACTTCATTTTTTAATTCTCTACAATGTTTGAAGTAACGTACTTGTCAATTTTGAGCGTGATTGTGCTGCATATATGATATACGCTTATTTGTTACTTTTTACCATTGACTTAGAAACCTGTGGGGCTGTAATAAGCATAGACCTACTTTATCCTCATAAGGTGATATGGTTTCTTGCTTGAGGCAGATGTTAAGGATACAGAATCAAAGTTCTCTAACATGAGGTCAGGTTCCTTGTCCCACTGTGATGTAGAAAGCACAAAAAGAACTACTTTCTGTTGAAGAGCTCGCACTGTTCTTACCTACATGCTCTACAGTGTCCAAAAAGAGCGTTGTCAGAATTTGTGTATACACCACTTTTCAGAGTGCATGAAAATGCTACTAACTCTGACGATGTCAGCTCTCGTTCCTTTTTAGTATTATATCTAGGATAGCGATCCCATTTACAAGAGCCTGTGACATATTCCTGATGGGGATGCATAAACAATTTGGAGTTAATCTACTTTGGAGGAATAGTTTTTTCCATAGGCCTGAGTGTCCATAGCTTGCTGGAGGAAATTCAAATCAAGCAACTCATTGGAGTGGGCTGGAGACACCGTTGGTAGAGCAGAGGGCCTGCAATTGTAGCCAAGGTGAAGTTAGGGTATTTAAGCTATCTCAAAAAATTCTCAACGTTTTCTGTTTGAGGAAGGATTGCTTAAAATTTTTCCTGAATTTAGAGTTAAGTGCAAAGAATGCTGTCAAAAGTTTATCAGCTTCTACAATAGCGTGGTCAGAATCCTGATGAGCAAATGAAGTTGTCCCCTGAAAGGCTTTAGTGTTTGATCCATTGATCTCCTTTGAACAATTTAGAAAAGAGGAGAATTTATCTTGTTAACTTGGGAATTATTCTGAAAGTACTTGCAAAAGAAGCTTCATTACAGACTATAGTATTGCAGGCCTGCAATTAGCAACAAGATCTTCAGGCTGTTAAGCTGCACAAGGTCAACAGTGCAAGATTAGTGGCTTGCTACTAAGGGAAAATTGAAATTTTTACCATCTTAAGCACATATGATACTTCTGCAAAGAATAGCAGTGCATATATAGGGAGTAACTCACGCTGCATGCGTAGCCAAGAAAGGAGCATTATACATAAAGGAAGCCAAATTACGCACTTCTCAAGAGGATTTTGTAACCGAGTTCTACAGCAAGGTAGTGGAGAAGCAAATAACAATTATAATTACTTAAAAAATGAATCGTTTGGGGTATGAGAAGGAGGCCGCTTGCTGTTGTATAGAGATTCATGAACAGTACAATTTGTTGCAGGAAAAACTCAATAAGACCAAGGCTGTATGGGCCAGCCAATCACTCCCCTGTACTGGTATTTTAGCAGATGTGAATTCATATTCTAAACAAGGAGATCAATAAGCCTACAGAACTCCAGAACCACTTGTTCAGGGGCAGACACCCATGCTGAATTCCAGAAATTGTAGAACAAAGACTCTCAAATGTAGCATCAACTAGCAGAAGTCCCAGCACCCTTTACAGGAATAGACACTCACCTCAAATATGTGCAGATGTGTCAAACCATCTCTGACCTCAAGTACATAAACAAGGGATTGGAGAACAAGCTGACCAGGAAGAGACTGGAGAGGGACGTGGGCATCAGCCTCATCACTAATGCAGCAGAGTTTCCAAGTCACCCCCAAGAGGAAGAAAAAGACACCACCTCCTGAAGCACTCTCAAAATCCATCAAATATTGGAAATTGAAATCTCCACACTCAAAAAAGAAATATTTAAATGGATACTGCCACCCAAGAATATTCAACAATTCTGAAGAATATATATTGCCTGCTTCCAGGTGTGATGGGTTTTACTACCAAGGAGGGGAAGCAACCATGGAGGCCAGACAAATTCTTGAAAATATGGGAATCAATGAACTGTGTAGAGAGAGGATGCCTAGCATGGGAAAATTTGTTGGGGAATTTAAAATTGGAGTGCTCACAGTCATGAACAGCTGAGAGTATCTATGGAAAACATCATTACACAGCTGGAGATAATAGAGAGAGGAGACTGTGCAACTAGCTGGCCTATAAAATGGATGATTTAGACCCTACTTAGAAGGTCGCAGGACCTTTACAAAAATAATTCGTGAAGTCACAATTTAAACTTAGACCTTTTAAAAACTTTGTGAAGTGGTGTTTCAAATGTTCATGTATCCAAATGTTTTTGGAACCTGTTTGGTGGGTACTATGGCCAAAAGCACTACAATTTGTTGAAGAGAGCCCAAGTTAAGCTGTATTTGACTGATGTTGGATGCAAAAAACAAATCAAACATGCTAAAACTTCATCAATAAACCATCAAGAAATTGAAAATTTAGCAGAAATCCTGATGTTAAGCATCAATAATAAGCAAACTAGTATGAATACTTTGAGGGTTTTTGCAAATGTCGGATCCCAAAACACGCAAGTCAAGATGTGATCAAGCATCAAACAGCCGGCAAATTGGATCTGAAAGTTTGAGCAGCAAATCGCACAAGTTCTAAAGAAAATGCAAAACTGGAATTGTTCTAATGCCAATTTTTGGAAGCCAAAATCACAGTCTGCAAATACAACCTTAAGGGTGACCTATCTCTGGTAGCTTGCTGAAAGAGGACTGGAGAAGCTGCAGAAATGACATGTTCCTGCAAGACGGACCAATAAACCAGCCGGTGCCCTCCTGCAAAGGGTGAAGGAAGCCTTTGGAATTTCCAATGCCTTAACAGCAAATAGTTTGGCATGTGAGAAGTCTGGTGCCCAGTTTCTCAAAACTTGGAAAGGGCTCTACTAAGCTACAAGCCAAAATAGCACCTACAAAAGAGGGATGATAGAGCAGACATATTTATTCTACTCAAACCAATGATCTGTAATTGGATCAATTACCAGGTAAGAATGAAGTTTAAATCAAATCTATCAACCTAAAAACGAATCAATGATACATCTATTCATCTATACAACTAGCAGATTCAAGGAAAGGCCTCTGTTGCATGTGACCTTTGGTGGTGAAACTTCCAATTATGCTTAGAATCTTTGAAAGGGACCGATTTGGTGCCAAAAGCAGCTCTTTCAACTTGTTATCACGTCCTTGTAGGCCCAAAGAATGAGGGCTACTATTCTGTTTCAACCTGTCCACTCTTACAAAAAGGGGAAATTTGCTGCACCGTTTCCAATTTTGCTTTATGCCATCTCAAATCATGAAATTTGGCCCTAGGCCTTAAATGACATTTTTATCTACCATAATATGCCTTCACATAGACTGTCTTATTGCTGGATTGATCTAATCCCGGTATTATTGCATCTTCTTTTTCAGCAGCACTTTCAAAATTTCTTTTGATAACTTGCGTCTTGAACAAATTCATCCTGCTAAATGTCCCATGAAGAGAAGCATACATAATTATCAATCCACATTGCACGATCCATGACAAAGTGTTGAGATTTGCAATTTGAACCACCATTGTAAGCCTACCTTCTTGCATTTCTTCTTCTTCTTTGAGGGTCAACTAGTGGGGCCCCTCTTCCAATATGTGCTCTAAATAGTAGGAGCCATAAAGATTGGCTTTTACAATTTGGTTAGAGCTTCATAATTGGTAGGTTCTTAAAGGACACTAACAGCAGATTTAGAATACTCAATAAGGTTTAGAACTTCTAATGCTCAAATATTTGGCTATAATTGCAGGTGAAGTCTTGTGGCAATAAGAAAGAGCATTCTCTATGGTACTTATTGAAAACTTTGTTAAGTTATGAGCAAATGATCACACAAAACACAAATAGAAAGAAGGTATTGGCAATGTAAGCAGTAATATGATGTAGAGAAATAACTGAATGACAATATTGAAGTATCTAAGCTGATTGTAATTTGAGCTATTCTGAAGCCACGAGCTCATACGACAAATCATTTAGAATGAAGTTTTGAAACGGTATTTTTACTGTCAGAGGCCCCAAAGTACCCAATAAGAAATTTCTCAAATGAATTCTATATTATTATTAAGAGGTGCAAGTCGTTAAGTAAATTGATCTAGTGTCAAATAACAGCATCGAGGCTCAAGGCCCAAGGACGTGCCAATGATATGCTTGTTACTGGTCATATGAGAATGCGGCTAATTTCCAATATTGCCTCATCAAATACTTGATCCGCAAAAGCAAATGCATTAATATAGAAGGTAATGCGAACAATGTCTATAATGCAATACCCAGTCAGTAGATTGTATAGAAGCATAATATGTTATTTGAATGCAAGATGTGCTGTACACAATATTATATAGCATCTTGACCCTGCCCTTCACCTCCGAAGAAGTGATAGTACGTAGGTCTCTGTACAAATATAGGAAAGCCAAATGTTTATTTATGTAATTACTCTTCAACAGAAGTCAGTCAGGATGTTGTCGTGTTTGGTCCGCTTTATGCCCAATCGAGTGGATGGTCTGACTTTGTGGGTGGACACGTGAAGATTACTGTAAGATTGAAGAGTCTCTTTTCTTATGTCAGGTACCATCTTAGACATAGCATCCATGTATACTATTTCCCATATGTACAGGGGGAAATCAAACTCCAGACCTCAAGGTGAAGAAAGATGTCAGCTACTGTGCCATTTCAGGGACTAGTGTTGGCATCTCCTTCATCATTTACATATTTGCGGTATCTTTTTCAGCATCTACATTGTCGCATCTTATTTGACATGATTTTGTGAGGAATGTACAACATTGTGGCATCATCTTCAGCATGCGTGCTGGTTTTTCTGGTGTCCTGTTCCACACATCACTTTCTAGTTTGGACAACAAGGACAACATTTTTGCTGTAGCGGAAGTTAAGAAAAGAATGTTTACAAATCAGTTAATTGGGGCTCAATAAGATTTTGATCCCAAAACTGCATTTTGTGATTATTGGGCTCAGCATAGCTTCCTGTAAGGTACAGGGGTATATCCAACCCTAATCAGGTAAGCCCTAATTGTAGCTCAAGACTATCTAATATCCCTAGACAAGCCCTCATTTGTGTGATTGTGAGCATTATTTTGTAGGACTCTAGGAGGGCATGCAAGGTAGTGGACTGTTGACTGCTCATGATATCTTTGTTGAGGTTGATAATTAATTTATGGTTTGCTGCTTCATTTTCTCTGTTATTGCATGCTTTTCTGGGATGTGCTAGTAGATATTCCACATAGATCTTCCATTCTTGAGCCTAGCTGGCAGCCATAGTATCCTAATTCTTCTGACTACATGAACACCAGAAATCGTACATGCATGAGAGTAGCCTGCTTTGCTCCTTGAGACTGTTTTTTGGCCATCTGTCTGCTAGCGTCATGGTAAAGAACCTGTATTCTTATGACATAAGACCTCGGCGCTCGCTCTCCCACTTTTCTAGTTACCGTTTCTTCTTGATAGGCCATCTCGTGCTCTACAGTCTAGGGATCTGACCAATCCATCTTGATAGGCCAGCTTTTGACTTCAAGCATGTTGACTGGATGTCCATGGTTCCGGTTGTGTGAAACCCAGTGACGTTTGCACTGAAAACATTTTCTGTGCATGCATTGACCTCTCTTTGGTTTAGTATGCTTGTCGAAGTTCGAATGGAATCGATAACTTTTTCCTTTAAAATTCAAAATTCCCTTAAGTTTGAAATCGAGGCATAGTTTGTTAAGGAAGGGCATGTCGGAAATAGGATAGACAATGTGATGCAGAAACTTCTTACTTACTATTTCAAATCTAGGGGTGACAGTGATAGATCCAGTGTACTGAACTTGAAATGTGCTGCAACTTTAAAGAGTTCAATGATGATGATTATTTACCTAAAGTTCAAATGCAGGCAGTCTTTGATTCATCAGCAGTGGAGAACATGAAGAGATTACTAGAGCATTCTGGTGCTCCTGGGCACATGTATCCATTAGCAGTCCTTTGTCACGACATCATGCCTCCTCCAAATGAGGTATGTTTGAGGGATACTTGTATGGAATGCTTGTATAGGATAGTAAATCTGCAATGATGCTGTAAAACTTGCCCTTATTGGACATACTTCTCAAGCTCGGGAATGATTTTCTCCGAAACTAGAAACTCATCTTAATTTGTGTAGCGATTTATCTCTGGCAATTGACAAACCTACAATTCTCTTAAAAATTGACCAATTCAATGCCGATATTCTAATACGTTCAAGCAAGTGCTTGCCACCATTGTCAGTTATTTATTGGTGTGATCACTTGAATTTCTTTTATCTGCATCCAGGTTCAGAAAGAGATTGGAGAACGGAGACTGTTTGGATATAATGGAGTAGGCGTTTCAGTTGGTCAGGAGCTTGAGCTTACAGATGTCGCTGGTGGCTCTTCAACAGTGAGCAATATTCTGTCTATTTTATGTTTTTAGCTTTGATTAGCAAAAACTAGTTTTGCAATTTACATGCTCCTTACTATCAAGCAATCCTTTAGAGACTTTTAGCTGCATAGAAGCACCCTTTGCCATTATGGCTTGGACAGTGTTATTGATTTTATACCATTTCACTACCAGGCTGGAGACGACTTCACAGAAGTGGCATGGTCTGCGGTTAGTGAGCAATATGCTGTCCTTAGATCTGCTGTTCACGGAGGTAAGGGTTTGGATGCATCTACAACATCCACAACTCTATCTCAACCCTGGTTAGATCATTCGTCTTCTATCTCTTAGCAGGATAGAAAAAATTGACCGTTTCATATTATTTGGTTTTATCATATTTCATTAAAATTATATACATTGTGAATTAGCAGAGAGGGCCAAAGGTCCTAGGAATTCTGTATAGTAGCTTTCATTGTATAGTAAATTTGTTACAGGATGCAAATATTCGATTATTAGATTGTCCTTCAAGTCAATTATGTGAGCTGATACCAACTTCTTGTTCTTATGAACTTTTTGATTACAAAATAATTTAATTGTATCAAGATTTTTAGATGTGACAATATCTTTTTGTTGCATCTTGAAGTCTGGTACCTGGCGTGCTGTTGGCAGTTGCTAAGAGAAGTAAGTTTGTCAGTTAACTCCACTGCAATATCATGAAATCTGAATGTAAAAGTTTTTTTAGTGCTCACTGCTCTTGATGCCAATTACTTTAGTGTACAATTTTGGTTGAGGTTCATATGATTGTCTCCAATGAATAAATACTCACGATTTTTTATATGGACTAGCAACCGTGTCATTAAGAAATTTAGGCCATCTATGGGTTTGGGGAAAGGGAATATAAGCAAGCTATCACTATAGATGAGAAACAAATCGAGTAAACATATTTCTTCCTGCTAGTAATTCTTGAATTTAAAGCTGCTTTGCGTATGGGAATGTACAGCGAAGCTTAATGAAAATCAGTTTGCAGTGCAAGATCATACATTGAAATGTAATCTTGATCTTGATGACTACCATGTCCTTATAATGATGGCCCATAGAAGAAGCCCAAAGTGGGCTTTCTGGACATGGGTCGTGAATCAAGTTTGTTTCTTCAACTTACTCATAACCAAAATGTAAGAGCAAAATTTGGAATGCTTATATATTTTACATGAAAAATGCTTTTGTTTTATAAATCTAGAATGACATCACCATTTGAAGCATGTTTTCAATATCGGATAGATTTGCACATTGACTTGACATGCTTTATTTATAAACACTATAAGCAAAGTTCATGCATTTGTCAATGATTTTGTAAGACATTCATCAACTACTATATAGAACATTGGTTGACATGCAGTCAAAGTATAAGTGTTATGCATCAGCATGATCAACACAAAATTGCATTTCATGCTGATTGACATGGTTTATTTGCATCATTATGAGGAATAACACATCTTTCTAATGCTAAAACTAAATACTGAAGATATGGACCAAGTTTCAACATCTGGTTTCATATAGACATTGCATAGTTTTTTTTAGTGGCATCCAACCTTTATGCCCCAATTCTTCACCCCTATTAGTTCTTCATAGTTTATATCATTCATTCTACAATAATCCTGGTTTTTGGCTAACATTGATCGAAAAGATGACTTTGGATACCAAGCTAAGAACATCAAAGAAGAATCACACAACTCTAGACTCTTATGGGCTTCAAACAAAAGCTACCATACAAAGCTCAAGGGTCTTCATGTGATCAAGCACTTTCGAATGTTTCTCAATCCTGAAAGCTCTCTTAGTCTATACTGACTTAAAGACCAACACGGTCTTCTAGTTTGGATAGCTTTAGTCTCAATATTCAATTAGAAGCTTAGCACTTAGAAGAGGCTTCAAAGTGTTTGTAATTACATGATAGACACATATAAATGCTAGTAGTGGATTTTTTTGTTCTTCTTACAAAGTTGCTTATCCACGAATGGAACTATGCTTTCAATCATTTCAAATTTTCAAATTGGGTAAATCTCAAATAGATTACAAAAGAGTTACAGTACATGCAAGAAGAGTACCTAATGATGAAAATTATTGGAATATTATTGATTGCATCATGGATATCATCACTAAACTTGAAACCTAATGAATCAGTTGAAAATATCTTGCACTTAGCTTTTTCTCTCTCTAATAGATTAAGATGAGAATGCCTGCGTGGCCCCAATACGGCCTTCAATTTTGTGGATTCCCCATTATCATCCACCTTGAGCCGTGGACAAGCAAGAAAGACATCTAAGCAATTGTAGCCACAACTGTTGCGCTCTGTCAGACACGCTGCTTTCAGCATTAGCAGCAATGTTGCATCATCGTCCTACGCTGCAGCAGTCCCACTAGAAGAAGGCTTTGATAGGGGTCATAGTCCCCTACATTAAAAATTTCCAACAGATTGAATCAAACGCGGTATCCAATTCCCAGCCTGCAGACTGGTCGAATCAAGTCAGATTGGAAGAAGATCCAAAGCTGACTCTTCCAGATATGGCTCAAGGAATGCTGCTCGATCCTCTGCCTCCACTACAATTTCTATATGATTCCATCCATCACCCTGAAGCAGAAGAGCGTGTTGATGAAGAAAATGCTAACAATCCGTTGGAGGAAGACGTTCCTTTCTGGAGCTCCGTGAAACAAACGTCGAAAAATTACAGAAATGCAAGATGTAGATCCGCATTTGCTTCTTGACTACGTAACCTCTACGGTTTTTAACCGTATATACGTGAAAACCTGCTAATAACGAAAGGTAACGGGCCTGGGAAGGCCCGTTATCTATTACGTTGCAGCCCAATCAGACTCTCCTGTCAAGAAATGCTGGCTTCTCATTCAGATTCTTCTCACTGGGACGACTATTTGGGAGTATCTTATGCTGGAAGTCCTACCATAACACGAATTTGGATGGCTAACAGAAACAACCCTGCTAGGGATGGCGCTTCCTTGAGATTTTCCATGGATGGTTGAACAGTTGAAATCTGTTGAAGCCAGATGAGCCTAAACAGTTGAAATCTGTTCAAAATAGAAAAGAAGAGCCTCAACTGAACTCAATGCAAAGGCTGAGCGTTTCAATCCAGAGCTTGGCTATCCTATTGTTTGTATACCTGCAACTTCTATGAACAATTCTTAGAATGAGATGAACGGTGAAGAGTTAGAACCATTAGCTACTCATATTAATGATACATTTCAAACCAAGGCAAGCGTAACACAACAGGTGGTCCGCGCTCAAGAATGGTAATGCTAGCACGCCTCCATCCTCCTGCCCATAGAAATCCAGCGAGTAGCCCCTCTGGTGTGCTGCCATTTAGCCTCCATTCCGCGCTGTGATCCGATTGTGTGTGTGTGTGTGTGTGTGTGTGTGTGAGAGAGAGAGAGAGAGAGAGAGAGAGAGAGAGAGAGAGAGAGAGAGAGAGAGAGAGTTCCAAATCAAGGAGGCGAAGATAGACATAGCCCTCGCTTTCATTTCACCTCTGTCACCTCGTGTTTTCTTTTGAAACATATCGTAAGGCAGGCAGGCAGGCAGTAGCAGCATCCTCTTGTTATTCATACTTTTGTTTGATGAGATAGAAGGCACAGCTATTTAGAATTGAGATAATTTCTACCTTACACCTGTTTTTGGATGGAGGTCTGGTATTAGAGAGCTTGGAAAGGATCTAATTATTGCAGATTTACGGATCATTGAAATTTTCACGTGCTCGCATTCTGACTGGTAAAACTTGATAATACAGTCAAGAGGCATCTTCTATCTATCTATCTTCTTTCTTTGTTGCTGCATATTGCAGAATTGCAAACCATATATCTTGCGTAAGAGTTATCAAATCATCTACGACTTAGGAGCCTCTCTTTAGAAATCCATCCTGCGGCAGGCAGCATCAATGTCGGCTTATTTACACCAGATCAGGCGGAGGTATGTATTGAGGGGATATGTACCTTCCAAGGATGAGCACTGGTGTCTTTTGGATCGAGATTTGATGTTATAAGAGCGTGGAAAAGAACATTTCTAGTGAATCTTTAGGCGTTGAGATATGCGGTTGCTCGTATTCTGATCTGCATAGCTTGACAGCCAAACGTCTCTGAATAGACATCATTCCAACATTCTTTCTTAATGGCTGCATAGTACAAATCATACGCTTCCTGTAAAATTTGTCAAACACTTAAAACCGCATCAGTGCCAGTCATGCAACATTATTTCACTGTCAAAATATCGATAGTTCTTCAAGAAAAAGTGCATTGCCACAGCTGTCTATTTAGTCATAAATATTGCCAAAGTTTGAAATGATTTTTCAGCAAGACAATTAGTATCATTTCCAACTGCTCTTATTTAGAAATAATCTTCTATTATTGAGAGTCATAATATTTTGTTTTGTACAGGATTTTGTCTCACAAATTCTGGTTATCCGTCTGACATACTCTTGGAAGTGCATCCTCTTTTATTCTGTGATTGTCTTCTGCACTTTGAATTGTTGTCTAGTTTTGTAGTCACATGTTATGTTTGATAGAGAGAGAGATCTGATACTTGGGAGAGAGAGGAAGATTAGAGGTTGAGGTTGATTGATTCGTACGTGTAAGGAGATGATTGTTTGCAAGAAGACGACTATATTTGCGATAGTTATTACTATCTTGGAGCCATTCGCATCGTTCAGCAGATATGCAGACACGCCTTCTCCATATGCCCAGTATCCGATGAACATAAACAGATAGAGAAAGCAATTTCCTGCTGTAAAATGCATGTAGAGCGCCTTATGCATGTTTCTTATTGCGGGTTCTCTAAATGTCGCCTAAAAGTGAATGTCTGGGTTAGTTCTATCATCATTAATCATTTTCGTAAATAAGTGTTACTGTAGCAGATTATGGGGAGAATACTGTAGTTGAACTGTTTATTTGTCAAAATAATTAATCATAGCACATAAGCTCCTTTCATCTGTTCATACTTCTAATAAAAGAAGAGATTGACCTGTAGCTCAGGAAGCATTCCAATATTGTATATGAAAGAAATGTTTTGAAATTGCAGAGATCACATTGAATAGTTTCACCGTTTTCGTTCCATGGATAGTATAGTCCTTTGGTGTAGTTCAATTATATCTTGTAACGTTCACAGAAGTCAAAGATCCATCCTTGTACTTTGACTTGGTTAAAACAGCCGGCACTCTGAAGACTGAAGAATTTCGAATCGTCTTGTGCAAATACAGTCACTATTTCATGTCGCCTGCCTGCCTGCCCCTTGTTGTCATTGCACCCAAGAGCCGCCTGCTTGCCTGCCCCTTGCTGCCACAGTCTCGATCCACCCCTTCCTCACGATCCAAAGAGAGAGACATGCCTGCCTGCCCCTTGCTGCCACATCCGCGATCCACCCCTTCCGAGAGAGAGTTCAGAGAGAGAGAGATATGCATACCACTTCCTCCCGATCCAAAGAGATTGAGAGATGAGCATTTAGAGAGAGAGAGAGATGAGGATTTAGAGAGAGAGAGATTAGGAAATTAGTTCCATTCATCATAAGGTGATAAGGTAAATAGAAAAGGTGGCTATGTTAGAAAATTGGTTGTCTTGAAAAGGTGGTCAATAAATAAATATGTGGCTATATTGAATATGCACTGCCAAGGTTGGACAGTAGCCAATGTATATGCATGCATGGGGAGGAGGGCCATGCATCTTGTTCTCCCCATACATGCATCCTCCTCCCCATCATGTTTGGTTCAAAAAAGTGTATGCATGGGTGAGGGGAGGAGGATGCATGGGGTCCCTCACCCATGCGCAAAAGCGTATGTAAGTTTAAATATATATATAGACTAGTAATGAGTGCCCGTCGTTGACGGGCAATGGCGGCCGATCTAGGTGCCGATGATTTGGAAATTCAGTATGTCGTTGACGGACGATGATTTTTCGATCTAGCGGCGGTGGTCCCTGTGCGGTCCTTACGTGGCGGTCCTTACGTGACCGCAATCGTTGACTTTGCGGTTCTTTGCGATGAAATGCGGTCATATGCGGTCAAAATGGAATCCTTTGCGGTGTGAGGGATCCGAGTGAGTGCGGTTTGCGGTTCGTTCAAAGCATTTAGGCTGCATAGGGACTGTGATGGGCATAGGGATAGTGATGGGACCGTAATGGGCTGCATAGGGACTGTGAGAATTGTGAGTGACAACATTTAGGCCGCATTTAAGCCATTACTAAGTTCTGCAACTCATCGTCTATCACAATAGCTTACAGATGGTTGATGTGTCTCACTCTCTCTCTCTCTCTCTCTCTCTCTCTTAGATTTCTTCGGCTCATTTTGAAAA
Source organism: Diphasiastrum complanatum (assembly GCA_029204225.1). Classification (NCBI taxonomy): domain Eukaryota; kingdom Viridiplantae; phylum Streptophyta; class Lycopodiopsida; order Lycopodiales; family Lycopodiaceae; genus Diphasiastrum; species Diphasiastrum complanatum. Next base: position 47,418,228 of record CM055100.1, on the reverse strand, counting down.
GGTGAGAAACATTTGTCAACGATTTGATGTTCTAATAATAATGCTAACGCAAGATACGTTGCTATAATATTATGCTAGGGCAAGATATGTTGCTAACGATGGTTCAACGATTGATGTTTCAACAATGGATGTTTCAATGATTTGGTGTTATATCAATGATGGTTTCTGCTATAACGATTTGGAGTTATAACGATGGTTCAACGATGCCATAACGATGGTTCAATGATTTGGTGATTCGATTTGGTGTTATAACGATGGTTCAACGATGGATGTTTCAACGATGGATGCTATAACATAATAACATAATTATTATAACGATGGTTCCAACGATGGATGCTATAACATCCATATCAGTGCTTGAACGATGTTTCAACGATGGTTCAACAATGGACGCTATAACATCTGTATCAGTTAAGTATAAGGGAGAGAGAGAAATGCACCCAAGTTTCTGCCCTAGAGTCTTTAAAAAAATAACCATGTTTGATGCTGCTTCATATTTGAATGGGATGGCAAAGGAAGCTTCTTCAGTTGAATTATTATGAACTTGAGTAGTTGCAGTTGGGTAATTATTTGATTTCTTGCAACTACTGATGGATAGTCTCCTCTTCTTCACTGCCCAAGTGTTATTGTTGCGAATATCCCCTGTATGTACATGATCCCGGGCAGCGTCCATCTTGGCCTGCCTGATAAATTGCACCAACACTTGGAGATCTTAAAACAACATTAAATAAACATTAGCATCAAAGCAAAAAAATGTTTATGTTCATTGCTTGATTAATGTTTGTAAGAAAATTAACATTTTAGCAGCAAAAACAATGTAATAATGCAATCCCTTTAAAAAACATAAACAATTTTTAAAATAAACAATGAAATCTCATTTGATGAAACAAAGATACTTTGCATTCATTTTTTCAAAAAGTACATCGTTTTTTGTTTTTTTGTTAAAGGTTTGAAACAAAGCCCCTTCCTTCTACTTTCCTACATTAAAAGAAAAACTACATTAAACATAAGAAGTGATAAAAAACTTCTTAGTCATCATCTTTCGAATTAGAATCATGTTCAAAAGCTTGACATTCATCGTCATCTCCAGACATCTTTGCTTCCTCGCATCCCATTCTTTCTTCACAAACCCTGCTTCACAGATTTCTTCACTTAACCTCTCATCTCCAACCTTTCTCATTCTCGCTAATCGGAGTTTTGTTAGTGACATTTGACGTGCTACCTCTGACGGCTGATGACGTGCTACCTCTGACATCTGATGATCTGGTGGCCTTCCTGCCATTTGCATCAGGAGCTTCAGAAGATTCTTGCTTGCAGCAAAACGTGAAAGAAATATCAACCTGTCAATTCTTCACAGAGTAGTAGCAGTGTGTTACAACCATTAGCGAATTTGGGCTCCACAGTGTGTGTAGAGTATTTCATGATGGTTGCTGCAGCAGACAGGGATGAAGTTAGGATAGAGATATCTGGGATAGTTTTGAGAGCAAAAAAAAAATAGCTTCAAAATCTGCATAAATTTAGAAAGTTTGAAACATCACATAGCACAATAAAAAGCAAAAACAGATTGCTTAGAAGATGATCCAAATGACTTTGAAAAATGTAGTTCCCGTTGGGTGATAAAATCTGAGAAGACATGAACATGGTCAGAAGAAGGCAAGGAGTTCTTTGGTGAGTGCACTACGATCCATTTCCCAGTAGGGGGACTGAAAGAGGAACTACTCCACCAACTACTGCTCTCTGCTTCTGGATACTCAATCCTGGGCACCGTAACCATTCTCTAATCTTCCTCACCATTTCCACGTAAAGGTGTCCCAAACGAAGGCCTCTTTTCCAATGATATTACTGGAACAAACTTCCTGATCGATGAGTTTTGGTTGACCCAATTTTGATCCAGCACACTTTTGGGTGAAAGAGACACTTTCTCTAACGTAAAACATAAAGCGGCTATACCTCTTACACTCTCTCAAGAGAAAGCCTTCTTCAAATTGCATTTCATGTGGCGGGGGAAGGACAGCACCGTTAGTTGAGAGAAAGCCTTCTTCAGATTGCATTTCATGTGGCGGGGGAAGGACAACACCGTAAGTTGAACCAACATGAGACTGTTCCGAAAATCCGAACAAACCAGAGTCGTCTTCAGCTCCAAAGGGTTTACCATTAACCTCACACAGGTGAGAAACCTCCTCTAGAACCATATCCCACATTCTGATCCGGCTCAAAAGAGCCTTCATACGAAGCAGCACCTTCAAGAGTCTGCAAATGTTCGCTAAACGAATGCTCTTATGAAGGAGACCTATCGAAACCACTATCATTTTCTACTTCCTTCGACTCATCCAGAAGGAGAAAATGATCTTCCGAATATATTCGATCTGGAACGCGAAGCCTTCGCAAAAATCAGCCCACGAAAATTTAGCAAAAATTTCAATGCCTTGGCGAAAATACCTCGAAAATTTTCACGTTTCGAGGTATTTTCGCGAGGGCATTCAGATTTTCGCAAAACTTATTTTCGCAAAGGATTTGTTGATTTTCGCAAAGGCTTCGCGAGGATTCACCAAAATTTGCGATATTTTCTTGAAAATGGGCGAATCGTTCGCGAAATTGGCCCACGAAATTTTTTCGCGAAAATCCCGATGCCTTCGCAAAAATACGTCGAAAAATTTTGTGTTTCGAGGTATTTCTGCGAGGGCATTGGGATTTTCGCGAAACCTTCACGAAATCAATGGCCACGAAAAATTTTCACAAAATTTTCGCGAAAATCTCGATGCCTTAGCGAAAATACCTCGAAAATTCTCGGCCTTAAGTGATTTTCGCAAAATTTCGCGACATTGGCTCTCCTTGGAAAATTTCACGAAGTTTTCGCGACATTGGTTGTCTCCCTCAAGTGTCTCCTTTTTTTTGAGAGTCAGTGTCGCTAAAATAACTGAAGCCTTCGCGAAATTTCCTTGAAGGCTGTTCGAGAAAATCCCTGAAGTCTTCGCGAAATTTTCTCCAAAATAACTCGAAACGCGAAAATACCTCGAAAAAAATGCGACACTGGCTTCAGGGAAATTTTTCGAGATATTTTCGCATAGCCTTCAGTGATTTTTGTGAAATTTTCGTGAAACCTTCAGGTAAATTTTCGCGAGATTGGCCCTCCCCCCTCCAAAAAAATCCGGGGCATTGGGATTTTTGCGTTTCGAGGTATTTTCGTGAGGACATTGGTATTTTTGCATTTCGAGGTACTTTCGCGAGGGCATTGGGATTTTCGCGAAACCTTCGCGAAATCACTGCCCACGAGAAACCTTCGTGAAAATTTCCCGAAGGCGGTTCGCGAAAATCCCTGAAGGCTTCGAGAAATTTTTGCCAAAATGACTCGAAACGCGAAAATACCTCAAAAGAAATGCGACACTGGCTTCAGAGAAAATTTTCGAGATATTTTCACGCAGCCTTCAATGATTTTCGCGAAAGCTTAGGGTAAATTTTCGTGAGATTGCCCCCCCCTCCCCCCTCTCGAAAAATGCGAGGGCATTGGGATTTGCACGTTTCAAGGTATTTTCGCGAGGGCATTGGTATTTTCACGTTTCGGGGTACTTTCGCGAGGGCATTGGGATTTTCGCGAAACCTTCGCGAAATCAATGCCCACAAAAAATATCGCAAAATTTTCGCAAAAATTTCGATGCCTTAGCGAAAGTACCTCGAAAATTTTCGGCCTTCAGTGATTTTTGCAAAATTTCGCGACATTGCCCCTCCCTGGAAAATTTTACGAAGTTTTCTCGACATTGGCCCTCTCCCTCAAGTGTCGCCTTTTTATCGAGGGTCAGTGTCGCAAAAATAACTGAAGCCTTCGCGAAAATTTCGCGAAATTTCCCTGAAGGCCGTTCACGAAAATTCCTGAAGGTTGCGCAAAATTTTCGTGAAAATAACTTGAAACGCGCAAATACCTCGAAAAAAATGCGGCATTGGCTTGAAGGAAATTTTTCGAGATATTTTTTTATAGCCTTCAGTGATTTTCTCGAAAACTTTAGGTAAATTTTCACGAGATCGCCCCCCCCCCCCCCCCCCTCTCCCCCTCTCCAGAAAAAGGCGAGGGCATTGGAATTTTCACGTTTCGAGGTATTTTCGCAAGGGCATTGGGATTTTCTCAAAAATTTCACAAAACCTTCACGAAATCAATGCCCATGAAATTTTTTCAAAATCTCGATGCCTTAGCGAAAATACCTCAAAAATTTTCGCCCTTCAGTGATTTTCGCAAAATTTCACGACATTGGCCCTCCCTAGAAAATTTCGCAAAGTTTTCACGACATTGGCCCTACCCCTCAAGTGTCGCCTTTTTTTCGAGGGTCAGTGTCGCGAAAACAACTGAAGCCTTCACTAAAATTTCGCAAAATTTCCCCGAAGGCCATTCGCAAAAATCTGTGAAGGCTTTGCGAAATATTCGTGAAAATAACTCAAAACACGAAAATACCTCGAAAAAAAATGCAACACTAGCTTCAGCGAAATCTTTCGAGATATTTTCGCTTAGCCTTCAGTGATTTTCGCGAAACCTTCAGGTAAATTTTCTCGAGATTGCCCCCCCCCCCCCCCCCCCCCCCCCCCGTCTAGAAAAATGCGAGGGCATTGGGAAAAAGCCTTCGCAAAATTAATGCCCACGAAAAACTTTCGCAAAAATTTCGCGAAAATCTCGATGCCCTCACAAAAATACCTCGAAACACGAAAAATTTTTGAGTGTGCGAAAGGAATTGGGATTTTCGCAAAAGTTTTTCGTGGGCCAATTTCGCGAAGGCTTCACGAGGATTCGCCAATTTTCGCGATATTTTCGAGGCCTCCCCTCTAGAAAATATTTTCAAGGTTTTTTCGCATTTCGAAATATCTTCGCGAGGGCACCGGGATTTTCGCTAAATTTTCGCGAAGCCTTCAGTGATTTTCACAAAACCTTCAGGGAAATTTGGCGAAATTTTCACGACATTGGCTCTCCCCCTCAAGTGTCGCCTTTTTGTTGAGGGTCAATGTCACGAAAATAACTGAAGCCTTTGCGAAAATTTCGTGAAATTTCCTTGAAGGCCGTTCACGAAAATCCCTGAAGGCTTCGCGAAATTTTCGCTAAAATTTCGATGCCTTCGCGAAAATAACTCGAAACGTGAAAATACTCTAAAAAAATAATTCGAAGGATTGCCGAATTTCACGAAGGCTTCGCGAGGACTCGTTCATTTTCGCGATATTTTTGAGAAAATCGGCCCACGAAAGGTTTCGCAAAAATCAAAATGCCTTTGCGAAAATACCTCGAAAATTTTCGTGTTTCAAGGTATTCTCACGAGGGCATCGAGATTTTTGCGAAACTTTCGTGAAATCAATGCCCACGAAAAAATTTTCGCAAAGATTTCGCGAAAATCTTGATGCTCTCGTGAAAATACGTCGAAATTTTTCAAGGTATTTTTGCGAAACCTTTCGTGGGCCGATTTTCTTGAACGATTCGCGAGGATTTGCCAATTTTTGCGATATTTTCGAGGCCTCCCCTCCAGAAAATTTTTTTGAGGTATTTTCGCGTTTCGAGGTATCTTCGTGAGGGCATCTGGATTTTCGCGGCATTGGTCCTCGGAAAATTTCGCGAAAATACCTCGAAAAAAATTGACTCTCGCTTCGGGGAAATTTTTGGAGATATTTTCTCGTAGTCTTCAGTGATTTTCGCAAAACCTTCATGGAAATTTTCCCAACATTCCCCCCCCCCCCCCCCCCCCGCCCTCCAGAAAAAGGCATCGCCCGTCAACGAGATACTCAGTTTCCAAATTATCGGCCGTCGCCTATATCGGCCGCCTATGCTTGGGGTAGGTGGATGCATGGGTCTTCATGCATCCTCCTCCCCACACCCATGCATACCTTGGTATTTGCAAGTTGCAATGCAGTCAAGGGCCCATTTAAATATCAAAGAAGTGCGAATTAAAAACGTACCCTTCAAATGTGAAAGCTAATATATTTTGATTATAAGTCCTATGATGTGATTGGCATGTTAGGTGTAAATTCAATCGAAACTAGGTGTGACTAGCTAGACTTTATGCTCCAGAGTCTACATTCCAAGTCCAAGTGGTAATCCACATTAAATGGGCTGTCAAGTTGGCCACTCTGTAATTAATGAGTGATCATTGGGCCTTAAATTTTCATTATGTGCTGCCAATGGTCTAGGCATTTGCAATAGCACACCCACTCTCTCTCTCTCTCTCTCTCTCTCTCTCTCTCTCTCTCTCTCTCTCTCTCTCTCTCTCTCGATCTCTCTCTCTCTCTCTCTCTCTCTCTCTCTCTCTCTCTCTCTCTCTCTCTCTCTCTCTCTCTCTCTCTCTCTCTCTCTCTCTCTCTCTCTCTCTCTCTCTCTCTCTCTCTCTGGGATTGTGACCGATTGATGAAGCTCTCTCATGACTCTCTCATCTGTGGATCGCCACAATCGTTTGGATTCTTGAAACTTTTCATTTGATATGTTAATCTTATATCGCATCAAATGGACCTTCCTCGCTTTGCAGATTCACAACCACTTTGTAGAGCCCAGCAGATTCAGTTTGCATCCAATACGGTCAAATCACTGTGACACAGGTATGTTAATTAAGCATCTGATAGTTTCTTGAATGTATTTTCAAACATCTGATATGTGCAACGTAATTTGAATGTTTAAACATCTGATGTGCATTGTATATGATATGTGAACATTCTTGAACGTTATTGGATTCTTGAACGTAATTAAGCATTTGATATGTAACTGTATTGAATATTCAGATAATCATATTGAATATCTAGATAAACATCAGATAAACGTCATCTAGTCCCCACACTCAAGACACAATTTTGACGTAGCTACTATGTACTCCTTCCAATATTTAGAGGCAAAAAGAGAACGCAATTGCAGTAACTCTGGCAAGTCAGCAGCTCTGGGTGCAACATATATTAAACTTGACACCGCTTCTTTGAGGTCCAATGGGCAAACTCTACAGATTGGAACGTGTAATATAAGCACCACAACACAAGCTTGAGCTCTAAAATGAAGGGATTCTTCCCCCATTACCTTACATTGGTGTTAAGCCACTGCTAGCTAAAAAGTGGAAAGTAGAACATACACTGAAACTAGGATGGTCCTGCAATTCTGAGCATGTGGCATACCTGTTGACCAATTTATGAACTTGATGTACATCAGCTGATCTACAAAATTTTCTTCGATGTAGTAACTCACAGTTCCACAAACTTCATTGTTCGATTTGTTAATTCCTGGCTAACGAATAATTCTAATTACATTTTTATTCATGCCTCTTCTTAAAGGCTATCCAGGTGCAGGGAGCACACTCTTCTTTGCACCTCTCCCTCCCAAACCTGCTAGAAAGCTCTCTCTCTCTCTCTCTCTCTCTCTCTCTCTCTCTCTCTCTCTCTCTCTCTCTCTCTCTCTCTCTCTCTCTCTCTCTCTCTCTCTCTCTCTCTCTCTCTCTCTCTCTCTCTCTCTCTCTCTCTCTCTCTCTCTCTCTCTCTCTCTCTCCACGGCCTCTACGGAAGAGCGTATCAGAAGGGTCGGCAACGATGCAAAGATAAGGTAAGCTCACGCCAGAGGCCCGAGCGTGAACACGATTATCTCAAACCTGAGCAAGAGCTTGGGAACGAGCCATTTTTTAAGAGGAAAATAATAATAAAACAATATCCACTAAAGAAACACTATTACCTTATTTGCTTTGTACAAAACAAAAAATTAAATAAATGTGCCCCAACCTACTCTTGCCCAAGGTGTTGCTGGAGGGGATTTTTAACCAGCCTAGGAGGGTGAATCCTCCCACAAGAGGCACAATTAGGAGTTTGTTTGTAGAAGATTTTTAACCAGCCCAAGAGGGTAAACCCCCCCACAAAAGCCACAAGATGTTAGTAGAGGATTTTTGGCCAATCAAAATGCCCTCCCGCAGAGTCGCAAGTACCAAAAAGGGCTACGCCGACCTGTTCTCTACAGTCCTACAACAATGAGAGCTAAAGGGGTGGCCTAAACATTGTAATTATAATTAATATCAAGAACGGAGTGAATGTGAAGTCGCATGGAATAGAATTAGATAACAGGTGGGTAGTATCGTACAAAAGATGGTTGACACTACATTTTCAGTGTCACATCAACATAGAGATATGTGTACATATACGTAGCGTGAAGAATTTGTACAAGTACGTGTACAAAAGGAACCAGATATGATTACGGCAGTGGTTGTGGAGGGTGGTGGTCAGACATTTGCGCCAGTCAATGAGATAGAGCAATTTTTGAATGCTCGATATTTCTCTGCGAGTGAGGCTTGTTGGCGATTGTTTGGGCTTTCTATGGGTGCTCATAAGCCAGTTGTGACTTGACTGGCAGTTCATCTGGCAGGACAGGAGTTGGTTTACTTTACTGAGGGAGCCGATTTAGAGGAGGTCGTAGAAGGTCATTCGAGTACCACTTTGACAACTTTTTTTGAACTGAATAGAAGTGGCGATTCAGAGGCCCGAGAGTTGTAGTACCAAGACTTGCCACAGTTTTACGTTTACAATAGGAGAGTGCCGAAGGTGGACCCGTAAAAGCAATGCACAGTCCATTCCGGCCATTGGACGTATGTATTTTGTCCATCCATCCAAAGGAGAGCGATTTTATTTGCGAGTTCTTTTGGCTCATGTAAGAGGTGCAACAAGTTTCGAGGACTTCCGCACAATTGACAGTGAGTTGTTTTCGTCATTCAGAGATGCTTGCAGGCATATACTTCTTATCAACGACGAGATGGAATGGAGTAACTGCCTACTGGTGGCGGTGTCATGGGGGACTCCGTTGCAACTTCGTCTCATGTTCGTTGTATTTCTTTTGACGTGTGCCCCTTCCGATCCATTAGATCTTTGGAAGAGTATAGAGCCCCATTTAGTAGAGGATTACGAGGAGGAGTTGGGACAACCAGTAACGTACAAGATCGTTACTGTGAGTCAGATTTTGGTAGATAGGGCTCTTCTAGATGTGGAGACGCACATGCAGGCATCGGGAAAGTCATTGACAAATTTTGGCTTCACACTTCCTGAAAGCGATGTTGAGTTTTCTCCACTATTTCGTGAGGAGATATCTCTCGATGAGACCCTTCTAGAGGTAGAGGCTGACATTGAGAGATTGAATGTAGATCAACGCATGTTTTTTGACCGTGTAGTACGTGAGCATGTGGTACGAAGAGTGGGTGGAGTGTTCTTTGTAGATGGTCCAGGTGGTACAGGTAAGACGTTTCTCTATAGTGGTATGTTGTCGTACGTGCGTGCATAAGGTTGGATAGCACTGGCAGTTAGGATTCCTCCGACGGAATTGAATGAAAGCTCGACCTGCAACATCACGAAACAGTCTCCGTTAGATAAGCTTTTGATGGCATGTCGACTCACTATTTGAGACGAGGCTCCCATTTGATATAAGTGTGATTGAGTGTGTGGATCGATCTCTACGAGACATATTGGATATTGATACTCCATTTGGAGGGATTCCGATCGTTTTTGGCTGTGATTTCCATCAGGTGTTCCCAGTGGTGCGACGAGACAGTCGTGCACAAATTGTGAGCGCTTCACTGAAGTGTTCGAGTTTGTGAAAATATATGGAGGTGCACAAACTGTCATCGAACATGCGTGTTATGGGTGTGGAGGGAGCCGATAGGAACGAGCAGTCGAGGTTCGTAGAGTATTTATTGAGTATTGGAGATGGTCGCGAGCCCATGTTCGTGCATCGTGGCTTGGATTTGATTTCTTTGCCAAAGTGTATGTGTCTAAGGATGCGGAATGTGTATGAATTCACTTTCCCCGATATTGCACGACGATACATGGATGTTGATTTTTTAAGAAGCCATGCAATATTGACTTCGTTGAACGAAAACGTGGATGAGATCAATTCGAAAGTTGTTGAGCAACTACCTGGTGATGCTTGCACATTTTATAGTGTTGAGAGCGTGGTTGAGTGTGATGACTCTGGTGTGTACCCAGTGGAGCTTTTGAGCAGCTTGCAACTGAGTGGATGTCCTCCCCATAGATTGGTGTTGAAGGTTGGCATGATAGTGATGTTGTTGTAGTCTATCGCGTCGCACAAAGGATTGTGCAATGGTACGAGACTCATCATTCGTAGATTGGGTAGACAAGTCATAGAGGCAGAGATAGTGACCGAAAAGAATATAGAGAGTAGAGTCCTTATTCCACGTATCCCTATAGTGCCAAGCGATTCGAACATACTGTTTGAATTGCAGAGGGTCCAGTTTCCTATCAGAGCAACATTTGCCATGACAATAAACAAAGCACAGGGACAGACTATGGATACGATTAGATTGTATTTGCCTCAGCCTGTGTTTAGTCATGGGCAGCTGTATGTCACACTTTTGAGAGTGCGAAATTCAGCAAGTCTTCGTGTGCTGATTACTGACAAGAACAATCGATTTACGGATGTGGATGGAGTGGCGAGGTACACTCAGAACATTGTGTATTCAGAAGTATTGTAGTGGTAAGTTTGAAGTAACGTCCTATGGTTTATGGTTTTGAGATGCAAGGTACAGTTATTAGAGTTAGAATTGGAGTTAGACTTAGCATTTGGGATGTAGGGTAGAGTTAGAATTGGAGTTAGATTTGGAGTTAGACTTAGTATTTGGGATGTAGGGTAGAGTTCGAGTTAGATTTGGAGAGAAAAATTTGTCAAATTTTGTACACGGAGAAGTTTGTGTAGAAGGAGGTTCTTGGATATAGTTATGGAAGGCCGTTGAGTGTCTCTTGGTTGAGGATTACGTTCACTAATTTGAGGTTTTGGAGGGTGGAAGCGGTGAAAATGTTAGTAAAGTTGTCATAGATAAAGCTCTATGTGACATGGAAGACATAATGCAAGCTATGAACTGTACCAGGTTGATGCAATTGGTTATGTTAGTAATGTTGTTTCTGGTGAGTTGTTTGTTGTTTCTGGTTTGCAATTGTCGAATGCAGAGTTATCATATGTTGTTAAGATTATGTGTTGTTGTATGTACATTTTTTTTCTGACATTCTTGGTGGTGTTGCAGATGTCGAAGATCTACATAAATCACAGGACTTTTGTGCGAGACTTGATGGAGCTATTTTGTTTCAGTGATGAGGTGTCTTGCTGCTCCAGTTTGTGGTTGATAGAAGCTTACGCGGAGTTCATATTCCAACAACAAAGGAGAAGATGTTTTATTCCAAGAGAATATCAATTCCTATTAGATGTAGATATGCTACTCAGTAATGTGGCATATGTTTGGAGACATGTTAGTATTGTTAAACTTACTGACTTTGAGCCAATGTTAGAAAACCTGGTGTATGCCCAGGTATTGGTTTCTGATTTATCAAATGACCTGATGTCTATTTCTTAAAAATATTGGAATATGAAATTGTTGTTGTTTCAATTTTTTGTAACAGTTTGAGTTTTTGTGATGAATGTTTTTCAAACCCACACACTGAATACACACACAGACACACAGGCACACACATCGTTGAATAAAAGTAAACACACACACACACACACACTTACACACACACATACACATTCCCTGCCACCTTCGACCACCCGCAAATTTTTGTTCATTAGCTAATGGTGGTCCAATTTGTTGAGAAGCCAAAATGTGACTTTCACGTCATCCATTCTAATCTAATTTGCCATGGAGCATTTATTCTGGTGCAACACAAAATCCTAAGTAGTTGCTTCATTTTTATATATTTCAAAATTTTCTTTTTATTTGGGAGTGTATCATTGCATTAGTTTATAGAGGAAAACTTAATTGCCACAAACTTTCTTTAGGTTTGTGCTTGCAGATAAACTATTGATAGGAAGACATTCTTATTTACATTGATTGTTGATTCACAACTTGCTCAAACAAGTTTAATTTGCTCAGATGTTGGAGGTTTCTTTATCATCAGTCACTACTATGATTTGCTTTTCTGAATGCAAGAAATCATCATATATCATGAAGTGACTCTAATCAACATACGCTTTGAACTTTGACATTATATAGATTGAACTACACTAATCAGAAATAAGAGAGTTGTGTATAATATCAATTTCAAGTGTAAACTTTATAGTTGACATAGACTTTTTTGTGTTTATCATACATGTCATATATACAAATGTATCTTCCAAATCATCGACCGCCACCTAGATCGGCCTCTGTCAACGACGGGCACTTACAACTAGAAGAAGGCGATCCAACCTTCTCCCTCATTCAACCATCTTCCAAATCATCAGCCGTCACTAGAGAGAGAGAGAGAGAGAGAGAGAGAGAGAGAGAGAGAGAGAGAGAGAGTTTTGCGAATTTTTTTCGAAGGACTCGAAAAATTAAATTCTCTTTTGAGTCGTGAAAAATTCTCTTTCGCGAATTTTTCGTGAAAAAATCTCTCTTTCGAGTCACAAAAAATTTCCTCTTTCGCGAATTTTTTGAGAAAATTCACTCTTTCAAATCGCGAAAAATTCTCTGGCGCGAATTTTTCACGAAAATTCTCTCTTTCGAGTTGCGAAAAATTCACTTTCGCAAAAAATTCTCTTCTTTTCTTTCTACGATGCGAAGGACTCGAGTCTCGAATTTTTTTTCCGAAGGACTCGAAAAATTCGAGTTCTTAGGAAAAAATCGAGTCTTGAATTTTTCGAGTGTCGAGTTTTTCCGAAGGACTCAAATTTTCGAGCCTCAAACTATCGACTCAAATTTTTCCGAAGGATCAAAGGACCCTTTGTACTGTCACGTTGAATTTTTCAAAGGACTTGAATTTTTTCGAAGACTAGAATTTTTTCGAAGACTAGAATTTTTTCTCAGACTCGATTTTTTTTTCAAAGACTCCAATTTTTCAGAAGACTAGAATTTTTTTGAAGACTCAAACTTTTCCGAAGGCTCGAGTTTTTCCATGGACTCGAATTTTTCCAAAGACTCGAGATCAGCCATCTTCCAAATCATCGGCCGCCACCTAGATTGGCCTCCGTCAACGACGGGCACTTACAACTAGAAGAAGGCGATCCAACCCTCTTTCTCATTCAGCCATCTTCCAAATCATCGACCCTCACTAGATCGTCGGCCGCCATTGCCTGTCAATGACGGGCACTCACAACTTGTGTGTGTGTGTGTGTGTGTGTGTATTTAAAATTACATACACTTTTGTATGCATGGGTGGGGACCCATGCATCATCCTCCCCTCACCCATGCATACACATTTTTGAACTAAAAATTTAAAAAAAGAGGATGCATGTATGGGGGGGGAGGAGGATGCATGGGTCCTCTTCCCTATGCATACATAGATTTTCCACTCTCTCCAATACATGGAATCCGTCTCTCTCTCTCTCTCTCTCTCTCTCTCTCTCTCTCTCTCTCTCTCTCTCTCTCTCTCTCTCTCTCTCTCTCTCTCTCTCTCTCTCTCTCTCTCTCTCTCTCTCTCTCTCTCTCTCTCTCTCTCGCGCGCGCGCGCGCCCCCCCCCCCCCCCCCCCCTTTCTACCCCACGCTACTTCGAATCACCCTGTGCCCCGCCCTGTTCCCTATGCCCTCATGCTACCTCTCTCCCTCTCACACTACCTCGAATTACCCTACCGTTTCAAAGGAGATCACAGAGGTAAGTGCCTATGGGTAGCCAGTGGAACGGGTGATCATCATGCATGCATTACATAGTCTGTTGGGAGGTGTAGCAAAGCATAAGAGCTTACAGATCTGAGTTTAGCAGAAGGTCATAGTCGATTTCGGCTGTCTCAACTACGATAGCTGCTCTTGGTGGGTATTCAGCCTTCGTCATAATCATTCAGGCAGCTCAAAATATTTGTGAGGCAATCTGTCATATGTCATCATTTCATACTAGATGCCAGCAAGCTCCTCAATAAAGCATTCGTGTGTGCAAAAGGCTAAGTCCAGAGCTCTTGCATTTGCCATGGAGGAAACAATGGATCCATATTCCCCAAAGAATGGCATAATGAAGTAGGTTGACGAAGTGTCTCAGTTCTTATGCATTTGTGTTGTTCAGTCTGAGAGAGAGTAAGACCCACACTTTGCACATCACAACAAATAATGAGATTTGTGGAGGAGGTCTCAAAGGGTAATGAACATGAGTCCCTTCATCCATAAACAATCTAAGCATCTCCTCTTCACTTAAAATTTCCATCTCAGTCCCACAAAATCAAGTCCAAAGCCTAAACTAGCATCTCACATTTCCATATGGAGCACGATGGAGCACATCATAACAACTCCAAAAGATTTCAGCTGCTACAGCTGAATAAAGATCACAGAAACTAAAACACGCGAAGGCGGTTGGCTTATTCTATAAGAACGTCTTCCACATGCTAACAAGTTCAAGTGTTGATGAGGATCAAGAGTGGGATCAGTCAAAATTCAGTAAAAAAACGGTCAGAACTTCGGACGGGAGGTGTCCACAGGTTTGTGGCTCGACATGAATCCACAGGACCATTTGCAGCTCAATCTCAATGTCATTTGTCCGGAAACGCCCTTTCTGTCGGGGGAGGAGAGGGGGAATGCGTCCGAAAATGCCCTTTTTGTCGAGGGGAGTGAAAAACAGTCAAAACCTCGAACAGGAGGTGTCCAACTGTTCGTGGGCTCGACACAAACCCACAGGACCAGTTGCAGCTCAATTCCGATGTCGTTTGTCCATAGACGTCGTTTCTGTCGGGGGGAATGCCACTAAATGGACTACTTTCCAACATTCCCGAAAATTGGTCCAGTGTCGCTGAACGGAGTCCATTTTTCAAACCGTCTGTTTTGTCCTATGCTGCACGCCGAGATGAACCCGCAGCACTAAACCGGACTCCAAACGATTCAGTACTCACAGCGAAACATGCATCCAAAAATGTAGTCCTGGGATTCTAGGCCCGTCGAGCCAGGAATTGGTTAGATTAAGTCAAAAAGGTCAGAACTTTAGATGGGAGGTGTCCATAGGTTCGTGGACTCGACACAAACCCACAGGACCATTTGTAGCTCAACTCCGATGTCGTTTGTCCAGAAACGCCCTTTTTGTCGGGAGAAATGCCACTAAAGGGACTACTTTCCAACATCTTCGAGAATCGGTGCAGTGTCGTCGAACGGAGTCCATTTTTCAGAATGTCTATTCAAACGGTTCAACATGAAATGTGCGTCCGACTAGAGACCCTAAATGTAGTCCTGGGATTCTAGGCTCGTCGAACCAGGAATTGGTCGGATTCAATAAAAAACGGTCAAAACTTCAGACGAGAGGCGTCCACAGGTTCGTGGCTCGACATGAAACCACAGGACCATTTGCAGCTCAATTTCAATGTCATTTGTCCGGAAACACCCTTTCTACCGAGGGGAATGCCACTAAATGGACTACTTTCCAGCATCTTCGAGAATTGGTCCAATGTCGCCAAACGAAGTCCATTTTTCAGACCGTCTATTCTGTCCTAAGCTGCATGAATATTCGCTATCAACCAAAGGTGACCACCATCTCTATGTAGTCATACTCTTGAGAGCTTGAAAAACTCTCATTGATCAAGGAGTACCGAGATGAACCCACAACACTAAACCGGGCTCCAAACAGTTCAATACTCACAACAAAACATGCGTCCGGAAACACAGTTTTGGAAATCTAGGCCCATCGAGCCAGTAATTGGTCGGATTCAATAAAAAACGGTCTGAACTTCGTACGGGAGGTGTCGAAAGATTTGTGGGCTCGGACACGAACCCACAGGACCATTTGCAGCTCAATTCCACCACCGTTTGTCCGGAAACGCCCTTTCTGTTGAGGGGAATGCCACTAAATGAAGTACTTTCCAACATTCTCAAGAATTGGTCCAGTGTCGTCGAACGGAGTCTATTTTTCAAACCGTCTATTCCGTCATGTGCTTCACGCCGAGACGAATCCACAGGATTAAACCGGACTCCAAACGGTTTAGTACTTACAACAAAATGTGCATCCGAACCAGAAACCCTAAATGCAATCTTGGGATTCTAGGCCCATCGAGCCAAGAATTGGTCGAATTCAGTCACACATACCCACTTATATATATATGTAAGGGTGATGTTTTCCAATAATGGCATTAAAACTTTAACCATTCACTTTAACACACTTTTTTTATTACATCAATGGTAATTATCAATCATTCCAACAAAGATCAAATAAAAAGCATTGATTGGCTATACCATCATTATACCACCATGCAATCATTTGGTCCTTTGTTCATAGAGGTTTTCACCATACATGCCCTTGTATTAGAAAACACAAAATGAAAAGTGGTCCCCTTAACGAATGGATGTTTTATTAGGTCGAACATTGCTAGTGCTTGCAAAGAAATGTGTACCCATGGAAGGGGTGTATAGTGTTTTGTTTTTGTAAATTACTATGGCCAATTGATAGACGATCCTACAATGTGTGTGTGTGTGTGGGGGGGGCACAGAGAGAGAGAGAGAGAGAGAGAGAGAGAGAGAGAGAGAGAGAGAGAGAGAGAGAGAGAGAGAGAGAGAGAGAGAGAGAGAGAGATTTCACATAGTCCCCCTTGACAATTCAAGACCAAATCCTTTGAATCCTTTCGTCTTATAGCATAACATGTTTACACAAAGCTGAATAAAACTTACAGCACAAAGTACCATAAAGTGAAGCAAATTTTAGAAGACCCCTGCCACCATCCCACAAAACACAACCGCATGAGTTAGTTCGGTGAGGAAGACGGGTGGTATAGCTGAGCATTAGTTGTCATCCATGTCTGAAACAAGATTCACTATCAGCTTAAGTGAAATGTATAAACATTAGTCCAATCTTCCCTACCAAATTTTTTTTTTTCACATCGTAGGTCTTGCCCTTCTATTACCGTATCAGGGCATCTGCCATACTGATCCGTACAAGGCAAGTGTACCTATTATTATACAACAATCACATAGCATAATACGACGAAGCCATAATCAAACACTACCAATTGAAAAGGTATAGTTTGGCCATAGGAGTCGGTAACAGAGCGTATCCATGTTTTAGTGCAACAAGTAAAATGTGTTATTTCTCGTGGGTATCAGAGTACCTCCATACCATTTTGACCCCTAAGACCAGTCTATTAGTCTCATACGAGTGTGGTACATACTGAGCAAATCCATGCTTTCCAATGCCACTAAACTTTCACTTATACTCGTAAATACGTAAAAGCCCTTTACATCCATGTGGGTAAGGTTGTTTATATAGAGTTTTCTATGGTTATAAGCATTGATAGTACCCTAAACAGTTATGTACTTGTAATGTTTAGTTGCAACCTGTTTATCAAACCACTATTAAAGGAATGTTGTGAAGTGTATTAATACAAAGCAGCACAGTTTTAAGCCTAAATGGAACACATAGAGTTTTACCCATAACCATTCCATCATTCGAAAGCTCATATAGGTAGTTGGGGTTTGCATGAAGTTATACCTGAATGCGTGTAGTAGGTTTTTCTTGAGAGGTAGTCATGTTCGTGATTCCCAAGTTGAATTCGTAATACCTTCTAGAAGTAACGTATCTCAAGGTAGATCGTCGATTTGTAAGAGCAATACACATTTGCTAATGTCTACTTATTTCGGTAACAAGAATCTGTAGATATTGATCACATTAAGTAGTAACCTTATGATCTTATTTACTATACTTCTCACTCAAATATAAGCAAAATTTTTGTGTATGCTAAATTAGATATAAGAACATACCTTTCTAGAGAGCTTCGTTTACAATTCCTTACTAGGCAAAGAAGAGCCTTAATGTGTAGAAGTATGTAATCGTGCTGTAGCATACCGGGATATGGGTGCCCATACAATGTATGCATAGTAAGACAAGCATTCATTAGTATTGATCAAACAACTCCCATACATAGGCAACGATCTACCGCTGGCTACATTTTGCATCATTATGTGATAGATAACCAAACCAGTGACCAACAGCTATAAAAATTCATCTTTTTAGGTGCACATTTCCACCAACAAGCAGCAATGAAAGTCTTGATGGAAACTACTCAAAAAATGCGGCCATCATAGTCAAATGGAGTCCATGAGAGAGAGAGAGAGAGAGAGAGAGAGAGAGAGAGAGAGAGAGAGAGAGAGAGAGAGAGAGAGAGAGAGAGAGAGAGTGTACACATGTAACTATTAGTACAATGAGAAAGATAGCCATCGTATACAAAAACAATTATTATCCACGTGTAGAATTAGTCTACTTATGACAATTGACAATTGTTGCTATATAAGAGAATTGAAATATTAAAGAATTACGTATGTTACAATGTCAAGGCATACAATATACTAACACGTCATACTATGTTTGATGATATTTTAAAACAATTAGGTTTTCCTTGCAATTAAGTACAAATTCATCAAATGACATGTTATTTGAAATCCATGTATTACTAGGAGCATGTGTAAATTAGTTCAGTACTTCAAAAAGTGATCGACACAAATCTCCAAACAAAAAAAGACATAAATTTTGTCATTTATATTAGGATTTTTTGGTGTAGCTAATAGGTTTAACCATCATCTAATAGAAAAGCCGTACTTTCATAAAAATGTGTTTTTTATCTATGTCACATGAAGTGTGTGAACTATAATAAGGTTCATAGAAAAATCCCAAATATATTTTATCTTAGATAAAGAAGCATAACAAGTTGTGTGACCTAACTACATTTTTATATAGAAGTTTTAGTTGAACCATCATGTATATGGTTATATACGATCTTGTAAAGAAAGACATCAAGGTGTGCAATATACACAACTTTTAACCATAGAAGCTATGTTGCAAGTAGAATCATGACAATGTTGCAAAAGTGATGTAATTAGGGTGAGAGAGTTGATGCATGCCAAAGTTTTTGGTTCACAAAAGTGGCTTATACCTAATGTGAAACAAAGAACATATAAGAACATGATGTTCTTTAGTCTTCATAGACCAGCTATTAATTACTATACACCATGTACATAGTAATACAACACCATCCTGAAAAAATCTGTTTGGCATCTATTCCTGAACAATAGAAAATTTTGGAACTAGAAAAATCTGTTTGGCATCTATTACTAGAGTGTCCAAAATTTTACAAGTTCTATTCAAAACTCTCCACCTATCATAATTTTGATGCCTTTCACAAAATAAATTATACCAAGCTGAAACTTTGTGCATAGATTCAACATATCAAACCAATCATAGTTTGTTTTCCTTTTAAACAAGCTTGTGATTTACTAGTCACATGCGTAAATTTCTGGCTATTCTACTGCTCATGCTATTGATGCTACGATTACCTTTAGCACTTATAGTTCCGCTTTGCAATGGGCTAGAGAAGCCCTATTTCAATCACTACAATTGTGAATTTCTAATGCATGTTTTCCTGAACAAGCTTAAATAGACAAGCACTAACATGCTTAGATTTTGTTTTTGATGCTAGATCTTTAAAAGTCAAGAGTTTCTTATAAATCAGTGTCGCACGCCCTTCATTTCAATATGCACCTTTTCTGAAATTATGCTTAAGAAGCATGTAAAGTAGGGTATACCTCTGATATTTTTCAAAAAGCCATTATGATATCAAAGTACCATTTTGACAATAACTGCAATTGATTTCACTGATTATGTTGCACTTTGCAATCTTGGGTGGATTTAAGTATGCCTTCAAAAAAACATTCTTAAAAATCTACAAGTAAATAACATCACCAATGAGAGAGAGAGAGAGAGAGAGAGAGAGAGAGAGAGAGAGAGAGAGAGAGATTCTAGCACTCAAAAAGAGAGCATGGAGATTTCCCATCATTCAGAAATGGGAATATAGTAAGAGGGGAAAAATTTAAGCAAGTGAAAGATAAGAGAAAAGACCATAGATTCCTTCTACTAACAAGATTAGAAGTCATTTCTGTTCACATGTCTTGATTCTCTTGTGGCATGTATCTGCTTACAAGCATGTGTTTGCTTTGGATGCTTTATGTATTTGCGTAAGGAAGAAGATTTGTCAACCATCTACTTTATTAATTGATATCTAGTTATATGTCTACGTTTGGTTTAAGGTTTAGTTTAAGAACACAACTCTTTTTAACAATAACCTAGTGGTAGGGTTGGATCAGGGTTTACTTTAAGAACACAGCTCTTTTTAACAATAACCTAGCGGTAGGGTTAGATCTCATGCTCCTTTTTGGTTATGAGTTCCTACATGACAATAATGTTGAAAATCGATCTCTAGTCTACCTTACCTAATGGTTTATGGGTATTGATAAAGCACTCATCCTCAGATAAGATCCGAATCATAATATAATATAATATTAAGTTTATATATACGAAAATAGAATTCTCATTTTCGCACTCTACAAAGGAAATTTTTAAGATGAACCTTTTTTAACGTGAGCATGTTAATGCGGGTAATGCATTGAACTTCACAACCTGACTATATAATTTGATTATGTTCTAAAAGGATGGATCGAATGTCACCAACTATTAACGTCATCCACAATTCCTTCTTAATATTATTGTTTGGATTTTAAGATATGGTAGTGTCTACTGAATGAAATTACCAAATTGGAACTTGCGATGTGTATGTAGTACATGCATGAGGGGCCGAAAGAAAATAAATGCATGCTTGTTTGTTTGAATTTTGCATGTTACCAACAAATTATTATATTTTGTTGGATGATTAGCGTCCTTAAATATTCTCATTACATGCAAAACTATTCAAGCAAAGAGCAAAACATTTGAGCTATATGCTTGAGAAGCATAGCAACATTAATGCTACAACTCAATTGTTCTAGCATGAATTCTAGTGATGAATGTTCTCCATGCAATTGGGGCATTATGACCTCCATAAAATGATACAAACAAATTGCATGCCCAACCTACATCCTAGCGGATGTACTCAATGAATGACTTTGCCAATTGTCAAGATTTCATTTCAAAAGAATAATATGCTTTTGAATGGAGTAGTTACTTGAAATTGATCATTCTTGATGTTACATGAAATATGAGAAGGTTTAAAAAATATACATAGGTTGAGAGGAAAGAAGAATGTGCATGCATGTCTATTGGCACTATGAAAATCAGCTTGTGCATGCACCTTTGCACATCATGTCTCTACTACAATTATTCGTTTGGAGAACTCTAGGTTTGAAAAGGTCACTTGAGAGTTTGAAGTGATTGGGTTTATCCTTGAAAACCAAAAGACTCAAAAGTAATGCAAAGTACAAAGCATTTCAAACTAATTGCTAGGTATTATGGACAATTCAAAATAGTGAAGCTAGTTTATTCTTTAGCTTATCAACTAGAAATATTCAAAGAAGTCATAATGCATCTTGTCTATCATGTGAGCATACTTATAATCAGTGTGCAAGAAGGAGATTCACTTACTTTTGGAAGTAGCAAGCTCGCTAGAAGGAATGCAGGCTCAGCTCCACACCAAAAAAGAGTCGAGTGCTAGCTCATTCATGTATAATTTTGTAGGTGTTGGTCTGAACCAATCTTTCCTACTAATCAATATGTTATGGTATCCGGCCTTTCTTCATTGTAAAACAAAATCTAGGTAAGGCTTTTGGCTGCAATGTAGGTTTGTGCTAGTTGTGTTTATCAATAGCTGAATAAAACATTTCATCCAATACACCTTGGTCTTTGAGTAGTTTGTTTGTTGAAAAGGTAAATCACAAATTAATCGTGCTCGCGAGTTGGCTAGGAGCTTAATGGAGAGTTTCCCTAGCTTCCCTTTATGAGGACATAAATGTATCTAGGGAGGAAAGAATGTTACATCAAATTGATTGTGGTTGATTAGCTCTAACCCTAGGCCAAGGTAACCTATATGAAATTTGTGGACAACATAAATTAACTAGACATAGCTCTAGTTGATTAGCACATGCAAATGCCATTGGAATTACAGTTGATTGGTGGTGAATAACTATTGGATGGACATCAAGAGTGGGGTTGTACTATACATGCAGTAGTATGGGATAGGCATGAATTGAAGTTATTTTTACTTTGAGGGTATGGGCCATCGAAACTATTAATAAATTATCATTCCATGTTTGGGGTATTGAGATTCTTCATGATTGGTCCAGTACTAGGACAAGGCATCTCTTGGATTGAAGGTGGGCTAAGGAAGTATAGGATGCCATCGCTTATTTTCTAGAGATTGATCAGTTCATGGCATAGTTTCCCACTCGAAAGGGTTGAGTATGGATCTACTCTATGGATGGCAAGATAGTCTAACATCTAGTTTCAATCTTGCAAGGGCTTTCCTTAACGTATGGTTAGGCATTGACTAACTCTTGCTAGCTTCTAGTTGGCTAACCATAACTAGTGTAACCCCAAACATAACCTCTCACACTCCTCCTATACCTCCCTCCAAGCTCATCGCTCTACCAAACTCATGCGTTGATGATAGGGCTGCAATCATGTTGGAACACACTTTGTAAGATTTTTCACAACATTTCAAAGTGCGTTTTAATAATGTTGATTTAGTAGAACATTGTTCTAATGCATCTACTATCCAAATTATTACTTTGTCCTTGGAATTTGGTTGCATGTGCATATAATTTGGTATACTTTTTATGTACACCAGAGTTAGGTTCTATCCAAGAATAGAAGTACATAAAAAGTAGGAGGGCCCATAGTTAGATAACTTTACCAAGGAGGATAGGTGCACACTATTGTGTTGTTTCTACAAGATTCTACCATGTGCAAAACGAGAGCTAAAATGAAGCTAGGTCATTGGGTGGATGCTTGTTAATGTATCGAATTTTGCCCTACACATGGTTAGCAAGTCGATAACGTAGTAGTCTGCATTATGAGACTAGCAATGCAGGGTGTTACCCTATGTCTTAGAACAACATTCACTAAAAGCAAAAGCAAAATAACAAACGAACTAAATACAAGGAGAAGAATAAGAGAAAGAATGATAATTGATTTATCACCTTGAGCAGTGGTAAGTAGTTTATGCTACGATAACACCTCTAATAAAGGAGAAGCTATTCTACAATAATGATAGACAATTTTGAATGCATTTGTTTCAAACTTTCAAAACTTTGATTTGATACATCATTATATACAAAAGCATTACTTGCTTACTCAAATTTTATTGTCCGTCAATTGGAATCATTGAAAGAGATTCATGTGTAGATCCTATGAAGAAACATGAGTTCGTTTGACACATGGTAGTGGGAAATAACTATTCTCAACCTATTACTTTGCTATAGATTGATCTTGATCGTGTAGACGATTCTGGTATGTGCAAACCTGGTCAATTTATGTTAGAAAAGATCACACTTGAGGCTTTGAGATGAGCTTCTTGTCTTAAAAACCTCTAAGGCCATTTCAACATTCTGCTTGTGTTGTCAAGATTCTTGCTAGGTGGCAGAAAATCAGAGTTAGAAAATGTCAAGCTCGACAATTAGGGATAAGGCTTCTTGTTTTGAATCCCTCTAAGGCCATTTTGTCATTTTTCTTGTGATGACAACATACTTGCTAGGTAGAACCATCTAGAAAACCCAGAACAACTCTCCTGAATATGATGCAAGACATTAAAAACCCTTTCCGGAATATGTAGAGTAAATCCTTCTATATTTGTGCAAACACTCACTTTTCTGATTCAAACATGTATCATGTGGCACTATTAGAGTACCTGCCTATCAAACCAAAAATCATAGCATAAATTTGAAGCTCTTAGAACCACAAGAGACTGGAATGCAGAAAATTAGAGCATCTGACACATAACACAAAAGGCCAAGAATTGGCAGGAGCAATTGACAAATAGAATAGCAAAATGTTTAAACATAACCTTACTGTATTTATAATGATCATAAGTTGGTGTTCCTATACTAACAGCATCTAATTTGCAACGATTGGTATGGGATTCCTAGAGTACAACAATGATTTTTGTAGCAGCTCAAGACGAACTAAACACAAATGAAAGGCCTTTAATAATCTTAGACTACAACAAAGCTTTAGTTACTGATGTAAACATCATATCGTATGAGTTGATAACACGATGCTACTCCATAACAAAAAGTTACATTGCCTCAAACAAACCCTAGAGTTATAATCCTTGCAAAATGCTGCATTATTATCCGGCAGAAACTTCAAAACCCTAAAACAGAACTTGCCCGATCCTAGGATGAAGCCGAAGTTTTGGAAGCATCCGTTAGGTTTGAAATTGGTCCTTGAAGGATGTGAGAGCAATCAGTGTATGCAGAACCTAATCCCATGCCGGCAGCAAACGCTATGGTCGACCAACGTGTGACGGGGCTGCGAAACAAGAGAAGGCCTGCGAACGATCCTACTGCTGATGAGTAAACGAACCTGCGGATGGCGAGATCATAACAGGCATCCCATTTCTGCCGCTCCTGCTCCAATATGCTTGATTCTCTCCCTTTCTCCGCCCCATTACTGCTCTCGGAAGCCATCTCTCTCTCTCGCTCGCTCGCTCGCTCGCTCTCTCTCTCTCTCTCTCTCTCTCTCCTTCTGGACTGTTTCTTTGGGACCCGTTAAAAGGGTGTTTTATGGGTTTATTTTCCCAAAGAGGTGTGTGTGTGTGTTATGTTCCGAGAACCGTGGGTCTTGGGAACCGTGGAAGGAACCGTACGGTAGTACGGTTCCTCTAATTAATTAATTAATTAATTGATTACTTAATTACCAAATTCACAGATTTCACAGATGATACAAATTAGACAGATTTCACATGATGTACAGATGATTTCACAAATGATTTGAATAATTTGACAAATGATATAGATGATTTCACAGATGATGATTGACAGATTTCACAGAATTCACAGATTTTTTTTGGCCCTTTTTTTGCATATTTTTGGGTTCTTTTTGGGGGGGAAACTAAAAAAAATTTGATTAATTAATCAATACGGTTCACCATGGTTTTGGGCAAAGAAATTTAAGAACCGTACGGTTCTCAAAACCGTGGTGAACCGATAACGGTTCATTAATTCTATGGTTACTATAGTGTTCATTATGCATTTTGAAGGAAGAAAGAGCACCTAAATTCACTTTTAAGAGATCATATAGAAGCAAACATCAAGACACTCATACAAGATCTAGATCTATATTTTTTAGATTTCTAGGGCAAGCATAGCTATGGATCTGTTGTGCAACACAATCTCTTGTTTTGATGGACAAATTGGAATCCTGGATGTTTCATGAGCAAAAATCATACAAAAGTCTAAGGATGTATTCTCACTAGTGGCAAATTTCCATTTGCCTTTGTCTGTCTCTGACCACCCATTTTTTAAGCCTTGGCAACAGAGATGACAGACTTTGGTTTCTCACACACCTGGTTGGTAGCATTCAAATGGAGAGCAACAAGCTAGTTGGTCAATTTGAAATCCTATCATGCCATAGTCCAATTTTCTTAAGGTGCTCTTGGCAACTCGGCATGCCAGGCGACAACTCGGCATGCCAGGCAATGTCCCATTTCCAAAAAACCGCTTTCACTTGTCCCTCGTCACAAGGGGTCTGTGTCACCTGTGCCACATGATGGCAACTAGAGATAAGTTTATCCATAAGGGCATGGAACAACTTACTTGAGGTGACGATCTCGTTACATGAGACCGAATGTCGGTTTGGAATTATAGATCATCCATGTGCTAATCTTTCATTAGTACGGGCCAGCCCTTGTCTATTGACCTACGGTAGTCCACGCAACTAATGTGTGCCAATGGTTTGGACATGACCGTGTTGGCGAAGGTGAACCCACCTATATTATGTATATGGAGTTAGATCTCCAGCAAATTGGCATTCATTTTTATCTTGAGAATGGAGAGCACTTATCACGTGGCTAGGCCAAGACAATATCTTAGCCTCAAGATGCAAGTATATGAGGGTTGAAGGTAGGATGCCATGGTATGGGGAATCATCGGAGACTTGAAAGTGCTTGATGGTGTTCTATGGTTTCAATGCACGTGAAGAAGATGGTAGTATCTCTATGGATGGGCGGTAACAAAAGCGTTCGTCACCTAATTGTGTAGTTTATCTTACTTTGGTTAGTTTCAACAATGGAAGTTCATAACATTTGGTATCAGAGCCTTTCATCATCATGTTTAAGGTTGCACTTGTTGTAAGTCTATTTTCGTTGGCTTAAACTTCATGGATGTGTGCTTAAAGAGCTTGTATTTTATGGTCATAAAGCTACGAAAAAGTCACTTTTCTGTTCGGTTGAAATATTGTGCGATTTAGATAGAAAACAAGCACAATATGCATGCTAAGGGCTTGAAATTTTTTATTGTTTTTTTCTTTTTGGTAGTCAATTTCCTATTGCAAATTTTGTAGAAACCATAGTTGTTTTTCACCTCAGATTTTTAGCACATATAATGGTAATAAAGTCATTTTTTATGATAGAAAAAAAGAGCCAAATTTGACTATCTTTTGAAACTTTTGGGAAGCCATAACAAAAAAATTAATTTTTTGTATGGTTATTAGTGCTTGATTAATGGCCAAAGAAACATTTCCCCCAACCTCTTTCCCCATCTAGATCCATATGAATCCAAGGTTGTAGAGGTCTATGCAATAGCAGACAAGGAGGAAGTGGGCGAGAAATATGAAACCCTTTTGCATCCATTCAGTTGTGTTGCATGCCTATGCAGCTAAGTCCTAGTAGTGGGGGAGTACAACCTCCTTTGCCCTATCGTTTGCACTTGAAATAGAATTGAGCTCCCCATTCAAGGTAACAAACTGGGGGAGAGGGGTTACACCATACCTTGCCCCAACCGTCTCTCTTCTTGGGTGGCAATCGTCGGAACGAAGGGAGTACAAATTGCAACCTCTTGAAACTCTAAGTTAAAATAAAAGTTTTATCTCTTAAACTTTTTCTATTAAGTTTCAAAAAAATCTAAATGTTAAAAGAAAAATGAGTTAAGGAAATAGACAAGATGATTGATATATCATGAGAAGCTTTGCCTTTTGTAGGGCATTCAAATCATTGAAAAATAGTAATAAAAAAACCTAGAATTGTAATTTAGAAGAATAAAAAATACAAAAACTCTTATTACTCAAACTAACCTCAAAATTAAAACTTAAATTTTTTTTAGCAAATCATCAAAATAGGTTACCATTATCATGGCAAAGCTAGCAAGGTGATCCACACATCACGAGAGGCTTTGCATTATGCAAGCATTGAAGGTCAAACAAGGTGATCCACACATCACGAGAAGTTTGCATTATGCAAGGCATTCAAATTGCTGGGGAAATAGAAAAAGAAAACAAAGATTGCATCTAGAAAAAGTAAAAAAAATTAAGGTCTAAAACTCATTTGAATGCTTAAACTCACCTACGAGTGATAGCTCAGCTTTTGGCAATTGTCACAATAGCTAAAAACTACAAAGAGCTTTTGGAAGGAGGAGGAGGGCACTTTTGTAGATATAGTAGGCAGAGGAATGTATCATCCCTTCTCATCTTTGTCTCACAACACCATGTTCAAAGCTTGAAGAATTCTTGCAATGTAACAAGTTGTAAGCTTGATGAAAGAAAATTCCAAATGAGGAAAATCCACCTCCCGCCACCATCATGACTACGTTGTAACTCCTATACCTATGACATGTGCTATGGTTGTAGCGGGTTTTCCTATCCACCTTTAACCCTATACCCTAGCACATGTAAAGCATCAAAAGAAATAGAGGATTATATCTTGTCACGTGACATTCGTTGTCATGAGAGCGATAGCATAGATCAGATTCAAGCACATGCTTATGATTCAACATCTAGCACTACGATCACATTAACCCCAATCCCACTCAAGATTAAACTTACTTCTCTCTCTCTCTCTCTCTCTCTCTCTCTCTCTCTCTCTCTCTCTCTCTCTCTCTCTCTCTCTCTCTCTCTCTCTCTCTCTCTCTCTCTCTCTCTCTCTCATGTCCATGGCTAGTCAGTAGGATTCAGTATACTCCTAGTCTTGGATACACGGTACTCCAGTAAATCAAGCTGTTAGTTATGCCACGTCATACTGGATGTGACATATCCTTGTGAGGCCCAAAACACACTAAATGGAGTTTAGACAAGGTATGAGACAATGTATGCATGTGTTGAGTTATGAATAGCAATTCTATGAATAGGTGGTCCATGCTTAGGACTCTATTCTAGGTGAATCTATGTATAGGGAGCTTAGGGCTATGCATGGCTATGTGCCCAAGTTGCTTTTGGCTCTATATATTGGGTCCAAACTCCCCCTACTCCTCATTATGATCATTGATTCATTGCCAGGGTTTCACTCTACCTTCATGCTTCTTATTCCTTGGCTTGGGGGTGAAGCTTCTAGAGTTGATTGGTTGCTTCTACTTGGTTGGGTGGTTGCTCCATAGTGTGTTTTCCATTGTGTTTTGTCTTGTAAGCAGGATCTTTGGGAGCTTCCCTTTTATTGGTAGCAGAGCAAGGTTTACGAAGATTGGAGAACATGGAGAAGGGCTACCTTGCATCAAAATTTCGGATTGGATCCATGGGAATTCTCTTCTAAGGTGGATAGCAAGGTTGCAAGTGGGTGTACTATCTCGATTTCAATTTGCATGTTGCTAAGATCCATTACTCTTGGGACTCTTTGTGGTTTTATGGAGAATTGTCCTTGAAGGCCAATTTGTGATGCTTTTTTGGAGCTTTTTCTTGTGTAGATCAAATTTTTGGTAGATCTAAATTTTCCAGCAAGTGTACTTTCGTTTTAGAATTCATTAATGATGAAATTAATGATGCATGTCGGTTCTCTCCAATGATTTATGATTCTAGACTATGTTTTGGTCAAAATTGCTTGGTTTTTCATGCTTTCTGGCACAAAATAGATAGTAAGAACCAAAATCCAGCAAGATTAGATCAATTAGATGGTTGTAATTCTGTAGATTGGTTTGCATGTGTTGGAAAAAGAGTTGTATGTCATGAATTTCCACTTTATTATAATGAAAAAACCAAAAAATAGCCAAAAATCATCATTTTTGTTTGTTTTTTCATAAAGTTGGATAGTAGGTGGCTGTAAAACACCATGTAGAGCTTGTAAGTAGGTGAACCAAAGTCTTTTGCTTTCCCTGAAGTTAGAACCAAGAATTCCAGCAATTGAACTTGTAGGAAGTCAAAAAAGTTCAAAAAATGACCATTTTTGGTGATTCTTGGGAGGTGGATTTCTCCAAATCCATAAGGAGATCATTCTGGAATTAATAACAACATGATTAGCATTTTCTTTTACCTTCCCAGCAAGCTATCAGACCTGTAAAATGATGGTCGGTGGCTTATGCACCATCTCCATCAAGTTTGAAGCTATTTTGACTTCTACAAATCAAGAAATCTTCGTTCTCAACCTATATTGCATCTTAGGATCAGTATGAATGCTTCATGGAAATCTAATTGATTTTTTAAGACTGTTGGTAGCATCAATTTTGGGCTAGGATGGGTGTTTGCACATTTTTGCATGATTTTGTCTTGTGGAAATGCGTCCTACTACAGTTTTTATGACACTCTGATCTCGCACGTGTGAAGCCTAGGTGGTAAGCTGATGTGGCAAGCATCTTGTTCACTTGTCTCCCTCTGTACTGAGCTTTATAAAACCCAATTTGGTGTCCTGTAGCCAAAGTTATGATCATCTGAAGTTTTGCAGTTTTGTGATTAAAATTGGCAAAATTTGAAATTGATTTGATGGCATGCCAGTCATTTCCCTAATTTGTAGTACTGTGCTTGCATGGATTAGTTGCATGCTGATTCTCAGAGTGATTCTGACATGCATGAGGGATTTACAATCGATTTGAGTGGTCATACGCATGTGCTCTGACAGTTGGGTCACAAATCATGTTAATGGCTGACAAATTTCGTAAAACTGAAGTTTACGTAAAAAATTTCGTAATGACGTTTGTAACTGATGTGTGCTTTGCATGCCAGTTTGACATTGGGTTAGTAACATTAGGAATCGGACTGCGTTTCGATTTTTTCGATTTCGATTGCCTTTTGTTCTAATAGTATTTTCGTCAGAATTTTCGAATTACGTAAAATAAAGCAAAAATTGAGTTTCCGAAAAAAATCAAAATTTCGGTCATTTTTTCGTTATCTATGGAATTGGCTTAGATTAGTGAATTGATCAAACTGAGTTCATCAATCAAAATTGATCACAGTGTTTTCACTAAGTCTAAATTATTTTTTGGTGATAGATAAGTTAAAATTGATAGAAGGAACCGCAATGAAATTGCCGACAGTTTTTACTGTACTGTCATTTTTTTAACTTTTGGAGTTGAAAACTCCCAGATTGAAAGTTAAAATTTGAAATTTTTTCTTTTTTGTTTAATTTCATTTTCGTTAGAATTTGAAATCAGTTACTTGTTTGATAGTTTTCTAATCGATGTTGATCGCTAGAAATCAGTCAAGTGAACGTTTGTGCAAGATACTCCTTAAATTTGAATTAAAATCATCAAACAATATGAAATGACCAGATTGAATGAGTGGCAATAGTATTTTTTTATCTAGACAGTAAAACTGACAGAGTATGGTTCCAGGATTACTGAAATCCTATTTGTGGAATTCCATTCATGTCATTTCATATTCTGTGTTTGGATAGGTTTTGCAAATATTAACGGAGTAATGCCAAACCAGTCAATAAAAAGAAAAACAGTCCAATTTTACTGAAAAATTTGTAATAATAGGAATAACATAACTAATTTCATTTCCAGTAAAATCCTATGGTTAATTATATTCAAAAGATCAGACTAGTATTGTTTCACGTACTAGTAAATGATTTTTGATATATCGGATATCCAGCCCAAGTATAGGAAAGAAATGAAATTGTTTTGGACTTTTTCCTACAGTAATTAATTTTTAAACATTTACTAATGTCATTACGTCTTCTTGGTACCTTAACTGAAATAGATTTTCAGGGAATTGAAAATTCTAAGGAGGGAAGAAGAGTGGACATCAGAGGTAGTAAGTGTGATCGAAAAATGTATTTCGCAGTTAGGATTTCGGTAATCCCTATAAATAATTGCTTAATACTGGTTATTAATTTCCTGGGTAGAATTCATTCATTTGATTTCGTAACTGATATCTTTGTAACCATTGAGTTATCCACAGTTTTGGATGTCAATTGTGATGTTAGAAGTGGAATCTGATGTCAAATTTCAGAGTTTATGGACCGAAATTGATCTACAAATGATCACAAAGAGTGATTGGTAGCTTGGGATCTTGATCTATATCAAGACTAGCTTCCAAATCTAGCTTCTACTTGACAATCTTTGTGTTTCCAAGCAAGAACAATAAAAAAAGATGATCCACGGCTTCACACGTGTGAAGTATAGCTACTGTACGGCCTGATAACAGAGAAATAGTTCACTTATCATTTACAAAGCATTCATCCATAAATAAAGTGCTTAAGAGAGTCAAAACACAATGATAGCTTCACAAACCAAGATTTCTCATCATTAGCTCAATAATGGATCCATCATGGATCAAGTACAAATTCACCATAATATCTCTCTAAGCTACATCCAGCACGTGTAGGACAGCTATACTTATCCATATCCACTTTGGATAAGATCTATCAAGTTTGCCACATCATCCATTGGTGGTTTGTGTTGACCTTCTAGATTCCTACAATCTAGGATCTAATCCTATAATTTAGGAGATGTCATATTAGACTTAAATGAAAGCTAATCAAAATAGATCTGAATATTAAAAGTGTCATTTCACACGTGTGGATAGGTCCTCACACGTGTGGATCCACATAGATGTCTAATATTCATCAAAAACCATGTGAAAATTGCTAAATTCTAACACTCCTCCTCAATTTTTACATGATACAACTATAGTACATCTATCTACAACACCTAAGGCTGATCTTAACTTGATAAATGAAGCCTTTGGCAAGGCTTTAGTGACTAGATCAGCAAGGCAATCTGAAGAAGACACATGATGTAGCTTGATCTCCTTTGCTTGAACCTTTTCCCTCACAAAATGGTGAGCAATCTCTATGTGCTTGCTCCTTGCATGGAATGTGGGATTGGTTGCTAATGCTTGGCGTGATTGGTTGTCACAAAATATTGTTGGCTGCTCCTCGGCCTCCATGACTTGTAATTCCACTAAAAGCCTCTTCAACCATAGAATCTCCTTTGTTGTGGATGTTAGTGCCTTGTATTCCGATTCGGTTGAAGATAGAGAGATAGTATCTTGCTTTTTGGAAAGATTCGGTTGAAGATAGAAAGATAGTATCTTGCTTTTTGGAAAGCCAAGACACTATGCCATCGCAAAGAAAGGTAACAAAAGCACTTGTGGACCTCCTATCCACCTTATCACCTACAAAATCAGCATCCGAATATGCCCTTAAGGCTAGATTAGATCCATCATATAACAATAAGTGGGAGCTCGTGGTACTGATCATCCCTCTGATCCCACATGTGTGAAGGTGCTTTGTCATATGATGATTCATCATGCAAAACTGACACTTGGACAAAACCTTCTATTTTGAACACTTTTGGTCCATTTTCCTTCTATATGGAGATCTACTTGGAAATCTTCTAGAATTCAAAATTCGCCTACTTCAGCTTATTCCACACGTGTGAGCTGTCCTCTACACATGGGATATGACACCTAACCAAAATATTTGGCTCATGCAATCAATAGATTGATGCCATGTGTCATATATCTAGAAAACTAGTTTTCGGCCTTTTTAGCCACTAGAACTTGAATTAAATCATATGTACAACCTATATGATTATGGTACATGATAAGTACACTATTTTCACACGTGGGAACAGGCTGCACACATGTGTGTTTATCTATATACAAGATTTTTGGCCTCTACCAAACTTATTTTTGCATTTTTCACACTCCTCCTCAAAAATCTAGCTTGGTAGATCTAGCTTGATGGAAAACATGATGATCTTGAACTTGACTCCATGGGCTGAATTGGTCTTTGTTGGTGTGAAGATCAGCCAATGAGCTTGATGTTGATCTGAAATCACCATATCCATGATAGTGCTTCTTTGATGTTGACATCTTTGATGAGCTTGAGAGTTTTGCACCATCCTAGCACCTCCAAAATCGATTGCTTCCAATTTTCATGTAGATGCTTGACCTTGAGGCTTGTTCCTTCACATGAGATATGCTCCTCTTTCCCTTGAAATTTGAGCCACATGGGTTCAGCCATGTTTCTTGAGTTTCTTTTTGAAATCACAACTTGAGAAGGTCTCTCCTCCTCAATCCTTGACACATTTGAACCTTGAATGACTCCTTAAGATCCTCTTCATGATGCTCCTTCTTGATGGAAATCCGAGACCTCCATGTCTCATAATGATCACAACAAGTATGACCATTCAATATGCACTTCCTATGATTATCAAGATTACTTATGCTAGAAACATAAGTCCAAAAATCACCACAACTTGGCATGATTTTTCCAATATTGAAATCAAAAGGTATCTCCATCTCAATAAGGCTAACTACTTGCTTATGGATATAAGTGTCCACTTTGGATGCTTCACTTATTCTCATAAGAAGTTTACAACTTGCCTTTAGGATTGAAAACATATAATTTTCATCTTTATGAATGAACACATCATTCATGATCTTATTGAAACCAAAAGATCCTACATTATGAAGATATTTCCATTTCCTTGACTTCATAACTAATGTAAGCTTACAAGGAAAACATATTTTGCTATCTTCTAAGGCATCACACTCAACTAGCATTGCCTTAAGCCACCTTTGAGATACAAAAATCCCTTCAAAGGAAAATAGATCTTCATAAGTTGACATGAGAGCATAAATGAAACTATTTTCATTTTGTGATTGATGCTCCTTATTCTTGATTGATATCTCTTGGATCATAACAATAAGTCTGAACTTATCTAAATTTCCAAGCAAAATACTTTCCAAGGACATAAAATAAATCCAAGTTACTTTTATGAAAGTGACATCTATCTTTGCATCTTGAACCAAACAATGCACTTCCAAATGAAAAATTTCAAAAGATTTGACATGTGTTGTGATGGACTCTTGAAGACAAATCTTGCAAGTCCTTGTGAGACTCCAAGCCTCATTCACCTTTCCACAAAGGAAACACCTTTCCTTGGACTTGTCCTTCTTGTATTTGCATTTTAAACTTGAAGCTCCATCCTTCACCTCGGCCCCCTTGCCTTGGTTCTCCTCGGATGGATTGGTCTTCTTTTTGTAGCATCTTGAGAAAATATATCCTCCCTTGCCACAAAGGTTGCACTTAGGATCCTTTCTTTCCTTCAATAGGATGCCACCTATTGATGTCATGTGAATAAAAACCTGTGATATGATTCTACAAATGTAATTTGTGACTTTCAAGAGACTAGATTTGAACATCTTCAATAATCTAGAATGATCTACAAAAGATCTAGCTCACAAACCTAAGAATCAATCTTCACAGTAATGACTAGTCACTTGGAAACTTTGCTTTGATCACTAAGACAAAAGCACACAATCTTTGAATCAAATCACTAAAGAAATCAGATCCAATCTCCTATTGGACTCATCAAGTACCAATGACTCTTTCTTTTGAAAGTTGAAATGGATATGAAAAAGATTTGACACCTAGATTTTCCTTTTCACTTGACTAGTTCTCTCAACACTTGAGATTCTTGAACAAAAGATGGGTTTTGTTTCAAACACATGAAAATCAAACTTAATCACTTTTTTTGGACTCACTCTTGACCCAAATAATCTCACTCTTGAGATTTAGAATGAAATTGATTTGATTTGAAAACAAACTATACCACCAATTTTCACAAAGCTTTAAAATTAGACAACTAGAGATTCACAAAGATCTCAACCATGCATGAATACTCAAATATGGACTCATCCTCATTCTAGACATCAAATGAGATCACAAATTGACCCTCATACTCTCACAAAGAAAGTTGAATAGAACTAATTTGAGTTTCATACATACTATGTCAATCTTTGCTCAACAAATTGAATTCAATCACTCCTATTGGATTCCACCAATTACTCTACTTTTTAAGACTTGATATGAAATTCAAAATCAAAAGTTGTGATTTTTCTCACTAAGATATTGTGCTTCAAAGAGCTAATGCCACTTAGAAAGATTTGATCACTAGGAAGAGACAAACTCTCCACCAATAACAGCACAAAATGAGCTTCTAGATCTTGCCCTCTACAAAGGAAAGAACTCTTAGAAAATTGGATCTCTCTTTACACGTTTGCCATAGACACCTTAATGACTCTTTTCAAGCCTTACAATCACTCAAACAAATTGAGTAGGGTTGAACAATGTGACTTGGATCTCAATCTCTTTTCTAGAACTCTCAATTTAAGCCAATCTATGTCAAATTCTACAAAAGATTTGCATAGGTGCTCTATATGCACTAGAAACTCTCAAAGGTTTCACTTGGAGGACAGATCCAAGGATGTTTTCTAGCAAATTGATGCTTCTAAACTTGACCCTATCACTCTTGAACAAATCTAGAGTGATGGTACAATGGATTTCAACCTCTCACCTTGCATATCACTCCTTAGTCTATGATTTTTAGCAAAATCCCTCTCAACTTCAACATGCACTCAAAAAATCAGAGATAATCAATTAATGCATCTAATTCAAGCTTCAAATTTAATTCTTGGCTGATCTAATCCAAGAACTAATCAAAGGATTAGATTCTCTATAGAAAATGCTTGATTTTGCACCAAAAATCACTCAAATTGGGTATGTGAGTCAAATTCTACAAATTTTTGAAATTTCTCAGTCAAAACCGGAGCTGTATGGCCCTTCACGTGTGAAAAGAGTTCCTACAACCCACAACAAGATCTGGACCAAAAATTTTGAGGATAGCTATCAAATCCAACTCGCTACACAAAATTTGACTAGTTTCCAAAAAACTGCAAATTTTGGCTTTGATTTGGATTAACCCTATCAATTTCAACAAAACCTCTTGTACTAGGCTCTGATACCATGTGCAAAAAGTACAAAAAGGACCAAGAGTGGATCCTAATCTGATCCTCAAGAGGGATTGGTTGTCAGATTACTTGATCTATCAATCTACTTGAGATTAAGATCAATCTAGATCAATTCTAGACACAAAATCCTAACAAGAACAATCATTAATTGAAAGTAGGTGTACTTTATGGTTTCACACGTGTGAAACATTGTCTGAGTACGGACTCCAACCTGAAAATCAAGTACACATTGATAGAACCTCAAAACAATCAAAACAAATGTAGATAAATGAAGAGAATCACTCAAAATTGCTTCCAAAACCAAGATTGGTGTCTCACAATGATTATGGCCAAATGTGGCTCTATATATACAATAAGTGGGAGCTCGTGGTACTGATCATCCCTCTGATCCCACATGTGTGAAGGTGCTTTGTCATATGATGATTCATCATGCAAAACTGACACTTGGACAAAACCTTCTATTTTGAGCACTTTTGGTCCATTTTCCTTCTATATGGAGATCTACTTGGAAATCTTCTAGAATTCAAAATTCGCCTACTTCAGTTTATTCCAAACGTGTGAGCTGTCCTCTACACATGGGATATGACACCTAACAAAAATATTTGGCTCATGCAATCAATAGATTGATGCCATGTGTCATATATCTAGAAAACTAGTTTTTGGCCTTTTTAGCCACTAGAACTTGAATTAAATCATATGTACAACCTATATGATTATGGTACATGCAAGTACACTATTTTCACACGTGAGAACAGGCTCCACACATGTGTGTTTATCTATATACAAGATTTTTGGCCTCTACCAAGCTTATTTTTGCATTTTTCACATATCCTTTGCTATTTTCAGCATAACCAACAAAGATCCCTTTAATAGAAGTAGGATCATCCTTTTTTCTTGTATCTAATGCTTGAAAAACATAGCAAGTAGATCCAAAAATTCTTGGATCTTTAAGATTCGGCTTCTTACAAAATAGAGCCTCATAAGATGTTATGCCTCCAATGGGCTTACATGGCAATCTATTACACAAATAAGTTGCACAAATAATAGCCTCTCCCCAAAAGGACTTAAGTAGAGATGCATCTAACCTTAAAGCCTTAGCACACTCACATACTGTTCTATTCATCCTCTCGGCTATTCCATTTTGTTGAGGACTATAAGTACATGTAAGTTCTCTCTTAATGCCATTGGATTTACAAAACTCTATCATCTTGGTGGAAATATACTCTCCACCATTATCACTTCTCAATACTTTAATTCTTGCATCAAGTTGATTTTCAACTAGAGTTTTGAACTTAACAACTCCTTGTAAGGCCTTCAGTTTCTAGTCAAACTGCGTCGTAAGTTGCTGCATCTGCTGTTTGTGTAATTTTGTCATTTGCTCCAACAGCAGTTCGGTGGATGGAGCAGATGCATTTGATGATGATGATGCTAATGAGGGAGTAGGGGTGTGGGTGGATGGATAGTTGTCATTAGATCCCTCATCCTCTTCCCTGATGGCATCTTGGGGGAGATATATCTATATAGTATAAAGATATTTGTGTGTGAGATTTGTGCCTATGCTGCATCCTCCTACCCCATGGACTTTTTCAAGAAAACTAACTAGAATTTTGAAATGCATGCATGGGGAGAGGATGTATGCATCTTGCCCCATGCATACACATTACTCTCCACATACCTCTCTCACGATCCTCCGGTTCCCTCTGCTTGCATTGCATTTGTGCTTTGGCGAAATTTTGCAGAATCACGCACCCGCAGTTTGAGCAGCAATGAATTTGAGTGGGACTCGCACATGCTCTCCGATGTACTACATAGATCGATCTGTGCAGGGAAGATTGTTTCTACTGTTGGGCTTTGATCAGAGTCATGGTATTGTATGTTGACTAAGCATTTTGGGCTCCAAGTAATGCGCTCTTGATCGGTTTTAGAGCCTCCTCGGAGTTGGTTGACCTGCACAAGGGCATCTGAAGGCTGATTTGACCTGCTTCTGGAGTAGATCTCTTTGTCCGTTGATATCAGAATATGATATGCAATATCAGAGTGAACGATATTCGCCTGTTGATCCACGAATATCAAACCAATATTATAGTAGGCAACATCGTCAATGAGAGTTGTTGCAATAGTACTTTGATCCAACGCTGGTGAAGGGAATGCTTAATGCAATAGAGTGGCCGTTCTGGAGCTTTGCAGATGAGAAAACATGGATAAATGCGTATCAAAAGCTTCTGGCTGTTCTCTAAGCAGAGCCAAAGAAACAAAGCATGACGTAGCAATAAGCTTCTTCAGGTGCAATTAAGAGCTACATTGTGCTAATGTGCTCAAAAATATGTGTGTATACTACCTCCCTGACCAGTGTCCCACTACCTACCTAACCTGTCACACTACCCCCCGAGCTCCAAGCAGTTCAGTACGCACAGAGAAACTTGCGTTCAAGCCAGGAGCCAAGCAGTCTAGGGAATTGTAAAGATATCGAGTTTTTGATAAATCAATGCTTGCACATGCACACTCATACACACATGCACAAATCCACACACACACACACACACACACCAATCGACCACATAAATCACACACACCATCAGACACAAATCCACACACAGCTCATACACAGAAATCCACACACACACATCATCGGCCGCCTGCCATCGACGGGCACACTATGCTAGACTACCCATACGCATGCACAAATATATGCACTCTCACGAATACACACACATACATTGGCCACTCGTCAGAGACCATCGACTTTCCTCCTAAATCATAGGCCGCCATCCAAATCATCGATCGTCACCCTGATCGTCAGCCGCCCGTCAACGAGTTCTAAATGGCTGTCTGCTACTGTAATATATGCTATCTTGCAAAACATTTTATGAAAAATTTTAACACTAATGTGCAAAACATTTGTTGGGCTTTGCTGAGATCCGAGCTCAGCCCAAACACACATGCACAGACACATCCATAAAGACCCACTCTAACCCTTACCCTAAGTACACACACACAAACACATGCACAGACACACAAACACAGCATGCACACAAATACCCATACACAAACACAACACACAACACACAGTGCGCAGACACACACACACACACACACACACACATCCAGCCTAAAGTCTAAAGCTACAACATAATCCTAATCCACAACCCACACACACACACATTCCCTAAACCCACACAGACACACCCCGTAAACACATGCATACACACGCACACACCCTCCATAAACACACACATATGTACACACATAATACACAAACAACACATGCACATACACACACTTAGATACACAAAGCCATTAGGGCACGCACACACGCATGCACGCACGCGCACATGTCCGTCATCGACGCATGTCCGCCATTGACGCACGTTCGCCATCGACGCACGTTCGCCATTGCCCATCAACGACGGGCACAAGCAACTAGTCTATATATATATTTAAACTTTTGTACACTTTTGTGCATGTGTATGGGTGCACCCATGCATCCTCCTCTCCTCACCCATGCAAAAGCTTTTTCTAACTAAAAAACTTGGGGAGGAGGATGCATGTATGGGGAAAAGGATGCATGGCCCTCCTCCCCATGCATGCATCTAAGAGGCCCACTCCAAATTCAAATTATCCTTTACCAACACACATAGTGTTCTGAATTGCATGTACATACTTTTAAGGTGAAAGGTGTTAAACAAATGAGACTTTCATTATCAAAAATTTGAAAGGTGCTTTAAAGATTTTTTAAATTATAAGACTTTCCATGAAAAAGGTTGAAATAAAAATGCATTTTTATGAAGATTGGACTCCATTGGGCACTCTTTACTAGTATATAACTATTTGTGCGCATGTGTACAGGTGCACTCGTGCATCCTATTCCCCTCACCCATGCATACATAGGCTTTTCACTAAAAATGATGGAAAAGGGGATGCATGTATGGGCCCTCCTCCCCATGTCTCTCATCCCATGCATACATGTAATGAGCCACTCCAAATTCAAATCTCTCTCTCTCTCTCTCTCTCTCTCTCAATGGGTGGATCGGATTGTGGCAGCCGCAAGGGGCAAAGCACACACGTCTCTCTCTCTCTCGATCACGAGGAAGGGTTTAGGATGGGCGACAAAGGAGTATTTTATTTCTTTTGCTATTATTCTCTTTTGCTTTATGTTTGAGAAAGAAAAGGAAATACTGCTCTTGAAATGGCCTCTTTCAAGATCTTCTGAATAGAGGGATTACAAAACCTCTGTCACCCATCCTAATCCTGTTCCTAATCCTGTTCAGTGTATCTTCACGACAGAGGATGGGTATATAGGGTTTAGGATGGGCGACAGAGGACTTACTTCAGTGTAAATCTTTCATGGAAACAATTATGTTTGTGAGTTGCAGAGACATTTGGTAGTTATGAATGACTGTCTAGAGCCTTTTGCATTCAATACAGAATTGAAGAAACGTCAGAAGTGCCCGTTGCACTATCAAATCCATTGTGGATGCTGGCTGTGGTTCAAAAATGACAGAAAGAAGAATGATTTCTCACTGAAGCACCTGAGTGCGCTGTTGCTACACATATTGGTGATTTGAATGTTGATGTGGTGCGCTGCCTCCTCAACAAATGACGTTTGAAATGTTGAATGACCCTGTTGCATGGATCAAATCCATGAGTGACCCGCCACCATAAGGCCAAGAAGGTTTTGAGTTCATAGCTTCCCATTGGAAAAAACAGATCTTGGGACAAAGTACAATGGAGTTTTCTTTGAAGATTGTGCGTTGTCTTCTCATTGCGATCTGACATATGTGAGGTGTGCGACTATGGTAGTTTGCTTGGCTACCAATTTATCTGCCTACGAATCAGTCATGAAACCTTTGCTATTATTCTCCTACGATCATACCTTACCTGGCTTGAAACGTTGGTCTGACTCGTTGGTTCTATTAGTTCATAGTAGAGGGAGGCGATCGAAGCGAAAAACATATGATTAATCGATGGCTTGCGACAGGTTCCAGAGCTTTGACACCATTGAAGAGTAGCTGAAGCTTTTGCAGCTGCAGAGTAGTATTGATTAATTGATTAGTTTGTGAGCGATTGGAGCTGCCGGAGCCACCAGGCAGCAGCAGCTCAGGAATGCTAGAGATCTTTGATAGGGGTATATTGTGTGTGGTGCAGCGGGCGGTGTTGCTATTTCTTTGTCCTGATCTGCATAGGCACGATCACGGTGGTTTTCATGAGGTAAGCATAAAGCAAACACTAATCTTGCAGGAGTCATTGTGTATCCTGAGCCAAGAAAAGCACAACCATTTGCAACCAAGAAGCCGCCTTCAAGTGCTGCTCCTGTGCTTGCATTCCATAACACCTTCCTTATCTTTGCATGAAATGTATATACAGTTCTTTGTGAATCATTTAAACCCGCAAACAACACATTGTTAGCAATTGTGCCAGGCCCAAAGGTTGGGCTCATTCCATCTAGGCTGGCTGTAGACCACAACACCTTTCCAGTTGTTGCATGCCCACCCACCTGCTATGGTTGTGGCATTGGAAGGAACAAGAGTAAAATTAAGCTGCGTATACTCTCTTTCCATCGTCGCTGATCCCCAGGTTGCTCCTCCTAAATAACCTCCTGGACCTACAACCTGCATGAAAGCAAGATTTGTCGAGATTGTCATACTCTGGCAGACTGCAAGTTTCTATCATCTTAAAAAATCACGATAGATGAAGTGCTTTGTCTAACTAACCGTAGCCCAAATAATCTTTCCCGTTGTATGATCCAAAGCCCAGATCACACCACTCTTCTGGCCTGCCACCACCAAATCACAGTTTTTTGTCGCAATACTATTTAAAGTCTTCGATGGAATAGTGAGGAGCATAGGTGTTTCTCCAAAGTCATAATCGGGGCCTATGTTTGGTGGACAGTTTGGAAGTGACGGATTGTTGAGGCATGTAACGTAAAAGCATCAAATCCTCCGAGAGCAGCCGCCCACCTTATCGCTCCATTGCCTAGCTCTAATGCAAGCATTGACTCTGCATGATCGTCTGGACTGATATATGGATCAGGAATGATCGGCCTGCTTCCATTTCTTTGTTCCTCTTCACAGGAGGAAACATTGTCTGGGACTCGGTAGTTGTTTCCTGTGGCGATGTATGTGAAGAGAAAACATTGTCTGGGACTCGGTAGTTGTTTCATGTGGCGATGTAGACAAGTTTTCTGTGCTCATCTAGGCGGGGCTACTTCCCCTAGAAGAAGCAACTAGACAAGTTTTTTGTGAAAAAACCTAATGTCTTATTTATGGCATTTGTCCAATAATAAGAAAAAATTACACTCCAGAAATAAGAAGAAACAAACTTTAATTGAGCAAGTCAGCATAATTTTTTTTGGGTGATGCTCCTCTACCACTCCCTCATCTTTCGTGCATTTGTCTAGAATTGCCCTCAAGATTCATCCATTCGACCAAAATCTATGACACAAGCTAGGGAAAAAGCAATGTATTCATATCCATAAAACGCAAAGCTTAGACGTAGAGTTGTTTCATCTAGCGAAGCAAGAGAGAAAGAAAGCAACACAAAAAATAGTATCACATGGCAATGAATTTTTTGTGCGGTCCTTCACTAATTCACAACTGTTCGTGTTCACTCCGAGTTTATTGTGGATCTCCGGGGCATCCACCTTTTAACTATTATTATTTTGATAATATTTACATAATATTTATAGGTACCTTCTGTGAGAAATGCAAAAAGGTTATCTATGTTAGTTATAGAGGTCTTATACTTTTTTGTATCAAGCATCTTGGTGTAGGATGTTGATAGGTTCGAATTTGGCATAGATGACAAATTGTCCAATTCCACATGTTATGCCACTATTGAGCCAAAGTAGTGTATGAGGCAAAACTCGAGCTAAATGGATAGTAGACAAGTGTAATGCCCACATGTGAAATTCACATGGTATCAGAGCCTACCTAAGGTTACCATGCATTTTCATCCATTAGTGTGAAAATTTTCTACTAATATTGAGCTAGAAATTGTCAAGATCCATTTTCCTAGCTATCTTGTTCAATTTTGGATCAAAAGAGATCAATAGGGCATTGATTGGGTTTGACCTGGTACTATACGGAATCAGGTGCTCAGACACGTGTGAGGAACATCCAATTTCAGTTTGAGAGTTTTCTTCCATGTTTGATTCAAAAATCTTGCTAGATAGCTTGTTTTGAAGCTATTTTTGTCTAGTTTCTGATGCAATCAGTTTCGTTCCATTTGGTTGTGGTTTTGGAGAGATTGAGATAGCTAGTGAGAATCAATTTACAATTTGTTGCAAGATCTTTCATAGGAGTTGATAGCACATCATAATTGGATCCTATTGAGAGTGTGTAGCAACATTTATTATTCATTATTTGAGTTCTCTTCACCTTAGATGGCTTCAATGGGTTCATTCTTGTTGGAACCAAGTGAGAGATTGTCCACTTCAAACTATTCAATATGGAAGTTGAGGATGGAGTCCATCTTGATCCTTCAAGATGTGATGGACATTGTTCTTGGCCTTGAAGAAGAACCTCAAGTTCTTCAAGAGGTTCAAAAATACAAGAGGAGAGCTAGGATGGCTCTCCACTACATTAAGATGAATGTCTCTAATGAAATATTGAGAGATATAGGTACTTGCAATATAGCCAAAGAAGCTTGGGATTGTCTCAAGACTATCTATGAGGCTAAGAACACCTCTAGGCTCCTCACTCTTGGAAATCAAATCTTTCAAAGTAGCCAAAAGAGTGATGAGAGTGCATCTAATTATGTTTTGAGAGTCAAGGATATTCATAGGGAGCTTGCATGCATTGGTGATTCCATCAATCAAAGTGAGCTAGTCCAAGTCATTCTCAATGGCTTGAGAAATGAATTTGACAATCTTGTCCAATCCTATGCCATTAAGGAGGAGCTACCAAGCTTGGAGGCACTCCAAATTGTGCTTATTTATGAAGAATCAAGACAAGACAATCAAGTGCTTTTATATAGATTCACCCACATTTTTAAATATGTGCATGGAATCAAGTAGGTGATTAATCAAAAGATTATTCCAATATTAAAAACGATGAAATATAGATAACCTTTTCATACTTTCAATTGGTTTTTCTTGAGACTCCTACCAAAGTCTTCATCATTCTTCCACAGACATCCTCTTTGGAGGTATTTCTCTCTCAACTCTTCCTCCAAAACATCTTCCATGAATGTTTCTGATTGGATGGCCTTCATGCAAGTATTTACGATGATTTTCATAAACAACTTTTTTGAGACTATAAGAATATCTTGCCACAAGATTTGGCCCACACAAAAAACAAGCATGTTTTCTAGCCATTGAGAAACCTGCCCAACAAATGGATACTTTCAATCACTAATAAAAAAAAATACATGTTAAAAGACTAATTCTAGCAGTAATATTGTAGTATATCATGTAAATGTCAAAAAGTAGTAGTATGTAATTGTAAACAAACTCCTATGTACACAGAATAGACATTGACTGAATGATTACCTGAGCATTCCCTTAATCCTGGATAGTCATGCATTGTTCACATTACAATGGCATGTAATGTAAAATCTCTCTCATGTGTAAGGGGTGCGAAATGTCATATGCTTTTATCCATTTTCATAAATCTTCCAACTCGTCAATAAGCGGTTCAAGATACACATCCATGTTCTTAACCTTGCTTAAATCTAATTATGCGGTGGCTAGGTCTATCTATGGTTCAGGTTGTAGCATAGCGGTAGACCGGTCGTCCACGAGTCTAAGATCTACATAAAAACATACAAGCGAAAAAGAGAAGAGAGAGCATAAGGGCTTTTCCAACTGATGCTCGGGGAACTAACATTACAACCTAACTAAGCTTAATCTAGGGTGTGGCTAAGGCTTTTCCAACTAGCCAAAACCCGTTACAGATGACTGCAACTAGCTTAGTCATAGAAGATTCTGATGTCGTT
Organism: Diphasiastrum complanatum; assembly: GCA_029204225.1. NCBI lineage: Eukaryota > Viridiplantae > Streptophyta > Lycopodiopsida > Lycopodiales > Lycopodiaceae > Diphasiastrum > Diphasiastrum complanatum. Next base: position 47,373,506 of record CM055100.1, on the reverse strand, counting down.
ATGACTCTATTATCGAGTCTACCTGATGCCTATGCAAACTAGGTCATGGAAATTTCAACCCAGGAGCATCTCACTCTATCAAGAGTAATTTCGATGCTTCTACAAGAGGAGATAAAAAAGATTGCATCCTCCTCTGGCTCAGAATCGGATCCTCAAGCTCTATACTCAAAAGGAAATCAGAAGTTTAGATATAAGAGATCTGCACAGTCAGATTATCCTGACAAGAAGAACAATATACAGCAGCATGTATCAAACATACAATGAACTTTAGGATCTTCATCATTCCAACTAATGCAAAAACTATCCTGCAGATACTGTAAGAGGACTGGTCATGATATCAAGGACTACAGAACTTTAAAATACAACAATGAAAAGAAGAAGCAGTTTCAGCAACAAGCACATTGTGCAACAACCAGTCACTCGATCTAGCAACAAGAGGATGATGAAGCAGCTTTCATGACAAAGTTGGAGAACAACACGATATCAATTCTTGGTATCTGGACTCTGGAGCAACACAACATATGACTCACCATCAAGACTAGTTCAAAGACTACATGTCATTCACCCACTCTTGAGTTGTGCAACTTGGAGACAACTTATCTCATTCTATTGAGGGTGAAGAAACAGTTAGGGTCAAATTTCAGAAAGGTGAAGTTAAGTTGCTGTCCAACGTTCTCCACGTTCCAAATCTGACCAAAAATCCGTTCTCAATTACCAGAATCAATGATTCAGGTCGAAGCACACTTCATTTACTAAGAGGGACCAGGATGCATGGGTGAAATACTGAGAAATGGCAGAAATTCAACTAATGAGCTAACGCTCTTCTGAGGAGTTGTTGAGCATGAGCAATTGCCTGGATGTGATTGAGAGCAAAGAAGGTTATGTAAATAAATGATGATGTCTTGCATTCTCAGGATCATCAGCAGCTGATATACAGAACGCCGCCATTGAATCCAGCGGAAGTATGAGAGGAAATCAGGCATCAATCAGCCTGCCTGCGGAAGTTTGAGCGTAAATCAGGCATCAATCAACCATTCTCATCTCTTATATTAGATCATATTGAGAAATTTGCTTCTACTATTTGAATGATAATTTTTGTTACTCTTTCTTCGGCGGACTCTTCTGCGAAGATACTTTGGCTTCAAGTTCGCATGGCGGTCTCTTATGCAAAGATATTATGCAGAGATACTATGGCTTTGCGTCATCTCCTTCTGATTTATTTTGCTCACATACAGGGTTCTTTCCAAAAAAATAATTGTATAAAAAATGGGTGGGATAAGATTGGTGCTGCCTTCCAGAACCAGTGGCAGTAACAAATCACTCTTAGAATTGCTACTGCTACAGGAAAAGACTGGTTTTAGCCAAGAGAGTCAGCAAGGTGTCATTTGCCCGACTCCCCTGTATGTACTTGAAACCTCTTATGGACCCACCCAATTTCCGCCCAATGGGAATATAAAATGCTTTCTCCCTAAGTCTCTGAAAGCCCATAATCCCCATAATCATACATTATACAATTACCCATCATATGTATACTCAATGCTCACTACTATGTCCAGACGTCACATTACCACAAGCAGATAAGTGATTGAAGATTTAGAGTATATTTAAAAAACATCGTTTCTTCATGTAGCTCATGTTTGCGAGCACGTATTCACCCATTTTCATCCAATGTATTCTATTTCATTGATTTAAAACACTCCTCATTCAAACCTTGATGAATTCAATGCGTTTGACTGATCAGGAAAACTCCAACTTCTGTTCCAATCTGTGGGCATATCATCTGCTGAATTTGCGATCCATTGAATTGCTTTCTCGCTACGTCAATCGACTTAACTTTACCCATTTTTGATATTAGATATGAGGTTCATAACTTGAGGTAACTATGATTATCTACCTGACTATGATAGAATTTCAAGATTTCGAAGTTCTCTTGGCGAAGTCTTTGGATAGCACTCTCCAAAGTTCTCTCATCTCTTATATTAAATGATATTATCAAGAAATTTGCTTCTAGTTTGAGTGATAGTTTTTGTTACTCTTTCTTCTGCGGACTCTTCTGCAAAGATACTCTGGCTTCAGGTTCACATCATTTCCTTCTGATTTATTTTGCGAACATATGGAGTTCTTTCTAGAGAAAAAAAAAATATAAAAAAATGGGTGGTATTAGATTGGTGCCGCCTTCCAGAACCAGTGGAAGAAAAACCAGTCGTTAAAGAACATTGTTTCTTCATGCAACTCATGTTTGCGAGCACGTATTCACCCGTTTTCATCCATCCATGCGTTCTATTTCGTTGATTAAAAACACCCCTGTTTGCATTCAAACCTTGACAAATTTAACTGATTAGTAAAACTCCAACTTCTGCTCCAATCTGTGGGCATATCATTTGCTTTTGCGATCCATTGAATTGCTTTCTCGCTACGTCAATCGTCTTAATTTTACTCATTTGTGTTCTTCACAAGTTATGCAAATTTGATATTACATATGAGATTCATAACTTAAATAATGGGTAGGATTAGATTGGTGCTGCCTTCCAGAACCAGTGGTAGAAAAACCAGTCATTAAAGATTGGCGGGGGGATGCAGCTTCACATTTTTTTTCCTGAGTTTAGGTCTCAACCTTTTTTAGGAAACTGAATGCTGAGGATAACGTTATTGTTAACCCTTTCTGGCCTGTGAAGTATTATTTTTAAAACACAAGGGTTGCAATGACATTATGCCTTTTGATTCCTTTAAAACTTAATTAGACCTCATGTCAAAGCTCAACTATTCGTTGAGTTTTGGGTGTACAATTGTTGAGAACATAAGTCAAAACGGGGATTGTTGAACAGAAGTCAGAACTCACTTTACTATCATGTTCTTGAGTTTAAATTTATAAGGAACTTGATCAAAAGGCAAAGAACATTTTGAGGGGAAAGGTTGAGCAGCACAAGTTTTGTGTTAGTGTACATTTCAGAAGAGTAGAGAAATAGGTAGCGTTTGGCTTCAAACATATCTCAACGATCATTTTTAATGGGCTTCATTTTTTTTAGGCATTTGATGCATCTAATGTTTAGCTTTCATGTCTTTACAATTATGCTTACAAGGCTTTAACTAGCTAGAAGATGTTCATCCGATAGACTGCTGCTTGAAAGGCAAACCTGTTTATTAAATTTTGTTTCTTGATTTATCTGCTTCTATTGGAATGCCTTTTACTCTTCTTTACATTTGTATTAGCAATATTAAGAAAAAATATGCAAAAAGCAACTATTTGCATAGAACAAATTAGGTGCGAGCAAATTTAAAGGTTATTTGCACAAAAGTAATTGTTGCTCATAGTCGTTGTTGGCTATGGAGTCCTAAACAATCCAACTGAAAAAAGATTTAGCAGGGAGGCTAGCAGATGATGCTCATGTTGTGGACAATCCAACTTAGATGGATTTTTAGGTGGTTCCTTCATACCCAAAAAAAATTTAGGTGGCTTTTCCGTTCGATCCTCCATAGCTAGCAGGCTGATGCTCATTTGTGGATGATCGAACTGAGATGGATTTTCAGGTGATTCATTCCGATGAAAAAAAAGAATAGGTGGCTTTCCATTACATGATTAGATTCTCCATATCCATGAAATATGATTAGGGGCTCAAAATGCCATTCCAGTGCAGTTTTTATTTACTAATGATCAGAGCTCAAATGATCTATTAATGGTTATGCATAATGTTCCGGGAAACCCTGGCTAAGAAGGCCAACAAATTGGTTGTAGAAGAGACTGTATCTTGTTATGTCCTCTTTGCAAATAAATATGATATGACAATAACGTTGCTATCTAAATCCAAATATATCCCAAACTTCTATTTGCAGAGTCTTGAATTTACTGTTCTCTGTTATGCTCTAGTAATCTAAATATTTAGCACATGTCTACAACTTTTTGCGGCAAAGGAAAATATGAAATTATATTTCTATGCAATTGAAGATAACACGGAGATTTCATAACACTAGAACATTACACTTGTCTAGGCTGTGACCGTTTAGAAAGATATTTGGAAATATCACATGTAATGCATAGTTGGTGTATTTTTTATACCCATTCATTAGAGTGCTTAACAAGCCAAATGGGCGGAGACCCATTGTTTTCAACAAAGCCATTTCTACAACATCTTCAGGATCTGCTTCGTGGTTCACGAGGGGTACAGAGATGGCTACGAGAGTGAAAGTCCCATGTAATTTTTTTTTTGTATGTATTGATATTAGTGCAAGAAGCATAAATATCTGGACATTTTGCAGAAGAATACCGTTTAATTTTGTAAAATGCATGAAGTCAAGACATTATTGTGTATAGTTTATTGTGTCAAAATGCATGGTTTTGAAAATAGAGCAAATTTTAATATGTTTCAATTTTTTGTTATTTTATTTTAAATTTCATTATGAAAAGTGACTTGCAAACCATGTCTTTTTTAAAGTTCAAAAATCTTGAAAATATTCAAAATCACCTTTTTTTGGTCATTTTTCAAACATGTTTTATGCATGCGCAAGGTGTTTCTGAAAAGCACCCTGATTTAAGACACTTTTGAGAGAATTTAGGAGAATATTCCAAAAGTTTCTCTTTTGATCGCAAAATTTCTCATTCGACTCGCAATGGTGTTTGTAGCTGAAAGGAAGAATCAGACACTCATCAAAAGTGCCAAGAGCATGTTGGCCCATGCCTCTCTTCCAAAGAAATTCTGGGCAAAAGCTGTTACTACAGCCACCTATCTACAAAATCGATCCATTACAAAGGCCCTGAATGGCAAGACACCTTATGAGGTGTGGACATGATTGAAACCATCACTCAAAAATATTCGAGTGTTTGGATGCATAGCCTACGCTCAAATCCCTGCTGATCTAAGAAAGAAGTTGGACGACACTAGTAAAAAGTCGATTTTCATCGGCTATTTCCCATATCACAAGACATACAAACTCTACAATTTGGACACCTAGAAAGCATTCACAAGTAGAGACGTCATTTTTGTGGAAGACCAATTTATCGACCACAAGGGAAAAGTGCCATTGAATTCATATCCTAGAGTCGAACTAATTCGGAACTCAGGACTGTGATCAGAAGATCGACACAGACTTCGACAATGAGTTTGACCCTCAACAAGTCAAAACACATCAAAGGATCGAAGTTCAACCCGGAAGATCGAACTGATCAAGACAATCTCCATCCCAATTTATAAATGATCCAGTCTGCTACTTTGTGCAGGAACCATGCACTGTATCTGAGGCAATGTCGACTCCTGATGCTGACCAGTGGAAAGCTGCAATGGACATCGCATTCAATTCTCTTATTGAGAATCAAACATGGACTGTAACTCAGCTGCCAAAGGATCGAAATCTGATTTCATGCAAATGGATATTCAAATTGAAGTATGATACTGAAGAAGATTAAATCGATACAAGGCCAAGCTTGTCGCCAAAGGCTTCTCCCAGATTCCAGATCTGGATTATTCGGAGACCTTCAGCCCTGTCATTAAGCATGCTTCGATTCGACTACTCTCCTTTGCAGCTGGAGCCGATCTCGAAGTCCACCAAATGGATGTCCAGACTGCCTTCCTCAACGAGACTATCGAAGAGGAGATTTATATGTCGTAGTCAGAGGGATTTATATGTCACAGCCAGAGGGATACGAGCTCAAGAATAAGGAGCACCTAATGTGCAAAATCCGCAAGGCTCTGTATGGTCTGAAACAGTCACCAAGAGCTTGGTTTCAGAAAATTAATGCATTTTTTTTAATCGAGAATGGTTTTATTTCAAACTCGACAGACTCAAATGTTTATTTCAACTATGTATTAGTCATCACTTTTTATGTCGATGATACGTTATTATTTAGTAACAATCTAAATCTATTGAAGGATTCGAAATGCATGCTAGCCCAGGAGTACAAGATGACCGATATATGGGTCCAGCCCATTACTGCCTAGGAATCTAGATTCATCGAAATCGATCCAACAGACAAATTTATATCAATCAACAACGATATCTCACTAATGTGTTCTAGATTCTAGCTTGATGTATGTTCATTATGTTAAAGTCAGTGTCAAAGTGGCCTCTAGTACTCGCCCAAGTCTGCTCAGCAGGACATCTACTCATTTTGATGACAGTATCAAAATCAATAGGAGTATCAAAGGAAGGACTCGTATGCAAAGAAACAAGCTTGCAAGCTTGGACTTCTACATCAGTGAGATTGAGATCAGAGAGCGATCCAAAGCTCAATAGAGATGGGTGCAAGAAAGTTGATAGAAGGAAGGCTTCAAAGTTTATAAGCAATTTTTGCAGATTTAAATTCAATTATATGACATGGTACCATCAGTACTTGGCAACTATTGGCTTGACAAAATTCAAAGGCAGATTGATTTCTCACTTTACAAATTTCTTGTGAGAAAGATCCTAATTGGGAAGCATTGTCTTCATCAAGGTCTTCAGTAAAGATCAAAGGGTGAGGTGAAGTAGGTGCAGTGGTAGGGATAGGGGTATTAGCATAAAAATCACCATTTTCTTTTTTCAAGCAGGCAAATACTTTCCGAATATGCATATTGCAGAACTTTTCTTCAGCAGCAATTCGATCAACATAGTTTGAGAGGTCCATATAAAATTTTTCAACCATGCTAAGGGTTTCTTTCTTTTTAATAAAATCCGTATAAATTTTGATCCAATCCAGCAGCATTACAAGTAGTCATATCATAAGCAGTAATTAATTTGTGAACATCAACAGCTTTCTTCATGCAACATATAATCATCTAAACAAAAGGACTAGGAGGAGGAAGGGGCTCCCCATAGCCAAGAGCCACTGCATCATGAAACCATCCCGTGAACTACACCATGTAACAGACCTTGTTAGCCATAAAATACAACTAAAGGTAAAGATTTGGTACTACCTCGGCCAGAGGGTAGTCGGGGTGGCATCAAAGATGCTAGAGAGAGAGTACAAGATTTCACATAGTCCCTCTTCACAAGTCAAGACCAAATCCTTTGAACCCTTCAATTTATAGTTGATCCTAAAGACATAATTTTGGGCACTTTCATGCTTTGAAAAATTTGATTTATAGGAATGAGTATCCTTGAAGTGTTTTTGGATCCATAAATTGCTTTTAATGAATCCCATGCCTCTTTGGATGTGGTACAAGATGAGATTTCCTTCAAAAGTTCATTACTTACATTCATCTTTATGCAATGTAATGCAACTCTACATCTCTTTTTGTACTTTGCCAATTCAACTCCTCCTTGAGGTTCTACTTCCACCTCAAGTACTATGTCATAAAGATCATGAAGTACAAGAAAAGACTCCATTCGAACTATCCAAGTAGTATAATTAGTGGATGTAAGTCTTTCACTAGCTTCAAGCAAAAAACCACCCATAGATGCCATTTTTGAATGTGAAAAAGCACTATAAACTCTTATGGTTTCTCTAAGAGATCTGAACCTAAAGTCTTCTAGCAATTAGTAAGCTTATAGACACAATCCTATCACTCATGAACCAATCTAGAATGATGGAAAGTCTCAAACTTGCAAAATCACTCCTTAATCTATGATTTTTAGCAATATCTCTCTTCAACTTCAACATACACTCAAAAAATCAGAGAAGATCAATTAATGCACCTAATCCAAGCTTCAATTTTAATTTTTTGGCTGATCTAATCCATGAACTATTCAAAAAATTAGATTCACTATAAAAAAATGCTTGATTTTGCACCAAAAATCACTCAAATTGGGTATGTGAGTCAAATTGTACAAATTTTTGAAATTTCTCAGTCAAAACCGGAGTTGTACGGCCTCACACATGTGAAAAAGGTTCCTACAGCCCATAACAAGTTCTGGACCAAAAATTTTGAGGATATTTATCAAATCCAACTCGCTACCCAAAATTTGACTAGTTTCCTAGAACTTGCTAATTTTGGCTTTGATTTGGATCAACCCTATCAATTTCAATAAAACCTCTTGTACTTGGCTCTGATACCATGTGGAAAAGTACAATATGGACCAAGAGTGGAGCCTAATCTGATCCTCAAGAGGGATTGGATGTTAGATTTACTTGATTTATCAATCTACTTTAAGATCAATCTAGATCAATTCTAGACATAAAATCCTAACAAGAACAATCATTAATGAAGGTAGATGTACTTTCTAGTTTCACACGTGTGAAACTCTGTCTGAGTACGGACTCCAACCTTAAAATCAAGTACACTATGATAGAACCTCAAAACAATCAAAACAAATGTAGACAAATGGAGAGAATCACCCAAAATTGCTTCCAAAATCAAGATTGATGTCTCACATTGATTATGGCCAAATATGCCTCTATATATACACTTCTTGGAGCTCGAGGTACTGATCATGCATCAAATCTCACACATGGATGTCTTGTCATCATCATGCAATTTTGACACTTGGATCAAACTTTCCATTTTGGGCATTTTTTGTCCAATTTCCTACTATATGTAGATCTTCATGGAAATCTTCTAGAAGTAAAAACTCGTCTACTTCAGCTATTTCCACACGTGTGAGCTGTCCTCTACACATGGGATGTGACACCTATTCAAAATATTTGACTCATGCAATCAATAAATTGATGCCATATGTAATATCTCTAGAAAACTAGTTTTTGGCCATTTTAGCCACTAGAACTTGAATTAAATCATATGTACAACATATATGACTATGGTACATGACAAGTACACTAGTTTCACACGTGGGAACAGGCTCCACACATGTGTGTTTATCCTATATACAAGATTTTTGGCCTCTACCAAGCTTATTTTTGTTTTTTTTCACATCATAGCTGAGCATCAGTTGTTATCCATGTCCGAAACAAGATTCACTACTTTATCAGCTAAATTGCATTTATAACAAGTACGTACAATTTTTCCAATCATTCATTTCATAACTTAGCAACAATTCTGCCCTGTAACGAAGCCGTATCAGGGCAGAAGCCATACTGATCAGTAAAAGAGCAAAAAGAATGTATTAGGTTCACATATACATTCTACATGTAAGCAGCTATCTTTCATTATGTAGACGGACAGAGACTTGACAATGGCCACAGTGCTAGGTACTAGAGCAACTCCGTGCTATACTAGTCCCATGGATTTCTCGTAGCACGTTTTCGAGAGTCGAAGCACTGAACAACTTGGGCAATTCCATGCCATTCAAGTGTACCATAGTCGAGCACCGTATGAGTACTTGACATTATTTATATGGATTTAACTATGTTTTTTGTTTTATGTAGCTTGGTGATTTTGGAAGGCACATGACCGGTGAAGAGTACAAGCAAGGCTATGAATCTGGATATGCCGGTCTTAAAGCTTATATGGCATCCTGTGGGATGCATCCAATTGTAAAATCTTAATCTTTGTTTTTTTTTTGTATTTTTTTACTTTTGTGATGTAAATTAGTTTAATCTCATTTCTAATGAAATGTATTTCTCATTTTGTTGAGAGGCTCTATATCCTCAAACGGTTAGTATGTGGAAGAAAAGTTTGCGGATATCGAGGCAACCTTAACCCTAGTTAAGTGAGAAGGATTTGGCACCCGATGATCACATAGTTATCTGATTAGTTACAAGTTAATGAAAGGAATTTAGGCCTTTTTGCGGGAATTTTAATGTCGTAGGGCCTAAAAGTCAAGTTAGTGAATAAAATAGGGGGTCTCACCAAAATTCGAATTCAAATTGGTTCTCTCCAATTCTTGAATGGGTTCCCACACTTTTTTAAATTTGAATAGTTAGGGAGGTAGAATTTCGCCAATAGGATTTGCGGCCAATCCACTATATATAGTGATAATTTTGAATCATTTGTACATATTCTCTTCATTTCAGTACAAGTAGGTTGGCCGTCTTATGGAATGGATAAGGAATCCCGAAAAACGTGGTGTGTAACATCCACGCAGTTTAAATTTTTTGATTTCTGACCCTCGATGTACAGTTGTTGTCGGAAATGATGTTGGCGTGGATAATCCATGCGTGGATGTTCCACGCGCCCGTATCCATGACTATATCCACGCGAAATTTTTTTCTTCCCCGCACGTTTCTTTGGATATTTGCGTGGATATTTTGATGTTGTGTTTTTGTGTCAAGAATTAAATCATGGATTCATTAGTACCAACTTGTTGATGACAAATACATCAAACTATGGAATAGAAAAGTTAACACATTTAACTTAACAAAAAGAAACATTATCTTTCCTTGTAGTCTTACAACTTTCTGGCATGCATGCGATATATTAAATTCTCCTTCATTTTTGTGTATGTACTTTTGTTGATTGCAAGATTGACTTCATAGTGGTAAAAGCTTTGACCATTTCAAACCAACATGTTTAGAGAAGATAAAGAATCATTGAGATATTGTTTTTTTTTGCTAGTTCCATCTTATTTAGACCACTGGATAGAAGATATTATTCAAGGACCATATATCACATCATTTTGATTGTGAAGGGACATTTTGATTGTGACGGTGTTGACAATGTGGCAACATAAATTGTTATTGACAAGGAAACAAATTTAGCAAATTACATGTGACAATATGTTGTTTTGTTGTTAAATGATTGGTTTAGCTCAACAACCATGAGCCTAATAAAGCTACAAAAGAGAGGATGGAGACTAGGGGGTTGTCATTAAAATGTCAAATGTCATGTTTGAGAAATAATGGAACTTCCTAGAAATAATAAAAAAGTGTATGTCATTAAGAGTTTTGATAATTAAAATACATGTATTACTTATCACGTTTCAATATGCCCAGAGCCTTTATACACCTCTCGAGATTTAAAATTAGAAAGATAAAATACTTGCGAAAATATTAAAAAAATTATTACTCTCAATTTGTGCAACCCTATGTGACAGGAGCCGGGGACCAAACTTCAAAGTTATGCATTCACCGCAGCCGCCGCCTGCAGTTCAGCACTGAGCAGCTCAGGCAGGCAGCAGGCTGGTAGAATTAATATCATTTCAGTAGCAGTACGAGCAAACACATGATGCTATTCTAGTTTCCCAGCCTGAATCCTGATGCAGAGTGCTACTGTGTTTTGATTAAAAAGTATTGATAATCTATTGGCTGTGCTAGGCTTGGAATATCCATCCTCGTCTTGATATGGCCAGCGAATTAGCAGATGGGCAGGAGAAGGTACAGCAGCAGGAGTCCACTCTCGAGAAAACCTACGGAGCAGACCTGTATGCACTCTCGATTGGAACGTTGGGGGATCACTGCCATCATGGGTATTACGAGAATCATCTGCACCTAGACAGCAATGGTGCTCTCAATGAAGACTCATTTATCCTTGCTCGAGAAGCAGCTGTGAGATTAATCGATAAGCTGCTTCTGTGGGCCAATATTCCTGGTACTATTTATTGTTTTTAGCAGATTAATGCTCTTAATTTGCTGATTAGTTTCTTCAGGAAACAGTAACATTATCGTATAAGCGCTCTCCTGCTTTTCCAGTCCATAGTATATAGTGATATGTTTCTGATGCTCAACGTTATTTCATTGGGCATTCAGAAAGCTCAGTTCGGAATACGTCCCAGCTGCGAATGATGTTGACAAAACTTTTACTTGCATTCTTTAACTTTGGAATGCCCCTATAAACGCTGCCATGAATCGAAATCTGCAAGGTATATCAATTTGGAGACGAAATTTGTTATTTAGTTTGGTAGCTGATCCTGCAGATGGTGGTGGTCATGGGCCGCAGAGAATTTTAGATGTTGGAATGGCGCTTGGTGCAGTATCCCGCTACTTCGGCAAAAAATTTCCACATGCAACCGTTCAAGGCATCAGCTTGTCCGAGGTTGAGGTGGAAATTGCTGCCAAGTTAACAGCTTCTCAAAACCTTTCAGATAAGGTATAAGTCTCTTTGTGAGATAGCAGCGTATGTGTGTGCGTGTGTGTCCTAGCTCGATATTCAGTTATAAGAGCTGATTTTTTCAAATGGAAGGAAAATACGAAAAGAAGTCAAGGATAAAATCCTTAATAGAGAGAGAGAGAGAGAATGTAGGCTATTGTGAAAAAATGCGATGGTATTGTCTGATAAGAAGTAAATGCATCTCTATTGAAATTCATATGTGAGGTGGCGGCTGAGTCCAGATATCAGCCCTGGTCAAACGAGCCCTCATAGCCTACGCCATCGCTTCCTGTGCTATGCTCTTCTCTTCCTTCTGACATCCGGGGGGCTGCGGAATCTCCAAGTGATAAGCAAATTATTATGAACGCCTTCGTTTCTTCGTAGCTACGCTGATCCCTGGGTTGGCCTTCATCGTCTATTTCAACAAGTTCAGATCCGCTCACAATGCCCCATGGCTCCCTCTCTTTCAGATCCCTGGGTTGGCCTTCATCGTCCATTTCAACAAGTTCAGATCCGCTCACAATGCCCCCATAGCTCCCTCTCTTTCAGCATCATTTTCATTTTCCAGCTCCAAGTGTTGTAGTTGTCCGATTCTAGCTTTTCGATGATTCTTGGATCTATCACGCTGCCCTGCTCAAAATCCATCCCCAATCAGAAATCTTGATCAATACCTTGGATTCGGAGATATAAGTCGTGACTTTGACAAAACCCGTGAGCGTGTGCTGGTTTTGTTGTCAATGGCGCGCGAGTCTCTGTGTACGATCAGCTTCACCTTCACGATGTTGAACGATATGTCAGGCCTGCCTAATCGTGAATGCACACGATATGTCAGGCCTGCATAATCGTGAATGCACCTATGCTTGAGAGTGTGGGCCCATAACCTTTTGTTAGATTTCCACCTGTGTAGTTCTTATGGTATGCAGCAGAACAGGCAATAAGCGACAGGGCAGTCCCCAAGATCGACACATAGCATCTCTGGTCTGCAAGATCTGGAGCGGAGAGAGGGAGGTGAGTTGATATAAATGGGAGGTGAGAGAGCGGAGAGGAGAGAGAGAGAGAAGAGAGAGGGAGGTGAGGTGAGAGAGAGAGAGAGATGGGAGGTGAGAGAGCGAAGAGAGAGCTGTGTGTGTGTGTGTGTGAGAGAGAGAGAGAGAGAGAGAGAGCGCGAGCGCGCGCGCGGGCAGAGAGAGATTAATTTTTTATTTTTTAGATTTTTCTTAGGGTTAGGGTTTTTTTAGGGTTGGATGAAAAATAGCCATAATGTGATGTGTTACAGAAAGAGATAAAAACAAATTTTTATATAGTTTTTTTTGACAAGTCAAGTTTTAAAGGTTTGACAAGTTAATACCAAACCCTTTGAACCTCTTAATTTATAACATAATGTAAGAACAAAGCTATATAAAGTTTTACAATACATAGTATCATAAAGCAAAACAAGTTTTAGGACACTCAGTTGTTACGTGCCATCATCCCACAAAATACAACCGCACAAGTTAGTTACGTGAAGAAGACATGTGTCATAGCTGAGCATCAGTTGTTATTCATGTCCGAAATAAGACTCACTACCTTATCAGCTTAATTACAATTACAAATAATACGTCCAATCTTCCCTATCAGCGTTTTATAATTAGCAATACATTCTGCTCTTTAACGAAACCGTATCAGAGCAGATGCCATACTGATCAATTTAAGAGCAAAAAAGAATGTATTAAGTTCACATAAACATTTTACCTGTAGAAAGCTATCCTACAATACACTCATAACAAGAGGCATGACTTCGGCATCAATGCTAGGTACTCCGTGCCATACTAGCCCCAGGCACTCCCATGAAAGTCGTAGGGAGTCTAAGCACCTTATGGCTTGGGCAAATCCATGCATACAAGCATGACAAGGCCAAGATCTTACAAAATTCATAGCTTACTCAAAGAAACTGTCCTTAAGTCAAATAAACCATGTCCTTGTTAAAAGTATCATAAATAACTCATTCTTAGTTTTACAGATGTGGAACGTAAGTACTTTTTAGTACTTGCTTATAAAGGCTATCTAGAGTTTACGTAGAAATTCTCATGTATGCATAAACCATAGCGTAGTATCGCAAAAATTATTCAGATGAGTGTTACCTCTTATGGTTTCATACATGGATGCGAGGTGAAGAGTTTTTCTGTGAGCTACCCATCTCCAGTTGCTTTACTCAAGAAGGATGTTTATCCTTAATATCATGTCATTTATCTTGCAATCCCGTGTTAGTATCATCACAAGCCATAAACACGTCTCCGTATAGCTTCATAACTTAATTCTCAGCACGTATACAAAGTACAATCGTTTTGGAATCATTAATTTCAAGGTTGACACTACTACTTTTACTTAACAGAACCTCTGTGAATGATAACCAGAAACACCACATTATTTTACCATTCTTGTAAACACTTATGTAGCTCATTTCCTAACAGTGTCAATATGTATATCTGAGATACTATGAGAGTATGTTGGGCGGCCAACTGTGAGTAATACTGAGCCAAAGCATAGTTAAGTAATGCATGTATCATCATATGATATTGGCTTTGCTATCAAACGACAAATAAAGCCATAGTGTGGGATCCATTGTCTCCATGCATACTATCTAGTGGAAATCCGCATATGGTGCAATGGAGTGTTGATCGCTGTCCCCACGCATTTTCAGAGCGCGGAAATCCGCACAGTAGGTAATTATCAAAAGTGTGTCATCATGTATATATCTGCAGCGCTTCCATAAGCACATGAAAGTGCGATTTCTCACCTTATAAGCAAGTGCTGCTATCTTGTCACCAAAAGAATATAAAAGCTACACATTCATCAGCGATTTACTATCAAATGTATCATCGCTGTCCAAAAGCAATATTTCCAAAATGATGATAGGTATCATACCTCAGTGATTGCCCGAATGTGTGGCTGCGACAACGCTCAATCATAGTAGTTGCTATTGAAGCCAATCCTTCTAAACCAATCCACAATTATCATACATGTGAGCTATTTACAACAAGCATACCTCATTCATGGGTATTGATCCAGCGATTAGTGAGCCATAGACAGAGCAAAAACCTTACCTTAACTCCTAGAGCTTCTCCTTACAATTACTCTTCCATGTTTGCAAGTCTCTCCACATCCAATCCAACTAAGGTCGTACTAGACAAAAGAAAAACCAACCAAAAGAGAAAGGGAGAGAGAGTAGAAGAGTAAAAGTTAGTGTAATCTCCTTACTTATAGAAGCAAGAGAACCCTTAGGTGCACTGAGTGTAAGTAGATTCACACCATTTGATTAGATCCCCATTTTGTGCATTAATCTCAGCCATTTGAGGAATTCAAGTTTCTCACCAAAAAGAATTTTTTTAAAAAAAACTTTTTCTTTCTTTGAGGGGTCATCCAACTTAACATAGCAATTTGAGGCAATTTCATGGTCTTGGTTTCGAAGAGACAACATAAGAAGCTTTCCTAATAAATTTTTTTTTTGGAGCATTTATAATAAAATGTACAAACCAGAGTCCATGAGAGAGAGAGAGAGAGAGAGAGACTTAAGTGAGGGAAAAGCAAGGACATATATATTATATACAATTATGGCTATGATGGTGAGTAGGGATGTTTCTAACGTTAACGTTGTTGAGGAAATGTTAGTTCCATTATGGCTATAGCTTAATTCAATTAGATCGGACTACCATTCTTTTTCTACTTATGTTTTCATGCACCTCGGAAAAGAGAATATCCTATGCATCTAATTATCTATGAACCGTGCAGGTGAGCTTTTTGTTTGCAGATGCACGTAATCTTTCGTTCCCAAATAACGAGTACGATCTTGTGTGGTGTTTGGAGTGTGCCGATCATATATTAGAGCGGGAGCAGGTATAAACATCAAGTAAATCAGATCTTCCGGTCTTATGCAACTAGGGTGCCCAATAAGAGCAAATCAATGTGTAGAGTAGCGAACTAATGAACCAAGTAAATTAATGAGTAGAGTGAAATGCAGTTTCAGCACTTTCACACATAGGACTGTTTTCATGTAGCTCATGAAAGAACTTGCTCGTGTGACTGCACCTGGAGGTAAAATTGTGTTGACAACAATGTGCAATCGTGAACTCTTACCTCATGAAACATCTCTGAGTGAAAGTGAGAAGGTAATAATCTCTATCACATGCCTATTTCTTGTGCTCAAGATCAAGTATGACTGATTTTGTGATTGAAGGAGCTCAAAGCCAGTTTCTTCTTCCCAAGAAGTCCTAGGAAAGTATTTTCTTTCCAATGCCATTTTTTCTTCTCAGGAAGTCTTGGAAAACATTTTTCCCGATGACCTTGCTGTTGCTTCGTGGTCACCGCCATCCCTATATCTCAGATTGGCAGAAGAGAATGGATTGCAGGTAATTACTAGCTCATTGCAAATTTGATGTACTTAACATGTTGTCAAGTCTCTTCCAATTTATATGATCACCTCTATTATGTTGGTTCAATTATATATATATATATATATATATATATATATATATGATAATCTACTCATGATACTATGCCTATGCTTGTAGGCTATTCAAAGTGATAATTGGACAAAGTACGTAACTCCAGGATTGCAGATAATGATGCAATTATACAAGAATTCAGATCCCTCTATTGGTAATGCACTAATCATTCTTTAATCATTCTACATTTGTTTTAATTTAAAGATGACTCTAGAAGTGCCTTTTATTCGAGTTGGTCTATACTCTCTATTTGAAAAAAACATATCATGTGCTTGCAGTTGGAGTCAAAGAATATTCCATGGCTTTACCTGCCCTTATAAAGGCCTATGAACAAGGACTTGTTGAGTATTTAGTATTCATGGCAGTAAAACCATCTTCTTGATACTCTTTCTACTGACGCTTATCATTGTTTAGATTGATGGCTTTGTGAGCTCCATAACTTGTTTAGAGCATTGCTTTTGAGCTTTCTCATGTCTGCTTTGGTGGTAAACCTAGGCCTTTCTCAAGAAATTGTAAGTGCATGTGGAAAGGAGAGATCATGTCAATGGCATTTTGAAATGGTGAATAGCTAGATGTAAGTTGGTGAGAGATGCCACCGGCTACAAGATAGTGATTCTTTGCAATAGAAATGAATTCTCCTCCATAAGTACATAGTGCTTTTATCTTCTTGTTAGTTTGAACTTCAACCTTGTCTTGAGTTCTTTGAAGCAATTGAATGTTTCAGATTTTTCTTTTAAGAACATGATAGAAGTCCATCTATGTCATGCATTGCCACTAAATAAGTGCTCATAATAATCATCAATGTAAGTTTTTTTGGGCTCAAAAGAAATTTTTAGCCTTAAGAATAAAAGCGGTTCCCTCTTTGGACCCCTTAAAGTACTTAAATAAGGATAATAGGCCAAAGAGAGCCCAAGTACACTTAATAAAACTTAACAAGGGCTAACTATCCTTCAAAATAGTTTTGTTTAGATAAGTTAGAGACTTTGTCTATAAATAACAAGTGATACCATTTTGGAAATCTTTTGGCTCATTTACAAATTAAGAGAACTTGGTGCTTCATCTCCTCTTCCACCTTTGTGATTAATTTACTTATAATGAATTTCGTGAAGCTCAATCAAAATTAGACATACAATCAAATTTTTCCTTTGTATTTTGGTATGAGAGAGAAGCACTTTACATTTTCATTCTTGAATTTTTTGTTGTTTGTAGAAAAAAATCACTCTTTTCATTTTGAAGGTTCACAAGTTTTTCCTGTATTTTTTTTAGCCCCAGCCCTATTCTTGCCAACTCGAACCTTACCCTTGCAGATTTAGATTTTTTTTAAAAGAGTGAAATCCCAAAAAAAATACTTTGCCAAAATTTTTAAATCTATTACAATTTAGCTCTCGTTCTTTTTTTCTTTGGCATAAATTCTGACAATGGAAATTACTATGAGAGGCATAGTAATCGTGAATCATACACACTGGGGTTTTGACATTTTGCGAGTAAATCACTTGTGAGTTTCTTTGCAATGATGATAGGCAGCCAAGAGTCCTGTGGGCCCAAACGCGAGCTCTTCCCGAGTAAAACTGCGTCTAATTTTTTGCCCTAATTTGTCACATTCCAATCGGTGACTCTGATGTCGGTATGGCAACGACGCATGCCCTTTTGCAAGCCCATACATAGTTCTTCGGGCAGTGACAGACGCCCTATGAATCGGAGGTTGAAAACTTATTATGGCTACTGTGCTTTTCATGTGAAAATCTAGGGTTTGACAAGGCTCACAAAGTTGGTTTTCATGCCCATTCCTCTTATAATGGATGGGATGGGACGTGTGAGGCGTTGGTTTTGTTGGATTTCTATTCTCTCCATCCTTTATCTCATTCCTAATCTAGATCCATTCATTTGCTATATGTAAATACTTGTACAGTCGTGCAGTCTGCAAAAATACAAAGGAATCGATGACAGTGTTCTGTCAACTCAGCCTGAAGAAACAAAGTGTTTCTAATTACAAAGCCTTGCTAGCTTTCATCCCTTCACCTAACAAAGATGTTCGCGAATGCGAACATCTGGAGACACGAAACACGAAAAGTTTTGCGAACACGAAAGTCAACGAAGACAAAGACGAACGGTTCGCGAACACAAACAGTTTGCGAACACGAAAAATCCACAAATGAGATTGCTTTGCGGTCCAGCAAGAGAGAAAGGCAGATGAGGTAAGCAAAACCAACGGTGGAAACGAAACCGGTTTTGTCCTCGCGCTCCAAGGAGTACCACTAGAGATCATGCAAGTACCCAGAAGTACAGAGATCTGACCTGATGGCATGACGTCAGCAGATACTTCCTAGGTCATGGCTAATTGCCACTCTTGTAATTTCCCGATTAGTTGTAGATGTTTAATCACTCTAATCTTAGGTTTACATAGAGAGACCATACTTACTGGATAGTACTTGACATATATCAGAACAAGATACACAGAGTGTAATAGAAGTAAAAAAAAAGAAGGAAGTCTGATGCTAGTAAGCAATCAAGACGAACACAGACAAAAGGTCCACCTACGTGCGAGAAGATAATTCTATCAAGGATCAGAAGATCCAATTGTGCGCTAGTGAAGCGAGACTACTACTCGTGAGAGAGCGGGCTTCTCTCACGCCAACGCACTGCATGGATTTGCAGGCAGTGCCCCCTGAAGAAATCAGAGAACATCAATATAGATTATTTTTCTGGTTGTGTTTGATCTTGGATGTTGAATACTTATACTGTTTTATTTTATTTTTTGTATGTCTGAGTTTTTCTTGTCCCTTTAGAATTCCGCACCTTGGTTGAAATGAAGTCAAATGTTGTATTAATTTTATGAACGTAGATCAGTAGTAACTGACTACTCTCTGGAGGATTGTAGGAGTGTTTCCGCTGGCAATGCCCAGCGAACGCATCTGAACTCCATCCGAATCTCGAAAGAGAGTCGTGAATGTTTCGTGAATTTTCTTCTCACGATTCTCATCAGTCATATCGGAGCAATGCACGACTCCCAATAGTGGTATCAGAGCCACCTTGTCATATTCTGACATAGACGAGAAGCTAGCAGATCCAGGAGGCCAAGCATTCAGACAATCAACCATCAACAAAAAAACTGACTTCAAGAAGCAATGGCTTCAATCAGCAGCATGCAAAACAAGATCTGCACTATACTTAAGTCTTCAGGATCTAACTTTCTAGCCTGGAAAGTTAAGACATCTTTGATACTCAAGGGCAAAGGACTCTTCCTTTGGGTGGATGACACAGAAGAAATGCCTACGACAACAGGCAAGGAGCTACGCGAATGGAGGGAGAAAAACAATAAGGCAGTAGCCTGCTATCATCTTCCATCGAAGATAGCCTTACACTTGACCTGGATATACTCTCCAAGGCTAAGGAGATGTGAGATGCACTGCTCACAAGATTTCAAATGAAATCAAAAAGTCAGATTATGATGCTGGAAGATCAACTGACGAATCTACAGTGGGATGGAAAAGACCTCACCTCTGTCGTGAGAAAGATGAAGGATCTGTTTCTATCACTACACAACTCAGGGGCAGAGAATGCAGTATCAACTGAGAAGCAGCTCACATATATGTTGAGAGCCTTACCCAGATCTTTCCAAATGACACAAACCCTGCTCGCGAAAGATTCTACCGTGAACCTCAAAAAGACAATTGTCAAGATTCGAGAGGAAGTCAAGGCCAGAGAGCATCTTGATCACAAAGATGGTTCTGACTAAGCACTCTACGGCAACAGAGAAAAATCAAAGAAACAGTTCAAGCCTAAGAGGAAGTCGAATCAGAGGCAAGATCATGACCAGCAAGCAGAGAGGACCAGCAAAAGCAATTGGAAGACCAAGGGGAGGTCGAAACGACAAGATGCCGACAAGAAGCCCTGCACGAGATGCAGAAGAGACGAGCATACAATAGATACATGCTGGCTTAATCCCAAGATTGAGTGTATCCATTTTCATAAGAAGGGTCATGCAGCCATGGATTGCCGCCAGAACCTAAGAAACAAATCAGCACAGAACAGACAGGAGAACGATAATAGTTCTTCCTATGTCGAGGAGCCCAAGAGCTCGAAGATGGGCGAAGAAAGAACGAACAAAAATTGTTCGACCGCCTACATCTGTGAAGATGTGTGCAGCATCAACGTCTGACACACACGAGGTGATCCTGGATTCAGGAGCCACCTCACACTTTGTGACATAAAGACGAATCATGTCTGATTTCAGAAGTGCAGATCCCTCAAGATTCATAGTTCTTGGAGATGGATCCAGACATTAAGTGAACGATATTGGTTCACTTTGGCTCAACACCAATGGCAGAGACAGACGACTCGAAGACGTTTTGTTCGTGCCAACTCTGCAGCAAGACCTGCTCTTTGTAGCAAGAATAGTTGATGCAGGGGTGCATGTGACGTTTTCTAACGAAGCATGCAACGTGATTGATGCCAGCACCAGCACTCTCATTGCTCAAGACAGAAGCAAAGGGAACCTATATCATTTGAAGGTACGCCTACTTGCAGATCAGGTGCATCAAACTCATGACGACTCGCCAGACACTCTGTGGCACAGAAGACTCTGCCACACGAACTCAATGACACTCTACTAGTCAAGTCATCAGCATCTCGAATGTAATCAATTCGACCACTTGTGATGCATGTTTGAAAGGCAAGATGCCATGCACACCATTCATCAAAGACTCCTACAGAACAACAAAGATTCTGGAGCTGGTGCACTCTGACATCTGCGGTAAATTCAACGTGATCTCAGTAGGAGGTTCCAAATATTATATAACCTTCATTGATGATTATAGCAAGTTTGCCAGAGTGTATTTTATTCAGAATAAATCTGAAGCACTCAATAAATTCACAGAATATGTGAATTGGGTTGAGAGATGCACAGACAGCAAGGTGATGCAGATCAAAACAGATCGAGGTGGCAAATATATCTCGAATCGCTTCATTGACTTCTGCAATGATCGTGGCATCATTCATAGAAGAACTGCAGCCTACACACCGCAGCACAATGGTGTTGCTGAACGAAAGAACAGGACCCTGATGGAAGCAGCCAGATGCATGATGACATACTCGAAGTCTCCAAGGGCACTGTGGGCTGAAGCAGTAGCTACAACCGCATACATCCAGAACATGACAGGTAAATCTGGTGTTCCTCACATGACACCACATGAGCTATGGTGGGGTAGAAAGCCCAACCTGTCTCATGTCAGAATATTTGGCTGTGTAGCATATGCACATATTCCTGATAAGCTTCGCAAGAAGCTTGATGAGAAAGTCGAGTAAGGATTTCTGGTAGGTTATGACAATAATTCGTCATACTACAGAATCTACATGCCAGACACGAACAATGTGAAAACAGTGAGGGATGTCAAATCTGACGAGAGCAGGACAATGGCCAACGAAGACCCTGTTAGCTATGAAGTTCTGGAAAAACAATCCTATGACCTGCCGCCAATGTCAAAGGGAGCAGAGGACGAACATGAAAATAAAGATTTTCGAGTCGTCTCCCATTCGAGTGACGAATCAGACGAAGAAAGATTCGAGAGGCAACTTGTCGCCGCAGTTCTTGTAAACCAAGATGGTTTCGGAGCGAGCAGAGTAGACAAGAACAAAGACATAGCTGTTCTGGGAGGATCTCCCAGAAGGTCAACAAGACCACGAAGAGCGCCAACAAGATTTGTGCCAGGCAGCTCAGCTTCCACATCAGAAGAATTCTGTGGGTTCAGTGGTGAACCACAGACATTCGAGGAGGCGATTGAATGTCCAAAAAAGGACAAATGGATCCAAGCCATGAACGAAGAGATGGAGTCCATGAGGAAGAACCAAGTATGGACGTTGGAGCCATTACCTCATAAGTGCAAGACTGTCAAATACAAATGGATTTTCAAACTCAAATATGGACCAGATGGGAGTGTGACGAAATACAAGGCAAGACTGGTAGCAAAGGGTTTCTCTCAGAGATACAGTATTGATTATTTTAAGACCTTCTCTCTTGTCATCAAACATTTGTCCCTATGTCTGTTGTTTGCATATGCAACAACTTATGACCTCAGGATCCACATTGTGGATGAGAAGACAGCCTTCTTACATGGCGAATAAGACGAAGAGGTCTACATGGATCAACCCCCAGGATTTGTCTCAAATTCACTTCCTGACTATGTATGCAAAATGCATAGAAGCATCTACGGTCTGAAGCAATCAGCCCGACAATGGTACAAGAAGAAGGATCATGCCCTGAAATCATTGGGATTCAAGCCTCTGTTGGCTGACTCCAATGTGTATGTTAGAGTTACAGATGGGCAGATCATCATAGTGGCTGTTTATGTGGATGACACTCTGATACTTTGTAGGAGTGAGCAGCTAATTGCTGAAGTAAAGACAGACATCTCGAAGCATTTCGAGATAGTGGATCTGGGAAAAACCAGGTGTTACCTAGGCTTACAAATTGAAAGGAACTATGAGGGAGGGAAGTTATACCTTCACCAGTCCAGATACACCCAGAAGATCCTAGAGGACTTTGGGATGCTCGCAGGGACGGTGCTAACAAATGACGACTGTCCAAAGACTGAGGAAGAAAGAGAACAGATGCAGCTCACACCCTACAGGAGGCTGATAGGTTCACTGATGTACCTTTCAGACAGCACGTCCTGATATTGCTTATGCAGTATTCAGGATGAGCCAATTCTGCACGAATCCAAGCTCGACACATTGGAAGATTGCAAAACAAATTTTGCAATATCTTCAATTAATGAGGGATTATGGCTTGTGTTATTGTCGTGGTGCGGGTCTCAGGATACTTTTCTACAACGATGCTAGTTGGGCATCTCTCAAGGACGATTGTAAAAGCATCTCAGGAGGATGCACCATCGCATCAGGAGCAGTAGTTCTTTGGGTCAGACCATTGTAGCCCAATCATCAGAGTACGTGGCAGTAGCGAAGATGGCCAACGAAATAATTTGGCTAAGACAGTTCCTGAACGAATTGGGCGAAACAAGGAACGAGCCACTAGTTTTGCAGATGGACAACACCTCTGCAATACACCTGACGAAAGATCTTGTGTTCCATTCCAGAACGAAACACATTGCGATCAAGTATCACTTGATCAGAGATCTGATTGAGAAGAAGATGATGCAGACCACCTTCATAGGAACGAAAGATATGGTTGCAGACATCTTCACTAAAGCTCTAGACAAAGGGCTCTTTGAGAGGCAAAGGAGCAGTCTTGGGATCATAAAACTACCATGCTTTGAGAGGGAGCTGAAGAAACAAAGTGTTTCTAATTACAAAGCCTTGCTAGCTTTCAGCCCTTCACCTGACGAAGATGTTCGCGAACTCGAACATCTGGAGACACGAAATACGAAAATTTTTGTGAACACGAAAGTCAACGAAAAAGAAGATGAATCGTTCGCGAACATGAATAGTTCGCGAACACGAAGAATCCACAAACGAGATTCCTTTGCGGTCCAGCAAGAGAGAAAGGCAGACGAGGTAAGCAAAACCAACGGTGGAAACGAAACCGGTTTTGTCCTCGCGCTCCAAGGAGTACCACTAGAGATCATGCAAGTACCCAGAAGTACAGAGATCTGACCTGATGGCATGACGTCAGCAGATACTTCCTAGGTCATGGCTAATTGCCACTCTTGTAATTTCCCGATTAGTTGTAGATGTTTAATCACTCTAATCTTAGGTTTACATAGAGAGACCATACTTACTGGATAGTACTTGACATATATCAGAACAAGATACACAGAGTGTAATAGAAGTAAAAAAAAAGAAGGAAGTCTGATGCTAGTAAGCAATCAAGACGAACACAGACAAAAGGTCCACCTACGTGCGAGAAGATAATTCTATCAAGGATCAGAAGATCCAATTGTGCGCTAGTGAAGCGAGACTACTACTCGTGAGAGAGCCGTGCTTCTCTCACACCAACACACTACATGGATTCGCATGCAGTGCCCCCTGAAGAAATCAGAGAAAACCAATATAGATTATTTTTTTGGTTGTGTCTGATCTTGGATGTCGAATGCTTATGTTGTTTTATTTTATTTTTTGTATGTCTGAGTTTTTCCTATCCCTTTAGAATTCCGCACCTTGGTTCAAATGAAGTCGAATGCTGCATTAATTTTATGGACGTAGATCAGTAGTAATTGACTACTCTATGGAAGATTGTAGGAGTGTTTCCACTGGCAGTGCCCAGCGAACGCATCTGAACTCCATCCAAATCACGAAAGAGAGTCGCGAATGTTTCGTGAATTTTCTTCTCACGATTCTCATCAGTCATATCGAAGCAACGCACGACTCCCAACATAGCCCACATCGACTATTCGTCGGATTTCAACTATTCATCCTACACCAACTATTCGTCGGACTTCGACTATTTGTCCTACATTGACTATTCATCGGACTTCGACTATTCGTCCTATTTCGACTATTCGTCTGTCACGTGTAGCATGGATCTAAGGCCCCGGTCGTCGGGTCCCACAAGAACATCGCTTGCGGCCTATAACAATATTTCTAAGGAGACCACAAGGTTTTGTAAGAATGTCACTTGAGACCTGTAGCAGCCTTCATGCTTACGAGCGGTGCCAACAGTACTCATGCTCGACTGCTTCATGCTATTCTCTTATGAGTGCTACTATACTTGCAAGCCACGATCTAGCTCAAACTATGCAACAATTCCATGTCGCTTTGTTGTACTTACATCTGCACTATAAAAAAAATTTGTATATAGATGATAGATGATCATCATTTTGATATACAACATACACACAGGGAAAAACACATTGTAGATGCTTTCATGTATCAATGATTTTATCAGACTGATTGTCAAAAATAAGCTCATAGCATTCACAGAGTTGGCTTAGCTTCCTGATTCGTGATTGTTTTGTGCCCATTCATCTAACTTGTATCTTTTACATACATCAATCGTAATTGATTGTCTTGTTATTGTGTTCAAATTTGTCAATATTGTATGATTCGCTACTTACGCTTTTTGTTTGGCTTTCTAATCAACTTTTCTGACTATCTGCTCTTCCGCTTTCGCAAACGTATTTTGTGTATGCCTACGTAATCAGAGAGACACAATGTATGATGACACCAAGGGAAACAGGATCACAGATCCTTCTGTCCAGATTTTTTCCAACATCATGGTATCAGAGCCGTGTATCTTTACTTGATACTGACATGGTATTAGATCTTTGTATCTTTACCTGATACCGACATGGTATTAGAACACTGATTTATACTATCTGATTTTTTTATTTGATATCGCCTTGGTATCAGAGCTATCTTTATAGCTCGATAAGCTTCCCACAGAACTAGATTCTATCATCTGATAGAATAATCATTTTATTGTTCTATAAATAGCAATAGATTTTCCTTCTTAAGCCATTGATAGATCTTCCCTTTGTTCACCTTTGTCAACATAGGTGAGCCTTGAGGGCTCATCCTTCCTTCTTGTAGATCTCCTTGGAGTCCTCGGATCTTGAGATGGATCTTCAAGATCTTGATCACATGTAGGCTCCTCCTCAAACCTTACAAGATCCTTGACATAAGATGGATTAGAAGCTATTCAACTTGGAGTAGTTACCTTCATCAAAAGTAACATCTCTACTCACTAAAATCTTTTTAATGATAGGATTATAGACTCTATATCCTTTGCTATTTTCAGCATTAGCAACAAAGATCCCTTTAATAGAAGTAGGATCATCCTTTTTTCTTGTATCTAATGCTTGAAAAACATAGCAAGTAGATCCAAAAATTCTTAGATCTTTAAGATTCGGCTTCTTACAAAATAGAGCCTCATAAGATGTTATGCCTCCAATGGGCTTACATGGCAATCTATTACACAAATAAGTTGCACAAATAATAGCCTCTCCCCAAAAGGACTTAGGAAGAGATGCATCTAACCCTAAAGCCTTAGCACACTCGCCTTAGCACACTCACATAGTGTTCTATTCATCCTCTCGGCTATTCCATTCTATTGAGGACTATACGTACATGTAAGTTCTCTCTTAATGCCATTGGATTTACAAAACTCTATCATCTTGGTGGAGATATACTCTCCACCATGATCACTCCTCAATACTTTAATTCTAGCATCAAGTTAATTTTCAACTAGAGTTTTGAACTTAACAAAAGCTTCAAACACTTTACTTTTGGAATCCAAAAGTTCAATCCAAGTGTATCTAGAGTAATCATCAATAAAAGATACATACATAGATGCACCACCATTAGATTCTTGAGAAAAAGAGTGCACATCACTATGAATAAGATCTAATGCTTTTGTAGATCTAGTGGAAGAGATATCAAAAAATAGCTTGTGTGACTTTGAGAGGCTACAAGCTTCACAACTTTTTCCACACTTTGAGAGTGTCTTTGGAAGGCCGAGAGCAAGATCCTTGGTGCATAGCATCTCCATAGATTTGAAGTTGGGGTGGCCCAACCTCTTATGCCAAAGCTCCACTTGATTGAGCTCCTCCTTCACCATGTTAACACTTCCAAGAAAAACATTAGCATCAAGCTTAAAAATCCTTCCTTTCTTGAATCCCTTAACAATGCAAGTATTATTCATCATTATGGAGCAAACTCCTTGCTTAAAATGGACATCTAAGCCATCATCCATCAATTGTCCTACACTAAATAGTGTAGGAACATAGAGTACATTATCAAGATCTACTCTTTTAGAGGATCCAAGACTTAAGGATAGTTCCCACTCCATCTATTCTACATTCTTGATCACTTGCTGTTAGAATAGACTTTTTACAACCTACAAAAGATACAAGAGTTGAGAAAAAATCCTTTTGGAATGTGATGTGGGAACTAGCCCCACTATCAATCCACCATGTGTCATTGGAGTAGCTCTTTGATGTTGATGTAGAAGCCATCAAGGATGAATCCACTTCATCCTTATCTTCCTCAAGAGTGAGGTTGCCTTGTTTGCTCTCTCCTTGTGCATTCTTCTTCTTGAAACACTCGGATGCAAAGTGCCCCTTCTTTCCACAAAACAAGCACTTGAGTTTGGCTTTGTTCTTCTTTCCATCTTTGGAGCTTGATGGTTGATCATCATTCTTGGTCTCCTTGTGTTGGGTCTTCTTCTTTGTCTTTGCCTTTCCCTTGCTTGAGAAGTTGGCCTTCTCATCACCATCATGCAACTTTACGGATCCAATCCTTTGCTTGACATGAAGGATCCTACTCTCCTTGGCTACAAGCACACTATGAAGCTTGTCTATGGAAGGTAGTGCATCTTGAATAGCAAAGCTTTGTACAAGATTGGAAAACTCATCTCCAAGACCATTCAAAATGATTTGAACAAGTTCATCATCATGAATACCCTCACTAATGATGGAAAGTTCTTTGTTGAGAGATTTAATTCTCAAGACATACTCTTGAGCACTCTCATCACTCCCTCTAATGCTTTGAAGAACTTTATTTCTAATCATAAGCACTCTAGAGGTATTTTTGGATTCATAAATCCCTTTGAGGTAGTTCCATGCCTCCTTGGCCGAGGTACAAGATGCTACTTCCTTTAGACGTTCATTACTAACATTCCTTTTCAAGCATTGTAATGCTAGTCTAGCTCTCTTTTTGTACCTCACTTGATCTTGACCTCCTTGAGGTTCTTCTTCCTCTCCTATGACAAGATCAAACATAGCTTGGAGCACTAGTAGTGACTCCATTCTTACTTTCCAAGTTGAATAATTATTAGAATTTAGCCTTTCACTAGCCTCAAGAAGATAGGCTCCAATTGAACCCATTCTAACTAGTAACAAGTACAACAAATGTACTATTCAAAGGCTCTTCCTTCTTTCTTTCTTAGAATTTAGCTAAAATGCTATTTTTGTGAATCTCACTAGACTCAAGAAGCAAGATCTATAATGATCTTGAACTCAAAAAGATTTGGGAAAGTGTATTCTACACAATCTATTCACTTAGAACCTTGGATTTGATTTTTGGAAGTGCCAATGCCTTTCTATGATGTTTAGGATTGGTTTTAGTTTCACTCTTGAACTAAAAACATAAGCCTCAAACTCTCTCACAAGGATTTGTAGGTTTAATAAGATTCTAACACCATTCACTCATCAAATCTATAATGGAAACAATGGTTTTTCATAAGCACATCACTAGTTTCACTCTACACAACTTGTTTGAAGCGCAAATATTGAA
Source organism: Diphasiastrum complanatum (assembly GCA_029204225.1). Taxonomy (NCBI): domain Eukaryota; kingdom Viridiplantae; phylum Streptophyta; class Lycopodiopsida; order Lycopodiales; family Lycopodiaceae; genus Diphasiastrum; species Diphasiastrum complanatum. The sequence goes on along the minus strand of CM055100.1, from coordinate 47,345,008 downwards.
AAAACACAAAGTTTTGGTGAAAGTACAGCTCCAGCAGCCTCTCACACATGTGAGAAGTACTTCTGAACTTTACACACTAATCTGAACCTCAACATCACAAGTAAACTATTAGAAAAGGTCGCCCTCCTTCAAAGTGACTCTAGCACCAATGCTTTCACCAAAATGAAGACTCTTAGATCATCAACTAAGCTCTTTGACTTGGCTCTGATACCATGTCAAATTTCAGAGTTTACGGACTGAAATTGATCTACAAATGATCACAAAGAGTGATTGGGAGCTTAGGATCTTGATCTATATCAAGACTAGCTTCCAAATCTAGCTTCTACTTGACAATCTTTGTGTTTCCAAGCAAGAACAATAAAAAAAGATGATCCATGGCTTCACACGTGTGAAGTACAGGTACTGTATGGCCTGATAACAGAGAAATAGTTTACTTATCATTTACAAAGCATTCATCCACAAAGAAAGTGCTTAAGAGAGTCAAAACACAATGATAGCATCACAAACCAAGATTTCTCGTCATTAGCTCAATAATGGATCCATCATGGATCAAGTACAAATTCACCATAATCTCTCTCTAAGCTGCATCCAACACGTGTGGGACAGCTCATTGTACTTATCCATATCCACTTTGGATAAGATCTATCAAGTTTGCCACATCATCCATTGGTGGTTGTGTGTTGACCTTCTAGATTTCTACAATCTAGGACCTAACTCCTATAATTTAGGAGATGTCACATTAGACTCAAATAAAAGCTAATCAAATGGATCTAAATATTACAAGTGTCATTTCACACGTGTGGATCCACATAGATGTCTGATATTCATAAAAACCATGTGAAAATTGGTAAAATCTAACACCGAGCACATCAGGACAGTCCTCAACCAAAAAAGGTGGAGTGGAAGTGTTATGGCCATATTCGGTTAAGGACTTGGAATAGTCCTAATATGGTAGACCGGCCTTCCAGTGTTCGAGTTTATTGGTCACGCCTAGATTTTATTCCATGTCAAGGCCTGTCGGTGACTAGTAAGCTTGAGAGGACCCAAACACTCTAATTGAGACATATGGGGTAGTGCATGTACGTGTGACTGTTATAGGCAGGAGGTATGCATGTAGAGCTGTGACCTATTTATAGTTGACTTGCATGGGGATTGCATGTGCTCATGCATAGGATCCTACTCTCTATATATTGAGGTAGTGATTATTCCGTCGACGACATGGACTAGGTTACCTGATTAGCTCTTCTCATCTTGCTGTCACATTGGCATGACTTGGGGGGCTGGATCCAAGAGGATTCTCCAGGATTTTGCTTCACAGTCTCTCTTGTGTTTTCCTATCCTCATCTTAGGGGTTTTCCCTAGTGGTCTTTACAGGAAGTCTTGGTAATATCATCAGGCTTGTCCCCGAATGTAATTGAAGACCATACCAGCTTACCACTCTACAATGTGGAGAGTGAGAAGGGACATTTGTTACCTGTGTATACTTATCACCTCCGAGGGGATGGTAGTCTATACATGGTACGATGTTCCGGATGTGGTGGAAGGCATCATCGATCAGAATTCCCACATCGAGGTGATCCAACAATATTTTTACCTTGGTGTTCACAATGCAACATCAACCATCCATGTCTAGATTGTCCATTGAGGCAATTACAAAAAGCTAAAATGGCATTATCTTACAAGGACCAGCATGTACCATGTTATCAAACAAATCTACTCAAGATGCACTACAAACGGAAAATTTTAGTGCCACCTGGTTTTGAGGCCAATGGATTACACAACAATCCTCCCAAATCCAAAAAGCACACAATGTCACGTCAAACTCAAATGACTACAACATCACAAGAGACGGAGCTGGTAAAATCCATCAAGCAAATTGTAACAACAGAAATAACGAAAATTCTACCCAGTCTTCTACAACGGACGATGGATGCTACATTACAACAGGTACCTGTGGCAACTCAAACTCTTGGCAGAAAACTGGCACAAGGTTTGCAAGCAAGCATAGTCACACAATCTTCAAGACCGCAAGACAATGAGAAAGAAAAGACTAAGGTCGACAATTGCCAACCAAGTCCAAGATCATCAATGGGCAATGTCCAACCAAAGTCTAATTGTTCCACAAAGCAACAGACCACCAGTACAGTTTCAAATCCGTGTATAATAGTGCTTGAAAGGCCAAATCCAAGGAATTCAAGCCCTCAAAGGCCAGTTGCACAACAAGAATCAGCATCTACAATGTCTATGCCTTGTCCTCATTTGGTAAAATTGACTACCGAAGAAAGTCTTCAGGTTAAAACATACCACGAATACCTAACTAAGCAGTCAAGAGAGCACGTCCTATTCACATTACGAATTGAGAGAGACCATGACAATACCATTGGGGGAAGTAGCGCCACTCTATCAGGATCAATATCAACCAGCCTTATCATGGGATCCTCTGATGGATGGTGTCAACTACCCATTTGTCGATGAACAAGGTTATCAAGAATGGCCACTAGACTCATATGGTTATTATTGAAAATCTGGCAAGTCCATATTCTTGTTGATTGTCATTAAATAAAGCTTCAAGTTTTATGTAAGTGAACTCATATCTACGCTTGTAGCACACAAAAAAAAAATCTATACATATGCTCTCTACAGACTTTGACAATGCGACTCGTCATTATCCCAGGGACCAGCCAAAGGCGAAGTGCCATGGGAATGGCACTCATTTGGTAGCAGGAGCATGTTGTCCGATTCTGAAAACGACATGGAATATTCTAGAATATGGCAAGAGGCTTCTGCAATAAGACCAAACAATACATAAATAAAGTAGAGAGTCGAAAGTATTAGAAACAGGCGACCAGTTGGCATCCTGTGTGTGTGAGTCCAACATTGGGCCTTAGGCTAATAAGTGCCATGGAGCACAATTATTCAATAATTTAAACTTAGCTTTTGTAAAATTCTTAAGTTGGGAAACACAACTTGACCTCAAGAAACACAAAGCTATCTTGATGATCAAGATAGTGATCCTGATGGAACCTCAACAGCCAATCAGAGTGACGGGGGCTCACCTCTCAAATCTATAAGAGGGAGCCATTTCCTTTGTATCTTCTACTCTTCCTAATAAAACTCTTTCCATTTCTCTCTCTCTATCTCTCTCTCTCTCTCTCTCTCTCTCTCTCTCTCTCTCTCTCTCTCTCTCTCTCTCTCTCTCTCTCTCTCTCTCTCTCTCTCTCTCTCACACACACACACACACACACACACACACACACACACGTGTTAAGAAAACTATGGAACAATCATTAAGATCCGTAGGTAGATTTTCCTTCACTATTCATCTCCCTTGAGAATATCAACCTCTTGAGGAGAAGATCTAGAGCCAAGAATGCCTAGATAAGCACAAATAAATGAAACCGAGAAAAGACCAAAAAGAGAGATAGCATCAGAGATGAATGCCGCACCAATCTAGGCTATTGCACGAGTAGATCTGAAGCTAAGACTGACAACCTTAGCAAGCCTAGATCCCCACTCCTATTTCTTCGCTTAGCCCTCTCCCTATTGGATCGAAGCCCAATATTACACGACAAAGCCCCTTCTTTGCCCTCTAGACCGATTAGGGAGGCACGAAAAGGGTCCAACATTTTTTTGGTGCCGTTGTCGGGGAGACGATGCTAAATAGTCCTAGGAGTGGTTTTTTAGTTTACATTTTTCTGCAATTTTCTCTCTTTTTGACAGACTTATTACTCACCTACAGGCTTTTTTCAACTTTTTCCTTCTCCTCTTTAATCACCACTTCTCCAGAGAGCTAGACAGGCTCCAGACACTATTTTATGAGCTTGGCAAGTTATAAATTATAACTTGCCATCAGAGACTTTACTCGTCTTGCAGCCTATTTCTCGCCAAACCCATGTTTTACACTTTTTCTTTGCCAAATTTACATGTCATCAGAGTTGAGTGATCAGTAAGCTCAGAGGCATCATTTTGCTAACAAGCGAGGTATAAATTTATTACTCGTGCTCAGAGCTATTACTAGCCAATTCAAATTTTCCCACCATTTTTTCAGTTTTCCGCCTTTTTCTATTACTCACCTATTGAGATTTTTTGTATTTTTTTTAGTATCTTTACTCGCCATCAGTACAATAGCAAGCACAACGCTTGATCTACCATATACCAAACTGACAAGTAAAGATGTGATTTTTAGCTATTACTCGCCATCATTACTCGTCTCATTACTCGCCCCCATTACTCGTCCCATTACTCGCCTCATTACTCGTCATCATTACTTGCCCACTGTGATTACTCGCCCATTACTCGCCTTAGACCCCACCCACCTGACACCATAGTTACCATTGTTCCTTCACATCAGTTACCATTTGCGCCATCACAATGTTCATTTTTTTTCCATTTCCATTCTGTGTAACCTTCATCTTGTTCATCTGTGATATTCATTTGTAAAATCCATCTATTTATGAACTCCATCGTCTATATCCATTTGTTAAATTCGTCTATTACATCCATCTGTTACTATGACTTTTTGTTTTTGTTGTTCGTATTTTCTCATCCACACTGATCAATTTTTTATTTACTCTTTTTTTTTTAATGAGCAGGATACCTTTATGGATGAGGTCAATAACATCGTTCTTGCTTTTCAACTTAACAGCTTTATGAAAGGAAGATTGTATGAGATTATAAACAACCTATTCCTACACAATTTGTTCCCTAGACTCAAGTTTACTTTACCAAAAAAAAGTTGAATTTCTTTTGGTGGGCAGTTAGCACTCCATCTCAGAGGTGCTAGCTGCCCCCTGAGATACTTTGTTGACTGTGGGTACGGTTGGTGGGTTCTCTCTCTCTCTCTCTCTCTCTCTCTCTCTCTCTCTCTCTCTCTCTCTCTCTCTCTCTCTCTCTCTCTCTCTCTCTCTCTCTCTCACACACACACACACACACACACACACACACACACACACACATTAAGAAAACTATGGAGCGATCATTAAGATCCATAGGTAGGTTTTCCTTCACTATTCATCTCCCTTGAGAAGATCAAACTAAGCTTTATGGTGAAGAATGGATGCTCACAGTTTGCTGTGATTACTTTTGTGTAATAGCAAGTTTTGGCTTGCAAACTTGTGATTGGATACTCCTAGAATCAAGCGCAGTCTCAAGGAGCAGAAGTGGAAATTTCTACATGTGTTTTTTCAACTTTCCTAGCTTATGGTAGGCACTGGACAACTTTTGATAATGATTATTATGTTTTCTGATATAAGAGTAGTCATTGGCCAGCACCCTCTCTAAGGCGGATTTGGTCGCTGGCCAACACTATTTTTTGGCTCAAAAATCCATATAGTTATTGCGATTTAGCAGTGCTCTACATATGAGCAAAGTTCCACGCATTTTTCAATATGGAATGCTATCAAAAGTGCGATGGACCGCTGTTCTTATAAGTATTTTCCGAAAATACCAGAGGTTATAGCATAAGTGTGGTTGATAAGAATGCTCTTGCTATATTTGATTGGTTGTAACTCTCTATGTGTGATTGCTCCAGATGATTGCTCGTTTACTACGATAGAAATTGTGATGCTATCTACCTCTGATAACTAGTATGAGGATGGCTGTGACTACGATAAAGGAAGTAGTATAAAGAATGCTTGGTTTGATATTATGCTCTTGAGAAGACATGTTTACAAGTGCTGATAAGCCGAATATTGTGGGTATGGTAAGGAGTGGAATGCTCACAAAAAATAGAATGCTACGTTATTCATCTTCGAGAAAGCAAGTAATTAACTATTGGTGAAGACTCTATGAGGTTTTAAAAGTACTCTATGCTTAACCCAATACTTTTGGTTTGAATGCTTTAGCACGTAGGTGATTCGTTTAAGCAGCTGAAGATGGATAGTTTGCAAGAAATGACTTCACCTCTCATTCAGGTACGATGCCATATGGAATATCACTGACACGGTGGGTAGCCTAACTCATTACTATGATCAAACTCATGCATGCATGATAATACTGCAAACGTTGCTTATAATGATTTTTGATTAATAAATCTAGTAAGTGCTAATCTTACATGCATATAAGTTGTCATGGGCTTGAGTTATCAGCAATAGAAAGCAATAGAAATACACAATTAGAACTATAGTAAAAAAGATTGCACTTACAAATTGGGCCTCTAGATTGCCCCTTCCTCCCGATCCCAAATGGTGTTGGAAGTAAATCTACTCCACTAAATGGCTAGATCTAATGAGAGGTTTCGTGCGTAGTATAGTGGTAGACCGGTCGTCCACATTCTAAGTTCTACAAAGCTTAACAACTGTGAAATGAAAACATAAATGAATTTAAGGAGCACCAAGACTTCCCAACTGGTGCTCGGAATGGAAGCTAATTTAGTTGTGGCTAAGACGGTACCCAACTAGCCACTACTTGGAAAATAAATAAACTTGCTAAGGCTTACCCAACTAGCAAGGATCAACAATAAACTAATTTTGCTAAGGCTTTCCAACTAGCAAATGATAAAACCAATACTAACTCCCAAAGGGAAATGAAAGATATAAATTGCGGCTAATTAAGCAATAAACAATACCAAGCATGCCACAATTAAAAGCTGATGAAAAGGAGGCAAGAGGAGGCCCGAGCACTTCCCTCAAGCTATGCACCTTCCCAAAGGGAACACAATGAAATCACAAGATAATATCAGAAAGCAATTTGCCATAATCTCAAAGTGTCATGTCCATGAGAAATACCTCTCCTCTTATAGCAAGGAGGGCCTTCCATAAGCATCCACTAGCTTATGGGATTAGTTCTAAACTAGCCATTCTAAGGCTTCTAAAAACTTCTAACTTAGAGCTTAGAACTTAGAAGTTCCCAGCTTGGAACTTAAGATAACTTAAAATAACTTAGAATCTTTCAGCTTAAGTTTCTTAGGTCTAAGTTCCAAGTCTAAGTTTAAGTTATTTTATTATTTCAAGCTTCTACCCATGGACTTACAAAACACATGTCATAGTAGAAGTTTATTGGCAAATACTCATACGTGGGCTTATAATACACATGCCACAAACCTTATTTTTTTAAATATATTTTTCACTGTGTTTGCACATTTGCTAACATTATTCCCCTCCTTATTGGATTGGTGGTCCCACACCAATCGAAGCTTTTTCTTCTTGGATCTTTTGAGCTTCCTGGAGGTGAGATTGTTGTTGTTGGGATTGGTAAATCTTGGTGCCATCCTTAGCAACTAACTCTAAAATCACTAGATACTAAGTGATTACGTAGCCAAACATAAAGTATTGAATTCTCAGACAATTTCTATCAGTTACAAAAGCAATACAGAGATGCATGCATTCTGACATATACTGAACGCAATAAGTAGATAGTTGCCATGCCCATGACCGGTCTCGGGTAGCGTGTCCACGCTAGGGACCGGTAGACCAACAACCCGTAAGTTAATTGTGACTATAAGGGAATTGGGGCCCTTATGTGTACATGGTCATAATTAATAGTTGTAGGCCTAAACACATGGTGGTGGAGTGGGTATGGGTCTATCAGTGAGTCATTAGGGAACTGGATGATGTGGCCCAGATAGGCTGCAGAAGTGTCCAGTGAGGTGTCATAGTGCACTACTAGTGGTGCATGGGCCTTGGCGGGTATAAGTATATATGCTGGGCTCTCACTAGTGTATGCTTGATTTGTGATGAGTAGTTACATGTTGTTGGTGTGACTCCTCTTTCCATGACTCTGATTGATCCATAGCTTGGGGGCTAGATCCATACGATCTAGATTTGGTTGGGTTGGTTTAAGCTCCACCAGTTCCCATGTGATGTTGCTTTGTATGGTATGCTTAGACTAGAATCCTGTTGTGCGGACTTTATATTGGTATCAGAGCTAGTCTAAGCAGGATTTACCATTGAAAGTGCTGAGTGGAAATCTCAACGTTTTCTCAAGAATCCGACGGAGTAAACAACAAAACCTTATGAATGATTACTGTATTTTTAATGTTGTCTATTGTCTGTTTGGAAGCCGGTTTGGTTTTAAATCGATGGGAATAGGCTAGAATGGAAGCAAAGATACTCTAACATGTTGGATGTTGAGTGTTGGTAATGTTTGACAGGTTTGCATGACTGCTTACTGTGGAATCACAAGCTTATGCACTTAGTCGAATTGGTGTAGTGAATGAACTTTCCTTCACTGAGATTAGAACAGACTTTTATCTCTCCTTGAGAGGTCTTTATGAGAAAGACCCACATTTTGGACCAATCTGGAATAGGGTTCTAGCAGTTTCATCAAGCGGGACTGATAATCATGGTGGTTAGTCTAGGGAGAAGGATATAAAGAGTACTGATGACTTCTCTATCCGTAATGGACTTTTGTTCAGGAAAGGGAAGGTTTGTGTGCCATGTTGTTAGGAATAAAATTCCTTATGAATGTCATGACTCACCATGCGCAGGACATCCTGGCATACATCGTACATTGGATTTGGTACGAAGGGATTTTTATTGGCCAAAACTCAAGCCCTTTGTAGAATCTTATGTGGCCAAGTGTGACCAATGCCAGTTGAATAAAGCTGAATGCCATAAGGCTGGCAGTTTGTTGCATCCACTGGATATCCCTGATAAGAGATGGGATAGTATTTCCATGGATTTCGTGGTTGGGTTACCGCGGACGAATAAACAGCATGATGCAATTTGGGTTGTGGTCGACCATCTTACCAAATTGGCTACGTTTATTTCAGTAAAGACCATCGCGAAGGCTTTTGATTTAGCTCAGATATCTGTAGAGCGTCTGTTTAGGCTTCACGGATTACCAAGTGATATTGTGGGCGATCGCGATCCGAAGTTCATCGGTCACTTTTGGTTGGTCGTATCCGCTAAACTAGAGACGATACTGAGTTTGGGTTCTTCTGATCATCCTGAGACGGATGGACAGACGGAAAGAATAAATCAAACGATGGAACAAATGCTTCAGGCATATGTTTCCAGACGACAATCTGATTGGAAAAAGTACCTTCCATTGATCGAGTTTGCCTATAATAGTAGTAAGCATTCGGCTACCACTTATAGCCCGTTTATATGCTTATGTATGATTTTGAGCCTAGGTCACCCATTGCGGTTGAGACTCGGACGATCAAGTTTCAGAAAGTAGCAAATTCTTTTCATGATATGCAGGAAATGCTACGGATTGCACGTGAAAATGTCCAGAGTGCCCCGGATAGAGACAGACATTATGCAAATCTGAAAAGATTACCGAGAGACTTCCAAGTGGGAGATTGGGTATATTTGAGAATCCCGAAGGATTCAAGTGTAATGCGTACCGGCAAGCATTATAAGTTGTCCCCTAGATATAGAGGACCGTTTAAGATCTTGAAAAAGATCGGATCCTTAGCTTACCAATTGGAACTCCCGGATGGATCACAAGTGCATCCCGTATTTCACGTTAGTTGTATCAAAAAGAGTACGTGTGAAGGGGAGCATCTTGTATCTGGAGATCAGTTGGACCTGTTGGATGAATCATCGGGTGTATCTCATCTTAAACCCGAAAAGATCTTGGATACAAGAACTAAACGATTGAGGAATCGTAGAGTTATTGAGCATCTGGTTCGATGGAGAGGATGTATAGACGATGACGATTCCTGGGAACAGGAAGGAAGCTTAAGGAGGAACTTTCTCAGTTTTAAGTTTTGAGGACAGAACTTGAATAAGGGGGGAAGAATGTCATGCCCATGACTAGTCTCGGGTAGCGTGTCCACGCTAGGGACCGGTAGACCTCAAGCTCCCTCCAGATTCAGCATACTCTACCCCTATATCACTAGATAAGATATCAGGGGAGATGATGTCTTTTGTGCTCACGACATTATGCTTCTGCTTCTTTGTAGGTGGTGCACGTGAAATGGGTTTGGCTGACAGTTGTGGGGTGGTGCGCTTTCTGGTGCTAGGATAGATGTCTTCAAGCTCTTTGATAGTTGTGGCTGTTCATTGTCCTATTGCTTTGTGACCAACATGTGGAAGAGATATCCACATTTGGTGGTGGATTTTCTAGCTTCCAAGGCCACACATAATTTGTCGGACACTTTCTCTGCCCACTTGTAATTGTGAGTGGGATCATCCATGGTGAGAGTCAATGAGAATAAATCGCTAGGTGGAATGCGATCTATTTTGGCAATGTGAACCTCGATCATGGCCACGAGGATCTTTGATGCTGCCCTGAGCTTTGGATCTTTGATGAAGCGAATGGTGATGTTGTCATTGGTTTGGGCAATTGTCTTTCCGTCGTCCATCGAAAACTTTGTGAACTAGTTGGCATCGTATCTAGTACCATTGCCATGGATCGTCTCGCCCATGTTAGGAAATCCAATGGCTTGTAGATGTTTTGAAGAGATGTTGATGATGGTAGAACTGTTGCCCTTAGACATGATCCAAAATGACTGGAACTCATCAGAATAAGTGGAATAGGCTGCTCGGACCAAACTCTTGTCCTGCTGATCCGTCAAATACGTCAGATCAAAACCAAGATTAGTGAGAATATCCCTGGCTAGGATGAGTGCTTCAGCATAATTCTTGATGGAGATCAAGAATATGTCATTCGAATAGGGCTTAGGGGCCTTACGACAATGGAGTGAGAGTGAGGTGTCATGGGAGGCCATGGTAGCAGTGATTCTAGATTGTTCTGAAAATTTTGAAAATTTCAGCATGAACTCTTGGGCAAAAATCTAGAATGAACTTGTGGAGAGGATGGCTGAGGCCTATATATATACTTTTTTTTTAGGAGAGCCTTGATAATATTTCAAGTAGTGACTTAATGATAAACTTTGCTTTCCACTAGCTTGTGAAAATTGCGGCATTAAACAAAGTAAAGAATTGTCCATCCCGATCAAAACCAGCTGCTCTTATCTATTCCGTGCAAGTAGAAACATTGCCAGTCGAAACTCATCTAGCGTGGGTCTTGACTCGTGCACAAACCCAATGCCAAACACCTACAATTGCACCCAACAAAATCCAGTAGCATAATGTACCTCCAAATGAAGATTCGACACCCATTGTCTATCCTCAACCATCCGAAGAAATTAGGCTGCATCACCAGTATCGAACAATGCAGACAAACACTCTTCCACCTCCCATAAAGTACCTCACACGTCTTTTGAGAACAAAACCCTTGAAGGCACTGAAGTTTGGGGGGATTTATTACAAGCTAATGTGACCCTCCCTTTCTATGTTCTCTGGAAACATGCGGGAAAATGAAAACAACAAATGACAAGCTGCCCAAAATGCCATTCACCTCACAAATCCGATCAGTGAAAGGGGCAATATTAAGATTCTAGCTACTCATTGCCAATCTCACAAAGTCCTAGCTGTACTGGATGGTGGCTCAGGTGTCAACATCGTTTCTACATCTCTCATATTAGAATGGAATCTGAGAGACAAACTTACCAAACCCATTGTTAGCTTAGGATGGTTGATCAAAGTGTGGTCCGACCTACCGGTTTTCTCCCACAAGTTCTAATCAAACTAGGAGGTCTGAAATTTTCTATAGACCTAGTCATACTCGATATCCCTAGTAATGCCTATTCCTACGAGTTACTACTTGGTCACCCATGGCTCACCAATGCAAGAGTCGTTCACGACTGGAACAAATGACGAGCCACCTTTGGAAATAGAGACAGTTCTATTACCATTGATTCATCTAGCAAACTCAAACCCGCATGTTTTCATGATGAGAGATCCTCTACTACTAATTCAGTGTTTGTGCCATACCAGTCCACTCAAGAAAAATGTCATTATATTGAATCTATTGATATCGTAAACTGGAGTCACAATTTGGCTACCATTGATTGTGCGAATGTCGATTATTGTGCTCAACATCAGGATGACTATATATATACTCCTCTGGCTGATAACGAACAAATTCCTGATCTAGACACCCCTATCATTAATATCAATTTTATTGATATTCTTCCACACAATGATGAGTTGTTAAATGTTGCATGGCCACCTACTAATAAATCAGAAGATTTATTTGTAGATGACAACAATCTCTTACGAATTTAGAAGATTTGGACATTTCTAATATTCAGATCCTCAACTACATGGAGACACTTCCACTCAAAGCCTTCCCGTAGTATTCATCATCCAAAGTGAAACCAGTTGCCAAGGTTACGGTCATGATACCAAGCTATACAGTGTCAAATGACCAAATTATCCATGGGACTTATGTGAGGAGAAAATAATTTTTTAAAATCCACGACGAGATCCTCCATGATGTGCCACCACTTCCTCATTCGCACACTTCACGTCCTCCGAAGCCACAACCTCGTGGCCGTACCATAAAAAAAAAGATGAAGAAACCCCTTCAAATCCAGCCTCCTAGACCTTACCACTGCTAGGGAAGTTCCTGATATCGCATCCGCTCATACGCCAATCCCCGAACCTCCCAAGTCACCATCCAGACAGTTGAAAGGTCTCCCTCGAATCCCCAGCACATGATGTGTCTACATATTTTAAAGACTATACGATCGAGGATGTGACCATCCAATTACCACGCGCTCAACATAAGCCAAATGGTAATTCATCCTACGAAGGCCCTAGCCGAACTATCACTTCCTCCTTGAGTGAGCCCAATGAAAGTAACGAATACATTGTCCACATCGGGGCTCATCTCAATTAGGAACAATGCAAGAGGCTTGAGAAGCTTTTGCGCAAATATCAGCATGTCTTTGCTTGGTCCTATAAAGACATGAAAGGCATCTCACCCCAAGTAGTTGTGCATCGTATTCCACTTAAACCGAGTGTGAGACCACCAACTGCTAGCCATCCCTACAGATGTAATCCGATCTACAAGGCCAAAATCAAAGAAGAACTACAACGCTTGTTAGATGCAAGATTTATCTATGAAATCGAACTAACTGAGTGGGTCTCCCGAATCGTCATCGTTCCTAAGAAAAATGAAAAATTTCGCATCTATGTCGACTTTAAAAAACTTAATGCATCACAGAACATGATCATTTTCCATTACCTTTCGGAGAATCCATCTTAGAAAATCTAGCTCGAAATGAGTCCTACCTTCTTAGTATTTAGCGGATACAACATGATTCAAATTGCTAAAGAAGATCAGCACAAAACCGCTTTTGCCACAAAATGGGGAACCTTCTGTTGGAAAGTTATGCCTTTTGGTCTCTGTAATGCTCCTAGCACTTTCCAGCGTGTTATGCAAGCTACCTTTTCTCAGCATATGGGAGATACCCTAGAGGTCAACTGATCAAGCTTTTCAGAGATGGGGAATTGATTATGTTGGACCAATTAGTCTTGCTGCTAGACACACTCAATCAAGATATATTGTAGTAGCTATAGACTATTGTACCAAATGGGCTGAAGCTAGAGTTGTTTGCAATGCTGACGCTCGTTCTACTGCAAAATTTCTCTATGAACAGGTTATCATTCGTTTCGGTTGCCCCCTAGAACTTATCACCGATAGGGGGACACATTTCCTTAACTCTGTCATAGCAAATCTGCTTTCAAAATTCTTTGTGGTACATCGCAAAAGTTCCCCGTATTATCGACGATGCAATGGATAGGCAGAATCCACCAACAAAATATTATGTGGTGTTGTAACCAAGACCTTTGAGTCCAACCGATCTGATTGGGAACTAAAACTTTATGTTGCTCTATGGGCCTATCGCACTACCTCAAAGAGAGCCACAGGTCTAACTCCTTTCCAACTAGTCTATGGCTAGGAAGTTGTCATGCCTGTGGAATTCCATATTCCATCCCTACGAGTAGCATATAATCTTGAGCTAGATCATCGAAAGATCCTAGCTAATAGATTATTCCACCTAGAACAACTTTGTGAGACTCACCGAATCAAAAGGAAACTCTTTGAGTTTTAAGGATCGATCATGCCAAGCCTTTAAAGAAAAACTAAAATTTTCTGGCCAAAGACCTTATCTAATCCAAAAGATTTTTGCCTCTGGTTACGTATAACTCCAAATCCTACAAGGCGATACTTTAGACACTGTGGTTAATGGAAGCAGACTCCAAAAGTACAACGAACCCTGCTTTTATCTTTATATGTACTAGGTTTGTTTATTTTCTAAATTTTGTTATTTATTTTGTTTACTGTTTACTTGACATTTTGACGAATTTTTTCGATATGTTTCTTATTTAGAACATCAAGATAGCCTTAGATCATAACTACAATCAGTCTTTTTTCTAATCCAACCACAAGATTTATTCTTTTTCTGAAGTTTTGATGCACAATCATACAAGATAGAATTTGCTCAGACCCATTTTTATTGTCCACAATTCATTTATTGCCTCCATGAATTCTATCGCAGAGTGAAACTTTCTAGAACTAGAAAAAATCAGTTCTTTTGCATCAAATCCTCGTTGACAGAATTTGTAGATAATTCATGAGTCTCAAAATTACTTCCACAATTTTTCTGTCCTATCCGCAAATTCTGATCAGACCAATTTTTGTACTATTAGCCAATTTTACGCATTTTGTACAAAAAAACTACTTACAAGAACTCGCCAGACCTCATAACATTGTCTTGAAATTTGCGAACCTCACTAGGAAATCATGGGCACTGAGGACGATTTCTAGGAAAAGTTACGATTTCCTGCAAATTCTCATCTGAATCAACATCCAATGTCGAGAGAAAATTGTTTATTGTGGCTTTGCTACGTTGAAGCCGAGTCAAAGATGATGGGTGTGCACTTAACCCAAGTCGTTCTTGTAATATAGATATTGTGAACTTTCGTAAATGGTTCATCATTGTTAGCTCAAAATTAAATGCAAGCACATCCATATCTTCAAGATTTATGTCATCAACTCTTGGTTGGTTCTATGTTGCATGCTTCCACTTGCCTCTTGGATCTAATTGCAACATTTCTAGCTCGTACCTTTCCAAGAAAGCATTTGTTGAAATAGTACGCATCCAATGCACATGTACAATCTTGGTGTCGTTGCTCTGAACGAAGCCAATCACTTTAGCAATCCAAAATGGATGACTTTCATTATTTTTCGACGCGAAAAGTGCAATGAGACTCATGACCTTTAATTCATTGAGATTACTAGACCATTTAGCCTTGGCAGCATTTACAGTTCGTCGACTTTTTGTTGAAGCTAAATAAATTTCACGTTCTTCATTGTGAAGAAGGTTTAAAGACACAGTCTATTGTGGAACAATAGAGGAATCAACGGCCGTTGTTGGAAGTGAAAATATGGCTGGCCACTAAAATTCTTCAAACAAGTTTGAGTCTCCCAAATCAAGCAAACGTTAAAAAAAAAATTAGTATGTTGCTTGAAGGGTTGTTTCCAAAAAATTTAATGCCGCAAGTGGATCGACTGGCTGATGTTCCCTTTGAGCTTTTTGCTCTTCCAAGACAGAAGTTAGAGGACACAAAGGTGCAAGTTTAACTTGAGAAGAAGGCACAGATTGTAAAAAACGGACTCCTTCAAAAGGTAGCCATGCCACTGAGTTAGAGCATTGTTTTTCCCAATAATGTAATGCCACCAACATTATTGACAATTTTGAACTAATGTTGAAATATCATTTATTGGTGCGATGCAATGTTCTTTCGACGTTTTGATGTAATCTCTAAAATCATATGTGCAACGCAATAAAACCACATTTGGTGCAGGGTTGTATGAGTTCTTGATAATACTCTATAAGACTGGTAAAGAAAAGGCTTTTTTGCGTCTTAGCTTTTTCGAGAAGAAACTGAACATTTGGTCAATTTGATCATGAGTGTGACCCACCAATAAAAATCCTATTTTGATTTTTTTGAAAATCTTCAGAGCAACTAACATTGATAAATATGCCAGCACTGTTTGATTTTTATTTTCTCTGGCAGTATTATCAAGTTGCAAGTAGAGAATCTCAAGAAGACTATTACCAAATTCAAGCATTATTTTGCGAATTATGGTAATGGTCAAGTTTGGATCATTTCGAATGTTTGGATAGTTGAAATACACTTTAGACTGCAAAGTGTCGTTGAATATAAGAGTACCAACCAAATGAACTTGAATAAAATCAGCTTCGCTGAAATACTTTTACAAGCTCAAAAAGAGTTGTCTCTAGAATATCCCCACATATTGTCCTTTAGGCAAGAAGCATCAACAGGAGAAAAGCCCGACTTGTCGCTAGAGGATTTTCTCAAATATACAACGTCGATTACACTAAGACGTTTAGTCTAGTAGTCAAGCATTCTTCTATTCGACTTTTGCTATCATTTGCCGCTGCAGCAAATTTGGAAATACATCAAATGGATGTATAGACAACATATCTCAATGGAGTTATTGAAGAAGACATTTACATGGTTCAACCCAAAGGTTATATTATCGAGGGTAAACACAATCATGTGTGTAAACTCCATAAGGCACTTTATGGCTTGAAGCAATTTGCTCGAGCCTATGGTTTCAAAGGATCAATATGGCATTACTATCGACATGACGATTGCTCTTTGTCCAAAAATAAAAGAGCATCTGTATTGTTTATAAAACAAATATCATCAATATGGCGAAAGGTATGCTTAAAGGCACGTAGGTATTCTACCATACCAAGTCTGGCAAGTCTTTTCATGAAATGTGATTCATAGAAGGAAATACACCCTGTAGGGGAACATGCAAAATCCATGGGGATACCACAAACTTATTTTCAAGTCCTGTTTCCTAATCTCACTATGCAATTGTCAATCAGTATTTTATTCCACTGGCAAAGAAATTCTCTCTCAATCACAGTCCAAGTATCAGTTTGATTGCTTTTGCAATCAACTAGACCTTGCATACTCGATTAGTTCACTCAGCCAGTTCCTATCGAATCCAGGTTCGAATTTAGGTCCAACTCATTGGCAAACACTCATTGTTATGTCCAATCAACAAAACATCTCAACATCTATTATGGAGGCAACCAAACTGCCAATATTCTCAAAGGATACACAGATGTAGATTGGGCAGGAGAGATTGACATCAGAAGATCAACTTCTGGATTTGTATTCTTATTCAATCAAGGCCCAATCTCATGGAGTAGCCAAAAAAGACCTCAGTAGCATTATCATCGACCGAATTAGAATACATAGCTGCCACAAATGCTACCAAGGAGCTTGCACATATCGACCTTGCTCAACCACATCCAATGACAATCTATTGTGACAATCAAAGCACAATTGCACTATCTCTAAATCCAAGATTTCACTCTCGAAGCAAACATATCGAAATCAGGTACTCACTACCTTAGAGAAAACGTGCAAGGCAAGGAAGTATCATTGGTTTATTGCAGGACTGATCTTATGGCAGTAGATTACTTCACAAAAGCTCTATCAAAGGAGCACCGTCTCAGATTTAACGACATGCTCAAACTAAAGATCAAAGTTTTTCAGGATCCACATTAAGGGAGAGTGTTGGATTTCTAGAGAAACTGGAGGATAGGCTCCTTTTGGTGTCTTCTCGTAGCAACATCATGATGACTTGCGATAGAGTCAATTTTGGATGTGTCGTAATGATCATCGCCCAGTTATCATACGAGCTTTGCAAGCTTGAAAGCAATGTCATTATTACGTCTTGATCGTTTATGACTGATCCGATAGTGGCCATTTGTTGCAACAAGTTTTTGAATTAGTTAATGTGATTCTATAGGGAATCACCATTTGTCATCTTGAGAGAGAAGAATCTTCTTCTGAGGTGTAGCTTAGAAGCTACATCTCGCACATCGTATAGTGTGCCCAAGATGTCCCAGACTTCCTTTGAGGTCTAAGCTTCAAACACATGCGATTTGTGTGTCTGAAATGTACATTCAATTACCTCTTACACTTTTCTAACTTCTATGTTTGATGAGCCAAGTTGCTTTGAAGAAGCTATGGAGTCACAAGAATGGAGGGATGCCATGCAAAAGGAGTATGATGCTCTTATGGAGAATCATACATGGAAGCCTGTGGATATTCCTCAAGGAAGAAAGCCACTTGAGTGCAAATGGATCTATAGATTGAAGTGCAATCAAGATGGGAGCACAACAAACACAAGGCAAGGCTAGTGACAAAGGGGTTCTTGCAAACCAAGGGAGTAGATTTTGATGAAACTTTTGCTCCTGTTGCTAAGCTAGTTTTCATAAGGTTGATTATTTCTCTTACAACTAATTTCAATTGGCCTCTATCTCAACTTGATGTGACTAATGCTTTTCTCAATGGATATTTGGAAGAGGAGATTTTCATGAGACAACCCGAGGGCTTCATCAAAGAAGATCAAGAGGAAAAAGTGTGTTTGTTGCTAAGAAGCCTTTATGGGCTTAAGCAAGCACCTAGAGCTTGGTACTTTGAGTTGAATACCTTCTTAAACTCTATTAAGTTTGTTGTAAGTGCTTATGATCCTTGTTTGTACTTAAGATTTAATAATGATAAAATCATCATTCTCATTTTGTATGTTGATGACATTATCCTTAGTGGAAATGATCTTGATGGTATACAAGAAGTGAAAGTAGCATTGTTTAAGGAGTTTAAGATGGTAGATCTTGGTAATCTTCATTTCATATTAGGAATAGAAGTTTCAAGAGGCAAGGATTTGAGTTTTATTTGTCAATCCAAATATGCTTCTTCTATCTTAGAAAAGTTTGAAATGAAAGATTGTAAAGGAGTAGAAACTCCTATGGAGCAAAATGTAAAAGTTTCCAATAGTGATGATGAAGCATCCTTTGAGGACATCACACTATATAGGAGACTTGTAGGCTCCTTGATCTATCTTACTATAACTAGACCTGATCTAAGTTATAGTGTAGGCAAACTAAGCCAATCTATGCAAAATCCATTAGTTTGTCATTGGAAAAATGCAAAAAGGGTGTTGAGGTACATCTCGGCCACCAAGAACTTTGGCATTTTATGTTATGGATCTAATCTAGCCTTAAGGGCATATTCGGATGCTGATTTTGTAGGTGATAAGGTGGATAGGAGGTCCACAAGTGCTTTCGTTACCTTTCTTTGCAATGGCATAGTGTCTTGGCTTTCCAAAAAGCAAGATACTATCTCTCTATCTTCAACCGAATCGGAATACAAGGCACTAACACCCACAACAAAAGAGATTCTATGGCTGAAGAGGCTTTTGGTGGAGTTGCAAGTCATGGAGGCCGAGGAGCAGCCAATAATATTTAGTGACAACCAATCAAGCCAAGCATTAGCAACCAATCCCACATTCCATGCAAGGAGCAAGCGCATAGAGATTGCTCACCATTTTGTGAGGGAAAAGGTTCAAGCAAAGGAGATCAAGCTACATCATGTGTCTTCTTCAGATTGCCTTGCTGATCTACTCACTAAAGCCTTGCCAAAGGCTTCATTTATCAAGTTAAGATCAGCCTTAGGTGTTGTAGATAGATGTACTATAGTTGTATCATGTAAAAATTGAGGAGGAGTGTTAGCTTTTACCAATTTTCACATGGTTTTTATGAATATTAGACATCTATGTGGGTCCACACGTGTAAAATGACACTTGTAATATTCAGATCCATTTTGATTAGCTTTCATTTGAGTCTAATGTGACATCTCCTAAATTATGGGAGTTAGGTCCTAGATTGTAGGAATCTAGAAGGTCAACACAAACCACCAATGGATGATGTGGCAAACTTGATATATCTTATCCAAAGTGGATATGGATAAGTACAATGAGCTGTCCCACATGTGTTGGATGTAGCTTAGAGAGAGATTATGGTCAATTTGTACTTGATCCATGATGGATCCATCATTGAGCTAATGATGAGAAATCTTGGTTTGTGATGCTATCATTGTGTTTTGACTCTCTTAAGCACTTTCTTTGTGGATGAATGCTTTGTAAAGGATAAGTAAACTATTTCTCTATTATCAGGCCGTACAGTAGCTGTACTTCACACGTGTGAAGCCGTGGATCATCTTTTTTTATTGTTCTTGCTTGGAAACACAAAGATTGTCAAGTAGAAGCTAGATTTGGAAGCTAGTCTTGATATAGATCAAGATCCCAAGCTACCAATCACTCTTTGTGATCATTTGTAGATCAATTTCAGTCCATAAACTCTGAAATTTGACACTCGGGACAAAACTCCTGACATCCGTTGAATGATTCTCTTGTTGTCTCATCATTAAGTTTAACCTTTCTTGATTTGGACCTCCAACCTTATGGTCTGCATTATGCCCTTGATTTTCCAACCGAGGGTTTTGTATTGGACATTCAGTGCGTGTATGATCTCCAAAACAATATCCACACTGGTATGATTGAAGAATTTTCATTCTGCAAGCCTTAGGCTCATGTTGGTCATCTTTTTGCTGATTTTGGTCAACATTATGACATGTGGCACTTGGTTCCGCCTCTTGATTCTGCTGTGAGGCCTTGTCTTCCTCTCTTGCATGATTGGCTAATGTTGTGGATTTTGGTTCCTCTGATGCCCCATTCGATGATGCAGCAGTAGAATAGGGATGATCCACCTCCTCCATAGAGATCTTTGCTTCCATAAGAGTGGCATCTTGACAAATTTGTACAAATGAAGTATAGGATGCCAAGTCTCCCATGCCAGATATAATCTCATTGAGCATTCCGACTTAGTAGTTCATCATTATAATTTTTGTAGGTAGAGGTGGATCACAACTCTTCACGATGTTGTATATTCTACAAGTGTATTGTTGAATTGTTTCATCAGAGAACATTTGTACTTCAGACAACTGCGCAAGTGGAGTCGCCATAGCTAGATAGTGGAGTGTAGTAGAGATAGCTACGTGTTGAATTGCTTCAGTGCCAATACAATGGTGGCGTTCCAAAATTTTTTTTATTCTTTTTGGGACGAGAAAAAAAAAAGAGTAAATAAAAAATTGATCGGTATGGATGAAAAAATACAAACAACAAAAACAAAAAGTCACAGTAACAGATGGATGTAACAGACGAATTTAACAAAGGGATATAACAGATGGAGTTCACAAACAGATGGATTTTACAAATGGATATCACAGATGAACAAGATGAAGGATACACCGAATGGAGATGGAAAAAAATGAACATTGTGACTATGCAGATGGTAATTGATGTGAAAGAACAATGATAACTATGGTGTCGGGTGGGAGGGGTCCGGGGCGAGTAACGATGGCGAGTAATGGAGGCGAATAATGAGGCGAGTAATGGAGGCAAGTAGTGGAGGCAAGTAATGAGGCGAGTAATGGAGGCGAGTAATGATGGCGAGTAATGGGGGCGAGTAATGAGACGAGTAATAACTAAAAATCACATCTTTACTTGCCGATCTGGTATATGGTAGATCAAGTGTTGTGCTTGCTACTATACTAATGGCGAGTAAAGATACTGAAAAAAACGCAAAAAATCTCAATAGGCGAGTAATAGAATAAGGCGAAAAACTAAAAAAATGGCAAGAAAATTTGAATTGGCCAGTAATAGCTCTGAGCGCGAGTAATAAATTTATAACTAGCCCATCATCAAAATGATGCCTATGAGCTTACTGATCACTCAGCTTTGATGGCAAATAAATTTGGCAAAGAAAAAGTGTAAAAAATGGGTTTGGCGAGTAATAGGTCGTAGGGCAATAAAGTCTTTGATGGTGAGTTATAATTTATAACTCGCCGAGCTCACAGAATAGTGTCAGGAGCCTGTCTAGCACTCTGGAGAAGTGGTGGGTAAAGAGGAGAAGGAAAAAGTGGAAAAAAGCCTGTAGGCGAGTGATAAACCTGTCAAAAAAAGAGAAAATAGCAGAGTCTCCCTGGCAACAGTGCCAAAAAAATGTTGGACCCTTCCCGTGCCTCCCTATTCGGTCAGATCTAGAGGGCAAAGAAGGGGTTTTGTCATGTAGTATCGGGCTTCGATCCAATAGGGAGAGGGCCAAGCGATGAAACATGAATGGGGATCTAGGCTTGCGAAGGTTGTCAGTCTTAGCTTCAGATCTACTCGTGGAATAGCCTAGATTGGTGCGGCATTCATCTCTGATGCTATCTCTCTTTTTGGTCTTTTCTCGATTTCATTTATTTGTGCTTATGTAGGTGTTCTTGGCTCTAGATCTTCTCCTCGAGAGGTTGATCTTCTCAAGGGAGGTGAATCCATCTACAGTGCCATATTAGAATCTCCATTACAAATAATGTGATGGAGACATGGAGAGCTCTTGCAAACTATTGCATGCATTTATCTTGCAACCTCTCATACGTCCAATCAAATACTTAAAACATGAGACTCTCTGTGCAACATTAGGAAAGAGAATCCAATCCACAAATTATAAGAAAAACTTCATTTTTGCTATTTTCTTGAGTATATTGCATGAAAATTGGAAATTGTTACTTGTTTTAATACATGATGCAAATATAAAATGATGTAGCAGGTGAAAGAATGTCATAGCTAGAACATTGGTACCTGTCAATAGAATAGCTAATAAGTGACACTTACAAGCAAGCATTCTCCATCCTTGTTTCTTTGAAAGATCAAATTCTCTTTTATAATCACACCCTCAATGTTTCTTCCGGAACATGGTCCATCATCAGCGTAAAAAATCCTATTAAGCTGCTGCTTCAGGAATAAAATTTCCTTAATTTTTATTATAGCCAAGAAATTGCTTTCCCTGATTTGCTGCTCTGCTGCTGGCCAAACACTGTGATGGTGAGAGATGTTACTTAAAGAAAGGTTAAACTTGTGCTGTGTTGAGGCTACCTCAAAAGAAATGAATTGAAGGAAGGGGGGTTACAATGAAGAGCTTGTATCTGGATCACTGTTGAAAGAAAATGTTCCAGATAATGGAGGTGGCATAACCTCCAAATCCCCCTCCAGCATTTTAACAATCATAGCCATAGAAGGCCTCAAAGCTGCTTCTTCCTGAATGCACCAAAGAGATACTTTAAGAAGCACTTGAACCTGTTGTTGTTCATGAGCTTCTGTGATTTCACCCAATCTTTTGTCAGCAATATCTAGAACATTACCCTTCTCTGACCTCAACAAAGCGAACGCCCAGGAAGGAAGATAGCATTTTTCTGGGCTTACACTCAGATCTAAGCTTCTCCTGCCACTGATCAGCTCTAGTAGCACCATGCCATAGCTGTAGACATCACTTCTGTCAGTAATGGGAGCATTGAGAAGCCACTCTGGTCCTAGATAGCCTCTTGTTCCTCTCATTGTGGTTACTGCATAGCTCTGCTCCCATGTCATAAGCTTTGACAACCCAAAGTCTGAAACTTTGGCTTTGAAGTTTTTATCCAGGAGGATGTTTTCTGGCTTGATATCACAGTGGATGATCCGCCTGGAGCATTGCTCGTGCAGATATGCCAATCCTTTAGCTACACCCAGAGCCACTGAGTATCGAGTTTGCCAATCCAGAGTATGATCTAAGCTCTCTGAACGAGCAGCTCGGCGTTTGATGAAGATCCATTTGTCCAAGGAGCCGTTGGGCATGAACTCGTAGACCAGAAGACGATGAGAGGCTTCCATGCAGAACCCTTGTAGTCGAACCAGATGCAGGTGAGATATGCTACCTATAGTTGCTACCTCAGCTCTGAACTGCTTACCTCCTTGGGATGATCCCTCCAGCTGCTTCACTGCTACTTTTGATCCATCCGGCAGGACGCCCTCATACACTGATCCAAACCCTCCTCCGCCCAGCCGCTTGGTGAAGGCATGGGTGGCAGCTTGCAGTTCTTTATAGGAAAATCTGGGAGGCAATCCAGGAAGGGATTCAAGGAACGTCTCATCTTCAGTACAGCTAGTTTTAGGCAACTGGGATCTTCTCCGATATATCAAATAAATAGCAACAATGATTACAGTAGCACCAGCGGCAGAGGCTGCTGGGATGGCTGCAGAGGAAGAATGAGAGGCTTGTTTACGTGTCACAGGAACTGGATAAGGAAGAGAATTTGCCACATCTTCTACAGGCAGCACTTTCATGAAAAGCAGGTATTGACTGTTGTAAGATTTGCGGATGGTCAATGGCTGCTTGATGTGGAAGCATGAGGATGCATTCTTTTGGTAAAACGCCGCTGCGCAGCTGCAGTTGCGCAAGCACGAGTGAGCGCATTCATCAACCGAAGAACTGAATCCCTGCCAAAATTGGATAGGAAGGTAGTCATAGCCAGTAAGCTGGACAAGCTGATAATCTAAGGTGGCGTTGATTGTGCAGTTTGTTCGTTGCCATGGAGCGGAGCAGCCCTGAGACAAGTCAGATTTATTTGTGGGATGAAAGGACTCAATGCAGCTGCACTGGCCACCATTATCCACATCACAGACTCCGAACACTCCACAGGAGTTGGGAAAATCGCAAGGCTGCTGCAGGGCTTGGAACTGCGGGATCCATCGACCGTCCATGAAGTAAGAAACCACCAAATTTCCATCAGGAAGCACCGTGGAGAATTGCAGAAAAGCAGAAATATTCTGAGCCAATAATGGATCAACGGACTGAACGATCATTGAGGAATTGCTGGAGAAGAGGGATAACCCGTTTGCAAAAGCAGCATATGATGCAGCTATGTCAGGAGAACCAGGGACGTGTGTGCTGTCGTAGTATCTCCTGAAGCTCCAATAAACGACTGATTCCGATGCAATTAGCCCTCGCAAACGCAGGTCGCCATCCTCCATGGTTAGAGAATACGTTCCCTCGCTGAAATCGCTAAAGAAATCCTGCCTTCTGAAGAAAAACTTCGAACTTACCAGCTTCATCCCTTCAGTCATCTTTTGACCAGAGACGACGGTGTCTGTGGGATGATCAAAGCTTTGCCACACAACCATATTGCTCGCATTGAGCAGCACAAGGTTGCCTGTTTCCAGTAGCTGCATTTCCTGCACGCCTTGTCCTGCAGTGCCGCTGCTCCATGCAACGTTTCCTTGAGGTTGCTGGACTACTACTAGCTCGCCTGTTTGTGTGAGCTCCAGGGAGCATTGCCCGGTCACAAGAGTATCACGATTAGTGATCCATACCACCTTCTTGGAGCTAAAGTGCTGCACAGCAGCATTCCATACCTTTCTGTAGCTGTTCTGATCTCCTAGCAGCTGCCCAACGAGATTGAGGGAGTATGTCTGACTCTGAGATCTCAACACTGGCACTGCCACCCCAAAAGAGACTGCTGTAGACTGCGTCCAGTTGGATTGAACGCTCGATGCTAATCCCATGCCAAATGGCACAGATGGAGTGCATTTGCAGGAGGGCAGCTGCAGCAAGACCAGACACAGCAGCATCATCACCAAGAGGCTTTTGCTTCCACATCTCATGCACCTCAATGGACTAGTGCAGCAGCAAACCATGCCACTGCCCAGCTCGTCCATATGATGCTCATTCCTTCGCGGCTTCATATCCCCACAATGCATCCTGCAGGAATGTGATGGACAAACGAAGCTTCTTGTTGACTTAATATGCTCAAATTCTTCACTCCTGGAATGTCATGGATATTCCAAGCTGTTTCTTTGATGCACCATATCCTCACGCTCTATTCTGCTGCAATCTGATGGATATATGAAGTTTAAAATCATTCAGAGCACGTTTGCCATCAGCTGCAGCAAAACACAGGTGCTTATGTGGGCTTGGGATGCCAGTGTTCGATGGAATTCCAACAATTATTCACCATTTGCAGCATCAAGAGGCTCAGAAACAACAGCAGATCACACTCAGCCCAATAAAGAGGGAAATTTCTCGCTCAAAAGGATCGTAACAGAATGCAAATCGCCATCGCCATCTCCATCTCCACCTCCCTCGCTATAGCCAGAACATGCCCAGCAAACAATACTATCAGGGTGGAAAGGCTGGCAATGCAAAAAAAGATCCACCACTCGATCTTTTCCACGTGGCATACCTCCCGATCTAGACACGTGGCACAATCTGAACGCCTAGTATTGGATCAAGCGGTGGCGGATTCTCAATGGTTCCGTGCCTGAGATTCGCGGAGCAGGAGCGAGGATACTGTGGTCACATGGTCACGTGGTTGCTGGTCACATGGTCACTGGTCCCTGGTCATATGATCACTTGCGGTGAGGCTGCAGCCGCTAATAAATACCCAGGAGTGGGCAGCCCCTGATGGGCTTATCAGCACGGCGTATTATAACGCGCGACCACTTCGATACGTTCCACGTGGCACTGGAACCTTCTCTAATGCTTTTTAGTAAGATCTTAGCAAAAGCCTAACGGGATCCAACGGTGCTTTTCTTTAAATCGTAGTGTGCCATAGAGATATGAGGGGCGGGCCCCATCCCTGGGGGGCAGTCCTAGATTTATGAAGAAGTTGGGGGGAGGGGGTCCCATGTTTGGCAGCAGGGTTGGCATTTCACCATCAAAATTTGCAAGTTGCAATGCACGTCAAAGGCGTCAAAGGCTTATATGCCTTTCAAACCAAGGCAAAAAAGTCAAACAACGTGTGAGTTGAAAGGCATTTTGAAAAGGTACCCTTCTATTTGAGACATATGTGTCAAAAGTCAACTCTTACATTTGTCGAGGGAGTTACATTGGGAAAGGCCAAGATTTTATTACAATTTAAGTTTGAAAGGTACCTATGATGAAGCTTTCACATTCAAAAGATGAAATAAAAAGGAAAGCCTCCAATCTAAAAGGAAGGCGACAACTCGGCTTCTAGCAAATCATGAGAATGCTATGCCATTATCCCCACAAGCCAACGGGGTTGGCTCAACTGGTTAGCTTGGCATCCAAAGTTTCTTTGGTCCCAGGTTCGAGCCTCCCCTTGGAAACCAAGAAGCATTATCCCCACAAACATAAGAATAAAAAAAACCTTAAATGAAAAAATTCAAGTACAAATTCTAAGTAAGTACATTAGAACTGTCTATTTAGGTTTGGCCACCCCCATAAAGAGTTGGCCCTAGCCAATTTCACAACGTAGAATGTCGTGTGTGGAAGTGATAGTTTCCCATGTTAGCTTTTAGCTAAATTAGTTTTATATGATTACCTGTGCACAAAGGGTGAAGTGATACTTTCCCATCTTAGCAGTGCTGCAGATTGAAGGACAAGTCTACCCTTCAAAAATATAGGTTTCCTTTAAAACTGAAGGAATGCCCATTTATTGAAGAGTGCATGATTTAAATGCCCTTCATTTAAAGGGCAAAGGTCTAGGACGAGCATTTTGCCGTTCAATCTGCTATATTAGTTTTATATGAGAGGGTGTTCACACAAATCGCAACAAAACAATCATGTTTTCAAGGAGTAGATTCAATTGTGAATATAGTTGACATACATTGAAGCTTGTCAACAATTTACACAAAAACTTCCGAAAAAAAGGATTGGAGAGCCAAATTGCAGACTACTCAGCCAAGTGGGGAAGGGGGAGGGGGATCTATACAATTGATACAAGATGAGTTTGTACCATATTCATTGCCCCTTGTTGGGCTTCACATATGAATGGATAGGTCTTGTATTGGCCTTGGGGTCCCCCAAGATATACCCTTGAGTTTTTTGTCTTTTTTTCAAATGCAACCCTTCCTTTGCCATGTCAACACTAAGAGATGACACATGTACCATCCCTAAATGACATTTGGAGCTTCCACCTACTAATGTAGCTCCTTAAAAAAATCTCTAACATCTACTACTATTTTCTTCCATTCTTTTGTACGTACTTATTATTGTGTGGTGGAATTTCTAACAACCTTCCACCACCAAACCCATCTTATACCATAAGTGTTGACAAAAGCCTAGGTGGAGGGTGTCAAGACCAACGCCCCAAGCCATGATGCCCTCCACTCAAGTGTTTTACATTCCTTAATACCTAGCTAAATTTTTGTCACTTTATTTTTGATGGTGAACTTGGTAATCCCAAGGGACAAAGTTGGGTAAGCTAGAATGTTCTATTCACTCTAAAATTATGATATTTGTGAGCTAGTGTGAGCTCTAATCATGTTCAAAAGCTCATTTGTGCACTTGAAGATCATGATAATTTCTTGAAAATGAGATAATGCCACTCACATGCCTCATGATGGCCCTCAACTATTACATATTGACTTTGGAAATAGTAGTGGAAAAATTGATTCATCATGCACAAATCTCTCTAGCAAAACATTGGATGAAACCTTTTTCAGAGCAGGAAAAATGAGGAATATAACCTTTTTTGTGGCTGCTTTTTTTTTATTATGGTTCCATATATTTTCTTTGGGTTGTAGTCTACTTAAGTCTTCTTTGACGTACTTCAAGTTTCACAATATGTCATTGCAATGTGGTGATGTTGCTTAGATGCGCTTAACCAACGTTAGAAATTTTGTAGTGCAATCAGCAAAGACGTAGATGTCGCGAGTAGCGAGCAACAAGAATCAAATTGTTGAATATAATATCATATAAAAATGGAATTTTTTTTTCTAAATTGTAGGTTTAACAATGTTTTTTAAAGAAAAAAGAAAAGTTAAGATTTGAATTATTTTGTCAATATCTAAAGTTGGTGGGCCCAAAGGTGCACATTTTCTAAGGTAGGAAAGTGTTTCACATATGCAAAAAGCTTCAAGAGAATATCTCATTATAAAATCCTCTTGCTCATACTTCGGCGCCTCAAGAAAATATCTTGTTGTAAAATCCACTTGTAATTTGTTGTGTGCATACTTGAGCAAAAGTTTCTAGTATAGAAGTTACATGGTTTCAAGGTTGAGTGATCTTATGTTGATATTATTTTGTTTGCTTCGGGGTTATCGTAAGTCCCCAATCTCATTCAAATATTCTCCTTAATTATGTTGTTCAAGTAGGATATAGCTAGAGTATATATATTTTTATTATAAATCAAGTGCACAAGCATGCTATGGTTGTTATGGGTGAATCATGTACGATCTCCTAACTAGGAAAGTGGGTTGACAGCCCATTATCCTTTTAATGGCTAGTGAAGTTGGTTGACAACCATCTTTCCTACGCCTAGGGCCCAAATTGGGGTTTGAGAATAAAACAATATCATTGTCCTGATGTTCAAAACATGTTCTCATACTATTTTATCATAATAACTACATATGGTGCACCATAATTTACTAAAACCTGACGGTTGCTAATTGAAAAGGACAAAAACACAATTGTTTCAACCATAACCATGAAGATTTTGATGGCTCCCTTCTCACAAACGAGTATTATCTGTTGTATTTGTTGCAAGATGTGGACTAATGTGAGTATCAATGATATACAGAATATGTCATTGCCTCTTAACTCCCATTGACCCATGTTTAGTCATTGAACTCCAATGATGAAATGTAGGTTGCCATTACTCAATTTTCAATGGCTTATGGTTAATGGGGAAAGCCAAATGTCAAGGAGTAGCATAACAATTACAGGGTCGCTTCCATGAGATCTGGTTCACATTACATTTTTTAATTCAATCTGTAGATTAAATGATGTTCCCAAGTTGTCGTCAAAAAAACTAGAAGTGTTGGGGCAGTTGATAGGGCGGTAGATCGCAAACGGAGAAGAGAGAAGGAAATAGTTGTGGAACAACTCTCCCATTATTATGGGCTGCTACATCCAAGAATAATCTAAAAGAATATAAATGCTAAGTTATAATCACAGCCAAGCGCTCTGCCCAATAGGATCTTAGGAAATCAATTCATACTAAAAAATAAATGGATAAGTACAGTCCACTGAAGAGATTAGAAATGGTGTGAGGTATTACTGGAAATTAGATTCAATAGGAACTTCAGTTCTGAAAAAATAGATTGATTGTGTGATGAAAAACGCAAGTTCCTCAAGCGTCAAAGACAGCCATTGTCTAATCAGAAACTGAGGAGTCGTAGACGGCCGTGTTCTGATCAGAGTGAGTAAACGAGTGTGATCAAACAGAAGTGAAGTGCATTCAAATCACAATAAGCATTCATCTACGTTATACACAAATAGAAAAACATATTGCTGCTATATAACACTGAAGCACAACAATAAGTTACAACCAGAATGGCGGCATAACTTGGAGGCTCAAATCATTCGTCTCATAGACGAAGCATCACATAGAGTGTGCTATGATGATGTATTTATACACCGCCTCCCTGTATCTAATTACAATGAATGTTTGTCATCTAACTATGTAAGTCCCTGTACTTTGGAAGTATTTGACATATGATGACAGCTGTACATTAAATATATGGTCAGGCGACTCGAGATCGCTGACGTGGATGATACGTTTCTCGTTAAAATAGACGACCTTCGCCCTTTTCCTCTCTCTTCGCATTTTATGCGAAAAACCCAAACAGTTCACTTGTTGAAGTGATTGTTTTGTCGCACTTTTGCAAAACAGGCGAAAAAGGTGAAATAGCCGACAAAAAGTTGACTTCTTTCAAATAGTTGAAAAGAAGTTGCTGTCGAGAAATAGTGACTTTCTTGAAGTTTTCGAATTAGTCCGAGACTTCAAAGACTTCAGTGTCGAGTGACTTGATTGTTGAAGAAGTCAAGGGTGATCAGGCCTTCGATGTTCTTCATGATGCTTTGACATTCGAATGCAGAATTAGATGGGAATGGATACCCTTTCATGTAGATTAGCCAGAAAGTCGATGAAGTCTTCTTTCAAATAGTTCGGCTGATTTGATTCGATTCTGTGTAGAAATTGCAGGTTGTTGAACTGCTTCCGGAAACCTGTGTCTTTTACCAGACATGGTTCTGCACATAGAATGAGAGCAATTTTGCAAAATAGCAAAATAGGAAACTTTATGATTCCTGCAGGCATCAGATGAATAGACATAGAACCCAAAAGAGGTTGCATATGATCATTGATCAATA
The DNA here is from genome assembly GCA_029204225.1 of Diphasiastrum complanatum. Taxonomy (NCBI): domain Eukaryota; kingdom Viridiplantae; phylum Streptophyta; class Lycopodiopsida; order Lycopodiales; family Lycopodiaceae; genus Diphasiastrum; species Diphasiastrum complanatum. The sequence goes on along the minus strand of CM055100.1, from coordinate 47,314,401 downwards.
AACGTACATGAAGAATCTTGAAAATAGAAACTGTATTCACCAAGAAGACAACTGTGGACTTAATTTCCAACAATCCCCCTTAAGGTCACGGTTGGTGCCTTGGTATCTTCGTCAGGTTCAGCATGTTGAAAAACTTTTGATGCTTGATCCTAGGAAGCACTTTAGTGAAGATGTCTGCAACCTTTTCTATTGTGGAGCAGTACTGAAGAATCACTTGCCCTAAGAAAACTTTCTCCTGAATAAAATGATACTAGATTTCTATGTGCCTAGACTTGCCATGAAATTTGGGATTTAGTGACAGTGAAATACAACTCAATTTGTCACACAGAATGGTGGTTGCATTAAACTGAGTGTGATGTAAGTCATGAAGTAATAATCTGATCCATATTGCTTCTTTTGACATGCCTAGGATTACACATGAATTGACTTAACGTGCTAATAGTGTATGCTAAATATGGTCTAGTACATAGCATCGCATACATCAAAGATCCTATAAGTGAATGATAAGGGTACTTCGCTAAGTCGAGTACTTCACTTTCAAAATCAGCACAAGTAGGTTTGGTCAATACTATATTTGGATCCATTGGATTATCAATTGATTTGCAATCAAACATATGAAATTTTTCTAAAATCCCTGTTAGATATGTCTGTTGGCTAAGATAGATTTTTTTTTGAAGTCTATTTCTAGTAATGTAAAATCCTAGCAAAGAACTGTGCCTAGATCAGTCATGTCAAATTCCTTTGACAGATCACTCTTAGTGTGTGCAGTAGAAAAGTGTCGTTAGACAAAATAAATGCATCGTCTATGTAAACAGCTATGTGAACTGAATGGACACCCATATGCTTGGAATAAACATTACAGTCAGCTGAACTGCCTGCAAAACCTGAGGGGATGTGAAACAGCTCCGCTGATAGGAGTCTGTGACGTTCCCAGCGATGAAGGTCGGATAAAGTCGACTTGGCAGGAGTAGCTACTACTACTGACTACGGTCTAATTCTCTTCCAAGCCTCAGATCACTTCTAACGATCTGTTGTAATAATTAGACTTGTAAACAACAGATAATGTTGAGTAAAATAATAGCGGAAATTTATCTACTGCTAGCATGCATTCCAATATTGTAGATTATACACATCATAGAACATAGCATTGAGAAAATCGCTTCTATTATCAGAACTAAATTCACAATATTTTTCTTGAGCGTTGTCTGTTTCCCAGATCAGCACGTTGGCGCGAGAGAGATGTTCTCTCTCACGAATAATATGACTAGCTACTGCTAATTTGTAAACTCACTTTGGAGCTATCTCAGACTTTTACAGTTCTGTCTATTCTGTGTCCATGACTGTCTTCATCTACTTGTATCCTTTGTTAATCCCTTTTTTTCCAAGAAACTGATTAAGTTAAAAGATCTAATAAAAAGAAATGCATTAGGCTTAATCAAAACTAATTCTAGTTTCATGTCTCCGTCCTCTCCGTGCATTAGCCGTCTTCTACCCATTGCACAGTGCCTTCACATTGCAGACCTTCGCATTTTGCAAAAAGACACTTTTGCAATTTTAAGAGCAGTGTCGCTTTTTCAAGGGTAGTGTTGTTTCTTCAAAGGTAGTGTCACTTTTTCAAGGGCCCCTACGCTTTTATTTGGAAGGCATTTGATGACAATGTCGCTTTTTTCCAAAAGGTGAAAAGTGAATCGGTTGGCCAGAAAATATTTCTAAGGCATTTATAAGATAGTGTGTCACATTGTTTGCATTTCTATGAAAAATGTGACAGTGTGGGAGAGTTGGCCACAATCATTTTCTAAGTGTTTTTGACTGCTGTAGGATTTGATCTGGAATCTTTCATGCTGAGAAAAGCACAGCCCATAATCCTTCGTTTGTTGAAGGTATTGCAGAATTCTCTTGGCTATCTTCCAGTGCGTAGGGCCTGGATTGATATTAAACTGGATCATTCTGAAAACTGCATAAGCAATGTCAGGGCATGTATTATCTACCAAGTACATGAGTGATCCAATTAACCTCCTATAGTGCACATTCTGCATGGCTTCCTGCTCTTCTGCATTCTGCGGGAAGTCTTGCTTGGTCAGAATTGTTCCAGCTACCATCAGCGTATTAGCTCCCTTGTAGTCTGTCACTTGAAAATCATCAATGATTTTTTGGATGTATCTTGACTGGTGAAGATACAGCTTCCCTTCATCAAGATCTCTATAAGCCTGCAATCCTAGGTAGCATCTTGGTTCCCCTAGGTCTGATATTTCAAAATGTTGTGAAATATCATGCTTCACTTGAGCAATCAGCTCGTTGCTTCTGGACATGATCAAAGTGTCATCCACTATACTACTCTGATTATGATTTTCCCATCTGTGACCTTTGTATAGACATTGTAGTCGGCCATCAATGGTTGAAATTCTAAGGATCTGAGAGTGTGATCCTTCTTCTTATACCACTGTCTGGTAGACTGCTTCAATCCGTATATAATTCTTTGCATTCGACAGGCGTAGTTTGCAAAGCATGAGCAGATGAATCCTAATGGTTGGTCCATATAGACCTCTTCATTCAACTCACCGTGTAGGAAGGCGGTCTTTTCATCCACTATGTGGATCTTGAGACTGTATGCTGCTGCATATGAAAATAGTAGCGTAAGGACAAATGCTTTATGACTGGAGAAAAAGTTTCAGTATAGTCAACACCATACTTCTGAGAAAAACCTTTTGCCACCAATCTGGCCTTGTATTTTGATATGTTGCCATCAGGTCCATACTTGTACAGTGAAAACCCATTTGCACTTTACAATCTTCTTGTCTGTTGGTAATGGCTCCAGATTCCATACATTGTTCTGCTCCATGGAATTCATCCTATCTTCCATCGCTTTAATCCACTTGTCCTTATTTGGACAGTTGATAGCTTCCTCATATATTTGAGGTTCCCCTCCAAATCCACAGAACTCCTCTGATATAGAGGCTACTATCAGGTACAAATTCGACAGGTGCTCTTCTTTCTCTCCTGGATCTTCTTGGAGAGTCATATCGATGGGCTTGCCTTTGCTGACTGCTTAATTGTGGTGAGTAGCAGGTGTCCTGGGTACAAGATGTGCGCCTTGTTGCTCGTCGTCTGAATAGTCATGCTATCCATCTGGAATTTGAGCATCTTGTTCTGAATGCTCAAGGTCCTCTCCCTCCGTAGATGTTGGTAGGTCATAGTAGCCTCTGGTCAAGATTTCGTAGCCAACTGGATCTCCGTCAGCCATTGTCTTTGAATCATCAAATCTGACGCCTCTGACAGTCTTGATCTGTCTGTTGTCAGACATATAGATTCTGTAGTATGATGAATGAATATCATATTCTACGAGGAACCTCTGCTCCACCTTTTCATCCAATTTCTTTCTTTTTTGATCTGGAATGTGGGCATATGTGACGCATCCAAAAATGCACACATGTGTCAGACTTGGTTTGTTGCCCCACCAAACCTCGTGTGGCATGGTATGTGCAACACTGGATCTACCTGTCCTGTTCTACATGTAGTTGGTTGTAGCTACTACTTTAGCCCATAAAAATTTTGATGTCTTTGAATAGGTCATCATGGATCTCGTAGCTTCCATGAGAGTCCGATATCTCCTCTCTATCACACCATTGTGCTGTAGTGTGTAGGCTGTAGTCTTCAAGTGAAGTATGCCTTTGCTGGTGCAAAACTCTGCAAAGCGTTTGGAGATGTATTCTCCTCCTCTATCTGTTCTCAATTGTTCACCTTCTTGTCAGTCCATTTCTCAGCCCAATTCACGAACTCTGTGAATTTGTCTAGGGCCTCTGACTTGTTGTGGATAAAGTACACGGCCGCAAACTTGCTGAAGTCGTCAATAAAAGTGATGTAGTACTTTGAATCTCCCAGGGAGACCATATCAAATGGTCCATAGATGCTAGAGTGTACCAGTTCCAGGAGTTTTTTCGTTCTAAAAGAGTCCTCGGTGAATGGTATACGTGACATCTTGTCTTTGTTATAGGCATCACAGGATTTCAAGCATGCTACATCTTTGATATTGACACCAGTGAATGCTCTGTTCTGGCTAGCGTTGTATAGAGCAACTGTATTCATGTGATACAGCTTCCTGTGCCATGTAATATCCATCGATTCATTGATTTGGTGAGCTTGCTCTGAAGGTACTCGTATCCTGAGGTGATACAGGTTCCCCTTTCGCTTTCCTATGGTGACAAGCTAAGTGTTTGCAGATTCAAACACTTTGCAAGTATCACCTTCAAAGGTGACTGTTAGTCCTGCATCTACCATCTTAGCAATAGATAGTAGGTTCTTTTGAAGAGTGGGCATGTATAGAGCATCATCGCACCTTTTGTCTCTTCCTTTGGTGCCTCCAATTTTGCTAACTTTGTGTTTGGAACCGTCTCCCAAGATTATATATCTGGAAGATTCTGATTCTTGATAGTCAATGATCATGTGTCTTGTTGCCACAAAGTGTGACTTTGCACCTGAATCAAGAATTATCTCTTGTGTATCTGAAGTTGATGTCGCACAAACATCAGCACACGTCTGTATTCTGATCAAAGTGACTAAACAAGCATGATCAAACAGAAGTGAAGTGCATTCAAATCACAATAAGCATTCATCTATATTATACACAGATAGAAAATCATATTGTTGCTATATTACACCGAAGCACAACAATAAGTAACACCCAAAATGGCGGCGTAACTTGGAGGCTCAAAATCATTCGTCTCATGGACGGAACATCACATAGAGTGTGCTATGATGATGTATTTATACACCGTGTCATCTAAATTTGTAAGAGTTGGGAGAGAGGGAGGAAGAATAAATGACGAACACAAACAAGAAACGAACTCGAACAAAAAACGAACGAGAAGTGAACTTGAACGAAAATGTTCGTGCGCAACGGAATGAGTTAAATGACTCTCTTCCTAAGCATGACTATGCCTATCAGAATGAACAAAACTTTAGTGATAGAAATCACAGTCATTCTAGATTACGTAGCCAAACATTTAAATGGATGAAGCGCTAGATGAATAATTTGTCGTGAACTGCAAGACAAATTATCTATCGCGAATGATTCGCGAAGAGCTAGACTATGCTCGACTGATAATTAGTCGCGAATTATTTGCGAAAGGCAAGACTAAAAGTTGATCGTCTATTACCAAAAAGAGCAACTAGAAAGATCAGACAAAATGAAGAACAAGCATAGCAATATTAACACAGATCTGAATGCAGAACAAAGAGCTCAGATTAAGTATATCATGTATACAAGTTAATAATGCGGCAGAGCACAATACAATAGCGGCCGAAACCACGTGTCCTATGAAGCTTATTTTGTCTGTAATGAGGAATGAAACATCTTCTCTTAGTCTCTTCTTCACTCACTTGATCATCTAATCATCATCATCATCGAATATGTAGATGGTATCCAATATATATACATAATATCACAGGTGTGCAGATGCGCAAGTACAGAGTAGATATGCTATCTGCAAGAGATTGTGGGTGGCTGCAATCATTGTCCAATTTGCTAGCGCAACTGCATGGGGTGAGCGTAAAAAGGGCACGACGTCAGCCAGTATTGAAGTGAACGTTGGTGATGACACAAAAGTGCGTCACTCTTACGAATGGCCTTAGGATAAGATTTATAGGGTGCTTTGTCTGTTAGGGCACCTTTGGCATTCAGTAAGGTAGTGTCCTCTTTTCGCCTATCACCATGACCTATGTAAGAACACAGTGTTGCATATCATTCGCCTTTTCTTCGTCTGTGCGAATTTGCATGTAGAAAATGCAAACTGCGTGACAACATTAGAGAAATATGCAACATGAATGGAGGCAGACTAAAACTGGGATTTAGGAGAGTAGGAGGAGTAAATCCAACACCCCCCCTCAATTTGGATCCGTGAATGTCTTGATCTTCAGACTTAGCAATGCACAAAATCTGTTGTGTGCATTAACACCGAGTGCTTTCGTAAAAATGTCTGCAACCATGTCCTACATTCTGCAGCACGTTAAGCTTACCTCTTTGTCGAGAACCTTGCCCCTGATGTAGTGATATCTTATCTCAATGTGCTTACTCCTAGAATGAAATCTAGGGTTGGCCGATAAGAAAATTGCACTTGGTTATCACAAAACAAAATTGTAGGGCTGTACTGATACAGATTGATGTCTGACAGCAAATTTCTCAACCAAAACGCTTCCTTAATAGATTGAGAAGCAGCAATATATTCTGCTTCAGTAGAAGAAAGTGCGATAGAGGTTTGCTTACGACTGTTCCACGAAATAGGACCGCCATTGAAGAAGAATGTAAATCCAGATGTGGACATACGATGGTCTGCATCTCCTCCCCAGCTTGCATTAGAGTATCCATTGAGCTGATGAAGATTGTCGTTGCTGACATCTCCATAGCAGATGCACTGGTCCATGGTAGCTCGAATATATCTCATGACTCGAATAAGAGCCTTCCAATGGCTAATTCCAGGATTAGCCATGTATTGGCTGAGTGAGCTGACAACAAAAGAGATATCTGGCCTTGTACAGACCATTGCATACATGAGAGATCCGAGTATCGATCGATATGGGTATTCTCTCATCTGCTCCTCTTCCTGCTTTGTTTGGGAACATTGGTAAATGTAGGCCTGGATCCATTGGTGAGTGAGCTAATTTACAATTCATCAAATTGTATCTGTTAAGAACATTATGAAGATACCTTTGTTGAGTGATGTAAATCAGTTGATTTGCTCTGTCTCTGTGGATTTGAATTCCAAAATAGAAGTGAGCTTCGCCCATATCAGTCATGTCAAATTCTAAGAACAACATCTATTTTGAATCCTTGACCATATGGCATTGTTGCTGAAGAGCAACATATCATCAACATACAAGGTGATGATAATGAAGGATTGCAGCACTGACTTTGAATAAACGTTGCAATCAGCAGTGCTTGGTTTAAATCCTTGTTCAATGAGGAATGTGTTGATACTCTGAAACCAAGCTCTGGTAGACTGTTCCAAGTCGTACAATGCTTTATGGAGTTTACAGACATGATTTTTCATGCCTTCCAGAACATATCCTTTGGGTTGGATCATGTAGATATCTTCTTGTATAACTCCATTCAGATAGGCTGTTTGTACATCAAGTTGATGTACTTCGAGGTCGGCAGCTACAGCATAAGATAGGAGCATTCGGATCGACAAATTTTTGACGACTGGACTAAAAGTCTCACTGTAGTCGACATTCAAAACCTAGGTGAATCCTCGTGCTACCAGTCCAGCCTTCCTTCGATCAATCGCTCCGTTGGCGTTATATTTGACCTTAAAGATCCGTTTGCAATCAATAATACTGCAGCCAATAGGAGCTGCGACTAATGACCATGTCTGATTCTTGATCAGAGAGGAATATTCTCTGTCCATAGCTTCTCTCCAGAGATCAGATTTTGGTTGGCTAAGTGCCTCTTCGACTGTAGCCGATTCCTACATTAAAAGACAGACAGACTCAGGAGTATACCTTGTGGGTTGTGTTCGCACTTGGCTTGATCTTCTAGGAGGATTCGACTGATGAACTGCTCCTGGGATATGTTGTTGGGTAGTAGCAACATCTTCGTCTGATTCGATGTCTCAAAGTGGGTCGACAATAGACATTCTTGAGCCAGAAGCTCGGATTGTCGTGTCAATGGCAGGTGATGAAGGTTCTTTTTGAGCAATATCCTTGCCTTTGAGGTCGACGAACTGATCCTCGATAAAGTTTGTATTCCGACTATACAAGATTTGCTGGATATAAGGATCGTACAACTTGTAGGTATTATCAGATGAAGTATATCCGATCAGGATGGTCTTTAGACCTTGGAAGTCCAATTTCTTCCTTGTGTCCTTTGGGATCTGCGCGTAGGCAATGCACCCAAACACTCTTAGGTTTTTCAAAGGAGGCTTGGATTCTGTCCACACCTCGTGGGGTGTCTTGTTTGAGAGGGCTTTGGTCAAACATTTGTTCTGGATGTAAGCTGCAGTGGAGACAGCTTCAGCCCAGAACCTCCTAGGCAACAATGCATGTGCTAGCATACACTTAGCAGGTTCGACCAGAGTTTGGTTCTTCCTCTCAACTAGGCCATTAGACTGAGGATTGTAAGGAGTGATGAATTGCTGCTCAATGCCTTGGCTTTGGCAGTACTCCTTGAACTCGACAGAAATATATTTTCCACCGTTATCTAACCTTAGGGCCTTGATCATCCTTTCAGTCTCCTTATCTGCACGCTCCTTAAAGATTCTGAAGTAGTTGAAGACTTCTGATTTTTCTTTATGAAGTACACCATCGTTCTTCTCGAGAATTCGTCAATAAAAATTATAAAATACTTGGCTTCCTTCAGCGAAGGATTTTTCATAGGGCCACAAATATCTGAATGTACAACATTTAGCAATCCTCTAGCAATATGCTGATGTGTTGACTTAAATGGCTTCCTAGTTTGTTTTCCAACTAGACACTCTTGATAGATAGGTAGCTTGACTGTTTCGCAAGGATAGTCAAAATCAAGAATAATAGATTGTCTAGACATTCATTGTATAGCAGCATAATTTAAATGACCAAGTCTATAATGCCAAAGTAAACCTTTATTTGATTGAATTGAAGTATTGAGAGCCTGACTAGAGGCAGAAAAGCAACGACTTAATTTATACAAGTATCCATGCCTCTTTTCGAGTGCTAGGATCTTGCCTGTCCTATCAACTACTTTACATTGATCACATTCAAATTCCACTCTGTGTCCTAGATCTGTGATTCTGCTTACAAAGAGCAGATTTGTGGATAACTTAATTACATATAGAACTTTGGAGAGTAGCTTAGATTGATCATTTGCAAAGCATAATCTTACAATTCCTTCACCTTCAACAGCTTGTGTGCTATTGTCGCCAAGGTGAACAAATTTCTGGGTACTGTAAGGTGTATAGGACTCGAAACAGCTAATCGAGCTAGTCATGTATTGAGTGGCTCCGAAATCCAGAAACCAAGAACTGTCGACAAATGCTCCTTGATGGTTGGTCATGAAGGCATCATGATCCACTTCTTGAATGGGCTGTGGAACTTCTGCAGCTGCATTTGCCACTTGATTCGACTGCCCTTTGTTGTTGTTCTTTTCTTGAAGTATTTGGCAGTCTTGTATTTCGTGGTTGTTTTGTTTGCAGTATCTATAGAACAACTTCTTCTTTGTCTGCGGATTCGACTGTTCCTTGTGCTGAGCTGGTTTTTGGTCTGGCTTTGATAGCTTCGGGCCTTTCTTCTTCTTCTACTTTGTCGTGCCCTTGTTGGTGTACAAGGCGTGAGAATCAGTTGAGGAACTTGAGGCTTCGTTCCTTTGTGTGTCTTCCTGCAACAACATAGTGATGACTCTCGAAAGAGTCAACTCTGGATGAGTCATGATGATCATCACCCAGCTATCGTAAGAACTTGGCAAGCTTGTAAGCAGTTGCATCACTACATCTTTATCGTCTATGACAGATCCGACAGCGGTCATTTGCCTTAGCAGATTCTTGAATTGATTAACGTGATTCTGCAAAGAATCACCATTCGTCATCTTGAGGGAGTAGAATTTATTCCTGAGATGTAGCTTAGAAGCTACATCTCGCACTTCGTATAGCGTGCTCAAGATGTTCCAGACTTTTTTTGATGTTTGAGCCTCAGATACATGGCCAATCTGTGAATCCGTGATGTTGAGGATGATCAACGCGAAAGCTTTTCCATCCTTTAACTTCCATCTGGCGATTGCCGCATCATCCGCTTCGGGTTTCCCTTCTGAACCTGTAACAACGTTGTACAATTCTTTTGCCATTAGTACAGTCTTCATCTTAAATTTCCACAGATGGTAATTGGCTCCATCAAGCTTGTCCATGAGAGGACTGGCTTTCTCTTGGGAAACCATGCGGAAGAATTAGTCTAAGTGATAGGAGAAACTATCAGTGACTTAAGAATGAAAATGTGATACTGAAAAATATAGAACCAGAAAACAATTACTCTATCGACTAGTAGAGTCTTGTACTGTGGGAGCTAATCAAGCTATAAAGATAGCTCTGATACCATGTTGGGAGAGAGGGAGGAAGAATAAATGACGAACACAAACGAGAAACGAACTCGAACAAGAAACAAACGAGAAGTGAACTCGAACAAAAATGTTCGTGCGCAGCGGAATGAGTTAAATGACTCTCTCCCTAAGCATGACTACGCCTATCTAAATGAATAGAACTTTAGTGATAGAACTCACAGTCATTCTAGATTATGTAGCCAAACATTTAAATGGATGAAGTGCTAGATGAATAATTTGTCGCGATTTGCAAGACAAATTATCTGTATGATTTGCGAAGAGCTAGACTGTGCTCGACTAATAATTAGTCGAGCATTATTTGTGAAAGACAAGACTAAAAGTTGATCGTCTATTACCAGAAAGAGCAACTAGAAAGATCAAACAAAATGAAGAACAAGCATAGCAATATTAACACAAATCTAAATGCAGAACAAAGAGCTATATCAGATTAAGTATATCATGTATACAAGTTAATAATGCGGCAGAGCACAATACAATAGCGGACAAAACCGCGTGTCCTATGAAGCTTATTTTGTCTGTAATCAGGAATAAAACCTCTTCTCTTAGTCTCTTCTTCACTCACTTGATCATCTGATCATCATCATCATCGAATACGCAGATGGTATCCAATATATAAATGTGAAAGTACATAGTGGATGTGCTGTCTGTAGGAGATCGTGGGTGGCTGCAATCATTTCCAATTTGTTAGCATAACTGCATGAGGTGAGCGTAAAAAGGACGCGACGTCAGCCAATACTGAAGTGAACGTTGGTGATGACGCAAAAGTGCATCACTCTTACGAATGGCTTTAGGATAAGATTTACAAGGTGCCTTACCTGTTAGGGCACCTTTGGCATTTAGTAAGTTAGTGTCCCCTTTTCGCTGTCACCATGACCTGTGTAAGAACATTGTGTCACGATTCATTCGTCTTTTCTTCGTTTGTGCAAATTTGCGTGTAGAAAATGCAGACTGCGTGACAATGTTAGAAAAATATGCAGCATGAATGGAGGCAGATTAAAATTGGGATTTAGGAGAGTAGGAGGAGTAAATCCAATAGTAAGTCCTTGTACTTTGGAAGTATTTGACTTATGATGACAACTGTACATTAGGTATATGGTCAGACAACTCAGGAACGTTGACTGGATGAGAGCGTCACATTTTCTCTCACTTTGCATTTTTCGGGAAGTGGTTGGAAATGTTTCTCGTTGAAACAGATGACCTTCGTCCTTTTTCTCTCTCAGCGTATTTTTTGTGAAAAACTCAAAGGTGTTTGGAACACTTCACTTGTTGAAGTGATTGTTTTGTTGCACTTTTGCAAAACAGACGAAAAAGACGAAATAGTCGACAAAAAATTTACTTCTTTCAATTAGTTGAAAAGAAGTTGTTGTCGAAAATAGTGACTATCCTGAAGTTTTCAAAATAGTCGGAGACTTCGGAGACTTCGGTGTCAAGTGACTTGATTGTTGAAGAAGTCTAGAGTGATCAGGCCTTCGATGTTCTTCATGATGCTTTGTTGAATGTAGAATTACACGAGAATGGATACCGTTTCATGTATATTAGCCAGAAAGTCGATGAAGTCTTCTTTCAAATAGTTCGGCTGATTTGATTCAATTCTGTGTAGAAATTGCAGGTCGTCGAACTGCTTCTAGAAACCTGTGTATTTTACCAAGCATTGTTCTGCACATAGAATGAGAGCAATTCTGCAAAATAGCAAAATAGAAAACTTTATGATTCCTGCAGGTATCAGATGAGTAGACATAGAACCCAAAAGAGATTGCATCTGATCCTAGATTATTGATCAATAAATGTGCAGGATAAATCTTGAAAATAGAAATTGTATTCACCAAGGAGACAATTGTGGACTTAATTTCCAACAACAGTGTTGCCTGGGCTCTATGGCCTTTCATCCCAGCATTGCTCGTGCTCTCCTACCTTCATGCTAATTGTTCTATGGCCTTCACATTTTAGCTGCGAGATATGGGTGCCCATCAACCAAGATTTTAAGGCTAGGAGCTCAACATAACATAGTAGGCTTTTCCAAATGTTCAATTCTTAGACACTTCTAACAAGCTTAAGTGTCCTTGTAATAAGACAAAGTGACCTCATCCCAGTGCTAGATGTGAGAAATTTCAACTCCTTTAGTCAAGTTTAGTCATATTTTGGTTAATTGTCAACATTAGGCCAATATGCATCTTAGACGTAGAGATAAACTTTATGAAAGTTATTTTAGTCAAAGTTCATTTGAATCACCACTTTTGGAAAGTGTGGGAAAGTTAGGAGGTCGAGTCTGGACACATTCAAATTTGAATTTTAGATGCATTGATCTAGTATTGTTGATAGAGTTGTCATTATGGAGGGAAATTGAAGATTCATTACAGAGACATGGTCCTGTTATAAAAGAATGTAAACTCGTGGACAAAGAGATATTCTCTCTCTCTCTCTCTCTCTCTCTCTCTCTCTCTCTCTCTCTCTCTCTCTCTCTCTCTCTCTCTCTCTCTCTCTCTCTCTCTCTCTCTCTCTCTCTCTCTCTCTCTCTCTCTCTCTCTCTCTCTCTCTCCCTCCCTCTCTCTCTCTCTCTCTATTGATAGCAAAAATCTGCGTACATACAATGGCGCTGGTGTCTTTCTTATAGAGATGTACCCAGGCCTAAGGCGTCATTCTCCAATCATTAGAGTATAATTGGGAACAACTACATGTCGCTCTATGTAGTTGCTCGATTTCCTATCCTATCCTCAACCCAAGATCCAAGCACACAAGCATCAAGGTGATGAAGTTAGTCGTCACACACATGGAGGTTCGATCCCATGAGAGCGATAACATAAATTAATCCAGCATGCATGGATGATCCACAATTAACACTAACATCCGCTAACACTGCACATTAACACTACAGCCATTAATCCTAAATCCATTAATACTACGATTCACAATGAGATAGATACTTGCTTCTCTCTCCTTCCCTTTCTCTCACAAAAAGCATAAGAACATACAATCTCAATAACATTCAGATCTAACATTTAGCAAATACAACAAAATCATGAGAGATGGAGGAAAAAGGATAGAGAGCAATGACATTCACAAGTCCATTCCATAAGAGAGTCAATATGCTTATATTGAAATGAAGATTTGAACATGAGGAGCAACTCGAGTTTGCCCCTATTTATAGTGGAGAGGAGGACCTTGGCCTCAAAATTGGTCCATTTCTACTCCCTAACTATTCAAACTTAAAAAACAAGTGGGAACCCATTCAAAATTGGAGAACAAGTGGGAATCCCAACTTTATTCACTAATTTGACCTTTAGACCCTGTGACATTAAAAGTCTCGCAAAAAGGTCTAAAGTCCTTTTATTAACTTGTAACTAATCAAATAACTATGTGATCATCGGGTTGGACTTACACACGCAGGGTGCCAAATTCCTTTCACTTATTAACTAGGATTAGGGTTGCCTTGGAATCCGCAAACCCTTCAACAGTATCCCCCACCAAAATTGGTGGCGGTCCCACGACACCTCGTGAGATTTATTCATTTAGGGCTCTGATTGGCCTCTCATCGTACTTTGATAAGATGGTACTGCACCTTTTCCATGAACTCCAAGCGCGCCGTGTTGAAGTCTTTCTTGTGAAGTAAGAAGCACTTATTCGTCCTGACAATCCATTTTGATGTGGTCCATGCCATAAATTTTGATTCCCACTATCCACCCAGCATCGCAGCACGATAGTACAATCTGGCAAGTGGCAATTGATCTTGAACACTGTCGAATGCCATCGGTATATTTGGATCAAAAGCCAATTGAGATAGGCAATCATCTCACCTTGTTGCTACGGACGCCAACATTGTCAAATCATTTACAAAATGTGTAGATTGCCTAACGGTCGGATCCGGCGACTGTCTATACTCGGCTGCATAAAATTGAAAGGCCCTGTTGAAATCCACTACTATTTGTCATTTATACACTTGGTGTATGATGGGCAAATTTGGGCTATGGATACTGATTTGATCCAATGGATTCCCCAAATTTTTTCATTTATTCCTTCTTGGCATCGGCAAGTAATACGGATCTACTTGCAATTGGCGAGGGCTGGCAACATAACTCCTAATGAAATCTAGAGTCTTTTCAAAGACAATGGTTCTCCATGCTGGCTACTCTCCCAATGCTGGTAGCTTGTCCAATTCTTTGCCCTCCTCTATCTCAGAGGTCTTGAATTTGATTATCCATCCACCCCTTGGGGACTCATGCGGATGTTGTTGTAGAAATGTTCGGATCTGGTCCTCGATGATAATCAGTTTTTGAAACAAAGGCCTGTCCCTCGAAGTGAATGGACCTTTTTCTGTGGCCTGGACATCTATTATATCTTGGATTTCTGGCCCGTCCAAACCTGTATCCACGGCTCCCTGATCTTGGTGCTGAGGAGAGAATTGCAGCATCACAGGAGTCCGGAATTTGAGGGCCAGCTTCCAACACTTGAGCGGCTGTCTTTTCATAATCTTTGATAATTGCTTTTGCCTTGACCAACTCAGTTGAAGCTTTAACTTTGAACCTGTCAAATCGGCCTTGAAACTCTACCAACGCTTTTTGATAGGTCTCATCTTTTTTGAACAAATATCTGATCTCCGTAACTGAGATAGGACGATCATGAATTTGTGTATGCAAGTACGTGTCTCTCTCAAGGGTGGTTGCATCCAATTCACCTTGAAGTCTTTCATGGTCAAGTGTGGCCATGTCCAGTTGTCCGGCTAACAGCAACACCTATTGTTTAGCATCTTGGACAGCCTTGTCCACTTGTTCATACTGTTGTCAACAAATCCTGAAGAGTCCCCACATAGCCTTCAAGAGCATCGGCTGTTTGTTGGACTTTCTTCAGTTCAGCTTTAGATTTTGCCTCATGTTGCTTGGCAATCTTGAGCTCGTGATTCAACTGAATAACCTTCTAACTTGTTAGAGTATTCTCAGTACCCAAATCTGATATGCATTTGTCTATGTCTTTCTTTACATCTATCATGGTTTGGATCACTCGTGCAAGGTTTGAGACTAAACCTAATGCGTCACCAAAATCCACTTGGGTTGTAGCAGCACTTGTAGGGATGATGCTGGTTGGCTCTGGTATCTGGCCGGTTCTTCCTCGTCAAAAACATCTACTCCTTCAAATCCTTCTGGCACCGTTTCGTTGAACTGCTTTGGAGATATGACCGCATGATCGACCCTGATGGTGTCTGGTGCTACTTCGGCTTGATTTTGCCGATTGATCTAAAAAGAGTCATAAAAAATATTAGTGTCATTGAACTATTCGAATCCTTTTCTAGGGGATTGGAGATTAAAGGGTCCTGGACTCTTGGGCATCCCAAAATCTCGTCTAGGCCCAAGGGGTTGGAATCATCGAACATATCCATAAAAGCTTGGGTATTTGGTGAAATCACTTGAGTTTGTGAGGGTGAGGCAGCTTGGGCAGCTGTGATTGGAATGGTGGATCCAATGGTCACAGACTAACCCTGTGAGGAAGAGGAGGTGAGGGATGCATCAATGGATTGGAGAATGGGTAATTCAGTGCGAACGACAGCAGGGGGTGGAAGCGCAATTGAAGATGTGTGTGGCGTCGTGACGCGGGAGACAAGTTTGGAATAACGACTTCGTTGTGCACACAACGATGACTATGAGAACTAGATGTCTGGTGTGAGGACTCAATAGGCATGTCTTCATACACGGATAAAACGTTGTCAACACAAAATCCATGGACCTTGTTAACTAGGTACGAAATAACAAGGGAGGAGAGAAGAGAGTCTGCAGTAAAATGTTGTTTGGAATTTTTTTTATGGCTCTCTTCAATTCTCCGAATACCGTTTTGTACCAGTTATAGGGCTCTAAGGGTCCGGATCCTGATTTGTAGTTGGAATCTACAATGCGATGTAGGATCTGCGAAGAGATGCGCTCCTTTCTAAGGTTGCCAACCATTAGCAGGAAGCTGTTCAGAAGGTGAGCGATGACATAGATAGCAGAATCTCAAATGGACTCGACGAGGTAGCCATCATTGGTCCAGTAGAGCTCATCAGAGGTATCAATGAATGGTTTGATGGCAGTTTTGGCATGCTTATGGTTTGGCGATGGTTATAAAAATCATATTAATTTTTCCTAGAAAAAGCACACTCGTAGATCCCCATTGCCGTGAGCAAAGGCTCGGCAAGGTTCATCCATTGAGCCACCATGCTTGTGCTAGGGAGTACCATGATGTCCGTCTTGGTCAGAACGCCACGATGAATGACATAGTGCGGAGACTGACTGATATTAGTGGAAGACATGATGAGAAAAAGTATAAATTGAAGGCAAATGATGTGAGAGTATATCAGAAGGCAGTATATAAAATTTGGAAAGTTTTGGTTGTTGAAATTTTTTGCAAGAGCTTTGCTAACACAAGTGAAAAATGAAATCGAATTCTGCCCTTTTATAGGTTGATTTGGAGGGTCCATTAGACAATGTACTAGTTTGGCTATTCAATTCTAGACAAAAATTTGCAGGATATTCAACAGTATGAAAATAGATTATAAAAATCTCGGCGAAGATTTCTGAGGTACTGAACTGATCAGGCGAAGGTTTTCAAGATCCGATGAAGGTTCTTCCTTCGTCTAAGGACATCATTCATCCAGGTACTGTAATAAATGCAAATTTTGATAATTTGGTCCTTTGCCCAATCTAATTTTGGCATTCTAAATCCATCTTTCAGGTCGAAAAAGATTAATAAGGGCTATAAGGTACTTGACAAAGGTTTCCAAAATGGTAAGTTTCTGAACATTCGCCTAACTCAAAAACAAGTATTAACTCTGGAAAGGAACCTTCGCCCAACTCAGTATAGAGAAATTTGAGGTGGATGTATGATCTAAAATCTCGGCGAAGGTTCCTAAGACTGTATGTACAAAATATGACCCAAAAAATGATTTTCTAAGTCATTTTTCATCAGAAATTATCTTTTGAAAATACTTTCCTTCACTCTTTTTTTTTTTTTTTCTTTGGTGACTTTTTTTACTTTTGCTCATCATTTTTTTTTAAAGTCTTTTTTCAAAGAAAAGAAAAATCACTCAAGTAATAAAAAAACAAGAAAATTGTAAAACAATCAAAATAAAATTGACAAGATGTTGGATCATTATGATTGAACTAGCTGATTTGATAGCCAAAACTTGCGTAGTCGACTGCCATTCATCGGAGTGTCGAATCTTTTTCCATCCAAATGTTCTAAAATGACCACTCCATAGTTCAATATTTCCTTCACTCTATATGGTCCTTCACTTGTGAACTTCTATTTGCCTTTGATCAGTTTCGTCTTATACATTAGTGCTAGATATTCTTCTTTTAGATCTTTTTTGTGTAACCGGCGATCATGCCATGCCTTGCGACGGGATTTCTCTGCTGCTAATGCATGAACTGCCATCAATTTGGTCGCATTTGTAAGGGGTTCGCATCTTCCAACCGTTCTGTTGCTGCTATGCGTAGAGATGGTATCAAAAATTCAATTGGCATAACTGCATCTTGTCCATAAACAAGCTGAAATGGCATTTGATTAGTACTACCTTTGTAAGCTGTTCTGAATGTCCATAAAGCCACATAAAGCTTATGTTCCCAGTCAGAACGACTTGCTTCTACCGTTATTGTCATAATGTGGCAGAGAATCTTGTTGGAAATTTAGCTTGGCCATTACCCCTCGGATAATATGGAGCACCAAACCGATAAATAACAAAAAAATCTTTCAATGGACACTTTATCATTTCATTTACAAAGTGTGTTCTGCGATCACTAACGATTTTGATAGGACATCCAAATCTAGTAATAACATTTCAACCCACTTGGTCATATAATCAGTTGCAACAATGATGTATCTGGCCTGCGATCCTCTTGTTGTAGGATGAATAGGACCAACATAGTCGAGGCCCCATTTCTTGAACAGTGCTTGCGATAAAACTCTATATAAAGGTTCATAATTATGTCGAGTAGGACGACGTACTCGTTTGACAAACATCGCATGACTGAATATAATTTTTGTATCCTTGTGAAGTGTAGGCTACCAACATCCTGATTGTAAAAGTTTGCGAACAATGTTATATGTTGAAAAATGTCCTCCGCCCATGCCATCATGAGAAAACATGATAAGTTCAGGTACTTCATGCGGCAAAACACATCTTCGTAAAATATCATCCATTCCTCGACAATACAATTGTCCAGCAATCAATTGATAAGGTTGTGCCTTATGAATTAACTGTCTCTTCTATACTTTTGTCAAGGAGTCATTGGGTTGGCCAAGCATAAGATATTCAACAATATCTGCTGCCCACTCAAGTATTGCTTCAACATAAAATAATGCAGCATCTAGTAGTTCATCATTCACTTCAGTATTAATAGGCACTGATTCAATTCTTGAAACATGGTCGACTAGATAATGTTGTTTACCCTTTCGAACCACAACACAAAAATCAAATTCGGTCAAGATTAGTAGCCATCTCGCAATACGCCCTGTGTTGTATGTCTTGTTCACCGAATAAAGTAATGACTGATGATCAATATAAAATGAAAAATGCGTTGCCAATAGATAATGTCGAAACTTTTTAACAGAAAAAATCATGGCCAACGCTTCGCGTTCAGTTGTCAAATAATTCTTCTTCGTATTTGTAAGTTGTTTGCTTGCAAACCTTATTGTATTCACCTGGTTGCATCAAAACTGATCCAATGGCATATTTCAATGCATCAATGTGAACGTGAAACTCAATTGTCCAGATTGGAGCTCGTAGTATCAGTGCATAAGCTAAAGCTTTCTTCAATTTCTCAAATGCTTCCAATGCCTCTACTGTCCAAATTGATATAATAGTCAATCTATATATAGGTCTTGCTAAATTCGCAAAGAATGGTATGAATATCCGATAGTAATTTGCATGACCCATAAAAACATAGACTCCTCGAATTGTTCCTGGTGGTGGTAGCTCGATAATGACTTTGATTTTGGAATAATCCGTGGCAAAGCCATGTCTTGATATCACATGTCCAAGGACAACTCCATGACTAATCCAAATTTGACACTTTTCTGGATTTAAGGAGATCTGGTATTTGCGACAACATTCAAATACTTTTTCCAAACGATCCAAGTGGTCCGTATTTGCACTATGGACTCCGATATCATCCAAGTTGATTTCAAGGAATTTCTGCAAGTAGTCCTTAAAGGCAAACTGCATCACTCTCTGGAATGAACTAGGTGCATTACAAAGTCCAAACGACATAATTTTATAAGTAAAACTTTCCCATTTTGTTACAAAATTTGTTTTGTGACGATCCGCAGTGCTATTATAACTTGGTTGTAACCACTAAATCCATCCAGAAAACTGTACGCTTCCGCTCTAGCAAGACGATCCAATATGGTTTCAGTAAAGCGTCACTTTATTCAAAGCTTTGAGATTCACACAAATTCTCATCTTCCCATTCTTCTTAGGAATGACAACAATTGGCGAAACCCATTTTGTATGTTCAATTTCATAAATGAAGTTGGCCTCAAGTAGTCTTTGCAGCTCTTTCTTTATAAGATCTGTAATGTTTGGATTACAACGATAAAATCTTGTGACCTTTGGAACTGCATCAGGCAATAAGAGTATCATATGCTCAATAACCTAGGTAGAAATCCCTTTGAGATCTTTATACATCCAATCAAAATAGTCTTGATATTTGATCAATAACTTTCTTAAAGCTTGAAATTGTTCAGGAGTAAGTGTGCTCCAACTTGAACAATCTTTTCTAGCTCTCCTGATTTAGCAAGATTCATTGGCTGAGTCCTAGCTGGTCCATCATAAACCTCCTTGGATTCTGGTCCTTTCTCTTTAGGTTCACGATGAGCTTTCGATAACATAATCACCACATCGTCCAAAGTATTGTCGCGAACGGGTTTAGTTTGTGTCACGAACGTATTTGTTTCTTTTGGATTTTCTTATACATAAGCTTACAGGTCCAAGACACGCGACTACAAATCATAGAACATATATCATTCTAGCAATCAAGACATCAGAAGACAATGAGATGCATGAGATAGAACAACTATATTATCAGTTTAATTTTTTAGATCGAGATGGTCAGTGTCTTGTTAGTTGGCGGCCTGACGCTCTGCTCTTTCGTTGTGTTCTACTCGTTGACAAAAGTTCATGCATAACTATTTCATTTCTATTCTTTTTCTTTTCTGCTCTACTCATGCACGTTCTCTATATATTCTTTTTGATCCAGAAAAATAGTTTATATCTCCACTATGTGGAGTTTACAAGATAGCTAAACAGAGAATTACAAGAGTAGTTAACGCTAATCAACTAATCAGTTACTCTCCGTTGTTGCTAGCTATTTCAGCTGGGCATAAAGTTTAAGAATTCACGCCCGTTGAGCTACCAGCTGGCAACACGAAAGATTTTCTTTCGTTTCTTTTTGTTTCGTGTTGTGTCGTGTCTTTTTGGTCCTGGAGGCATGTTTGACTTTCACGAATCATTCGACCTTCGAGTTTTGCTTTGCTTCGTGTCTTAGGGTTTTCGAGGTACGTTGACTTTCGCGAATTGTTCGCCATTTGAGCTTTGCTTCGTGTCGCTTCACTTTGCGTCACGATAAAGTTGCAAGAGTTCACCATTTCTAACACTCCCTTTTGAACCTTGCAGCTTTGCACATTTAAGTTGAGAATATAGTCTAAAATACCCGACCAAATCAATCAACACAGCACAACATCAAGTGAAATAAGACAAGACAACAGAATTGCTCCCCCACAAACTATATATTCACATTAATCAGCAAGTACAAAGATAAAGTTGCTTAAGAGCACTCAAAGAACTCGTAAAAGAAAGACAGCCTGATAATTCTAGAAATGAGCACATGTGGTGCCGTCACTATTAGAAAGCACTGTATAAGTCGACCATGAAAAACGACCGCTACCAAAATTGAAGGCATAACCTGTTATTGACTTTTTATCATCTACATTTCCTGCCCAATCAGCGTCAACATAATCTTGCAACTTAGGTAAAGCACTTTGTCTTTTGTAGACCAAGCCAAGGTTAGGTGTACTTTCACATACCTCAAAATCCTTTTCGCAGTTTTCCAATAATCCATAGTGGGTGATGACATGAATTGGTTAATCAGACTTACAGCATAGCAGATATCAGGACGTGTAGTTGTAAGATAGATCAACCTCCCAACTAGTTGACGAAATAAAGTAGCGTCAACATGTGCACTATCATCAATACGAGATAACTTCTTACCAGCTTCGCAAGGGGTGATGGAAGGTTTGCACTCTATCATGCAAAATCTCTCTAATATCTCGCGCACATATTCTCCAATTGTCACATGCTCTTCATTCTGAATTTCCAGATGTTGTAGTTAGAAGCCCCATCAAGTTTGCTTGCATCGCCAAAAATTGTCTCATTGATGTTTGCCATTTCCAAACTGCTTGAAACTCCACCTGTAGGCTAAAAGATGTATGCTGAAGCCAACCGTGATGTCAAAAATAAAAAATAATGACCTGCAATCTTTGGCTTACCAGGCACTCGCCGCTTTTTCACCAAATTGAAAGCCAAACTGGTGTCGCCTCTTGAAATGCTTCTTGTCACCAACTCCCGACTACGTGCCCAATGGAATGGTGAAATCACTTTTGTCGCGCTTCGAACACTCTCTCCACGACAATCACTCTGTTTTGATGTACCATACTTGTAGGTACAGTCAGGGTGCCAATCACAAACGCCAAACAATCCTCCATCTAAATTTTGGGCTTCAATTTTTTTTGCTTGCTTTTGAATTCAGCCGACAATTCTCTGTCTCTAAATCCTTTTTACATTTTTGAGCTATTCCACGAATCTCCATAGACTCGTTTTGTGCCTCCCAACTAGCAAATCGTCGTGAATTCGCAGCTCTCCGTTCTTGTCTGGTGATTGTAGCCACCAAGGGATTTGATACCAAATTGAGAATACAATTTAAAAAACCCGACCAATACCATTAACGTATAGAAATTGGTAAGCCATTGCAGTTCGTCTTTGGCAATTCTATTCTTAGAAAGAGTTTCAGTATTTCCATGAAGCCATTTGCCCTTTCTAATATAACTTAAAGCGATTTTTTCACAAAAAAACAACATGTTCCTTTTTTGTATTATCATCTAAAGAAGCATAAGAAGGTAGGAGTCCCATAAGTTTTAACCATCCGTTGTAGAGTTCCAAAGCAACTTCATTCACATTGGCTTGCCTTAGAGTAATATGGTTTAGGCCTTTTTCTAAAGATTTTCGTAATAGAAAACTCTTAACAATCTTACAGTATGTGCAAACAACATGGCCAACTTCATTCATATTGGCTTGCCTTAGAGGAATATGGTCTAGGCCTTTTTCTAAGAATTTTGTAATAGAGAACTCTTAACAATCTTACAGTCTATGCAAACGACATGGCCAAACTTTTCAGAGATAAATTTTTTGAAACGATTAAAAGTGTAACAATGACAAGGATGAAGGTTATCTATATCAAATTGGCAAAAAACATCATAAAGAAAATACCATTCACTTTTAACACTTGGTAGGTAAGTTCAATTGAAAGTAATATCATGGAAGAGTTCGTCTACACTACCAAAAAGTTTGCATAAAATGTGAGCATAAAAGTGCTTCACATGGATAAACTCAAAAACTCTATTTCAGTAACGTAAATGCAGAAAAAGTCTCCCTGAGTCGCTGCAAGTGGAAAATTGGAGACGTTTGGTTACTAAAATGCTAATTTGTCTTCTAACTGTCCCTTCTTTGTCCTGCACATCGATTAGGATCTGTGAAAATTCATTTTTTTGATTGGTAAGTCATCTTTGTTGCCACTGCTTTGTCCTTCATTTGCTTTGAAATCTGAAAATCGCTTTTGCTTTCTCGTTCCTGATCCGAAAATGACTAAGTTTGGATTGTTAAGATTGAAAGAGTCCGCCCTTTTGTTTGAAATATGGAAGTACTTGTCTTGGAGGGTAGAAAAGCTAGGATGTTTTAGAAGACATTCTATTTCTCTGATATTTTCAGCATCTCCCAAGGGTGCCAGCAATTTGGCTGAAGAGTCTTTAGCAAGTTCGATGGAAGCATCAATCATGTACTGGCAGATAAAGAGAAAAGTAATATGTGATTTCACTACATCCCTAGCTCGTTTATTTAGCCACATGAAAAAAGCATTTATCTGGTTTTGGAGAGAAGCACCAAGAAAAAACTCGGTAAGGTTATTCATAATGAACCAGATAGCATGATCAAACCAAATGATGGAAGAACTATTTTTGCATTTTTCATCGCATCTACATTTGAAAAAAAGGTCTTTTCCAGTTCCAGATTTTGGCTTGGTGTAAGTTCATTCTATTGAAGCCAATCTCAAAGTGTCCTCTGGTCCTGGCCCAAACTTGCTCAGAGGAGTAACGAGAGGGTTCGAATTTGTTCATGAGTATAATGATATCAAAAGAAACGGGGGTCTCAAGTGAAGGATTCTTGTGTAGTGTGGCCAATTTGTAGACTTGTATTTTTTTTCTATCAGATGAGTCATCAGAATCCAAAGGTCAATAGGAATAGGTGCAAGAAAATTAACAAAAGGAAGGCTCTAGAGTTTGTAAGACGTAAGAGTGGATTTGTACTCAGTGACTCTAGCAGGAACAAAAGAGACTTGGCAATTTTTGGATTGACAGAAATCATAAGAGAAAAAGTCACCAATAGCACAAATGTCTTGAGAGAAGATCTCAAGTTGAGAGGCACTGTCTTCATCAAGGTCTTCAGTATAAACAAGCAGGTTTGGAGATAAAGGAGCATCAAAAGCAAAAGGGGTAGTAATAGTAAGAGAAATACTATTTTCATTTTCCAAGCACATAAACACTTTTCTAATGTGCGAATTGGAGAACTTCTCTTCTTCTTCAAACTTTTCAACAAAATCATTAAGACGACTATAAAGATTTTCCACAGGACTCAACAGTTGTTTTTTCTTAACAAACTCAAGATAAATCTTTATCCAGTCAATAGTCTCTAGCAGATCAATCAAGCAAAGAATCTTATTCTCAGGTCCATCAGAAGAACATGTATCCCTATCAGTGTTAATGATAAATTTATGTATCTCAATGGCCTTTTTCATACAACAAATAATAGTCTAAACAAAAATGTTAGGTGGAGGCAGGGGCTCTCCATAACCCAAAGAGGCAGCTTCCTGAAACCATCATGTGGACTAAACGGTTTGTCCCATGGCACCGATGTGATTCAAAGTTAACTTAGTCCCATAGTGCCTTTTTGTAAGTGACCACCACTCTCCAAGTATATATAGGAGTGGAAGAGTCCATTTTCGAGAAGAATCTCATTTGTAATACATGCCTATCTTTCCTCTTTGAGTGTTCTCCCTTGTGTGGTTTCATGTATTGTCTTACTTCACATTGTATTGTACATTATTTATCTGGCAACAGGTTAAGTGAATCTAGGCCCTCCATTCTCAAGTAGGTTAAGCCTTGGAGAAGGAGACTTAGTTTAGGGTTTTTATCATTGTGGTTTTAGAAACTAAGGAGAGAAAAGAGAGAAGAGTGGATCTTACCCTCAGAACACTCAACCCATGCTCATTGTTGTCTTTCTCGAATCCATGTCTTGCTAGATGGGAATAGCCTTAGTATAGACTAGTTGGGAGCCACCATAGTTGTACTAGCTGGAGCCATAGCAGTGTGGATGCCAAAGATACAACAGTCGTCACCTTTAAAAAGAGCACATCTTCCAAAAAGTCATCACCTCCAAGATCAATTCCTGCAAAGAAATCTAAATGGAGATCAAAGATCAACCCTTATGAGAAGGAACAATAAGAAGAAGTCTAGCATGATATGCCAGAACATTTCAAACACTATACTTGTCAGAAATGGTGAACTCCTGCAACTTTTTCGCGACGTGAAGCGAAGCGACACGAAGAGAAGGTTGAATGGCAAACAATTTGCGAAAGTCAACATACCTCAAAAACCCTAAGACATGAAGCGAAGCGAAACTCGAAGGTTGAATGATTCATGAAAGTCAAACATGCCTCCAGGACCAAAAAGACATGACATGACACGAAACAAAAAGAAACGAAAGAAAATCTTTCGTGCTGCCAGCTGGTAGCTCAACGGATGTGGAGTCTTAAACTTCATGCCCAGCTGAAATAGCTAGCAACAACAGAGAGTAACTAATTAGTTGATTAGCGTTAACTACTCTTGTAATTCTCTATTTATCTATCTTGTAAACTCTACACAGTGGATATAAACTATTTTTCTAGATAAAAAATAATACACAGAGAATGTGCGTGAGTAGAGCAGAAAAGAAAAAGAATAGAAACAATATAGTTGTGCATGAAAATCTGCCAACGAGCTAATCTGTTCAATAGTTGCTTGCGACTGTGCTCTTAGCATGCGTTAGTCGTTATAGATTTGCACAAAATCAATGAGTTAAGTAGTATAAAAGGTTTATCGTTCCCCAAGAGAGAGAAGAATCTCTTCTTTTGTATGATAAGTGTATGTAAGAAGATGAATGAAACATAATATGTAATATCCACAATGAATACTACAACGTCATAACTGGTTATCCAAAGATATTGAGTAAATTGGTGTCCAGTAACACCAACAATGAAACGATTTGGTCAAGGTCTTGTGATTTAGAAGGATATTTTATCTTCCAGGCTCTTAGGATAACAGTAAGCAATCAGATCAGATAGCAACTAGCAAATAGATTCATTAAACATAATCAGATTGGCTAATGATTCTTCTTAATTGAACACAAAGAATTAGTTCTTATCACAAGAAGCAAACAAAACAGAACATCAAACAAGTTCGTTATCTGAACACATAGCTCATTCTCTGCTTATGGTTATGCTTAACAGCTTTGGCTAATTCCCTGCACACATCAGTTAGAATTGTGGCTCTCTGGTGACACCTAAAAATCTGAACTAGAGTAACTGAAATTCAGTAAAAGATGTGTGGCGCAGATAGACAAGTATCACAATCGGTTACAGATCATCTCAGAGTGTATTCGCTCAATTGATAAGAAGTAATATTGTAAGAGATGACAGAGGAAAGGAATGCTCAAGCTTATAGAAACTGGCTCTCTTCTCTCTATTGATACTCAAATCTGTGTGTCTGTACAATGGCACGACGTTGCGCACTCCTAATTACAATGTATTTACAAGATGCAAATAGGTCTTTACATGAATCTAGGCTCTATAGCATATTTATATGTACAAAAATTCAAAATTTTACATCATATAACAATTTTATAGGATAATGTGGAACCCTAGGCCTCCACACCAGGCCAATTGCATTCCCATAGAGTTGTAGAGAGTCGCCATATTACTAGTTGTCAAAATGCATAGATGACTTTGACCTATTTACCATGAAGAATAACATGTATTGCTCTTGAAGCTTATCTTTTGACACATCAGAATAAGTTAAATGATCCCTACCACTAGACATGGCAGTAGAGCATCACCAAGGACTATCTGACCTAGGGATCCAACTGCATTGTTGCAAAGCTATAATCAAGTCTTTTCTCTGTAGCAACATTGTTAGGCATATCCTTCTATAGTGCTAGAATCCCAACCTCTCAAGCTTTTGCCCTTCATATCCTATTGTTGTGGCTTGAGAGACCTTGAAGATGGCAGGTCTAATATGATTGTTCACGGAAGTAGTGGGTAAGCAGTTGCGCTTACAAAAGCAATTCCGAATCAACGCTTTTCCAGCTGAACAATCACCACTCTGCCACCTGACAATAAGCATGGGTCACATCAGTTCGGAGGCAATCTCAATGCCAATCAAGTAATTATGGATTTCCTCCTTACTAAGCTCATGCACATAAGTCCAACACAGTCAACCAAGATCGAAAGCAGTCAATGATCTTCTGCATGACAGATTCTCTATTGGACTGCAAAAGATATCACAATCCACTGATCAACAATACTTGCCCTATCTATCTTCAAGTTCTACAAGTATATTCATTAGATAGGAGGGTGGACAAGTTCTTTCTTGGAGGTAAGTTGTAAGAAGAACTCCCCAAAAAATTGAAATATAAATGAAAAGAATGTTCACAACATTGTCATTTCTACACATTTTTCTAGCTCACGCAAATGACTTCAACATTCAACTTGGATCCGAAACGGTCAAGGATCTTATTGCAAATATTTTACTAGACATCAGAAGGTCACAAGACTAAGATCCATCTTCCCAACAAGATGGAAAGGATCTCACCCCACCCATATTG
This sequence comes from Diphasiastrum complanatum, assembly GCA_029204225.1. NCBI lineage: Eukaryota > Viridiplantae > Streptophyta > Lycopodiopsida > Lycopodiales > Lycopodiaceae > Diphasiastrum > Diphasiastrum complanatum. Next base: position 47,287,123 of record CM055100.1, on the reverse strand, counting down.
TCATGCCCATGACTGGTCTTGGGTAGCGTGTCCACGCTAAGGACCGGTAGACCAACAACCCATAAGTTAATTGTGACTATAAGGGAATTGAGGCCCTTATGTGTATGTGGTCATAATTAATGGTTGTAGGCCTAAACACATGGTGGTGGAGTTGGTATGGGTCTATCAGTGAGTCATTAGGGAACTGGATGATGTGGCCCAGATAGGCTACAGAGGTGTCCAGTGAGGTGTCACAGTGCACTACTAGTGGTGCATGGGCCTTGGAGGGTATAAGTATACCTGCTGGGCTCTCACTAGTGTATGCTTGATTTGTGATGAGTAGTTACATGCTGCTGGTATGACTCCTCTTTCCATGACTCTGATTGATCCATAGCTTGGGGGCTAGATCCGTTCGATCTAGGTTTGGTTGGGTTGGTTTATCCACCACATGGTCCCTTGTGTTGTTGCTTGTTATGTATGCTTAGCCTAGAATCATGTTGTGAGGACTTTATATTGGTATTAGAGCCAGTCTAAGCAGGATTTACCATCGAAAATGCTGAGTGTTGCAATCGATTGTGTAATAAGTGCACTACCTAGCTCACACTTGGTTTGTTTTTGTGCTTTTCGAATTGGTTTCTTGGAAGGAATTCTGTGTCAATTCTCTTGTTGCTGATTACTTTGTGATTAGTATTTTTATGAAAGCACAGTTACTTTATTGGTTGCTGGATTTTTTCCTATAGTTTCTTGTTCTTCTTAAAAAATGGTTATTGTATTTTGAATGTTATCTATTGCCTGTTTGGAAGCCGATTTGGTTTTAAAACGGTGGGAATAGACTGGAATAGAAGCAAAAATACTCTAATCTGTTGGTTGTTGAGTCTTGGTGATGTTTGACAGGTTTGCATGGCTGCTTGTTGTGGAATCACAGGCTTATGCTTCATTTTCTGGCAAACTAACAGTTTGTTTGCAGGGCTAGGAGCCAGTACAGCCATTCTGGAAGATGGTTGGGTTTAGATTTGATGACTATTTGCTACAGTAGTAGTCATAACCTACAAAACTAGGTTTTTTGAAAAATTTTGGTAGCATATCGGTTGTTTTTCAAGCACAATGATAGCAAAAACTCTGTAAATCTTGCTTTAAACCATTGCTTATGCTGGAAACAAGGAAATGAAAGTTATAGCAACTATAAAACATTGGTAGAGCAGTACTAATATGTAAAAACTAGCATATGTTATGGGCTCATTGTTTCTTGTGGCATAAACCTTCTAAAACTTAACGAAACTCAAAAATATTAAAGTCTAGGCAACCGTAGACCTACATGTATTGTGCTCTGTTGGATAAGATGATGATGGGCGCTCTTACTGCTCTCATTCTCCATAGAAATCGCACTCTCTCTCTCTCTCTCTCTCTCTCTCTCTCTCTCTCTCTCTCTCTCTCTCTCTCTCTCTCTCTCTCTCTCTCTCTCTCTGGCAGATTTGAACCCTCTGTTCATCACGTGTTGTAGCCCGAGAGGGGCGCGATGGAAATGGTCGTGTGCTATGGCCCGAGGGAAGGAGGAGGGGGGGGGGGGGTAGGTGGCCACTTAACTTAAAGTTTTTTAATAAAACTTTAAGTGTTGCCATGCATGCAAGGTTGTAGGTGTGGTTGTTTGGGGAGGGGTTTAGGCTAGTGTTAATTTTTTTGAGTTTTTTGTAACCTTTGGGTTTTTTTTTCTCATAGTGGGGTTTTCAGTCTTTTGGAACTGATATTTTAATTTTGCAGTTATTAATTGAGTTAACAGTTGTATGAGTCAGCTTAGGTAGTTGTTAAGAGATTTTCGGTGCATTGACGGTTTAATTCCGATTTTTATTGCGTAAATGATCCATTTGGTCATTCATTGGTATAATTGGTAAATAGAGTACGTATGGTCTAAAATGTAGACATTGCTAAGTTTAACAACTTACCCGTAATGAATGCATTAACTGAACAATTTTTTTTCAATTTTCAGTAGGCAAGCAAATGGATACTAATGAAATTTTGGAGGGGGGTGCTACCGAGATTCACCTGGCATCACCAGGAAGTGATGGGGGAAATATGGAAATTCAACTGGCCTCACCCGATAGTGATGACACCCTAGACTCAAAAAAACTGCTGCAAACTCTAGGCAAGGCAATTTTAGAACTTCATCAGAGCAATAAACAACGGGACAAACAAATGCAAAATCTAGTTAATCAACTGCAAGCATTTAACTCTAACGACTTGGGCTACCAACCAGAAATATTTTTCGGTGATAAAAAGTTTAAACATCCGGAAGTTGTTGAAGACTAGATAAACCGTTGGACAAGCTATTTTAGCTTGCACAACGTCCCATAGGATAAATGAATATCATCAGTTCTATTGTTTTTGGAAGGTAAAGCCTCTTCTTGGTGGAGGGAACTTTCCACGAAACCGGTGACTTGGGTTGGATTCCTCATGGAATTCCGGAAAACTTTTGTCACAATAGACGATTCCAAGTTGTATATTCGATTTATCAACTGCAAAATGGGTAGCCAAGAACTAGACGATTATGTCCAAGAGTTCTTGGACTCCTTGGCTAAGATGCTGCTATTTGATCGTAAGTTAGCACAATGGCAATTTATTGCTGGACTGTCAGCTGACTATCAAAATGAATACAAATGAAATATCCTTAACTCACTGGAGGATGCTATCCGTGTGGGGAAAGCCTATGATAGTACAATTGTTGCATCACGAAAAAGCGTGCATGGCCAGACGGCCCTGAAACCCAAGCAAGAAAAATCCTATAAACGTAAGATGTAGTTTTTTGATGAGCTGGAAGCAGAAGTGTACCAACAGTCAAAGAAGAAGAAGAATAAGAAGAAATTGGTGGTGAAAGACAAAGCACGGTTGGCGGCCCTTAAACAGAATCCGTGTTTCCTCTGCAATAAACCTGGGCACCGTGCCAAAGAGTGCCCCGAACGGAAAGCAAAGTCATCAAGTTTCATGATTGTGGATTTACCAGCAGGTAAATTGGAAGTCAATTTGTTGAATAATTGTGACTGTACTTGTAACTTTAGTGCACTCTCTTTCAAGCCTAATGAATTGTTTTGTGTGAGAGGCAATATTTTGGAGAAAGACGTGAATGTGCTATTTGATTCAGGTAGTACTTACAATTTTTTGAATGCTTGACTTGTGCAAAAGCTCCAAGTGCCCACCATGGCCAGTGATCACCGTTACGTGGTCCATCTTGCCTCAGGGTCGGACATTGAGATTTGGGATGTCAAAGTCTCAAACTTAGAGCTTCGGATGTAGGACTATGTTGAGCCGTTGGATTTCCATATCATGAATCTGGACCGGACTGATGTAATTTTGGACTATGAATAGTTTTTTGGAAAGCCAGACTCTTTAGAGATAGATTTGAAAAATCATTCTATGGTATTTAAAGATAAGTTTGATCAGATTGTCTCTATTTCTGGAGAGACCGATGTACTTCCATCGCCGATGATTTCCTCGGCTGAGTTAATTGAGAAACTTCATGATTCTAAGTATGAACTCTTTCACTTGCTTTTGAAATCTTGTATGCATTGTGATGTTGGGGATGTGAATGTGTTTCTATGCTTTAATACCAAAAAATCGCATCTAGAACAACAACTTTTGCAAGATTTAAAGCAAGAGTTTACGGAAGTTTTTCCGAAGCACCTACCTTATGGACTACCACCCGCTCGGTTGGTAGATCATAAGATAGATCTTTTTGTAAAAATTACAGCAAATAAGGATCCTAAAACACTTGAAATGATGAGGAAAACAATAGATTATGATTTCATAAGATTAGCACAAGTTGAACCATCAAAATCCATCAAAAACCTATGCTTGAACCTCACTAAATGGCCCAAATCCTTGAAGAAGGCTTCACACGTGTGAAAGTACGGCCTCCCACAGTCTGAGTACTGTACACCAGACCTACATTCAATCCTATAATCATTAGTAATCACAAGTACTCAAACAATTATGAACATAGAGAGCAATTGCACCATTATGAGAGAAAAAAACATGAAATTGCTTGATTGATTTTGGTGAGATATCATCACCTATATATACATGAACCATCACGGTTTTGGGCAGGTATGAGTAGCCCTAAACCTATCCCTAATGCTAATTTTGGTGGATCTTTCATCCCTACCAAGTTAGGGTTGGAATCTTGGAGATCCCTCAACAATGCAAAAATTACCAAAAATAGCTCCTATTTTTTCTCCCTTGTATCTAAGCATAATTTGGACTCATTCCAAAGGTTCTAACACTTAGGTCTACTTGAGAACATCCTTATGAATGGAATCCTATGCTATTTGGCACGTGTGACAAGCCACATCATGACCATTTAACTATTTACAAGTCATATGACCAAAACTAGTCAAGCTAGAATTGTGAATTTTTATCACTTTTGCCCGATAGTCGTCCTATCTTCAGACGACTATATCGGTTTAGTCAGAAGGAAGAGGAGGAAGTGGCTAGGTAGATCGAGGAGTATCTCAGGATGGGACACATAAGACCTAGTAAATCTCCATGGGGAGCACCTGTCCTTCTTAAGAGTAAGCAAGATGGGAGTTTTCGGCTATGTGTAGATTACAAGGGTCTGAACAAACTAACAGTTAAAAATAAATACCCGTTGCCCAGGATGGACGATCTCATAGATCGATTGAATGGAGCCAAATACTTCACGAAAATTGATCTACGTACGAGATACCATCAGATCAGGATACATCCGAAAGATGTATCTAAACCCGGTTTTAGGACCAGGTTCGGCCACTATTAGTTTCTTGTTTTTCCCTTTGGTTTGAAAAATGCTCCGGCTACTTTCCAGCAAATGATAAATGATTTGCTTCGTCCAAATTTGGGGAAGTTTGTAGTAGTGTTTCTGGACGATATTCTAATCTATAGCAGAACACTCAAAGAGCATGCTAAGCATCTCTGTACTGTCTTACGTATCTTAAGACAAGAGAAGCTTTATGCAAAAGAATCAAAGTGCGAATTCTTAAAAAATGAACTTCTTTATCTAGGTCATAAGATCACCTCCTTTGGGATCAAGATTGACGAAGAAAAGGTGAAGACGGTAGTGGAATGGCCAATTCCTAAAATGGTGCGTGAACTTAAGTCATTCTTAGGTTTCACTGTGTTTTTCCGTAGATTTGCTGAGGAGTACTTAAAGATTGCTACACCTCTAAACAATATGTTGAAAGGAGTAAAAAGCCGCAAAGGTTGGCCAAGTCCTCCTATTAGATGGAATGAGAAATTAGATGAGAGTCTTCGCAAACTCAAGCTTCTAATTGCCTTAGTTCCAGTTTTGAAAATAGCGGATCCAGCTTTGTCATTCGTCACTAACACTGACGCGAGTGATATGGCTATTGGAGATGTTCTCTTACAAGAGGGTTAGCTCGTTGCCTTTGAGAGTAAGAAACTAACCAATGCACAGGTCAAGTACACCCCTCAAGAAAAAGAGCTTTTTGCGGTAATCCATGCTTTGAAATCATGGAGGCATTACCTGTACGTTAATAAATTTGTGGTTAATACGGATCATCAATCTTTAAAGTATTTTTGTAATCAGAATGATTTTCGAGGTTGTAAGGCCAGATGGGCAGAACTCATGCAAGAATTTGACTTTGAAGTGCGGTATATCAAAGGCTCATCTAATCAGGTGGCTGATGCACTTAGTCGAATTGGTGTAGTGAACGAACTTTCCTTCACTGAGATCAGTACAGACTTTTATCTCTCTCTGAGGGGTCTTTATGAGAAAGACCCACATTTTGGACCAATCTGGAATAGGGTTCTAGCAGTTTTATCAAGCGGGACTGATAATCATGGTGGTCAGTCTGGGGGGAAGGATATAAAGGGTACTGATGACTTCTTTATCCGTAAGGGACTTTTGTTTAGGAAAGAGAAGGTTTGTGTGCCTGATGTGGATGTTGTTAAGAATAAAATTCTTTATGAATGTCATGACTCACCATGCGTAGGACCTTTGTAGAATCTTATGTGGTCAAGTGTGACCAATGCCAGTTGAATAAAGCTGAACGCCATAAGACTGGTGGTTTGTTGCATCCACTGGATATCCCTGATAAGAGATGGGATAGTATTTCCATGGATTTCGTGGTTGGGTTACCACGGACGAATAAACAACATGATACAATTTGGGTTGTGGTCGACCGTCTTACAAAATTGGCTATGTTTATTTTGGTAAAGACCACCATGAAGGCTTCTGATTTAGCTCAGATATTTGTAGAGCATCTGTTTAGGCTTTACGGATTACCAAATGATATTGTGAGTGATCACGATCTGAAGTTCACCGGTCACTTTTGGTCGGTCGTATTCGCTAAACTAGAGATGACACTGAGCTTGGGTTCTTCTAATCATCCTGAGACGGATGGACAGACGGAAAGAACAAATCAGATGATGGAACAAATGCTTTGGGCATATGTTTCCAGACGGCAATCTAATTGGGAGGAGTACCTTCCATTGATCGAGTTTGCCTATAATAGTAGTAAGCATTCGGCTACCTGTTATAGCCCATTTATGCTAAGTTGTGGCATAAGAGGCTTGGTCACTTGAACTTGGGAAGCCTCAGTTTGATGAGAAAATTGGAGATGGTAACAGGATTGCCTACCATAGAAGACCACTTGAAATCGATGTGCGAATCATGTGTATATGGGAAGCAGCATCGAGAGAAGTTCAATAAAGGTGGTGTTGCAAGAGCAAAGAACATCCTGGATTTAATCCACACAGATTTATGCGGGCCTATGTGTAGCGCAGATATCCCAAAGGGAGTCGGGAACCACGACTTAGCTTCCCAGCCTTCAACTCTTGCCATCCAAACCCACTTGACATACAAGCAGCCAACTCGCAACAATGATCAGACTTAACCAACTTGAAGTTCCGAAAACCAACATTGAGATCCAACCTGGCGCCATGCCAGATCGGGGGTCCCGATGTGGATGACTTCCCTCCAAGCAAGTCGCCCGACATACATCAAACTTAACCAACTTGAAGCTTTGTTACAAACGAGTAACATCCATTCCAAGCAAGCAGTCTGACTTACATCAGACTTAACCAACTGAAAGCTTAGTCACGAGCACTGGAAGCCAACCTGGTGCCACACCAGACTGGACAGCCATAAACAGGTAACTTCCACCCAAGCAAGCCATCCAACTCAGCCGACAGGTTAGAGCCCGTTCCCCAAGAGCTTAACCCATTCACGTTCATGCAAGGAACACTCAGAACCACAAGCCACAACAAATATGGAGACAACCAGTTCCTGGACCAAATGGTCCCGACAGCATACCGCTGGCGCCACAAACTAAATGGCCCCGACGACACACCGCTGGCGTTCCGGGATATGACCCTCAGCTATGTGCCAACTTAAAAATTTTGAAGTGGCCTTACAACTGGCGCTTTTACCGAACACTGAAACCCAGAAGGTAATCAGAGCCGGTTTGAGAAAAATCCCACTTTATTGATGAGAAGGTTTCATTTCAAGTGTGTGACCGACCCTAGTCTCCGGGGCGCTAGCATGCCAAGGCGAGAGCCATGACAACATTCCAGCAAGGGAGGCCAAGACTTGGTTGGAGCTCATCCTGAGTCGCAACCTGCACTCCCCTATAGTATTGGTGGGATTCGGCACACCCCCCCCCCCCTCATACCAAGCACTCTACCCAGGCTGGTAAAGCACATTTTTCTCTCTCTAGAAAGTCATTTTATCTCTCTAGATTTTATTGATCCCCAGGCTTCCTTTAATCATGCCTAGATCGTGTGAGATGATTGCACATCGATCTGAGCTCTTTGGATTTCGCTAGAACCGATCAAAGATTTTCAGCCATAGGAACTTGGTGCAGGCTGGATTCTGGTCACAGTGGCGCCGGGAGCAGTAGGGGCGTTGTTGGCGCTGGGGACAATGTTGGCGCCAGTGGCACTGGAAGTAAAGCTTGTAAAGGTAGCTTTATGTGCAATAGAATTGGGTGGAGAAGATTGTGGATCCTATGGAGGATTTAGCCTTGTAGCTTGTGAGGACCATGTCCTTAGGTAAAGCCTTCTATTTCATGACCTTTATTGATGATATGTCACGTAAGACGTGAATCTACTTCTTGAAGAAGAAATCAAATGCATTTGACAATTTCAAGAGCTTCAAAGCATTGGTTGAAAATTAGACAGGTAGGCAGATCAAAGTCCTAAGATCAGATAGTGGAGGTGAGGAAGAGTCTAATGACTTCAATGATCTTTGTGATCAATGTGGGATTAAAAGACAATTTACGCAAGCTCATACTCCTGCTCTCAATGGTGTAGCTAAGCGCAAGAATTGTATGATTGTGGAAAGTGCCAGATCTATGCTAGCTAAGATGAAACTACCAAAAGATTTTTGGTCAGAAGCATGCAGTACGGCAATCTATCTTCAAAATAGAAGTCCTACCATTGCCATACCAAAGATAACACCTGAGGAAGCATTCACGAAGAAGAAGCCAAAGGTGAACCACTTGCGAATCTTTGGATGTAAGGCCTTTGTACACATTTCTAAGGAAAAAAGACATAAACTTGATGTGAAAGCTATCAAGTGTGTATTCCTAGGATATGATGAACGTGTGAAGGGCTATAGATGTTTTGATCTAGTGGAAAACAAAATCCATGCAAGCCGTGATGTTATCTTTGATGAATCCAAGATGTATGAAGACGAGGATGCTGAGAAGATAGACACATCCAGTGGGAAAGATGGTATAATGAGAATACCTCCTGATGATGATCCATTCATTGACCTTCCAAGTGATGAACATGAGGATACATCTCAAGATACTACTACTCAACCCCAAGAAATAGGTTGGAGAGGTAGAGACAAACCTTTTGGTACAAGAAGAATTGAAGTTGCAGGTGACAAATGCAAGGAGAAGGATGTACCGTGGGATACATTTTCACCAGGAAGTCAATCACCTAATAGGACACTCCCCAAGTGGTTTGAGAGATTGTTGGAGAGCCGCGACATGGATGACTTTCCAGGATCATCTAGCCAGGGAGAGCTACGAAGATCGACAAGAGAGAAGACACAACCTGAAAGGTATGAAGCAAATTATGCTCTCTTATCTAGCATTATTCAAATCAAAGAACCTTCGACTTATGGTGAAGTGAAGGATGATGACATTTGGGTCAAGGCCATGGGAGAGGAGATGGAGTCAATTGCTAAGCATAGCACATGGGACCTAGTAGAACCACCAGTTGGCAAGAAACCCATTGGTTGCAAATGGGTATACAAGACTAAGTACCATGCAGATGGAAGAATAGCAAAGCACAAGACAAGATTGGTGATCAAAGGGTATGCACAAAGTAAAGGCATTGACTATGAGGAGACTTTTGCGCCAGTATGTAAGTGGAATACTCTACGTCTACTTGTTGCTTTAGCTTCACATTTTGGTTGGCCTTTGCATCAGATGGATGTGAAATCTGCTTTTCTAAATGGCGAGTTAGAAAAAGAGGTGTTCATGGATCAACCTGAAGGCTTTGTAGTGAAAGGACAAGAAAATAAAGTATGTCGTTTGAAGAAAGCGCTTTATGGTCTTAAACAAGCACCACGTGCATGGTATAGCAGGATTGATGCCTACTTTCGTTCAAAGCGGATGGTGAGAACACATTCTGATCCAAATCTATATGTCTTATGCTTTGATGGTATGGTTGCTTTGATTGCTCTTTATGTTGATGACTTGATTATTATGGGAAATAATCAAGAGATGATAGACATGATCAAGAAAGATCTCATGGAACAATTCGAGATGACAGATCTTAGCCTGATGCATTATTGCCTTGGAGTAGGGGTATGGCAAAAAGGACACGAAGTGGGTTTAACACAAGTGAAGTATGTCAAAGAGTTGTTGCACAAGTTTAGGTTGTAGGATTGCAAGCCAGTGAATACTCCTATTGAACCAAGTAAAAAGCTTTCTAAGCTTGATGAGTCATAGTCATTTGATGCTACACTATATAGGCAGTTAGTAGGGAGCTTGATTTACCTTACCAGGACTAGACCAAATATATGCTATGTTGTTGGCATTGTAAGTCAGTTTATGGCAGCACCTACGGAAACGCATTGGAAGGCAACTAGAATGTGGTCTAGTAAGAAGCAAAGTACAATTGCTCTATCCACCACAGAAGCAGAGTATAAGGCAATGTGTAGTGCAGCACACGAAGTTATATGGTTGAGACAAATCTTGGAAGAAGTTGGCATGAAGCAGAAAAATCTCACAACTTTACATAGCGACAGTCAGAGTGGCATTCAGCTAGCAAAGAATTCAATGTTCCATGTGAGAACCAAACACATTGAGATTAAGTATCACTTTATATGTGAGAGGCTGTTGAGTCGTGAAATTCATGTTGTTCATTGTAGTACGGAAGAACAACTAGCTAATATTTTCACTAAGCCACTTGTTGGAGAAAAGTTTGATAAGTTTAGATCAAAGCTTTCTATACTTAAAGTTTGTTGACTTTAAAGCTATGTATATGACTGTATAAAAAGTAGACTCTACTATAAGGGAGAGAGTTAGAATTAAAGTAGAATCACTGTGTTACTGTACTGTGGGTCCTATCAGTTGATAAGGATTAGTTGACCTCGCCACGAGGCAAGTCGACAGGACATGCGTCCCGTCAACGACAACTTGAGTCATGCATGGGTTGCCTGAGTGAACAAATATATGTACAGTGTAATTTCATTTTGAGAAATACAGCTGCTATGTGAGCTTGTTGTGGAGAGTGTTTTTTGTTTGTGTTACTGTGTAGCATGATCTGTGTTCGTGTTCGAAGCAAATTCTAAGTACTTGACCAAGAACCCTTGGTTTCAAGGCAATATGCTCATGCTTGCAAATGAAAAACTTACAAGATAAAATAGAAATAGTAAACACAATACCATCAATACCTACCCTTGTCTTTCACATGCATTATCTTGAGGCTAGAGTAATGTCATATGTCGAGGAAAACCTTACAATGGATACTACTCTATCGAAGTTGCAGTTTAATTTAGGCCTACTTGCATATTATCATAATGATTGCCATCATAGTGTATAAGAATGCGATATGTATTTCAAAGGTGTATGAATCTACTATGGTGGCCTCTAGGAAGCATCAAAAAATCTCAAAGGACAAGAATAAAAAAGAAGTGTGAAAACAATAACAATAAATTTTTTTCAAGTGCTTTTAATGGATATGTACCAACTAAAAGACCTAAGGATGAATCTAGGGCAAAGGCAAAACAGAAGAATCTTCATTTCCTTTGCAAAAGCTTGGACATCTAGTGAAGAGCTGTCCTAAAAGAAGAGAGTATATTTGTTATACATAGCTTATGCAGTTTCGATATGGAGATATGAGTTTTTCAAGTAGAAGATTGTAGTTACGATTGCATTTTAAGTGGAACAATTTCTAGTCACAACCATGTTTCTTGTTTGAAAGACAAGATTTTAGGTGAAAAATGGTTATATCTTGAATGTCTATCATTTGAAGCAAAATTTACATGTTTTCAAGGAAACACCTGATAATACAGATATAGTTCACTTAGCTACATTATTGACGAATATTGAGATATAGAATCGAAAGATTTCAAATCTAAAGCTTTATATAAAAGACCATTTAGAGTTTATTATCATGTTATGATTGATACAATTGATGTTATCTCAAAGTATGAATGCTTATATGATAATTCAGACTCATTGGCTATATAGTATAAAGACCATATTTTGAATTCTCATGACTATAACGAGTTAGTGTCTACTAAAAAAGAAACTAAGGTTTTTCTTATCCTTGCATTCCTTTTTTCTTTAATCAAAATTAGAAAATCTTTTAAATTCCTAGTATGAAACCTTCTCCTAGTTTTTTATTCAATTGATGATGTTGTGTATCACAAAGTTTTTTTTTAATATTTATGCTTTTTAAAAACTCTGATTTAAAAATTATAGGTGTAAAAGCTTTAAGTGAAAAATCATAAAATAGAGTTATTGCTTGGTAGTCAATCTATTTTTTGGCAGCCATATTGGTATATCCAAAAAGAGGAGGAGGAACTGGCAATAAAGATAGGACAATATCTTAGGATGGAACATCTTACACCTGATAAAATCTCGATGTGGTGCATTTGTTTCTTTAGTTAGTAGAAATGATGGGGGGGATAAATGTGTGTAGATTGCGAAGGTCCTACATTTTTACCTTTCAAATCACTTAAAAGTTCCATGGCCATCTTTCAATGAAAGATGTAAGAAGATTTCAAGCTTTCTTATTTTGTTGTATTTTAGAAAGCCACTTTGAATAAAGTTTTACTTTCCAAACTTATCATTCATAGAAAAGGGTAAATTTTAAATTTGGGTTTCGATTAACACTTTGTTAAATTTGTTCATTTTCTTTTCTTCTCAAAGACAAATATGCATTATGACTTGCAAATGACTTGCAAAGAGATCCCACGTGTGTTTTGACTAGAGGCATTTCATAAATTGGCTAATGTTGTAGCAAAGATATATTATGAGGATTATTGGCAAGCCCTTTCATTGAGCCATGACAACAAAAAGAGGAGAGGAGACCTCATTATTTCCATGATATGGCAAGATGTGAAAATAATCAAGCTCATTTTGAGGTGGTGAGATACTTAAGAGGGATCTACAATATGGGATTTGAAAATTTCTTCCGAAGGCCCTAAGATTTTAAGATTTCATCCAAGAAGGCTTCAGGAATTTTGTAGTGCTAGTCCATTCATGAGAGCTAGCAGCCATCACAATAAAGACAAATAACGAGAATGCCAAGAAATCATGTGGGTTAAATATTTTAGTGGATAATGAGGGCCTCAAGTGAAATCTGCGATGCCCAATCAAGTAGCATTTGAGATAGAGTTTTTTTTATTTAGCATTTTGTTCCAATCTTCTCATCTCCTTTCTTCATGAGTTCAAATACAGAATCACACTTACAAATAGAAGCATCTACAAAAGAAAAAATAATGCTACCTAGTAGCTAGTGAAAAACTGATACTTTGTAGCTACTAGGTTGTCCTTTTCAACACGTGTTGGAACAAGGAGAGCTGGTAAATGATGAGGTGTCCCAGAGAGAGAGAGAGAGAAAAGAGAAGAGAAGAGAAGAGGTAGAAGTATTGATATTTGATTGCTGCTTGCAATGCTGTGGATCAAAGTCAAAGAGCAGCTACAAGATCAAGCATAAACATTGCAGCATTCTGAGGTAGCTCTCAAGGCTTGGTGCTTGATCTGCCGGCATGGCCATTTGCACTGGAATGTGGGCTAAAAATGCCATTTTTGGACCTTGTGGCACCACCATCACTTCAGCCTCTTCGACCCACTACGCATCATCATCATCTTTTGCTGTTCGGAGACATCCGGCTGATTTGGGGCCACAGAGGATTGACCCGCAGATGAGCTGCTCTGCATCGTCATTGCAACATTCTACTCTTGGGTGGGTGCTACCTTCACTTTCGATGGCTTTCTACCCTGTCTTTTGTCCTGAATTAAAGCTAGCAATGCTACATTTTTCCACTTCCTTCATGAATGATGAGATTTTCGTTTTTTCATCCGTAAAGTAGCAGCTAGTAGCTTGACCTGGTCCCATATTTTCATGGAATTGGGAGATCAGATGAATGGTTTTCTCGAACTCTGATTGCTGAGAAAGTTGAAAAAATAATTTTCTGTTTATAGTTTGAAAATTCGTAACTAGTTAAGAATCTTCTAAATGAATCAAGAATGTATGATTATATCCGGATTAGCCGAGTTGGATAAGAGTGCTTGCTGCGTCCTCCAAGTCGCAGGCTCTAATCTTCTTTGCTGTGGAAAAGGGATAAATAGGAGTCTCGTGCTCCAATCTTGAATTGGCTTGTAAGTGGATGTAGAGTGGATATGTTGTGTATATCCAGCTATTCCTATCAAATACCCTTGCAAGAAAGAAAAAAGAATGGATGATGACGTGTGATATGCAGGATCAGAAGTCAGTATCCCTTCCTGCACCAACAATTACCTGCTTCAATTCATCTAGGGAGGAGGCCCCTCTTCAAAACAACACTTAGAAAGGGAGGAGCAATGTCTACCCAATGCTCCCTTGTTCTCACAAACGATGCTTTGAAATGGGTTCTTACTGTCTCGGCTGCGTAAGTCTTGGAAAACTTATTTGTATTTGTGCAGAAACATTATCCAATCTTTAGTTGCTTCCGCATCCTCTGTTTACTACTTTTCAAATCTGCAGGTTACTTGGATTTTCAATCATATTAATATTGATATTCCAATTTCCACTGAAGAGAAATCAGCAACGTTTTGCATGGATTTATTTATCTGCAAGTCTTTTGAGCTTGAAAGTAGTCGAGATGTATGCTGATGATGGTTGGACAGGTCGCTGCTTCTCTTAAGGGACAATGGAATTTATAAACAGCTCCTTGTGCCGCTCCTGGCTCTTCAACTACCCCATGATGTGGTCTATTGGTGTAGGTAATAGAGTCAAATTTAGTTTCCATTGGGAGCCAGGATTTGTACTTTCAATCATATTACAAATTTGCTAGTTCAAGTAGGTGAATGGTGATGTAGCAATTTTGTCTAATTGACTATGCATTATTTTTTCGTTGCATTATTCTGTGTAGGCAAAACTATAAAGACTCTTCACAAGCTTAATGGCTAATCTCTTATGCGTATAGAAAAACTGTGAAGATTCAAGATTCTTTACAAGCAAGAAAATCTCTAGATAAACTCATCAACTTTACATGTACCTCTATACATGAATTGGGCCGGTATATTCTTACTAACATAATTTGCAGCAGCCTACAAAGAGTTCCACTTACTTGCATATGCATTGACTTTAGATTATTATCATTCTACACAGAGGGGAATATGGATTATGGACTGCTTTTTTGGCACTTCTGGTCCGGCTCTTCTATTATATACCAGGTTCGTTTGCAGATACAAAGTGAACAGTAGATTCATTTCTATTTGTATGGGGAACATTTGAGGGTGAAGCTTGTTACGAACATACTGATAGTCTTGGTGAGAAAACTTATTGTTTTGATGGTTACTGAAGATCCAAAAGATCAAGATTTGCGGCTTTGTGATCGTAACTGTTTTTTTGCCATGTTTTGAGCAGGGGAACTGGATCTTCCTCTGGTTTTGCTTCTGTTATTCATAACTGCACCTTCTCAGGTAACACAATTAAGGTAAACACTGAAACAAGCACTGCAGCCTCAATTTATCCTCTGAAGCCTTTCTATGAGCGCTACAACAATGGTTAGGGCAGTCTTTTTTAGGCCAAAGAAATTCTTTCTAGAAGATAATATCCACAAGTTAGATTCATGGCTCATTATATACTTTTCAACTTATAACTCTTTGTCTCGTTATAATATACTCTATTTTGTCCTCTCTGTTTAAGACAAATTACTTCATATACGATTTGCTTTTTGTACAAAATTCAATTTATGAAATCTTTTTTGTTATGGACATACCAGCTATATTACACTAGGGTATATGCTTCCATTTTTTGTTCAAAGGCCTATTTATCATTTGCAGGCATATGGGTTGTAGTATATTCTAGGGACTTGCAGGATGCCTTTGTGGGTGTGCCAGAGTGTAAACTCTAGTCTGGTAGCTTCTTTGAAGGTTCTTGTAAGGGCCTTCAAAATATTATGAGTAGGACTCCTGCTAGTCATTCTGCAATTAACTATGTGATTATCGTTTTACTAATTATCCTGTTACTATGTGATGCTTTATATGAGATCTGGTTCTTAGCATGGAATCATAGCACCTTCTTGGGCTTGGTCCATCATCCATTGCTATTCAGTTTATTTGCTTCTCTGTTTTGCTGTTGTTCGTCAATGTTCTACATCTGTATCTCCTGTCCCCATTGCAGTCGTCATCTCGCCCACTCTCCTTCCTTCTTGTTTCCTTCTCTCACCCATTGGCCCCTCTAGTCTGTGGATAAGGCCACTTAGTCTTATCAGTAGTGAGTTGTTATGTGCATACTTTTGCTCAGTCTCATCAGGCTCCTAGCTCTAGCATCCTGGACCCTCCATTCAGCTATATATAAGCATGTTGTCTCATTAGTTTGATTGGCCGATTCTGATTTAGTCTTGAACCTTAAGCTAGACTACAATCTTAGTACCTTTTTGTTTAGCTAGTAACTTGGTGCTAGAGCATCTTTTCAGGATGGACCATTGGGGGAAGTGCATGCCATCTTCAATTTGCTCCAGATTTCACAGTTTGCAAAGAAGCCCAAATTTTCTGTTTTGCTCTACTTCTCTCTACTCTAGTCCTTTTTCCATTTTGGTTGTGTCTTCAAATCTCTAACAGGTGTTGCCTAAGAACATGCTGATTTTGTTTCATTTTAATGTAGCAATGCATACGACAGTAGGAATCCTTTTTTTGTTAGTGTATGAAAACTTGTTTACTTTTGTATTTTCAATTCTCCCCTTTGGGTGATTTTTGTATCATTGATCTTCCTATAGTAGATGACTCCTGATGCACTTTAAGATCTTGATTTTGATGTGTGCAACTTCAATTGCAAAATTTCTAGCATCAATTTTTGGTTGCACCATTTTGTACTTTTTTCATGCATTTTGGGGACCTCTTTTGATCACCCTGGTTTCTACAATGGGACTCTTGGCCAGAACATGATCTCTCACCCTCAATGTCGATCAGAGAAGTGTGCGCAGGAGATTCCGAACTGATTTCTTCTAGGTGAATGACTAGGATGACATAAATTTATGGCAACATGCGTTTGATAGTCTGACAGGCTGATCATAATAACCTCTCACAGCCACAAATAGAATAACATCTAGCTCATCCTTGTCAGGAGCGAGGAGCCTGATCAAAAAGTCTCTAACCCACAACAACATGCATCCAAGTGTTGAACATGTTGCTCACAAGACCGATAAAAAAAAACACGTAGTCTATCTCTATAAAGACCTCCACCGAGGATCATAACTAGGATGCTGAATCCAAAGAAAAACAGGGAAACGGATGGTGGACAAACCAACCCAACCAAACCTAGATCTTACGGATCTAGCTCCCAAGCTATGGATCTAAAGATCAATGCTCAATAGGAGATATGTCACATCGGCAGCGTATTGCTACCCTTGCCCCAACCAAGCATACACTAGCGAGAGCCCAATGAGTATTACTTATATCCTCCAAGGCCCATGCACCACTAGTAGTGCATTGTGACACCTATGTAGCCTATCTGGGCCACATCATCCAGTTCCCCTATGACTCACTGATAGACCCATAAAAATCCACCATCATGAGTTTAGGGACACGCTATCCAAGACCAGTCGTGGGCATGACAATCTCCCTCTCACATTCTTGGTGAAAATGATTTCACTCTCAATATCGGTCATATAGCTTGAAGAGCGAATCACCTAGGTTGCAAGGTTTGAATGACTACATGTGATGTAGAGAATATAGGTGATGAGAACAATTATTGGAAAGAAGACCATTCAAAGGAACTGTTCAAGAAAGACATCGTTATGATTCCAAAATGGTACGATGACCTCGCCAATTATCTTTCTACTTTGGAAGTTGCAGCCTCCTTGACTTCACAAGAGAAACGTAAGCTCAAGCTATTAGCTGTAAGCATGATAGTTTTCCCTCATAGGGGGACTTCTGTATAGACGTGGAGTAGATGGACTAAGGGCTGGAAATTGGTGCCCTACACTTGAATATGTAAAGCACCGTGACATCTACCAAAGGGTAGATTTGAAAAAAGACATTATAGATGACAATGTTTTGAATGAAATAGTGGTGAGCATTCCACAATGCAAAACCATCTACACATACTATGAGCTGGCTAAATGGGCTGAACCAAGATGTGTGCGACACAAGATTACCACTTTCATGTGGGGTTTAGACTGGGGGACAAATGATAGTATCATACCCACCCCATGTGTTGAGGACATAGAGCAATTGTAGGTAAAAAGAGGTTGTAGATGTGTAGCATCCTAGCTACCTTGTACATACTCAATAAAATAAAAAATTACAAAACAATGAAAAACCTATGAAGAAAATGAGTAGCCATGAAGTCAATAGTCTATCACATCTCTAGGAATATATAGTGAATTGCTTGATTTGTTTTTGCTCTTACCTTAGTTTCACTAAAATGTGTTTCACTCCATGAAATTCCATTAACAAACGTTCCATTTTAAATGGATTTTCAGTGAATGAAACGAGGGCATATGTTGTTAGCGTAGGAGTCCCTACGCGCATGAAGAAATGCAATGTAGCCCTAGACCACGCCCCAATCGGATGCTTTTACAACACTTCACAGTTAGGCCAAAAAACACATAGAATTAGGCTTGGAAATCAGAACTTGAAGTACAATGGATTATCTAATCCAATTAGATTCATTGTCTATTGACTTTGATGGGGCTTGCTACACCATTGGATGAGGATTTAGCCCTGCTTGCACCTCAACCACAATGAGTAATACACTGTACCCAGCAAACCCTCCATTGCCCTTGGATGATGGTGGAGCCCAACCTCCCATGGCAGGCATAGTTGGAAATACACTCATCCCAATAGTTACACTCTACATCCACAAACTAGGCCAAGCCAAACCTAAGTGCTGCCGGCCTAGCCAACATGCAGGTACCCCTCAGCCAAGGACCTTTCTATAGTCAAGAAGGCCTTCGCCACTTTCGAAACTGACCGTTTCTCGGTAACCCATAAGGGACAAGACTATATTGTGACCTAGCGCTGGTCTCCCTGACGCTCAACCTCCCCCACACCACCCACCTACCGCAAACCCGAGCCCTTGCCAAATACGACATCTTTGTCTTCTTCCTCCCGGATTAGGGTGACATCAAGACTAAAACCAACGATGGATATCTAATTTCTCAAATCAGAAATCCTAATCTCCGAGAGACAATAGATTTTCTATCTGCCACCATACAGGAGTCTCCGTAGGCATGGAGAAATGCAATCTAGGTCAGGCATCACCTCAATCAGATGCCTACAGGTCAATTCATGAAAACGGCAAAAATACACATGCATTTGGAGTGTGGCATTCAAATCTTGCTAGGCTTGTCGTAACGACTGAAATTGACGCTATAGGAATTACGGTGGGCATAAAGAAAGGTGGTCTAGAACCAAACATCATTTGATTTCATTGCCTACAGGTCAATGTAATCACTTTCAAAAAGCTAAGCCTACACTCACAAAAAAACTTTGTGGATTAATTTCGCTTGCCACACAACTCAAATACTGCTGCAATCGTGTGCACCACCTCCGGATCAACGAGTAGATGGACGCCGAAGGGTGAAATATTTTTTTACTTGTTTTTAATTTTTTCTTTTTGCGTTTCTGATCCCAGAAATGGGTTTCTAGTGACGTTTTATCCTAGAAATGCGTTTCTGGGCAACTATGCATGGATCTTATCAACGGTATGATATTTGATTGGAGTGGGAGCATAAATTTATTTAGGTGCACAAGGTGGTTGAAATGCATGATCGAAGCTGATGGAACATTGGTTGCTTTCGAAAGTTTTAGGATTCAGTCACTGGCCTTTGGACCACATTGCTGATAGCTTAATGCCAAATATCAGGCTAATATATGGATGCTAAGTGATTTTTTGTAATAATTTAAATGTAAAATTGCCAAGCGTAATAGGGAGCTGACATTTAATTGGCATGTATAGCCATTGGTTCCCAGTCTGCCTAAAAACTACTCAATATCAAGTACGTTTTTTTGAGCCTTAGAGCTGGCCCTAAAATAGACTATGGATGATGTTATAAAATCACTAGCAAGGCCCAACAAAATCTCACCATATACTCTTTTTCAAATTACCAATATAACGAAATGCCTGTTGTAGGACCTCTTTTGCCGTAAGCCTGTTCAAAAATCATAGATCAAGAACCAAACATTGATTACGGACCTGCAAAACATCATCGAGGGCCACCATGACAACTTAGGAAAAATAAAATGTCTTGAAGTATCACAAGGAGCCAAATGTCAAGGCCACACTGAAAAGGACTTAGAAATGAGTGATTCTTAAATGCCTCAATCGCCTCTCCTTCCCCCTTATGGAAGGACAAAACACTCGAGCTGCAGCTGTGTGGGTTCCCAATGGTTTCGGGCCTCCTCTCCCAGCCAGATGCCTCCTTGCAGCCCTTCCACCTTCTGTGTGATGAAGTGTATATAAGGAAGAGCCCATGCCATGCCGTGCATAGAAGGGAGTGAGAGATTTCATGCTCGCGTCCAGTTCTGACAGCCTTTGACAGAGTCTTGCTATCCTAAGCACTGGATGAGAGGTGAGATTTTATTCTGACGTGCTGTGAGTAAGCGATTATCATGATTGACGCTAAGAGTGAAATCATTTTGAACAACACCGTGAGCTGGAGATAAACGGATGTGTTCAAAACTCCTGATTATGTTGTCTTAAAGTTGACTAGCTGATTTTCATGTATCCAATATCTTTCAAGACTTCATATTTTTTTTGCACATACTTTGTCATCTGTGTAAGTGTTTGAATCATTTTTCTTCCTATAGCTCTACACTTCAGCTTTTGAATATGGCACGGAAATTCTCTCTTTTCTCTTTTAAGTTTTCATTGGCTTATGAGAACCCATCTACTTTTGTGTTCCCTTTTTGTATCTTCTTATTACATCACTGCTCTTCCTACAACAAGCCACTTCTGTTAAAATTTATAGCTTGACAATCTGACATCTAGAAGTTACGAAGATTGACATTCCATCTTTGCAGTGTTTCCTCGAAACGCGTTTCGAATGCTGAACCGCGTTCAAAACGGGACGTACGAAACGACCCCATTTCGAAACGCCGTTTCAGTGTTCGAAACGACCGAAGAAAAAAAAAAAAACCAATTTTTTTTTTTCCTGAAATTGCGCCATAAGCTTTGTAGTATGTACTGGCAATGGGCATGAACAGATTCTCGCAACCTAATAACCTATCCATGATAGTATCAATAATTGACTGAGGAAAGTAATCACCATACACAACTTCTCCTCTTGAAATTGCATTCTAATTTCTCTAGAGCATTCTCATGAAATTGGATGTATCTACTTGTTACTAGACTGTCTATGACATCTGTAAATCCCAAAAACCGTGCCATAAGCTTTGTAGTATGTACTGGCAATGGGCATGAACAGATTCCTGCAACCTAATAACCTATCCATGATAGTATCAATAATTGACTGAGGAAAGTAATCACCATACACAGCTTCTCCTCTTGAAATTGCATTCTAATTTCTCTAGAGCATTCTCATGAAATTGGATGTATCTACTTGTTACTAGACTGTCTATGACATCTGTAAAACCCAAAAACCGTGCCATAAGCTTTGTAGTATGTACTGGCAATGGGCATGAACAGATTCTCGCAACCTAATAACCTATCCATGAAAGTATCAATAATTGATTGAGGAAAGTGACCATATCCTCTTGAAATTGCATTCTCTAGAGCATTCTCATGAAATTGGATGTATCTACTTGTTACTAGACTTTCAATGACATCTGTAAACCCCAAAAACCCTCAAAAACACATTTTCAAAAAAAAAAAACCCTAAAAAAATTTCCCGTTTCGAACCTGGACGAGTCGTTTCATACGCGTTTCAAACGCGTACGAAACAACGTACGGAACGCGCGGGCTTTGGCCAAGTAGTTTATACTATACTACGGCGTCAGGATCTCTTTCCACTAGTGTTTTTACTAAGTAGGTCACTCCAATGTCCTTCTGCAGCTTGTTGCTTGGATCTCTCCTCCTTGAGTTGTTGCATTTTAAGCTTTACCTAGATAAGATACTCATCACAACAGACTGTATCATTGAGAGATCCGAAGCTTCTAGGTAGACTAGGATTGATTGTGAGACGTAGCCACAGGTGTACACCCGTGTGTAGAGGATGTTCTAGATGCAATATTGGCACAAGATCAGGATGATGAGCCACTTAATATGAAACGGACAGATGAAGTGCATATATATCTATTGATGATATGTACCTTCTAGTGTGATGAGATATTTTTATACATATTCAAATTTATTTCAAGTTGTCATACATTGGGTACAGGCTGACTAACATCATGGGGAACTCACATGCATAGTTGAGGTATAGTCATTTATTCAGTTAGCTCATCTGTTGCTTTCTGTAGCTACAGAAAAGTGTGGTGTTCCTTTTGAAGTTATAATACATCATATCAACAATATGACATCAATTCATGAAAGAGATTTGCAATCCCAGCCCTACTAGTTCTTATGATCTTGGCTCACCACCGTCTGAATTAGTGGGATACTTCCTACCAGACATATTTGTATACACAAGATCTTCGGTATTATGGTTCCTTCTGCAGTCCACATTTCTATGACTGTACAGCATTCCGTTACTGCATAGCTACAATTGTTTCTTGGATTCTCTCTGTAGTTTACAAGCTGTCTATTGTTGCTCTCATTGGATACTCTTGGTTCACATATCTAGTTTGGGACTTCATATCTCGAGTCATTTATGGCTTCCATCAGTAAGCTGTGCAAGTCTCTGGGGTTTAACTGTAGATCTATTTGCTGTTTTAGGACATGAAATTTATAATCTTTCCTGCTGCCTATTCATGGCGTTTATTGCCCTGATGAATATGTTTGGTCTCCTTTTGGAGTAGACATTTAACATATTTTACTTCTTAACGGGAGCACTCCTGGCTCATGCACGTGTAGGGATATACATTTGCTTCAACACACTATATCCATCAATATCACTAATATGGTTCATTAATGCAGGGCTTCTATTGATGTCAAACGGTCTTTCTGTATAGTGGGTGCATTATTCAGTGCTGATGGAAGTACCATGTTAGTTTCACTGCTGAGTGTTCTTCTATTGGTCAGTGACAGTGTTGTCATGAAATTCTTCAGCCAAGGGACATCCCCTTGTTACATGGGTGGTTATACACAGAGCATATCGTTAATTTGTGTATGACATTAAAGATCTTCTGAAATGTTTGCATGTTGATGTCTTTACGTGGCATTCATGGCCTCTATACATGACATGCTAGTTAGTCCTTTGCAACATAGTTGTTATGATGCAACATTATAATAGCAAACCTGTTTGATATATATTAGCATGTAGCATCATCCTAGTTTTCTACAGCCATGACATTCATACTAATGCCTTCAGTTGGCAATCTAGGTTCTTTCTAAGGCTTTGGGTACCATTTGTACTTGAGTACCTTGCTATATTTTGGATTTTAACCTTTGCATTTACATGGCATTTTATCATTCTATAGTTGGATTGGTGTTTATTTTTCTTGGAGGTTTCTATTGGGTCCTTGTGCAGTTATTTCTTGTAGTATTTGGCAGTCACAGTGATGTATATTCCTTTGTTTGGAATTCTTGGCCCTTATATTGTCTCTGGGATCTATTTGATATGCCCTGGTTTTCAATTGCCATATACTGGTTATTCTCCCGACACATTACAGTATGCATGTGTGCATATGTACCTTCAACCTGGCAGCATACTATTTCTCTATTGCAGTGGCGATTGTGCTCATTCTCTTATGATTGAGACACTTCATATTGTCTCTGCACATCATTATGTCCATGCCGAGGAGTATTCTTCTATTGTCTTTCTGGACTCTCAGCACTATGGTATCTATGTTTTGCTACATTAAGCCAATTCTTTTGACAACTTTAATATCATGCCAGGAGACCTAGTTGGGGTCATTGTTCTTTTCAACGATGAAATCATTGTTTCATATGATCTGCAGTGTAGTGTACCTATGTGTGCGTGCCAGCTCTCTCACAACATTCTTCATCTTTGGCATTTATTTCGGTGCGTTAATTTGGTACTCTTGGACCTTATGCATTCTTCTCCATGTAATTTTGATGGTATACTTCAGCAGAATCCTCTTAGTGTACAAGTAGTTAATGGCACACTATGACTGAGTCATGATATTGGTATTAATATGTGGCAGTATCATTTATATGGTACACTTTCGTGGAGTCATGATGTTGGTATTCAGCCACACGGCCTTCATGCCATGCTCGCTTTTTGTCTTCATAACAGGAGTTATTGACAGAGTACAGGCATTGGTACTAGTACAATTATGTAGCCCTGCTGCTGATCAATTATTGTGATTTCATATGTGATAGATGTGTCATCATTGCCTCTCACTTCAGTTATGATGCTAACCAATCTACACAGCCATTTATCCAGAACAAATGTCACAGAGCTATCTCCAGGACAATTCTATTCAAAGCTCCTCTTATATTGGATAAATTTTCTAGCTATAATATGGCGCTCCTTACTCTTAAGGGGTAAATTGTTCCTTGAATATGGCCATCTTCTCTGACATTGAATGTCTCGGAGTCTACATTTTGCATCGTGTGTTGCTCCTATCATATGCCCTTCAAGTTTCATACAGCAGGTGTCTGGTTGATATTCTGTCTTTCACGATCACCTGGCAACGACTTGTATGCTTGGAATTTAGTACCAAGTACTGCTGTTGTTCGGCACTCGCACACAACACATTGCCTCTCAGTTATCTTTCTATGTACCACATCATTTGATCGCACTATAGTTTACTACAATTAGGCTGCAGCATTAACTTCATTTGCATTTGAATCACTTGGTACAGTTACTATTACACATTTATGGTCACTTTAATAGGTAGCTTGGATTGCCATTTCTTCCTTTACTATTATGTGGCCTATATGAGTGCCTTGGATTTTGTTTGCGACTATTATGTCGTCTACTGCAACACTCAAAGTGCATTCATGGGCTATCTGGGTGGCATGGGATCTCTGCAGCATTGTTCTATCCACATGCCTTGTTTTCCCTATTTACGTGCCTTTGGGTTACATTCACATTCCTGGTCCTTCCCTATACCATGTTTATTTACACATAGATAGCGTAGTTCCAATGCAATTCAGTGTACACTTTTTGGCAGCTTTTGCAGTATATACCTCCGTGGTAGTAAGTTCTTGTTTTTCAGCATCTTTTTCACATGTGCATTTTTGGCAGCATCGGCTATAGTATATGTAGTTTTGCAGAGCAGAAGAAAGTCACACTATGTGCTCTCTAGTGACTGTTGTCTATAGCCATGAGCTTTTTCAAAACCTCATTTTAACATCATAAAGTAAAGCAGAGAATTCAGATTACTTTCAGCTATCAAATTTGCATAAACTGTGGTTCTGTTGAGAAATAGACAATGAAATCTCAGTTTCCCTATTGAAAGCTATGAAACTACCTCTTGGGGAAGAGCATATATAAAAGACAGAAGAATCACTCGACTCACTTTAGCATGCAAGAAACAACATCCCACACATCATGTGTAGGAGAATTTATATACTTGAGAGAGTAGGGAAGGAAGAGATGTGTATGATGTGAGACAGTGTGATGCAGAGCACAACCTATATGCTGTAGCATCTACTCTGTTCTACGGATGATGGGATTGATGGTTTGAGAGGACTTCATAAAGTCGAAGGTTATAAATCTTGTTTGCTATGTCGAGTGTATCATAGAGCTTACATCTATATTAGATGATTTCTTATTTTTCCTTAGTATCTGACAATATCAGTGACATGGCAAAAAAAGAGCGTACATCGGTTTTCTTTGTATCAAAGAAATAAGAATCTAGGACGAGGAGGATGGACTAGCTTAAAATGAGATTAAAGAAATGCATTTATTTCTGTAGGTCATTGACGAACGACAATGTTGAGAAACTATATGACCAACCTATCATTTACTAGATTATGCTCAAGAAGCTTGTATAAGCTCCCATTAATAGTTGGACTTCCTCGTATGTTAGAGGCCACACTTATTATCTTCTAACGATTGCCAACGTCTTGCCATTTCATCATAGCTCATTAAAGATGTTAGCACTGCATCATATCAAGGTATATTTAAGATGAAACTACTTTGATTCCTGAGTTTCTATCAGGTCCTAAAATATTGCCATCCTTTTTTTCAAACTAAGATGCATTATTCAACTTAGAGGTTTCAAGGAGGAGGCAACCAAAGGAGGAATGTTCTTTGAGGACTGAAGGAAAACCTAGAAGAGAAACCCACTCCCCAAGTTGAGGAACGAGACGAGGTATAAAACCATGCCTTGTGCATGGCCCCACAATGGCATCATGTAGTTTTTCTTACCATAGAGTGGGCCATAGCGCTGGGGTGAAGGACATATAGACTGTCTGCTCAAGAAGACCAGGCTTCTCTTTAGAATGCAGGTGCCATGAGGTCCCACATTTTGGCAATTAGCCAATCCTGAGGTGCCACGTGAACACCATTATACATCATGTTATTCCATTTTCATGTGGTGGCATGATACTTATACTGTTGACATATTCCATTTTCTCACTTAGAATCCGCAGTGCTGGAGTATGAATCCCCGGACATGCTTTCCTCCCAGCAGGGCTGAAGTATGGGCAGCTGCCATATGCCCTGAGGGGGCCAAAATGTGGTCTCTCATGCCAACTACTTATGTCATTGGCAATAGGGCCCTGCAGTGGTCCCATATGCCTCCCCGCATATGCTCTTCCCCTATTTCCACTCCATTCCGATGCTGTTCCACATTCTTCCCCACAATACTTTCTGCCTACTTCTATGGCTGTCCACATCATTGTCAATACCAAATGCCAAGCCAGGAGGATGGGTCCTCAGAGCTAGGGCGCTGATTGCAGTAAACATCTGGTTGGTCATAGCCCTACTAAGTAAATGGTCACCCACAGTTTAGCCAAAATGGCACTCCGTTACCTCTGCTCCTATTACACATGCAGTCACCTGGCCGGGTCACCCATCTCTTTGTTGCCCTGCCTAGATTTTAGCTCACAACCTTTGAATCTTGCATATATTGACCAGGTCATGCAAACAGTCATTTAACAAGCATCCATGGATTATTTGATGCGTGGCTATCCATAAAGATGTCAGAAGTCCAAGTGACAGGCTGCAAGGCCAAACATGGCTATTAAGCAGCATTGAAGCTTATGTGCAAGATAGTAACCTCAGATTTAGCAGATTTAGCAGATGCCCAACTATGTGTCCACTGTTTAAGCTTTGTAATTTTTCTAATGAAGGGTTAACATTGTGCTACATGAATATCAATCTAATGCTTGAGGTTCATTCACATGTTTCAAGCAAAAAATTAAGCCAATTCTTCAAGAAATAAGGTTATGAGAGAATTTGTGCATGTTGGTTCACTTGGCTTCCATGCATGCATGCACAATTGCTATTCAATAAGCTTTTACATTGCCAGCTGTTTGAAGGATCTATGATAGTCTAGATTTGCATTTTGTGAAGATAGGAAGGCCAGTGTGTTAACACGGACATGCTTGAAAGTTTGAAGCTAGCCATCATCAATTTCGCCTTTGGGAAAAGTCTCTAAGAGCTATCTAGCATATCAAGGACTTAAACTATAGAAAAATATTATGCCACTTGAATCACCCTTTTTTCCTTTTCTTTTCCTTTTTTATTCGACTCTTCAACACTGTAGCAAGACAATCAACAGTTGTTGTAAAGATAGGAATGGCGGGTCCACCCTTACAAGCTTTGGTGTATTGGCTATCTTTACTTTCAGTTTTAGAGAGAGCATGGCAAGATTATACTGGTTCTACATTTTAGAGTTTGAGACTTGGAATGAGATTAGATGTTGTCTCCAATTCAATAGATGCAGGTACACATGGTGATGTATATACTAAAATGAACCCATTATTTGATGAACACTCTCAGTGCAGCCAAGCTATTCCTCCTTTTGATGCTAAGAACATTATTTCATTTACGAGCTTTGAGCCAAAGAATGCCTTTTTGCAAATATATGTGACATCGCTTGTGGCCCATTCTGTAATGGATGCATGTGTACTACATCTGTACTTTCCTTCATAGAATACTGTTGATTAGTTTGGTTTTTGGAAACATGCATATATTCATATATGAATAGTGCTGTTGTCAACGTGCTTAAAATCTGAATTTTATCCATGTCCATTTTTTCTGAGTGTTACCTATGTTAGACATGTCTGTATCCTAGTAGTTTACGTAGGTTGCAAAATCTTAATGAGTTCTGCTGCTTTTTTTGGTATACAGAGGCACACAAGCGGGAATTGCAATATCAATTGTGCTTGCTGCTTATGTGGCATTCCAGCACTTCTCCAGAGTTGGGGTTGCACAGGGTGCTTTCAATCGGACTACTGTCGTTACAACTGTCGCAGTCATTTTAGTTGTAACCATACCACTTGTTTTCCTTTTCAGAGGATTATAGATATCTTAGTGAATGTTTGATGGAAAGAAATCTACTTGATGGAAACATAATCCTGCAGTGAACATAACTTTCTGCTATATTAGTAGATTTCATAATCAAGAGGGGTGTAATGGCAAATAGACGTACACTAAAGTTCGTCTTATGGCTGTGCAAAACTAAGTATTCTTCCATGGAGCATGGCACTGCTCTTAGACAAAGGCAGGCAATTGCATATTGTGAACTTTGACATTGTAAATAAGCATTTCTAGCTAATTGAAGCTGTTACAAATTCTTGTGCTTTTGAGCTTTATGTTTGTCGCTTTAAGAGCTAAATTGTTTTCACCTATGTAGGGACTATTGTGGAAATCTATTTCCTAGGTTGTTTGAATGGAAACACTTATCACTTTCTTATGCACAAAGTATCTCTCTCTTCCAATATATGAGAACAAAGCATGCATTCTCATTGCTATCCATAAGATTAGGTAGCATAGTTGCTTGAAAGGCCTTTCCAACCAGGGGCATCCTGGAATTGCCAGCATTTTGTACCACAAGAATTTCGCTTTTCCGTTTTTCTTGGATATTGTCATTTGCACTCTTTGAGATAGAGAGTAGGTAAGCAACAAAAAGGTGACTTGGGGACTGTAGAGAGAATAGAAAACTGGCTTTTATGACAGCTTTGAGTGTGCCTTTTTGTTTGGGAGTGGTTGTGGAGTTACAAGTGTTCGTTTTCAATGATATTTTTGGCCAGCATTTTCTGCAGCAAATCTAGGAAAAGTTTCTTCTAGTTCAATCTGATATTTTTCACCCTGAAGACTGTTGCGATCCCTATAACCCTTTGAACAATCAATCCATATACAAGTTTTGTATTCTTCCATTTCAATCCATTTTCAAATTTTCAGTTCTCTTTGAACATGTTTACCATTCCTGACTATTAGATATGAACCACCGCTGGATAATTCCAGACTGTAAGAACATATTCTAGCATGGTTCAGTTTTGATACATGATAAGAACCGAAGATTGGGAGTCTCTAACTTTGTGAACAAATCACATTCCACGGTGGTTGTATGCCACACACAGAATCAAACTGCCTTTGGCTATCCAATGTCATGGACAATGGCTTGGATGTAAGTCAATAGGAGGCAAGAACACTGATGGCAGTTTAAAGTTTTGACAGCCTTTGGAATCTGGGCCCTGCTAGTTCTCTAAATTAATTGTAAATAGTTGAGTCACCAAGGGCCCTTTTCCGGTAGCCGCCTGTTAAGAGGCGCCATTCAAGGACATTAACCAAATGGTGATTCTCTAATATCTTGTTATGTCTTTTGTATGGTTGAAGGCCCTGTCCGAGGGCCTTCCTTGAGGGAGGGCTCTTGCCTGAGGGCAGGGATGGCAGATTTTGGAGGAGAGAGAAAGGTAGATGCATATTCTGCTCATGGAGGTGCTTCCAAAATACACACAAAACCTGAGAACCTGGCATTACGTTTCAGTATGATGTGTAAACTAGAACCGGTTGGGTTGAGTCGATTCTGCTCAGGAACCTTGCAAGACCGGCTTGGCGACCTGGTATTCGGGCTGCTGAACGAGATTACGGGTTCCATGGACATAGTGGCTTTCTTCGTAATGTTCATGCTCTCCAACACTACCTCTACATACATAAAGCAGCGCTGAAATTTTTTCTTTGTATCTGGACAAACGATCAAATGGCACAATCATGCCCTGCTAAAAGTAGGCTTCATTAAATGCACCTTCCAAATGTGTAAGATGTGCTTGTTATAAATATAAAGCATTGAGATATCTTACACATGTAAGATTCATCGCATAGGTAACAGTTACTAAATAGAAAATATCTGCGTTGCTTTACGTGCGGGAAGCCCCCTGTCCTCAAGCCTTCCCCTATTTGTAACGCCAAGTGCTCAAATTTTCTTTGTATTTTGGAGGCACCTCTAGAAGCACAATGTTAATGTAAATTTAGAACCAAAACTTTTTGTCACAATTCTCAAGTGGACAGCTAATAAAAATTGGACACATAGTACATGAAAATTCAGATGGAATATTCACATGTATGGAATGTGATGGAATGTATAGGTGCTGTGCGGCAGCCGTCATTGCCACATTCCGTCAAAAAAAATTGAGAAAAAAATGTAAATTTTTATAGAAAATGGGAAGACCAGGAAAAATAATGTCCACAAAATAGAAAGAATAGAACTAAAAAAATTAGAGAAAAAAACAAGGAAAAAAGAAATTGCACAACATTACGCAAGGCAAGGCCCACCTAACCTCGAGCCTTCTACCATGGTCAGTGGGGCCATTAAGCACCCATTTCCCAAGGCAGAAGGCCCTCGGATGGGGGCCTCCCCCCCCCCAAGTAATTGTCATTTACATTATTTTTAGGCCTTTTGGGGCTTGGGCCTATATTATTTTGCACAGTATAGGGCCCCAATTTTTTTTTCCTAACCCTTGAAAACGAGAGAGAGAGAGAGAGAGAGAGAGAGAGAGAGAGAGAGAGAGAGAGAGAGATGATAGTAGAGGAGCAGCTATACATGAGTAAGTACAAATAGACTGCGATTGTCCAGAGAACGCTCTAGAAAACTCTAGGCTTGATGTTGTAGATCTAATGGATCAAACTAAAAAATTACTAAAAAAAATTGGAAACATAAAAATTTGACACGAAAAATGAATGAAATAAAAAATAAAAATTAGTTCCACTTTTTATAGACACAAAAGAAAAACATAAAAAATATGTGAATGACAATTACGGTAGTAACGGCTAGTTGTTCCAGCCATCTCCGGGCCAATACCTAGTAATTAATGCTCTCTACTGGTTGTGGACACATCGACCAACAAAGAACATCATGCTTGTTGACACACATGAATAGAAGTTTCTACTTGGCAACTACACTAGACAAAAGTCAAAACTGCTACCAAGGTTGAGGAGAAGTACTTTTAGGATTTTTCTCTTTATAAAATAAAGCAATTGCATTCTTTTGCGAGCATTTCACTCGCGCTTAATAGGGCAGTTGCATGAGCACACACTTGGTAAAGAGTTCAACACTTTTGTTGCTTTTTATCACTTCACTCTCCCCTTGCTTAATTTTCAATGTTTACTCGGTGAGTGACGAACCTTTATGGCTGGCAAATAAGTACCTTCATTAAGTTGGGACTTGAGAGTGATAAATGTTTTCTCAAGTTTGAACAAAGTCATTATAGTTGTTGAAGCAATGGGATTCAAAAAATTGAAGCTAAACT
Source organism: Diphasiastrum complanatum (assembly GCA_029204225.1). Lineage (NCBI taxonomy): Eukaryota > Viridiplantae > Streptophyta > Lycopodiopsida > Lycopodiales > Lycopodiaceae > Diphasiastrum > Diphasiastrum complanatum. The sequence continues at coordinate 47,255,746 of CM055100.1, read as the reverse complement.
TCCTAAATACTCAAACCAAAACAAATCTCTCTCTCTCTCTCTCTCTCTCTCTCTCTCTCTCTCTCTCTCTCTCTCTCTCTCTCTCTCTCTCACACACACACACACACACACACACACACACACACACACACACACACACAATGAAAGGCTAGCAATTTCCACCTTTCAATTTGTGTAACTTTCCAATGCAAGTAACCTCCCTATTTGTCACATCAACAAAACTTGATAGTCTATGCAAGTAACCTCCCTATTTGTCACATCAACAAAACTTGATAGTCTATGGTAGGACATTCAAATTTGATTCAATTGAGCATCCAACCTATGGGTGAGCTAGTTACTTAGTTATAAAGCTAGAGTCAAAAGCTTATGAAGTACATAAATTACATGAAATCTCCTTGTAGGATTACATGAAAGGCTTGAAAAAACAAGAATATCAAAATACCGACATTCAACTTATTTAGATTAACATAGTGAATCCATCATGAAAAATAAAGATTATGTGACTCCTTTCATCTACTCTCCAAGTTACTATTTTCTATGTGGGCAACGATTTTTGAAGGGAGAATTGATGATCTCTCTGTTGAAAATATGTTTCGAATTCTAAATGGATCTACAAAAGATCCACAAGAGTGATTGGGTTCTTGGCTAATCAACCTATTACCAAAAATCTTGATCTAGATTAGCAATTTTGATCTAAACAAACAAGAACAATCAATTATTGATCAAAAGACTATAGAACGGCCCCACACGTGTGACGTACGGATTGTAGTATATCTCGTCTTGCTAAACCCTAAAGTTTAAACTCATAAACTGTAAAGAGTGAGCAGAATATGGTTGACGTGGGCAATGGGCTTGCAATATCCATCCTCGTCTTGCTAAACCCTAAAGCTTAAACCCATAAACTATAAAGAGTGAGAAGAATATGGTTGACGTGGGCAATGGGCTTGCAATATCCATCCTCCAAGTGGATGTTTCCAATGCTTTTAACTCTGTTTCTAGAGCTGCGATCTTTTGGGAGCTGCGCGCGGCTGGTGGTGAGTTGGCTCAGCTTATCCCATTTGTGCAGTTGTTCTATGCTACTGAGACTCCTCTCTTTTACAGTCACCATGTGCACTCTGGGGATCTTTCTACTATCCAGTCTGCAGCAGGTACTCGTCAAGGTGATCATTTGGTTGGTCCTCTTTTCGCTCTGGCTCATTTTCGTGCACTTCGAGCTTCTGCAGAGGCCTTTCCCTCCTGCTTATTTCTTTCGGTTGTTGATGACACTCATATTGTTGGTCCTACTCCTACGGTGCTCCTCGCATTTCATCATTTCTCTGAGCAACTGGCTTCTCTTAGTTTGTCTATTCAACCTCGCAAGTGTTCAGTGTGCCCCGGACTTTGTTCCTCCTCAAGGTTTCCTTGCTCCTTTGGATGGCATTCGCATTCTGGGTGTTCCTTTTGGGTCTGCTTCCTTCAGCTCTGCTTTTCTTGGTGAGGCTCTCTAGGAGGATGTAGCTCATTCAAATCTGTTTTCCTGGTTGGGCGACACTCAGGACGCGTTTGGCATCTTGACGTCTTGCTTTATCCAATGTCCTTCTTATCTGTTGCGGACTTTCCCCCCTATTCAGGACTTTTTGCATCTTCTCTCTTCCTTTGACAACTCTATTATGGATGTTTTTGGCTGCCTTTTGGGCCCAGGTTCTTTGGATGGTGTGGAGACCCTTTCAGCTTGGAACCAGGCTCGGTTACCCATTTCTTGTGGAGGTGTGGGTCTTCTCTCTACGGTTTCTTTTGCACCTGTAGCTTTTCTTGGGAGCTGGGCTCTTGTCACCCCTGCTTTGTCTTCTCGGTTCCTCTCTGACTTTCGTCCTCTCTTGGTGGATTGCATTGCTCATGTGGATAGCGGTTCTCTGCCTTTCCAGCACCTCCTCATCACTGCACGAGAGCTCCCAGTTCAGATCACTTGCAAGAGACCCTCTTGGAGCACGTGCACAAGCAAACCCTTTCTAGCTTGCTCTTTGAGGCTCCTTCGGCGTTGCATCGAACTCGACTTCTTTCTTGTGCGGGTCCTGGTGTGGGGGCTTGGCTGTAAGCTCGGCCTGTTATTCCTTCCTTTCGGTTGTCTTTGGCCATCTTCAACACTGATCTTCATCTTTGCTTGGGGCTATCTCATCCTTCGGTCTTGGGTCTCTCCAGGTGTGTTTGTGGTCACCCTATTGACGCTCTTGCTATCCACCTCCTCCGTTGTTCTTCTCGGAGCGAGCCCACAGCTACGCATGATGTTGTCAGAGATGTAGTGGCCGCTATAACCAGAGATGGAAGATTCCATGTCCTCAGAGAGTAGTCTCATGTCCTTCCTTCTTCTGCGTCCCACTCTTCCCACAGGCGTGTTGACATTGTCCTCTCTCGGGATGGGCTTTGTACTTTGGGAGATGTTGTTGTTGCTGATCCCACGCGTGGTGACCTATTGCCTCGCTTTGCCTTTACACCAGGAGAAGCGGCATACATGGCAGCTCAAGAGAAGGAAAAAAAACTACTTCGACATGCACCCCACTGATGCTTTCCTTCCCCTGACAATTGAGACTTATGGCACTTTGCATCGACGCTTTGAGAACTTTCTTTGCATGTGTTCTCATATGGCGGCAATGCGTCAAGGTATTCCTGGTTCTATTCTCGTGGCTTCTTTCAAACAACGTATTTCCATTGCCCTGCAACGTGCTCAGGCCCTATCAATTCTGCAACGGGCGATGATGGCTGGGTCTGCTACATCTCATCTCCCTTCATTAGCCGACTCACCACCTCTTTACTTTTCTGATATGCTGCAGTCAGTTGGCAGACTCCCACTGACATCATCATAGTTTATGCACTTTTATTTTAATGTCAGGATCTAGATTAATCTTAATTTTACTTCAAGCTTCGCTCTTGTTTGAGCTTACTTTTGTTTAAACTTCCTCTTCGGGGTGTATATATCTTTTCCATCAATGTACCTACTACTTTTTCCTATGAATAAATGCACCAGGGTGATCCTCGTCTTGCTAAACCCTAAAGTTTATACCCATAAACTGTAAAGAGTGAGAAATATATGGTTGACGTGGGCAATGGGCAGGGCCGGGCCTGAAAATCTAGAATACATATAAAAATGAGTGCAATGTACTTAAGAAGTGCAATGCACTCCACTCTTGGCTCCACTCCATCCAATGATGGGATCCAGTCTATCCAATGATGGGGCTGACCAAAAAAGAAGATATGTGTAACCTCTCCCCTTGGATTAGGTGGGACCTCTGTAGTAGAGGCCTACTCTTTAGTGATGTAAGGCATAGTCTCCAAGGACATATACTTTAATTATGCTTATTTTCCAATCCCTTCTAAGTGATGCAATAAAAAAGCTGGAGAAGCGTCGGAGAGTAAAGCCCCATATCCAACTCACAACTTTCAACCAACTACATTCTATCTTTGATCAGGGCAAAATTACCATAGCAATATCCTACTTTTGAGGTAAAGCCTATGATTGGTGGCAAGAAGTATTACATCATCCAGAGGATGAACCCAAGTCATGGGACGATTTCAAGGAGTTTTCTACAGAAGCATTCATAGATTATTATATGGACTCTTGGTATATGTAGGAACAAACTGGTTCAGTGAAGGCATATATTACAATATTTGGTTTGATAGCATCTAGAATGAAATGGCTTAATGAGTGGGTACATAGAGCGCTCATTGTAGCTCTACAAGAGTTTCGATGCCTTCGACATCATGCACGTGTTTGCTCCCATCACATAATATCATTGTTCGTGTTGCAGGCTATATGAGATGTGGCTCTTGAATCTATGACTATATCATAGTCATGCTACGTGTAGGTCGTTAACTCTTCATTGACAACTGTGAACGCATTGTCATTCTTCTCACCATCTTTGGATGATTTTGCGACATTTGCCTTTTCTCCTTTGTGCTTTCCTTTGGGATTGTGCCAACATTCATATGTTGAATGTCCTCTTTTCTTGCAGTGAGGGCAAGGCGTAGTCAAATTAAACTAGCATTAATTGTCTGTTGCATGCCTCGACTTGTGACATTGATCACAAGAGAAGTTTCTTTGTTGTAGTTATCCTTTGTTGAAGACTTCATTTGAGTCTTCTCAATCTTGGGCTTGTTTATGTTTTTCTACTTTCACCTTGCAAAAAGGGCCTTCTCCTGGTCACCATTAGTTTCTCCTTCATATCTCATCAGTCTTTCGTCTGCTACGAGATTGACTGCTCTTTCAAATGTCATCTCAGGTAAACTTAGGATGAGAATTCTTAGTGGCTGATAAGATGAGGGTCGTGATTTCATAAAGTACATCAGCTACTGGGGTGCTGGGACTTGATGCTCATGTCTAGATGCAGAGAGTTGAGCGAAGATTGTTTTCATCTTCTCTACATGCTGATCCAGGTCATTCTCATCTCATCGCAAGCTCTGTAGCTGATTGTGAAGGTGCATGACCGATGCGGCTGTCCTCACTTCGTACTTTTGCTTTAGTTTTTTTATTTTGAACTTCCATATCCGATAGTTTGCACCATCAAGATTTATCGTAATCTTTGCCTGAATTGTAGTAGCCATATTGTATCTAATGAATCTGCTCTGATACCATGATGCAAAATGGCGCTATCTAGTGCGAAAGTGTGCTACACAATGCGCAAGATTAATGGATCTAGATACACTAATACGAATTACAGGCAATGCAGCAATCAATCAAATAATAATGGACACAACGCAAAAAGCATTGTTGAAAAAACTGTCGTGGCTGAGTTATCCTTAATTACACAGATTTAATGTAGTATAAAATATTATCATTCCCACACAGATGGTAAATGGATGAATATTGAAGATTAGTGCGCTTTGCATGGTTATGATATCGACAAATATTTTTTGAACAAGCAACTAGCACTACCTTAATGTCGAGAAAATATAACAAACATAAACATCGAACAGAGTCTCAACAGAACTGTTAGTGAGACTATCAGAATCCACAAACATAACCGTAAGTCTAACAGTTCGATTTCGTCGACAACCAAATACATCCCTATCAAACTTAATCGACCAAGACTTAAAGAAAGGACTGTTTTACTAATTCAAAACGCTTAGTTCCCACATTCAAATTAATGAATCGTCGAATCATCGCACAAATCAACAATCGTAGTCATTAGTGAGCGACGTCGACGTTCTAGATGGAGATCAACGAAAAACATCGGTTGTCTCTTCCAAACAAGTACTGCGACGTGTTACTGATTTAAAAACTCAATGCTTTATCTCATTCGAATATACAATTCAGAACTTCCATAGGGATTAACAAGAAATCAGTTCTCTTGAAGAATTGCCCAACTTAGGCATCCCATGTATTCTATGTTGAGGTTATTCCAAAGAACTAAAAGTTCATCCTTTTTCCAAGGAGTTTCTGTTATGTCCATGACCAGTACATAGGATACAGTATACTCCTAGTCTTGGATACACGGTACTCCAATGAAACAAGTTGTTAGTTATGCCACGTCATACCGGACGTGATCCGAAAGTAACTAATATCCTTGTGAGGCCTAGAATACACTAAACTACTTGGTTGGGTGGTTTTTCCATAGTGTGTTATCCTTTGTGTTTGGGATTTGTAAGCAAGATCTAAGGAGCTTCCCTTATAGTGGTATCAGAGCAAGGCTTACAAGTTTGGAGAGGTGGTGCTTTTCATTGGAGCTTGGTGGTATTCAACTAGTATTCTCATCCAAGGAGAGGAGCAAGGTTGCAAGTTGGTGGACCTTCCCAAATTCAATTTGCATGTTCTATATCTCTCTCAAATTCATTGTGGTTTATGGAGAATTGTGCTAGGAAATCAATTTTGGTGTCTTTTTTGGAGTTTTAGCATGTGTAGCTCAAAACTAGTTATGGATCTGAAATTTCCAGCAAGTTAATTCACTTTGAAGTAGTTGAAATTCAGGTTGCATGTTGGATCTTCCCATGTATTTGGATTCTAGGCTCTTTTGTGGCCAAATTTGGCTTGTTTTCCATGAGTTTGGCACAAAATGGAGGGTAGAATTCAACATCCAGCAAGTTCAGATCAATTGGTTGGTTATAACTCTGTATACTGGATTGCATGTGGATTTAGAAAACGTTCTTTCCATTAAATTCCAATTGACATGGTGAGAAAACCTAGAAAGGGCCAAAATTCATGATTTTTGCTTGTTTTTTCATAAAATTGAATGGTAGGAGGTTGCTGAACATCATTTGAAGCTGGTAAATGATGAATCGCAGTCTTTTGAAGCTGTCCTAGAAGATGGAGCCAAGAATTCCAGCAATTGGGTTTGTAGGAAGTCAAAACTTGTCAAAAATTGACCAATTTTGGTGAATTTTGGGGAATGGATTTCTCTAAATCCATAAAGGGATCACTCTGGATTTTTTCCAGCATGATTTGTATTCCTCTTAACCTTCCCATCAAGCTATCATACCTGTAACTTGATGGGTAGAGGCTTATGTTTCAATTCCATCAATTTTGTAGCAATATTGGCTTCTAGAAATTAAGAATTCATGGTTCTCAGCCCATACTGTTTCATAGGATCTGTATGAAGGCTTCATGGAACTCTTAGAGACATTTAAAACTGTTTGGATCATCACTTTTAGGCTTGGTTGAGTATTTGCAAGTTTTTGAGAAGATTGGCCTTGAAAAAGTGCACTCTCCCAAGTTAAGCTTTAGCTAATAATCTTTATTACATGGCTTTTTTTATTTATTTTGAATTATCAAAGTTTTACCCATAAATCATAAACATAAAAATTTTCTTGACTTCCTTAAACTGGTTTTTTTTTTTTTTCAATCCTTCAAATTTCTATCTTGGCCCGCCATTTTCAGGAATGTTTAACCACAAGCCCAAACTCACTAGCTTTAGCTCCTAAATTGTTACCCACAAGCTTTTATCCATGGGCCAAAAAATGCACAATTAAAAAAAGAGGAGGGGGATGGGGTTAGGGAATTAAAGAGACAATAAAAAGAGAAAAATAGAGGGGGAGGGGGATCTGGAACACACGTGCATGCACACACACATGCACGCACGCACACACATGTGAGTGAGTGAGTGTGTGTGTGCGCACGTGCACATGCCTATGTGTGTGTGTGTGTGTGTGTGTGTGTGTGTGGGCATGTTCGTTGTGTGTGTGTGACCCTCAACACAACGAATGCGTGTGTGTGTGTGTGTGTGTGTGTGTGTGTGCTCGCGTGCACACACACACACACACACACACACACATCTCCATATAAGAAACATTTTGTGGATGTGATATATTGTATGAAGTATAGAGTCTAGAGTCTTTTTTTCTCCTTATCTCTTTTCCACAGGCCCCACTTCTCTCTCTCTCTCTCTCTCTCTCTCTCTCTCTCTCTCTCTCTCCATAGGTTGACATACCACCCATAGAGGGAGGGAGGTCCCTCCATGCCCCTAAAAAAAATGAAGAAGGTTAAGATGTGTGTGTGTGTAGATATATAAACAAGGGGATGCCTCCATTCCATCAAAAGTAAATATATCAATATTTATCCCCCCCTACACACACACACACACACACATTTTCTTAAATGTAAAGCTCTCATAAAAAAATATGTATGTAAATCCACTTAAAAATGTGAACCCCCACTCTCCATAAAACAAAAGACTCCCTATAAATTAAGTTTTCTTCACGTACATACACACACATACATTGGCCACCCGTCAACGACCATACATCGGTCATATGTTGTTAAATGCAAGCCTTGTCAACTAGCAAAGGCTGAACGCCATAAGGCTGGTGGTTTGTTGCATCCGTTAGATATCCCAGATAAGAAATGGGAAAGCATATTTATGGATTTTGTAGTTGGACTTCCAAAGACCCAACGACAAAATGATTCTATTTGGGTTGTAGTGGATCGGTTAACTAAGTTAGCTACATTCGTACCATTCATATGTTGTTAAATGCAAGCCCTGTCAACTAGCAAAGGCTGAACGCCATAAGGCTGGTGGTTTGTTGCATCCGTTAAATTTTCTTGACTTCCTTAAACTGGTTTTTTTTTTTTTTTTTTCAGTCCTTCAAATTTCTATCTTGGCCCGCCATTTTTAGGAATATTTAACCACAAGCCCAAACTCACTAGCTTTAGCTCCTAAATTGTTACCCACAAGCTTTTATCCACAGAGAAAAATAGGGGGGGAGGGGGGATCTGGAACACATGTGCATGCACACACACATGTGAGTGAGTGAGTGAGTGAGTGAGTGTGTGTGTGTGTGCACGCGCGCATGCCTATGTTCGTTGTGTGTGTGTGACCCTCGACACAACGAATGCATGTGTGTGTGTGTGTGCGCGAGTGAGTGAGTGTGTGTGTGTGTGCGCACGCGCGCATGCCTATGTTCGTTGTGTGTGTGTGACCCTCGACACAACGAATGCATGTGTGTGTGTGTGCACGCGTGCACACACACACACATCTCCATATAAAAAACATTTTGTGGATGAGATATATTGTATAAAATATAGAGTCTAGAGTCTTTTTTTCTCCTTATCTCTTTCCCACGGGCCCCACTTCTCTCTCTCATTCTCTCTCTCTCTCTCTCTCTCTCTCTCTCTCTCTCTCTCTCTCTCCTTAGGTTGACATACCACCCATAGAGGGAGGAAGGTCCCTCCATGCCCCTAAAAAAAATGAAGAAGGTTAAAATGTGTGTGTGTGTGTAGATATATAAACAAGGGGGTGCCTCCATTCCATCAAAAGTAAATATATCAATATTTACCCCCCCCCCCCCCCCCCCCCCCCCTCGACCCACACACACACACACATACACTTTTTCTTAAATGTAAACCTCTCATAAAAAAATATGAATGTAAATCCACTTTAAAATGTGAACCCCCACTCTCCATAAAACAAAAGGCTCCCCATAAATTAAGTTTTCTTCACGTACATACATACACATACATCGGCCACCCGTCAACGACCATACATCGGCCACCCGTCAACGACCATCGGCCACCCATCAATGACCATCGGCCACCTGTCAACGACCATTGGCCGTCCATTGCTCGTCAACGATGGGCACTCTTTACTAGTATATATATATATGTGTGTGTGTGTGTGTGTGTGCATGTATGTATATATATATATATATATATATATATATATATAAGAGAGAGAGAGAAAGAGATTATGAATGATTTCTTCATGTAATTATAAACGATCTCTTCATGTATGAACTCAATACCCTCATTACATTGCTCATCAACTAGTGCCTCATTTTCGTCATTATATAAGTCCATACACTCATCTGAATCTAATTCTGATTGCAATCGTGAATTTGACAATGTATTTATATAAATATATGATCTATGATCATTTTCATCATCTCTTGCTTCCTTTGGCCAATCCTCATCAAAATGCAATATTCTCATCGATGGTTGCCTTTCTACATTCATCGACAGTTATTTCTTCTTTAGTGATTTCAATATCAAATGGTAAATTCACGGCTCTTCGATTGGTGTTCAATTGCCCGCTAACAGTCTGCTTTTCTGAGAAAGCCTTCAATAGCTCATAGAATCTGAAAATTCCGCAATTCTCTCAGATTTCCACCCAATCTGCCCCTGTAAATTGCCATGGCTCTTCGTTCTCCGAACCACCAAAGTTGCAAGATTTGCCGTGAATTCTCCCCGGAATTCACCTACGACGATCGTTCTGATTATCCCCGAAGCTCCGATCGAAGGAACTTTGTTGTTTCCTACCATCCGAACTATCGATACTCCCCCCGTATGGAGTCCTCTCTCCTCAGACGCTCTGAGTGCTATTTCTCTTGGTGGAAGACGCTATCCCATAACTCCACCAGATCGTGCATACTTGCTACACCCTATAGCTCTGATACCATATTAAAATCCTGTTAGGATCTAGTGCAGTATGCAGATCACATAATCAATCACCATAGACACTCCTCACAAGCTCTCAAAGATGGCATAAGCTAATAGATTACAAAGAAACACTGTACATATAGCAAAGCCCCAAACTGCATGGGCTCAACAGGTGTTAATAAACTAGCCTACCACCTTGCATGATACTTTGTGAGTCAAACCTGGTGGTTTGATGGTGTGCTTGAGTGTGAGTCAAGTATAGAGTAGCAAGATATGCATAACATCTTTTGGACACTAAAGATGCTGCTACAATATATTTTCTCACTCCTACTGCATTTGAGCTTAAGGGAGAGTGTTAAGAATCAGATTTGATCTGGTATGTTTATTGTAAGTTCAAAATGCAGTATTGTAATTAACTGTACATATCTTCAATTAATTAGGATTTACAGTTTTTGGTTGTTATCGGGACGTGATCCACTATTGTCATATCAGTCAGGCACTAATCCTGTAGACAACTACTTGGGTTAGTTGGGTAGCCACACGTAGGAAGAAATTAGTCTGTACAATGATTTTGAGTTCATTATGCTATACTCAGGGGCATGTCCTGGGTTTGTCAGTATATGTGGCCATATTAGGACTAACTCTAGTTTGGCAGGTGGTAGGCCAGTTTAGTGACACCTGTTGAGCCCATGCAGTTTGGGGCTTTGCTATATGTACAGTGTTTCTTTGTAATCTATTAGCTTTTGCTATGCCATCTTTGAGAGCTTGTGAGGAGTGTCTATAGTGATTGATTATGTGATCTGCATACTGCACTAGATCCTAACATGATTTTAACACAAATCACTCTTTTGAATAACAACAAATGTTTTCAAAAGAAAATCACAAAGATATGAAACTTCTCAATTCTCTTCTAGCACTTATACCAAGCAAATCAACACATAGAATAGTGAAATCTTGATATCAACCTATGATCTATCCTCAATATAATGACCCTTGCCACTTCCTAAGATTGAAAAACACTCAAATGAAATTTAGTAACCTCACAATCGAGAGATCCAATCAAAATTAGGGCTTGACAAAATCACAAAAATTTGAATATTTCAAAATCTACATGCAAATGCCAAAAACTTGATATGCAATCTATTAGCCACCACTTAGGCTTTTCCAATGCTCTAAAAATCGGCCAAATCCAACATGTAATGTAGAGATTGAAAGATTATAACTCTATATAAGGTTTTGATCTACAAAAGATCCGATCTACGTATGCAAGAAACTCGATTTTGGTGTAGAATCCAATCTAGCATGCTCTAGCATTGATATCTTCTCCAAATCATTGATAGATGTGATTGCCTCCTTCATAACCTAAAACACAAGGCTCTGATACCATGTGAAAGATTTCAGATCATTCAGATCCAAAATATCCCTTTGATCTTTGGTTAGGAAAACAAGCAATTCATTAATCTTGCCAATGTAGAAAAATTAATATCTACACTAAGAATGAGATGCAAACTCTAATAGATCTTGATCATACATGAACCAAAACATAAGATAATGTTACTGTCTGTACAATAACAGTAATCTACTATATTTTACACATGTGGATTAAATGAACATTCTACACATAGAATTGCAAGATATCACAAGTATAGTGCACCAATGGATAGTAGAACATATATCACAAGTATGGTGCACCAATGGATAGTAGAATCCAAGAGAACCATGTATAAGCATGAATTGCAAGATATACAAGTATAGTGCACCAATGGATATTAGAACCCAAGAGAACCATGTATAAACATGGATGAGATAAGAGAGAGAGAATGTCTTCTCTTCCCACGAGTTACATCCTTTTTTAACAGGTCCAAAGCCTAAATTGCCACTTGGTTTTCCTCCAAAATGTAAACCCTACTATTTTTGGGACTAGATTCAATGTACCCAACATTCAAATTTGAATCTACTCAAACTCGACTTCTACATTTCCCCCAATTTCAAAAAGTGTTTCTTCAAAATACTATTAGACTACTATAACTTTGAAAAGTCAACATCTAAGTCTAATATGAAAGTTTTGCCTCAATTGCCAAATATAAAAATATGACTAAAATAGACTAAACTAGTTGAATTTCTCACAGATTGGACATGGTCAATCTTTGATTATTTGCGTAAGGGTAGTGTGGGCGCTTCCCTTGTTGGAGTTTTTAGGCTGGACCAAATCCCCTATCAAAAAATTCCTCACAGGCCACTGTTGGAAATATTTCTAGTTTATGCGATGGCTAGATCTACTCACGGGTGTAGTATAGTGTAGAGGGGATCGTCCACCTTTTAAGAACTTACCAAAGCTTTCAAATGTAAATAAACAAACAAGAACGGGAGCACGAAGGCTTTCCCAACTCGTGCTCGATACGGAAATAAAGCTAGCTTGGCTAAGGCTTCCCAACTAATCAAGATTAACAAAATAAATAAGACCTTGCTAAGGTGGTACCCAACTAGCAATAAGATTAAACTACTAATTTAACACCCAAAAGAGAGATAGAAATAATAATTATGGCTAACTAAGCAAATAGCAAAATAAGAACATGCCACAATATAGAAACCGATGAAAAGGAGGCAAGAGGAGGCCCGTGCACCTTCCCTCAAGCTATGCACCTTTTCAAAGGGAACACAAGTGAAATAGCAAGATAATCTTAAGAGAGAGCAATTAGCATAATCTCAAAAGTGTTGTTTACATGGCAAATACCTCTCCTTTTATGGCAAGGAGGGTCTTCCATAAGTATCCACTAACTTATGAGACTAACTTATTTCTAGCCATTCTAGAACTTCTTAGGATTTAGAACTTCAAAGTTTCTAACTTAAGAAAACTTAAAACAAATATTTCTAAACTTAAGTTTCCTAAGTCTAAGTTCTAAATCTAAGTTTAAGCTATTTTATTATTATTTTAAGCTTCTACTCATGCTCTTTCAAAACACATGTCATATGTGGACTTACAAAACACATGCCACAGAGTTTTATTTTTTTATTTTTATTTTTTAGTGTTAGCATAGTTGCTAACAATTTTCCCCTCCTTATTGGATTGGTGGTCCCACACCAATCATAGCTTTTTCGTCCTAGATTTTTTGAGCTTCTTTGAGGCGAGATTGTTGCTGTCGGGATTGGTAAATTTTGTTGCTGATGCCCTCCATCATTTGCCACCATAATTTGTTCAAGAAGGGCATGGGTTTGTTGTAATGGAGCATACCTTGTAGAAAATTGTGGATTTTCCATAGCTCCACCATATCAACGTGCAGGGCCGAAGTAAGAGCGGCGCGATAATAAAGCCTTGCTATGTTGATGTGGTCTTCTTGCGTGCGCAGTGGTTTATTGATATCAATGGCTATTGGGGAAAGCCCTCGATCCCAAAAACCCTTAAGTTCTGCCAGAAATGCTACCAGGCCGCAATTGTCCACAAAATATTTGACGTCGCAATTCGGGTTGCCATGCTGCTCTGGTAGAATACATGGCAGCTGGTGACCATGTCTTCAGCTAAGTTGCCGGTATCAACGCCTGCGAGCTTTGGCCAAAATATCCGATTCTTGACCTTGGTGGTAGGAAATGGTTCTCATCTCGCTACTAGATAATAATAGAGATTTGTACGCATGTAGGAGGGTGCTTCGAGATACCGTGCCATGGAGGTCTTGCTTAGTAGGAAGAGCTGGTGGTGCCAGAAGAGTTGTGGATCCAGGAGTTTGACTGCTTCTTTATGGGTTTTCAACTGGTCCAGATCTGGCAATATGTAGCTGTCGCATTCCTTGGTGGTTGGATATTGTTTGGCAAATTCTTGAGATGCATGCAACTCCTTGTTCGGTTCTGTGGGCATGATTTTATGCCAGATGGGTGGTGCTTCAGAGGCAATGGCATGCTGAATTTGTGGATCAGGTTTGGGGGAGAGAGGAGAAGAAGGATTAGCTTCAGCAATTCTTTTTAAATTTAAGGAAAAATTGGCGTTGAATAAATGGGAGGTTAGTGGTGTTGATGGGGTTAAAAGTGGAGGAAGGAAAAAGATAGTGTTGGGAGCCGATACCACCAGAGCCTTGTGGATTGGTTGGCACTTGAGCTCCTTGCCCCAGGGGTTGGGCTTAAAATGATGAGCCTTGAGTAGTAGGTGGAGGCTGTTGGAATCCTGTTCCATCTCCACCATCGGATCCATCAAAGTGGTGCCCGGAATCATGGAACTGGGTGTGCTCTGCATGGACAGATGGCATTGACTAGGCAACTGCCTTTAACCGTTCTTCCAGGGTGGCGATGTGCTGGTTCAGGGCCTCGACAGAAGCAGTGTATAATTGTTGGAGTTTAGTGTGCTGTTCTGTCATGGCTTTCAGCTTTTGGGCCAGCGTTTGATAGGCCACCACTAGAATTGGAGTTCCCTCAAGAATAACTAGTGTTGCAAAGTCATTGAAATCCACCAATTCCAACTGTTTCTTCATAGCGGAATGTGCAGCTTGTGCATCTGCTATGGCCTCATCCCTTTGGACTATAAGGTTGTCTATGACGGTTTGCATGTTGGAGATCTTCAGTTGGAGCTGGTTCTGGAGGTGGCTGAGCATTGCTTGTTGTTGTTGATTATAGGTGGTGAGGTTTTGAATTTGTTGTTGTTGTTGCTTGGTTTTCGCCTCCAGCCTTGTTTTTTCCTTTTAAAGATCTGCCATAGCACCATCATCAAATTGTCTCATGGTGTACTATCCTCCTAGGATGCCGAATAGATTATATTGGAGCTCATTTACCCACCAGACCACTTTTTGGGGTGTGAGGGGTAACTGCTCCCAAGGGCCAATGTCGGGGAGTGTGCGCGTATAATTAGGATATGGCATGGGGTTGTATGGCAAAAAATCTAGAATGGGGAGAGAGGTTGGAGTGTGAGGAGGTGATTGCGGGATGAGAGGAGGTGATTGTGGTATGATAGAAGAGGATTGAATGCATGTCGGAGATGTGTGGAGGGAGTTAGTGGTGATGGTGGTGGATGTGGGGTGTGTAAGTAGTTGTAATGCAAAGTCATCTACATTGACCAAAGAGTCAAGTAGGGTGGAAAAATACATAGGTGAGGGCTTTGGTGGAATTGTGTGAACTCGAGTCTGAAGGCCTGTCCTAAGATCTTAAAGGCCAAAAGAACTAATTGGCTTATCATTCACATGAAGCTAGTCTCAAATCAACTTAATGAAAATCAACTAAGATTTTAAATCAAAGCTCGAAAAACATTTCATCACATAGATTCATTCACACAATAGTGGAAGTACTGTGGGGTCAAGATGGGGACCCCCCCCCCCCCCCTGCCGAAGGATTATTTTCTTATCATTATGCAAATCCAATTGGCCAATGCCAATTACATATACAATGGATTCCAATAGGGTCTCAGATGTAGGACATCAACCTAACATAGTCTTAGTTCATATTCAATGAACTTAATTTCATATTTAGCTTAACAAAAGCATAGAAATCTCTTCATCAGTCTCAATCTTTTCGACATGCAATCATGTTGGATCTTAGATTCTTATCATGCAATCCAAATGGATCTTAGATTCTTGACATGCAATCATAAGGGTTCATAGATTCTTGACATGCACAGTCATGAAGTGACATGCATGGTCATTTGGCAATGCACGGTGTGACATGCAAGTTTCAAATCTGACATGCAAGCTCTAGATCTAATAGATCACTGATGCTATGACATGCAAGTTTCAAATCTAACATGCAAGCTCTAAATCTGACATGCAAGCTCTAGATCAGATGTGCATAGACAATAGATCACTGATGCTATGACATGCAAGCTTCAAATCTGACATGCAAGCTCTAAATCTGGCATGCATGGACAATAGGCCACTGATGACATGACATGCAAGCTCTAGATCTGACATGCATAGACAATAGGCCACTGATAGCCCGACATGCAAAAGTACTGATCAGCCATTCTTACACAGTTTCAAGAGCATACCATGGTTTCGAGAGAAGGTGAAAGTGAGAGAGAGAGAGAGAGAGAGAGTGTGTGTGTGTGTGGGTTTGTGTGTGATGTGAAAGAGAGATAGAAATGGGAGGGTTTGAGCTCCAAAAATCCTGCAATCACAAAATAACATAGTCTCCTTGAGGTGATGCCTCAATCCCCTTCTCCAAAGGACCTGTACATAACAAGCAACAAAATGGCAGAGTTTGGATGCATCATCCTTCAATCCTCCTAGTAGAGGGGCGCATTTCCACTTATATAGAGAGTGGAGAGTCCTTCCAAAGTGAGTGAGGTGTCAAGTTCAAGTGCATGAGGTGTGAGGAAGACTCCAATTGGACTTAGGGTGAAGTGGAGTGCATGGATGAGGTGTATTAGTTGGAGAGGGTGAATGGGTGATGTGTATTAGCTTGGGAGAGTTATTTTGGTGATTTAGCATATGAAGTGAGAGTGTAGGAGGGTGCCCCATTCTAGGTGTCAAATTGCCTAGAATGCATGAGGAAAAGTAGGTGGGAGGTAGGTGGTACAAGGTTCAAACTTGACTTTTAATTACATATGATTTTACATGGTTATAACTTGGGAATTCACCAAAGTGCAATCTTCCTAAGGAAGAGCCAAGGTATATGTCCATCTTGTTTTTGCATAATGTCCATCAATTCCTAGGCACTTATTTTCTAGAGGTTGCCCATCCTCAATCATGGTGGAAAAAGTCACTAGGGTGATCAGACCCTAGGCGTTGTCCAGTTCTTTATAGACTCCACTGAGCTTTCATTATAGACTTAGTAATAAGACTTCTTTATAGACTCTACTGAGCCTTCTTTATAGACTTTATCAAAAAGCCTTCTTAATACTGTCTTTAAAATTAGAGAGCTTCTTGTTTCGATTCTTGTTCTTCTGGCACTTTTTCGAGTACCTGCACATACTCTCAAAGAGAGATCAGTCCTTAAGCCCAAAGGGCTTCTTATTCTTTGTATTGGGTTTCTTTCCTTGCCTAACCTAAATCCAAGATCTAGTCAATCTAGCATCAAAGAGACGGAGTTAGTTGTCACGTGTAGGTTCGTTCCCATGAGAGCGATAATATAGTTCAGATTTCAACATGAATGGAGGATCTAACACTAGCATCCATTAACACTAAGCATTAACACTACATCCATTAACCCTACTTCCATTAACCCTAAATCCTCAACAATGATAGAAACTTACTCTTCTCTCTCTCCTTTTCTCTCTCACAAAAAGCATAAGAAATAGCAATCCCAATAATGATCAAATTCAACAATTTGCAAAATCCAAAGAAAGCACGAGAAATGGAGGAGAAGAGAGGAAGAGCAAGGACATTCATTAAACCATTTCTAAAAAGAACCAATCTGCTTTATTGAAATGAGGAAATGAACATCAGGAGCAACTCGAGTTGGTCCCTTTTTATAGTAGAGAGGAGGACCTTGGCCCCTAAATCCTATTGGTCCAGTCTTACCTCTCTTTTTATTCAAACTTAAAAAAGTGTGGGAACCATCAAAATTGAAGGGAAACCCAACTTTATTCACTAACTTGACATTTAGGCCCCGCGACATTAGAAGTTCCGCAAAAAGGCCTAAAGTCCTTTTATTTATCTTTAAACTAATCAATCAAATAACTATGTGATCATTGAGTTGGACTTACACATGCAGGGTGGCAAATCCCTCTCACTTATTAACTAGGGTTAGGATTGCCTTGGGATCCGCAAACCCTCCAACAATATCCCCCACCAAAACTGGTGGCGGTCCCACGACACATGCAATATACAGTTATTGGGGACTTTTATTGGCTTCACGCCGAATCTTAATTAAATGATACTGCACCTTCTCCATAAAGTCAAGACGTGCAGTATTGAAATCCAAATTATGTGGCAGGAAACAACGGTGGGCTCCGACAATCCACTTGGAAGTTGTCCATGAGGTGAAGTGGGATTCCCAAGAGCCTCCCATCATAGCCGCACGGAAATACAGTCGAGCAATCGGCAGCTGATCTTTGATTTGCTCTGAGACCATCGGCTTATTTGGATCGAATGCCAGGGTAGGAAGGCAATCGTCCCATTTGGTTGCCACTGACGCCAACAGAGTTAGATCTTTTGCAACCATTGCTGATTGTCGTACCGTTGGATCCGGAGAGTGGACATACTCTCTCTGATATGCTTGTAAGACCCAGTGGAAGTTTACTGAAATGTTCCAGCTATAAGGCTGATGGATGATTGGCCAATTGGGCGTATGGATGGTGATTTTATCCATAGCCAATCCCAAATCTTTCCATTTTTGTCTTCGTGGCATTGGCATGTAATAAGGATCTACTCGCAACTGGCGAGGGCTGGCGACGTAACTCCTAATTGATTCCGGAGTTTTCTCAAAAACTGTAATTCTCCATGCTGACTGCTCTCCTAGTGCAGGTATTTTGTCCAATTCTTTGCCAGCCTCGATCTTGGAGGACTTAAATTTGAGAACTTATCCACCACGCGAGGACTCATGTGGATGCTACTTTAAGAAGGTCTGGATCTGGTCCTCAACGCTGATGGGCCTTCTGAATAAATGGCTTGTCCTTGATGAGGATGGACCCGCTTGTACTACCGGTATGGTTGGCGGTTGATCTGCTAAATCTGGAGCTCCCCCCTTGTCCATGCTCGAATCAACCCCTGTATCCATTTGTACAGCTTCTTGGCGCGAAGGGGAGAATTGCGGCATAACCGGGACGGGGATTTGTGGTCCGGCTTCCAACACTTGAGCGGCGGCTTTTTCATAGGCGTTGATGGTCTCTTTTGCCTTTGCTAACTCAGTTGAAGCTGCTCCTTTGAACCTATCAAAGCGGCCTTGGAATCCCTGAAGGGCCACTTTGTATGTTTTCACTTTCTTGAACAAATATGCAATCTCCGTCGGTGTGACCGGATGATCGGGTATTTGTGTTTGTAGATAGGCATCATGCTCAAGGGCGGTCGTATCCAATTCACCTTGAAGTTGTGTGCGACCTTGTTCAGCCATCTGTAATTGCCCCTTCAGCAGCTGCACCTATTGCTTGGCCTCTTGCATTGCCTTATCTACTTGATCCTGTGCGGTTGTCAGGGCATTTTGCAGGGAGTTGATGTAGGTTTCCAAGCGATCAGCTTGTTGTTGGGCCAATGTCTTTTTGCTTTCAGCCTTTTCTTCATGTTGTTTGGCTATCTTCACCTCTCGATCCAGCTGGACAATTTTTTGGCTGATCAGAGTGTTTTCGGATCCTAGGTCAGAGATCCTCTGTTCCATTTCCTTCTTCTTATCCAGCATAGACTGGATCACTTTCCCAAGGCTTGAAACTAACCCGAGAGCATTACCAAAATCGACGGTCGTGGAGGTGGCAGCAACAGGAGACCCTGATGGTACTGTCCTTGGTAGGCGTGGAATAGGTGCCAAGGTCTCTTCTTCTTCAAAAGTATCCTCTTCTTTAAACCCTTCAGGCACCGTGGCGTCAAACTGCTTTGGTGACTTTACAGCTGTGTCGACCCGAAGTGTGGCTGGGCTACCCTATGTGGGTGGTTGCTGACTGACATCTTTGACACCAACAGTAGATTCATGGATATGCCCGAATCCTCTTCCAGTGGATTGGAGTTCAAAGGGAGCTGGGCTCTGGGGCATTTCAAAAATTTCGGTGGCCCCAAGGGAGTCGGAATCAGTTGTGATCCCACTTGTACAATCTTTTTCGGTTCTCCTGGTTCTGCAAGATTTACTGGCTGCGTCCTAGCTGGGCCATCGTAAACCTCTTTTGATTCCGACATGTGTTCTTCAGGTTCATGATGTGTTTAGGTAACATGATAACCACATCGTCCAGTGTATAATGTTTAAAATACTCTGGCATATCATGCTGGACTACATTTGCTTGTTCTTTTTCAAAAGGACTTGTCTTGGATCTTCGTTTAGTCTTCTTAGCAGGAATTGATCGTGAAGGTGATGACTTTCGGGATGATAAATCTTTCTTCACAGGTGAAGACTTTCTAGACGATGATGTCTTGCTGGAGATCTGACTTGAAGAATCATTCTTGACTTTTTCTTTACCATTATCCAATAGAGGTGGCACTTCCTTTGAATTGATCTTTTGAGGGAGATTTTCCCATTTCAGAATCGTATTATAATGTTGCTTTGCTTGTTTCTTCGTCATCGAACCTGTGATCCTGTCTCTCTTCAATATAACTACTTTGGGCGATTTGATTGTTGGTTCATCAGGAATATTACGCACTCCAAATCTGGTCGGATCTATATGATGTAGAGTCTGTTCATTCGTAAGTTCTGCATTGCCATCATAAGTTGAGGAATGGCTCATTGGTATGAGATCATCCTCAATTGGATGTAGTATAGGTTCCGTTGATATCCAGACTACATTCAACACATTTAGTGGAAACATGATTGGCGTATCCAAAGTTCGATCTAACAAGGAAATCCCGCTCATCTCTGATTGAATATCTTGTTGACACATATATCCTGCTGTACAATCAATTATTGCAAGAGATTTGTTCCAATTGACACTATCCATTTGAGAATCGTAGTGAACTCCCAATTTTTTCTCTGGTCGATCACAAGTGTTATCCGTTGTTGATGAATCGTGATCCTCTTTTTGAACCATTGGCTTGATAGTCCAAGTTGTAGGATCAACTTTAATTGCATGTTCATGATTTTCAAAAGTGATTTTTCCGGTACCCCAGTTATGAATAAATTGCGCAACTCGTAACCATGGATGTCCTAAGAGAAGTTGGTAGACATTTGGTGCTTCTGGTAAGTCCATCACGACGCAAGTAATGACGAACTATACTCCTGCAATCCTGACAGGTATATCTTGGACGAGCTGTCATTTGATCAACTAGCTTAATAGCAAAAGTAGCAGGCTTAATCTTTGTAAGGCCCCATTTTGTACATAGCTTTGTAGAAATCAGGTTAACTCTTGAACCGCCATCTATCACGGCTTCTTCTTTAGAAAATTGTCTGTGTTGTATTGGCAGAGTGATATTCTCTTGTTCACTTTCCGAAGCGGCTCCAACATGGAGTACATCGTTAGATTCTTCAAATCCAGCACAAAAAAGTGGCTCATGATGGTCTTCTGATTCTTCTTGAGCTAACTTTTGCGCTAAGACTTCTTTTGCTTTTGGCACCAACTTTAGGAACTCTCCCAATGAGATATTGATCTTGCTAGACAATGCGGTGCTTCCGGTTCAGTCATCTTGAAAGGTTCTTCGTGATGATGTAATTGATCATTCATATCCGTACGTAAATGTCTTGGAGGCTGCAATGGTGAAGACCGAACTTCAGCTCTTACTTTAGCAGCTTCAAATTCCTCTTCTTCTTGCAGATGTTTAATCCACTGTCTCATATCCTGATATCTTTTTTTTTCTGCATTAAGATTTGGATAGACTCCCGATGCTGTTGGTGTATCGCTCAATGGTATAGAATCAGCAGGTACTGAATCCACTACTGGTTCTTTTTGCTTTTGTGCTCTGGTGACTACCATCAAGGGTGCACTTGGTTTATTTTGAGCTACCGATCCTTGCTTGATTGTTATCAAATTTACAGGTGCTGTAGCTGGTGGTGGCTTTGGTCTTTCTGGACAGTCTTTATAGCAATGCCCATATCACAATCACAACAGAATGGTACAAATTTTTCTTTATTTGGGCATTCTGCAACTCTGTGATTTTCTCCACATGCAAAGCATCAAAGTGGTGCTCTGGCCCAATTTCTCGAGGCTTGTTGTTGAGCGACAACATAAATGGCATATTGTTCTGAAGATCCACCTTCCTGATCATTACCATAGCTCCATTGCTCAACACAAGGTCCTGGTTCCATCGAATTGGCAAGAGGAGCGGAGTGTTTTGGCGGGACATGCAAAGCTAGACGTTTTGAGTATCCAAGAGTAGATTGTCGCAGCCTTGCTGCTGGATTGCCTCCATACTATGGATCTCGATATCTCATCTGGGCATACCGTTGCTGAATTATCCGAGGATTGAAGTTGCAAAAGACAGTCTCATGGTCAGGTAAATTACACAGATGGCAAACACTGATTTCCATTCATTTTTTCAATTGAGGACACTCGTTCACTACGTGATTTCCTATACAAATAGAACACCAGACATTTTTCCTGATAGGAAAAGTCTTTGCAAACTTCTCAGGTTCCTTGTTTTCTTCTCTGTGAAAATTTTCCAATGCTTTGATCTGCTCATCAAATTGCAACTGCAACTTTTCCATCTGTTTCTGCTGGGTCTTTCCAAGTTTCTCGAACTCATTGAGCATCATTTCTGCAGTAGCATTGGCATTCGTTGATGCAATAGTGGTGGATGTCATAGTAGTCTACCCTGCTGTATAAGGCAACATACTGACATTCGACTCATCATCTGAATCTTCATCCTCCTCCCGAATTGCATCGTCCATCACATTCTGCAAAATTGCGTACTCGTTATGGCGTTTCAGCTCTCGTTTGATCCGTTTAGGTAGACCTGACAAAAACCACATAATCATGGCATTTTCATTAATCAGCTCAGGCTCACATTCAGATTTAAGACGTTTCATCCTTTCGATGTAATCTCGAACCATTTCCCGCTTTCCCATTTTAATTTTACTTAAGAGTAGGAAAGGGTCTTCCATAAACTTTCGCGGTTTGGACCGTGTGATAAGGGCTCATTTAACAACCTCCTAATCTGTACGCTCAGTTTCATCTTGGTTATAGTACCAATCTTGTGCTGTGCATGTTAAGGCCATAGGAAGCAGCTTAAGTTTATCTTGAGGATAAATCTCACCGTAGACCTCACATGATTCAGCATAGATATGAAGAAATGTAACTAAATCTGTTAATCCATTATATTTGGGTAGATCCAATCGGGGTGCTCTTCTAATAATAATTGGATTGACCTCCTGTGGAGCACCTCCAAGGGCAGCCATCTTTACAAATTTAGATCAAATCGATAATGGGATTGGATATAGATTTTTCCAAAAACTATCTCAAATTAGATCTGCTAGCTCTATTCCACTTTTCAAGAATCTGATTCTATATGATGAAAAACTACCCAAAATTCAATCAAGCGATACTTCTCAAAAATGATAAATATCTCAGAGTCCAATTCAGAATATATCAGATTTGATCTAAATTTTGACAGAGACTTGATCTGGAAAATCAGAAACTAAAATTGGGACCGACGAAAGTTCTCTAGGCGAAGGTTGTCTCGGCGAAGGTTCAACAGTGCTATTTTGGGGTAAAAAACTCTCTAAACACTTTTCTAGCAATTTCTTGGGAAACAACCTTCCTCGACTTCTCAGATGGAAGATCTGACACATATAAAACTATGGACAACCGAGCGAAGGTTTCTGACACAAGCAAATATAGTTTTTGTAATTTAGCAAGGGTAAAAATCAAGTTTTTTTGTGATCTGATCAAGAAGAATCTTCGCCGAACTCAAAAATAGTAGTTTGATATAGATAGAATGTTCTGAAAACTCGACGAAGGTTCTGGCAAAGGATCAAGAGTAATATTGATAATTTTGCAAAAAAGTAATTTTTTTGGCAAAAATATGACAGTATAATAACTGATCCTTTGAAAACCATTCTATTTTTGATATTATTCTTCGTTGACCTGACAGCAAATAGATCTGAATGACATCTAAGCACAATGAATCGAGCAAAGGTTCTTTTTCTGTATTTTTTAGGGTTTTAATAATTTTTGGTGTTTTGATAATTTTTGGTATTTTTTTGGTGGTTTTTTTGATGTTTCTAGAAATCTGCTGGGAATTAATCTTTGCCCTTCAAACTGAAGGTTTTGTAAACAAAACCGAAGGTGTCTGCAAATCGTCGAAGGTTTTCTGAAAGAGGATAAAAAGTTTTGAGCTCTGATGACGCTTTTTGTCTCTTTTTGATCAAATTTGGCAGATTTGACTGATTTTTGTTATTTTCTCTGATATCTCAGATCCAAATGGATCTTAAGATTGGTGATTTGAATAGCTTTCCCTATAATCAGATTAGACTTTAAACAAGCAAAAACCACTCAAATCTAGCAAAATCAATTCCAAACTAACCCTAAAATGCAAATTTAACACTATTCATGCCACGACAGGATGCCTAATGCAAGCTAACCATCAACCAAACATGCTGCAAACTAAAAAATTGGCATAGCTCCCCGACAACGACGCCAAAATTGTAGTGGGTTTCTTTCCTTGCCTAACCCGAATCCAAGATCTAGTCAATCTAGCATCAAAGAGACGGAGTTAGTTGTCACGCGTAGGTTCGTTCCCATGAGAGCGATAGTATAGTTCAGATTTCAACATGAATGGAGGATCTAACACTAACATTCATTAACACTACATCCATTAATCCTACTTCCATTAACCCTAAATCCACAACAATGATAGAAACTTATTCTTCTCTCTCTCCTTTTCTCTTTCACAAAAAGCATAAGAAATAGCAATCCCAATAATGATCAAATCCAACAATTAGCAAAATCCAAAGAAAGCATGAGAAATGGAGGAGAAGAGAGGAAAAGCAAGGACATTCATCAATTCATTTCTAAAGAGAACCAATCTACTTTATTGAAATGAGGAAATGAACATTAGGAGCAACTCGAGTTGGTCCCTTTTTATAGTAGAGAGGAGGACCCTGGCCTCTGAATCCTATTGGTCCAATCTTGCCTCTCTTTTTATTCAAATTTAAAAAAGTGTGGGAACCATCAAAGTTGGAGGGAAACCCAACTTTATTCACTAACTTGACATTTAGGCCCTGCGACATTAAAAGTCCCGCAGAAAGGCCTAAAGTCCTTTTATTAACTTTTAACTAATCAATCAAATAACTATGTGATCATTGCGTTGGACTATCATTGCTATTTCTATTTTCTATGGTTGGAAGATCCAGCAAATGGACGTTAAATTTGCTTTTCTTAATGGAGTGCTGGATGAAGAGGTGTACTTGGTACAACCTCAAGGATTTGTTGAGCCAAGGAGAGAACATCTCGTTTGTAAGCTCAACAAAGCCATTTATGGATTGAAGCAAGCACCACGGGCATGGTACTCTTGCATTGATGAACACTTCAAGCGAAGGGGAATGATAAAGAGTGATGCTGATCCTAATCTTTGCATTCTAAGACAAGACTCTGGTATAGTGTTCATTGTGTTGTACGTGGATGATTTGATTATTACAGGGAGTAATGAGAGCTTAATTGATGAAATAAAATAAAATAAAAAGAATCATCAAAACCACAATAACCAACTGATCGGTATTCCACCAATTTGAAAAGGAAAAAATCGAGAAAACACAATTTAACTCCAATACTCCAGAGTTAAAATGGTTTAAATAGCATTGTACCAAGGAATCTAATTCCTACCACTCCTTTCGTTCCATCAAGATCGGTTTCGGGAAAATTCCCATCGAAAATCGATTAATACTGCTTGACCACGAATAATGGTACTCAAGTTCCACAAAAGCTAGGCTTACATTGCTGAAAGCCGAATGCCAAGTTGATAAGAGCGTATGGTTAATTTGGAGAATCAACCTTTTAAGTTTCAAACGTCAGCCCAAAGTGATCCTTGGATAACTGTCTTGCAACAAGCCATGCAATTACAGAATTGCAGATTGTCATCAAGGTCAACTTTACATATGCATGCCAAAAGCCCTAAAAAAAAAAAACCCTCTGCTCCTCTATGGCCGCCACTCCCTTTGGCACAAAAAGGGTTTCCAGTCGCGCTCTACCACGAGACAGAGAAGCAACCAGGAATAGTTTAGATCGCGCTCAACCCTTCTCTTCTTTTTTTCACATCAAGCGCTCCCTGCCATTCCCCAACGTTGTGGAAAACAGGCTTGCTGCTGTTCACGCACTCTATGGAAAAGGAGGACATGTATTTAACTGCTGGATCTCCCAGATGCACGTTTACAGATCCTCCAACCCCTCGGGTTTCAGGTATCTCTAAAACAAAACAGATCTACTGCCTCCTCTGTAGAACTTCTCATTCATCGCTGCCAATGAGGGAACATCAAACTCATACTTCAATTGTGGCTAACCACCCACAACGCCCAAAGGCAGCTGTCAAGGTAGACTTCACATTCTTTTTCGCAGGTGAATCTAGGGAAAGAGCGATCTACACGCAATCTGTCAAGTACATGATCGGATCTACCATAGTTTTCACAACTGAATCAACCAATAAGTCCAACTATCTGGCTGGGATTAACAACTGTTTTTCCAGGAATTCATTAGGTTTGCAAGCAATCATTACACCAGAAGCATGGATATTGATTCCATAATCAGAATCATCTCTTTGTAATTTCAAACAGAGAACCAAACTTCGGAAGCAAGCAGTAAATTGCTTCTTGTGATTCTTAAAACTGGGTTATATCTCTCTGGATTGCTCCTTGCTTTCTCTTTATTTCACAGCAAAAAACAAAAATTATGTTTACAGGTTATTCCAGTGAGGTGAAATATCCCTGCCTAGCCCTTGTTTTAAGTATTAGTCTTACAGCTCACACTATCTATGTTCCCATCATTCAAGTTCTCTGGAGGATTCTCATAAGGAAAAAAAAACTTTCCATCCTCAACATGCAATCACCGGAATCATGTCCAATATTGTCTACAGTCCATATAAGTTGAATAAATCGATTTATTATCAATTTAACTATGAACTTAACCAAGATGACATGATTCACAACATTAAAGCATGCTGTCGAAACTTTAAGTAAGCATACTACAACAAGGAAACAAGCAGCCGAATCTACAAAGTAGATCTATTTACACCAATGGAAATTTTCCTCAAGAAACAGGAAATTAAAAATGAAGTCACATAATTCTCAGCATTCCAAATCCAAAATCAATTTTGTAGAAAACTACTCTACCTCAATTATGAAAAGCATGCTGCAACCAAAATTTTGTGAATTCTCATCTAACTTCTCTTGAAAAAATCAGCACTTCTCTTCGGGATGCAAATCCAAGTGCCTTCCAATTCCAATTCAATGTAGAACTTGTCTCCATCCCATCCAAGACCGCATCTTAGCCGGGCTATGATACCAATGTAAAGACCCTAAATGATTGTCTCTAAGATGAGGATAGGATAACACAATAGGAGAGACTATGGAGCCAAACCACCCAACCAATCCTAGATCAAACATGGATCTAGCCCCCAAGCTATGCCATCTGAAGCAAGAGGAGAAGAGAGAACCTGATAACCTAAACCCAATATGTCGATGAGAGAATCCCTACCTCATTATTTAGAGAGTAGTCATGTGCATGAAAGCATGCAACCCCCTTGCAGGTCAACTATAAATATATCACACCTCTTCATGCAATCCTCCTGCCTATATTCGTCACATAGACGTGCAATACTCCATATGTCTCAATTAGAGTGTCTGGGTCCTCTCAAGGTAATTAGTCACAAACTGGCCTTGACATGGAATTAAATCATGGCATGACCAACAACCTCGAATACTCTGTGATGCCACGAAATTGTTAACTATTGAATATCAACCTAAATATGGCATGATATACTCAAAAATGAAGATATGAGCTGGATAAATATAAATCATGAAGAGGCCTAAGTCATTTTTCGAGAATATATCTCCTAAAGACTTGTCTTATATTTAAGGGCGAGACCTCTAAAAGGGAAACGTTGTCTTGGATAAGCTAGGTCATCTACGCGAAATGACTAACTATGAATCAACACATTAAACTAGAGTAATTTCAACTCTTAGTTAAATATACCTCTTATGGTATAATTGAACATACATTCAACCTCATTATTAACTAGACCTTTTCATGGGAGCAATGCACCTGTAGTCTTAGAAGTGTGTTTGTTCGTTACGTAGAACATATATTGATCACACGCTTTAGTCTTGATCATCGAGAGAGGAAGAGTTTATGTATTTGTGAGAGGTTGAAAAAGTGAATAGAGTGTTGAGGATTATTCTCTCTTATCTCTGTTCTCCGCACTGTTGAGTGTGAGTGATCTTGAGTCTACTAGCAATCTCTACTGCATTACATGAATTACTCTCTGGTCAAACAGACTCTCTAGCACATTACAGTCGTTTGCTGTATGTCCACAAATATGCTCTAAAGAACTGTCTTAAAGTCATCTTATTAGTTTGTCGCGAACACATTTTTTTCGGCACTCGAATAACGTCTACATTTGGTATAGTCTAGCAAAAATTTCATTGATAGAACTGTATGTATACATCTGAGATGACAGTCCATGTCTGAGGAATTGAGTCTTTCATATGTGTTCTTGCTTGTAGCTGACATAAGTTTCTAATGTACTCTAAAACTATTTGTGCTCTTTAACCATAACCTTGGACTTAAGTTGTTGAGGACTTCCGTCTAGAACCAAACAGTTCGCGAATACAATTAACTAATTGTCTGCACAAACATGAATACATCGCACATTTCTCGAAACTCTGTTGACAGCTTAATCAGCCGGAGTGTAGTACTTCTATACTACTCTGATAACATCTCACTAGTAGAACGAATTTCATTCGATTTGATAGTGGCAAGACCGTTGTTCTAGAATTATTAACACTACACACCCCCAACACAAGTAATACTGGTTATTTTCTGATGTCCGTTGATTATCAAAATAACTCTCAAATCCACTTCATCGAAATAAATGATAATTGTACCAAATATATAAATTTTAAATGCTATTCTCTAAGGTTTCGACATTATTTACTACAAACTCTATATTAACTTTGTTGTTATAGTACGACATATACCAATTTTTGGCACCGTTGCTGGGGATAGCTTGGAAAAGTTATAAGAAAACTAACACTTCCATCTCTATTCCTAGTGTATGTCAGATAGAGAATCCCGATTAGAACGATACCGTAAGCTTAGAGAGGATTTTTTACGAAGATAGAGTGAGTGCGAGTCAAAAAAATCTCGACGAGATCACAGTTCAGTTACTTGAACTCTTAATTAGCTTTGGTATGAAGGGTCATGCTGCACGTTTCACTTCTATTTCAAAAATTAAGTATGATTACTTTAAAGAGACTACTTCAAATGATGCAGATAGCTATGTCTCACAATTTGAGTCAATTGCTAATGCAAATAATGAAGTAACTGACGTAGACAAACTGCAAATCTTTCCTGGTCTGCTAAGAAAGCTGGCACGCATATGGTACAGTCAAGTTGAACTAGGCCATGTAGGAACCTGGTTACTACTGAAAGATGCGTTTCTAAACGAGTTCACAGAAATCTAGAATTCTCGAACGTCTGAACAATGTTCGGAAGAAAACTAAAGAATCCCTTCAAAAATATACACAAAAGGTCAAGAACCTTATAGGAAAATTAACCAGTGTATATCTCGTTGATATGTAGATCGAATGGTTTTTGGCTGGATTACCACCAAAGATAGATCGATATTGTAGACAAGGGGACGACTTCCTTAGCAACAGTAATAGCTAGTGCTAAGAACTTTGAGACCTCAAAACTAGCACAAAAGCGTTGCTCAACTAAAAGATCTCGTAAGTCTAAAATTGATTCTAGTGATAGTGAAGATGATTCAGATACTGAATCAAGTTCCAATTCTTCAAGCTCAGAGTCTGAAAGCAGTGACTCATCGAAATCAGAAGTTGATAAAGGAGATAGAAGAAGTAGACAACGATCCAAATGGAAGGACAACACGAAAACTATCTAGGATAAGTCGTCAACCTCTAAAGTTGAAAAGCTTTGGAAGAGTAATATGGCTGATCTTAATAAAAAATTTAATGATTTGAAAGTGCAGATATCTGAAGTTGTAGACAAAAGACCAAAAGCTTCTTCTTCCAACTCGGGAATGTGGTGTACGAAATGTGGTACTTCTGGACATACTAAGAAAGACTGCACCATTGTGAATCTAAAATATATTGAAGATCCTGTCCAGGAGGTACTCTTTATTTCTCAGAATGATGCGACTACTAATAATGTGCAGGGTACTGCAGCATTAGCCCAGCAGGATAGACCAAAGTTCGCACCAAGAAGACACAATCCTCCTGAATTTGTTGGACCAGCGATGAGGTCACAAACCATGACTAAACCAGTGTCGGGCAATTGCTATAACTGTGGAGAGCCAGGACATTTTTCACCTGACTATCCTCATCCACGAATGCCGATTGGTTATGTACAGCTATGTTCAAATTGTAGGGAGCCTGGCCACAAGTATTCTGATTACCCTCAACTATAGAAGCTGTGACCTAAGTACTAGTATGTAGCAACACTAGCTGCTCCAGACTCAAAAGCAAAAGCTTCGACTGATGCTGTTGTGCAGAGGATTGATATTATTGAAGGAAAATTGGCAAAGACAGAAGACCAGTCTTGGCCAAGTGATGTAGAAAAAGTCACAACATAAGCAAAGGCTCTTCAAAACCTGAACCAAAATCTTCAACGAAGCATAGACTCTGGTTCAAGCATGAACATAATAACAGAAGACCCAACTCATGCTTTGGGGATGATTGACATTCAACCAACACAACGTAATATCAAGTTAGCAGATTTGACGCACCGAAAGCCTGTTGGAGAATTGAAGGATGTCACTATTTACCTTCAAGCCAAGACTTTCACAATGAATTTTATAGCTATCAAACCACTTGGTTTGCCATCTTATTATGTGCTAATTGGACTGGAATACTTTGCAAGATTTTGAACAAGATTACTATTGCACATGCGACTGATTGGGATCAAAACTTACCTTCAGTTCTCTAGGCTTGTCAAAACACACAAAAAATCATGATGAAGCAAACACCATATTTTCTTACTTATGGTATGCATCCTATTTTACCTATTGAATTTGAGGTGACGACTTTAGATGCATAATGCATTAACAAAGGTTGACGACTATTGAAGAACTATCTGAAGTTCGTGCAAATTCACAAAAATTAATGGAGGAGAGTCCAAGAACAACGAAAGAAAAAGCATGATAGTCGTATTTTCGGTGGAAGTATTGGTTATATCAGCGAGCGGATCATCCCAGGAAGGGGAAGTTCAAATCGGCTCAGCACTATATTTCGTGGAAGGGATCAAAGGAGACCTGATACCGGTGTGCGTACATCAACTAAGAGGTGACATAATCTTACACATGGTACAGTGTTTTGGATGTGGAGGTAAACATCGTAGATCAGAATGTCCACATCGAAATGATCTGTCCTCCTTTTATCCTTGGTGTGAAGAATACGGCATCAATCACCCATGTCGTGATTGTCCACTAAGAGATCCAAGAAAAGCCGTTATGACTCCTACCTGCTTGAATCGGCAACCTACATATGACCATGCAAATCCACCAACCGAGAAGCTGCACTACAAACGTAAACTTCTAGTGACACCTGGTTATGAAACAGATGCGGATGGAAGGAATGAGAGAAAGATCCTAAGACAAGTTGACACAGCCACACGTGAATCACCAATACCACAAAAGACAGAGTGGGTAAAATTTATCCAGCTAGGGATAGCGGAAGAATTCAAGAAATTGGCAATAGATGCAATCCAGTAGATTTTACCAAGCCTCATTAAACAAATGCTGCCACAACTTCTGGTGGATGAATTACAAAGGGGCCTCATGTCAACCAAGCAACTTGAAGACAAACTGACTACCAGTCATCGCAACGATCCATCTGTACCACCTTCAAGAGAGCAGTCCATTGAAAAAGGAAAGACTAAGGTGGGAGATTGTCCTATGATTTCAACGCCAATCATAAGCAAGATCCAACCAAAGTCGGAATGTTTCACTCATCATCTGGCCACCACAAAGCTACATCAGGACATCACCTTGCTGAGACGGCCAAGTCCAGGGAATCCAAGCCAAAAACAACCAATTATACAGCAAGAACCAGAACCTACAATGACAAAGCCTTGTCCTAAATCTATGATATTGACTGTTGTGAAAAGTCGTCAGGTCATGGCATACCATGAATACTTGGACAGACAAGAGATTCAAGCAAGCATGTCATATCCACATTATGATTTGGGAGAGTCCATGACATTGGGACCAGTTGCGCCAATCTATGAGGATCCATTATATCAGCAAGATTTATCTTGGGATCCTCCGATGACATACCTCAACTACCCAATTGTCAATGAACAAGGTTATACGGAATGGCCGCCACACCCTTATGGGTATTATTAAAAATCTGGCAAGTCCAAGTTCTTGCTGATCGCCATCATCCAATAAAGCCTCAGGTTTTATGTAAGCGAATTTTATCCACGCTTTTCCTGAAGCACCCATGTCCCAGCAATAAAAGAACTGACAACAACGACCCTTCACGACAGTTGTAGCCTAATGCCAAGGGACCGGCACTAATTTGGGCCGTGGACCTTGTTGTGGGTATTTTATGCACAATAATAAACAAGTGGGTCCCACCACTTGAAATACTGTTGGCCAAGCCTTGCCTAGTGGGCTCCGCCATAGTACATTGTACACTAGAATAATAAGTGAGCCTTGAAGGCTCGGCCTTGTTCCTTGTGGATCTCCTCGGCCCCTTTGGTTCTTAAGCTTGATCTTCCAAGCTCCTCCTCAGGTTTTGCAAGATCTTCATCACATTGAGGATTAGATGCATTAGAAAACATCTTAGAACTCTGAGATTCATCAAATAAGACATCCTTGCTAGCTTTTACCTTACTTGAAATGGGACCAAATATCCTATATCCTTTGCTATTTTCACTATAGCCTACAAATATTCCTTTGAAGGAAGTTCCATCTTTTTTCCTTCTAGTTTCCAAAGGAATGTGGACATAACATATAGATCCAAAACTTTAAAATCTTTTACATTGAGCTTATTGCCAAACAAATCTTGATGTGGTGAGATCCCACCAATAGCACTTCTAGGAAGGCTATTACATAAAAAATTAGCACAAGTTATGGCCTCTCCCCAAAAAGAGATGGGTAGATATGCATCAAGTCTCAAAGACTTTTCACATTCACATAGGCTCCTATTTTTCCTCTTGGCCACCCCATTTTGTTGGGGGGTGTAGGAACAAGTAAGCTCTCTCTTAATGCCATTGATCTCATAAAAGCCTCTCATCTTATTGGGAATATATTCTCCTCCATTATCAAATCTTAGAACTTTAATGCAAGAACTAAGTTTCTTTTCCACTAGAGACTTAAACTTCACAAAAGCTTCATATACAAGGCTTTTCTTAGACAATAATTTTATGCAAGTAACCTAGTACAATCATCTATGAAGTCACATACATTAAGACACCTCCATTACTTTCATGAGAAAAAGCATGTACATCTGAATGAATAAGATCCGAGGGTGAAGTAGATAATGTGAAAGATATCTTGTAGGATGTCTTGGGTGACTTTGCAAGGCCACATGCCTCACACACTTTGCCACACTTTGTAAATGATTTTGGTGGCCGAGAGCTAGCTCCTTTGATGCCATGGACTCCATTGACTGAAGATTATAATGGCCTAATCTTTTGTGCCAAAGCTCCACTTGAGTCATCTCCTTCCTAAACATATTCACACTTTCAATGGCCACATTAGCATCCAACTTAAAAAACCTTCCTTGCTTAATGCCACTATCTATGCACTTATCATGTTTCAAGATGGAACACACTCCATTCTTGAAATGTACATCTAGTCCATTATCCATTAGTTGACCAACACTAAGCAAGTTTTTGGTAATGGATGAAACATACAAAACATTATCAAGATCTATCCTTTTAGATGATCCTAAGCATAACGGAATAGATCCTATGCCATCTATCTTATATTCTTGATCACTCATAGTGTAGATTGATTTCTTAAAATCATTACAAGAAAGTAAAGTAGAAAAGTAATGCTTGTTGAATGACATGTGCCCCACTATCAATCCACCATGTCTCTTTGCTTGATGTTGGTGTACATGCTACCATCAAGGATATGTTGAAGCCATCCTCTCCATCCTCCTCTTGTGCAAGATTTCCATGATCCTCATTGCCTTCTTCTTCTTATAGCATTCAGAAGCAAAGTGTCCTTTTTTCCCACAAAAGAAACACTTTAGCTTAGCTTTGTTCTTGATCTTTCCTTTGGAGGTAGATCCACCATCCTTGACCTCGGCCTCCTTGCCTTGTTTCTTCTTGAATGGATGAGTCTTCTTCTTGCCCTTTGATGTGAAGTTTGGTTTTTCATCACCACCATGTAGTGACAAAGACCTCATTCTTGCCTTGAGGTGTAGAATCCTACTCTCCTTGGCCACAAGAACATTATGAAACTTATCTATTGAAAGGAAGTTGGTCTTGAATAGCAAAATATTGAACTAGGTTAGTGAACTCATCACCTAGTCCATTCAAAATCACTTGTACTAGTCCTTTGTCTTGGATCTTATCTCCAATAGATCCCAATTCTTTGTTTAAAGACTTTATCCTTAGGACATATTCTTGTCCACTTTCTCCACTTCCCTTCATCTTTGGAGTACTTGATTTCTTAGCATGAGTACTCTATAAGTGTTGTTGGATTTATAGATACTCTTCAATGAATCCCAAGCCTCATTTGATGAGGCACAAGAAGCCACCTCTAGAGGTTATTGCCTACATTCAGTTTTAGACAACGTAGAGCCAATCTAGGCCTCTTCTTGTATTTCAGTTATTCTTGGGCTGCTTGAGGCTCTTCCTCAACTCCAAGAACAATGTCATAGAGGTCATGGATCACAAATAGTGATTCCATCCTCACTTTCCAAGAGGAATAGTTTGTGGATGCTAGCCTCTCACTAGATTCTAACAAAAAATCCACCCATGGATGACATATTGAATGGTTTGCCTATGAGATGCACAAAGCTCTCTTGAATAGAAATGATCTAAGATAGATTTCTAGCTTTCTATGAAGCTTCTAATCTCGGCCCAATCAACCTAGCTTAATCTTGGATGAAGGCGTAATAGATCTATTCAAAAAAATTCCTAGCAAAACACACACTCAAAGATTAATTCTAGCAGCTCTTTTTGTTTGATTTATCTTCACACACTAAGATCTGAACAAATCAGCCTTAATGATTTGATCTAATGCTTCAAAATAAAATGTTTCAATGAATCAAAAACATCTATTTCATTGTTGGAAGTAAATCTTGTTTGTGCGTGTTGGCTAGATCTACTCACAATACAGTGTAGTATAGAGAGGATCGTCCACTTTTTAAGTTTCTACCAAGCTTCAAACATAAATGCGGAAATAAGAATAATGATGAAAGCACTAAGGCTTACCCAACTAGTGCTCAGAACGGAATGAATTTAAAAATGACAAATGACAGGACCTCACTAAGGCTTAACCAACTAGCAAGGTAGTTAACTAAATCTTAAATTAACTTCCAACGGGAATGGAAATGAAAGATTGAGACCAACTAATAATCAATCAAAATAACACATGCCACAATATAAACCGATGAGGAGGAGGCAAGAGGAAGCCCGGGCACCTTCCCTTAAGCTATGCACCTTCCCAAAGGGAACACAAGTGAAATAGAGAGATAATCTCAAGATAGAGAATTTGATAGCTTAATCTCAGAGTGTTGTTTACATGGCAAATATTTTTTCCTTTATGGAAAGGAGGGTCTTCCATAAGTATCCACTAACTTATGGGACTAATTTATTTCTAGCCATTCTAGAACTTCTAACTTAGGATTTAGAACTTCAAAGTTTCCAACTTAGAAAAACTTGAGACAAATATTTCTAAGCTTAAGGATCCTAAGTTTAAGTTCTAAGTCTAAGTTTATTATTATTTTAAGCTTCTACTCGTGGACTTACAAAACACATGCCATGGTTGAAGTTTGATAGATACTCATACTTGGACTTACAAAACACATGCCACAGAGTTTTATTTTTATTTTCTCTATGTTAGCACAGTTGCTAACATTATCCCCCTCCTTATTGGATTGGTGGTCCCACATCAATCGAAGCCTTTTCATCCTGGATGTTTTGCGCCTCTTAGGGACGAGACTGTTGCTAGCGGGATTGGTAAATTTTATTCTTGATGCCCTCCATCAGTTGCCATCGCAATTTGTTCAGCAAGGGCATGGGTTTGTAGTAATGGAACATACCCTGTAGAACACTATGTGGCTCCACCATATCAACATGCAAGGCCGAAGTAAGGGCGGCGCAATAATAAAGCCTTGCTACGCCGCGCAGTGGTTTATTGATATCAATGGATATTGGGGATAGCCCTTGATCCTAGAAACCCTTGAGTTCTGCCAGAAATGCTACCAGGCACAATTGTCCGCAAAATATCTGATGTCGCGATCAGGGTTGCCATGGTGCTTCTGATAGAATACACGGCAGTTGGTGACCATGTCTTCAGCTAAGTTGCCGGTATTGACGCCTGTGAGATTGGGCCAAAATATCCTGTTCTTGGCCTTGGTGGCAGGAAATGGTTCTCACCTCGCTACCGGATAAAAATATGGATTTGTGCGCATGTAGGAGGGTGCTTCGAGATACCGTGCCATGGAGGTTTTGCTCTACAAGAAGAGTTGATAACGCCAAAGGGGTTGTACATCCAGGAGTTTGACTGCTTCTTTATGTATTTTACACTGGTCCAGATCTGGCAATATGTAGCCCCCACGCTCCTTTGTGATTGGATATTGCTTGGCAAATTCTTGAGAGGCCCACAACTCCTTGCTTGGTTCTTGTCCAAAAAATAGGATAGATAATGTAATGCGGAAATTTTCTACTTCCAATGCATGACTACACCTATCAAAAAGTGAACAAAGCAGTAGTGATGAAAATCACGTTCAAGTTTTAGCAACTAACTTTGAAATCGCTTGATACTAAGTGATTACGTAGCCAAATATAAAGTATTGAATTCTCAGACAATTTTTATCATGTTAAAAAGCAATATAGAGATGCATGCATTCTGACATATGCTGAACGCAATAAGAAGATAGTATTGATTTAGGAAAAACAAAATCAGATGCTAATGAGTGCAAAACAATAGCAGATAGAAATTGTGCACTCTAAGCTATCTCTGAGTAACTAAGAATAGGTCTGATAATAAGAAGCTCTACTGATAAGCAGTAGCGCAATAGCAACTCTAAAATAAATCTCTAAAAGACTGAGCTAGAATGCTCAAGAGAGTTCAAGCTTGAAAACTTGATAGAGAGCTAACAAAATACCTTCTGATTGTGAATGATCTGCTTGATAAGAGTGCAGGAAGCATCGTGTAATAAATTCAACCCCTTTATAATTCACAATAATATTTCAGATGATAAAAGAGATGTATGAATAGCTGATTTATACTAAGTAATTTGCGATTGCCAGTTGGCTGGTGTCTGCTGTCATTCATCCAGTTCTTTTTCAAAAACTGATTGCTGATAAGCGGTGAAAATTGGCCGTAAATAGTCTGTCTGCATAAATGAACTAAAACTGTCTCTCTGTTGAAATGAGTTAAAACTACCACAGGCGACAATGTCACAAAAAGACGACAATGTCACAAAAAGACGACAATGTCAGCTTTTTGCAAAAAACCCGACAGTGTCCTTAAATTTCATTTAGGATAGCCCCACACTTTGCCAAAGTCATTTCCTTGACATTTGAGGCACTTTGGAAAAATGCGACTCTGCATGTATTCTCGTAATTCCTGACAGGCAACATTGTCGCTAAAACGAGAAAAATGCGACATTGTAATTTTACTTATAATTCTTGACAGGCGAAAAATGTGACACTGTAGTCAAACCCCGTGTATTTCTGCAAACTATGTAAAAACACTTGTAAATCTACAGACTGTGTAAACACACAAGAAAATCTGCAAAATTGGATAAACAATGGATGAGGATTAAAACTGATTAGTCGATTAGTAAGAAGGAGAATAATCCAACACACCCCCTTAATCTGAATCCTTGAATGCCTTGACCTTTAAACTTAGTTCTACACACAATCTTTTGTGTGCTTCCAAACTTAATGCTTTGCAAAATATTTGTTGTCATATCTTGTGTTCTACATTACTACAATCTGACCTCTTCGTTGAGAACTTTGCTTCTGACGAAATGATACTTCAGTTCAATGTGCTTCTTCCTAGATTGGCTGATAAAGCAATGGCACTTTGATTATCACAAAATAATGTCGTCGGAGAATATTGATTCAGACCGATATCTGAGAGTAAGATCCTCAACCAAATTGCTTCCTTTGTAGCTTGAGAGGCTACGATATACTCTGATTCAATGAAAGATAGAGCTATTGAAGATTGCTTGTGACTGTTCCAGAAAATTGGACCATTGTTGGGGAAGAATGTAAATCCGGATGTGGATTTACGAGTGTCTACATCTCCTGTCCAACTTGCATCTATGTAACCACTGAGTAGGTGTCAAAGAACCTGTTATCAGTCTCGAAGATAACTGATGAGGGCTACATTGTTACCTTCTCATCTGAGGAGTGTACAATATTCGAGAATGATACTCCTCTGACTACATGCACTAGAGTCGGGAACCTTTATATACTCTCTAATTTAGTTGCATTAGCTAGTATCTCTCAGATGAAAATGTAAATGACAGTGCTGTTTTGTGGCATAGTCGATTTGGACACGTGAATACAATATCACTTTTTTATATGCTTTGCAATAATTTAGTTGATGGTTTGAAATCCCATCTTCATTAGATAGGAAATCTTTCTTTTGTGAATCATGCATCTATGGGAAGCACTCTAGAAGCAATTTTCCAAAATCACATTCCATCAAATCAAAGCATGTATTAGATCTTGTACATAGCGATCTCATGGTCCAATGCGAACTCCATCCTTAGAAGATGCAGTCTATTTTATCACTTTCATAGATGATTACTCCAGATGGTGTACAGTCATGTTCATTAAGCACAAATCTAAAGCCTTTGAATGTTTCAAGAGATTCAAGGCCATGGCTGAGACACAAACGTCTACAAAAATGAAGGCACTTCAAACTGATGGTGGTGACGAATACATATCTAATGAGATGTCCGACTACATGGCTGAACATGGTATTAGAAGACAGTTCATCACTTCCTATTCACCTCAAACAAAAGGGATTGCAGAAAGGAAGAATCGAACTCTTCTCAACTCAGCCAAATCAATGCTACATCAAGCACACCTACTTGCGAAGTTCTGGACAATAGCTACTGCCACAGTCTGTTACGTGCAGAACAGATCCAGCACCAAAGTCGTCAACAACAAAACTCTTTTTGAAGTTTGGCATGGGCACAAGCCTTGCATCAGACATTTAAATTTTTTTTGTTGTATATGTTTTATTACATTCCTAAACAGCTTAGGAAGAAGCTAGATTATAGGACAAATAAATGTATTCCTGATAAAGATAAAGCTTATAAAGTTTATGATCCATCCACCAATGTAGTATTTGTCTCTAGGGAAGTAATATTTCAAAAACATGCATATTATGATTTCAAACAACCATTGATAGATGATGCTATGTTATTTCATCTTATTCTACGTAGCATTCAACCTTCCAACGTTGATGATTCTTCTACAGAACATGTATCTATAGCTACAAAAGTCGAGCAGTAGACACTACTTGTCACCAGACCAGAACAAACAAGCTCAAGCAAATCTGAAAAAGTTCAAGAAGAAGAATCAGTGCATCCTGGTCAACAGGATGTCCGTGGATCCTCACAGACTCGGACAGTTCCTGAGAGGTATACACCTCAATCATTCTGGACTTCATCAAAAGCACCAGAGAGGCTAGCCAAAGCAATTAACTCCAAGGATGTTGTGAAGTGGCAAGAAGCTATGGAAAGCGAGTAGAACTCACTTTTGACGAATCAGACATGGACACTGGTCGACTTTCTCACTCACAAGAGAGTTATCGCCAAAGGATTCACTCAAGTCCAAGGAGTGGATTATCAAAAAATTTCAGTCCTGTCATCAAGATATAGTCAATCAGGACTCTGATTGACTTAGCGACCGTGAAAGACCTCGAAATGCACCAAATGGATGTCAAGACAACATTTCTCAATGGCTAGACAAGGCAATGTTTGAAAGACAAAGGGCGAGCTTGGGAATCAGAATAATACCCACTTTGAGAGGGAGATGAAGAAACTTAAAGTTTCTAACCATCAAAACTTTTGTATTTTTCCTTGTGTTTTTCGAACTGTTGTTGCAATTTTGAACTAATTTTCGCACAGTCTGCATATTTGGACTGCATTTCTCAAAAAAATGACACATGTCCAAAATATGACTTGGAACATATTTCAAAGGACCTTCGAGTTTTTTGCAAAATCTGCAAAATGCGACACTTTGTCTAAAATGACTTAGAGCAAGTTTTCGTTGACCTTCGCATTCTTCGCATTTTCTCCGAAGGGTAGAAAACTGAACCACACCACAAACTCAACGAATGCGGTTCACATACGGTCTCAGTCAACAAATGTGGTTCACATACGAAGGAGATGAACCGCCCGAGCACCGCACCAGCACCTGTTGCGGTCTGTTTGCGGTAGCATGCCAAGCCCTCATGCTCCGAACGATGTTCACAACCGTAGAGGCACCACAAGGAAACGATTGCAGTTATCAGACGGCTGCAACGACAAAGCATCTTCACAATCCCAACACATGGATGGACAACGACGGGTTGCACAGACTACTGCAATGGGCATCCAGAAGCTGTTAGGATTAAGTCTAAAGCTGTTTTTCTAATTTTGTATTTTAAACTAATCATCTCTCATGTTCCTCTATATATAGGATCAACGAGAGTGATGAAGGTTGATTTGAGTTGATAAGTGTTAGCCATGCAGTAGTAGACACATATTGTCACACAAACAAATATAGAATAGTAGTAGCTAGTTCCTCGTAAGAGAGAATACCTCTCTTGCATCGACGAGCTGACCTGGGCAACAGACAACGCTAAAATTGTTATTGTAAGCTTTATGAAAAATAGAGTTGCAACATTTTGTCTATGGTGTGTAATATGTGAATGATTTTGATGCTTGCTTACAGTAGATATACTTCCACTGTTATTAAACATTATCTATTGTTCATAAACTTAAATCAGATTTGTGGTGTCAGTCTGTTGCCTGGAAGATGATTGATCGTAGTATGAAGCAGTAGCTACAACTACATAAATCGACTCTATCCGAGCCTTTTGACTTCGAGACTATTTCTTGTAGTTTCCAATGTAGAGGAGACTTGAAGGAATTATACCAATTATGAATGTCGTTTAGGCTTATTCAAATGACAGTTGAAGACAGTTGTTTGGTCGTAGATCGCAATTGGAGCTTAGCCATATTGCATTGTCACTTATCCAGTTGGGCTTCCCGAAAACTATTTGCAAAAACCTTTAGGGCAAGTCATTAGCTTCAAAACAAGTGGAAACATGTTTTGTTAACATTCGATAGTTCAAACACCTTCTACGCTCTTTGTCGTTGTTGAACCCGGTTGTTAGCCATTCCCATTTATTTCTATAGACTGTGTAAAAACATGAGTAAAACTGTAGACATTGGATAGATGAATGGATGCAAATTAAAGATCGATTATTTGAATAAATCCAACATTTTGCATGTTTTCTTCTTTGAGACAATGGATAAATACTTTTTGCTTCAAGGTATTTATCCACTTCTGCTTTGACCATCAATTAATACTGAGGATTTAATATGTACTATCCTTTTCAAATAGGTAGAGCTTCTAGCTTAAGATCAATCCTATGTTACGTGATTCCCATTATCAATAGAAACTCAAAACTACAAAGGCAATGTAAAGGTAGCATATACAAAATGGCTGAGAATGAGACACTAAGTATTTCCATGATTTTTGTCTTGATTCAATCAACAAGTTGATTGTACAAATAGTTTTGAATTTTGGCTTTATTTGCACAAAACTTTGCCATTCTCTCATTAGTCAAATGATTTTGTGTACAAGTTGACTAGATTACATGTACCTCCAACATCAATGCATGACTTCTTCATGCTCCAAAGATTTGGCCTACTATTGAATCACATGCCAACATAGACATGGATTAAATAAAGGCAATGACAATACTTGAATGGTTTGAAACATTCAAGGCCCTAGTAAAATTTCTCCATGCATTTTCTTGCACAAATAGTCTTCAAGGTAGTCCTTGTATATAAGCAATCCAGCTTACATATTTACATTTTTGCTGATGTTGTCACCTTATGCATGCATAGGGATATGACATGTGCAAGAAGACTTTGTATGGATTTTAAGTGAATAGGAACATATTTTCAAAGGATGAATACGAAGCACAATATAATGTCATTATGAAAGTTTGTTGATTGCTTGACTCTGTTTTAACTAATGTCATTCTTGTATACAATAATTTCTAAACATGGTTGCATGCATGCTTTGGTCAAAGAGCAAATAAACTATCTATGAGTAACCCCAACAACGATACATGATTTTTCCACATCATGCTCAACTTAAACTGGGACGCCTAGGAGCTTTCTTTTCAGCAAGAACTTTGTGTTATGGCCATATTCAGTTAAGGACTTGGAATAGTCCTAATATGGTAGATCGGCCCTCCAGTATTCGAGATTGTTGGTCACGCCGCGATTTAATTCAATGTCAAGGCCAGTTTGTGACTAATAACCTTGAGAGGACCCAGACACTCTAATTGAGACATATGGAGTATTGCATGTCTGTGTGACGGATATAGGTAGGAGGACTGCATGAAGAGATGTGATCTATTTATACTTGACCTGCATGGGGGTTGCATGGTTTCATGCACAAGAGTCTACTCTCTATATAATGAGGTAGGGATACTCTCATCGACATATTGGGTTTAGGTTACCAGTTTCTCTCTTCTCCTCTTGTTTCACATGGCATGGCTTGGGGGCTAGATCCAGGTTTGATCTAGGATTGGTTGGGCAGTTTGGCTCCATAGTCTCTCTTATCGTGTTCTCCTATCCTCATCTTAGGGGTTATTCCTTTTGGGTCACTACACTCTGGTTTTTGGCATTCTACGGTGTAGGGTTTGATGCTTTGTCCATAAGATGTTTTTTTCTTTTTCAAACTCTTTTGTACCTCAATTAGAGTAGGATGGTGGATTTGATATTTTGGTGACACCAACCATCATATAGAAGCGAAGAAAAAGATGAACAAATTTAGTACGATTTTGCTATTTAGAATGTTTCTTGGCTAATGTCAAGATGACATCAACCTAACATTACATGTTGCATGTAGGTGCACAAAATTCG
Source organism: Diphasiastrum complanatum (assembly GCA_029204225.1). Taxonomy (NCBI): domain Eukaryota; kingdom Viridiplantae; phylum Streptophyta; class Lycopodiopsida; order Lycopodiales; family Lycopodiaceae; genus Diphasiastrum; species Diphasiastrum complanatum. The sequence continues at coordinate 47,212,902 of CM055100.1, read as the reverse complement.
TATAGAAAACAAGACTTGAAACAAAAAGCTTCATGTATTTGATATGGTGAATGTGCTGAAATCTTTAGATTGCTAAGTTTCATGAGATATAAATGACATTACAACTCTCCAAGGTCATCTCATGTATAAATTAGAAAGATAAATTGACTCTTAAATTGATTATTCTAATTTGTTATATTAGAGTGGTCATGATTTTTTGATACTATAAATATCATACAAGAGAAAAAAAACACATGTTGGAGCTATCGTAATGCAAAAGATAAATGTGGAATTCGTTCTACTATGATAATAAGAGATATAAACTCACACTTCAAATACTTCATTAAACAAGAAAATCACAGCCATTGAAAAGATCTCTCCTTTCCACATGCACATACAATTTCTTGAGAAAGGCTTAGGTTTACCACCGAAGCATGGCATGAGAAAGCTCAAAAGCAATGCTCTAAACAAGTTATGGAGTTCAAAAAGCCATGACAATCTAAACGATGATAAGCATCAATAGAAAGAGTATCAAGAAGATGGTTTTACTGCCGTGAATACAAAATACTCGACAAGTCCTTGTTCATAGGCCTTCATAAGGGCAGGTAAAGCCATGGAAAATGATTTGACTCCAACTGCAAGCACATCATGATATGTTCTTTTAAATAGAGAGTATAGACCAACTCGAATAAAAGGCACGTCTAGAGTCATCTTTAAATTATAACCAAATGTGGAATAATTAAAGAGTGATTAGTGCATTACCAATAGTGAGATCTGAATTCTTTTAGAAGTGAATCCATATGGGCACTCCTGGAGTTACGTACTTCGTCCAATTATCACTTTTAATAGCCTACAAGTGTAGGCAGTACAGTATCATGAGTAGAATATCATATCTATATATATATATATATATATATATATATAAAGAACCAACATAATATAACTGATCGTATAAATTGAAAGAGACTTGACAACATGTTAAATTTGCAATGAGCTATTAATTACCTGCAATACATTCTCTTCTGCCAATCTAAGATATAGGGATGGCGGTGACCACGAAGCAACAGCAAGGTCATCGGAAAAGATGTTTTCCAAGACTTCCTGAGAAGAAAAAAAATGGCATTGGAAAATAGTTTCCTAGGACTTCTTGGGAAGAAGAAAATGGCTTTGAGCTCCTTCAATCACAAAATCAGTCATACTTGACCTTGAGCGCAATAAATAAGCATGTGACAGAGATTATTACCTTCTCACTTTCACTAAAAGATTTTTCATGAGGTAAGAGTTCACGACTGCACATTGTTGTCAACACAATTTTACCTCCAGGTGCAGTCACACGAGCAAGTTCCTTCATGAGCTACATGAAAACAGTCCTATGTGTGAAGGTGCTCAAACTGCATTTCACTCTACTCACTAATTTACTTATTCATTTCACTCTACTCACTAATTTACTTATTCATTTCACTCTACTCACTAATTTACTTAGCTCATTAGTTCGCTGCTCTACACACTGATTTGCTGACGTTATTGGGCACCCTAGATTGCATAAGGCCGGAAGATCTGCTCCCGCTCTAATATATGATCGGCGCACTCCAAACACCACACAAGATCGTACTCATTATTTCGGAACGGAAGTGTACGTGCATCTGCATAAAAAAAGCTCACCTGCACGGTTCAGAGATAATTAGATGCATAGGATATTCTCTTTTGCGGGGTGTATGAAAACATAAATAGACAAGAATGGTAGTCCGGTCTAATTGACTTAATTAGCTATAGCCATGATGGAAGTAACATATCCTCAACAACGTTAGAAACGTCTCTACTCACCATCATAGTCATCATTGTGTCTATATCCTTGATTTTCCCTCACTTAAGTCTCTCTCTCTCTCTCTCTCTCTCTCTCTCTCTCTCATTTTGAGGATTTTATCCATGACTTCTTTTTGTATTTTTCTTCCATTTGAAAAAATCAGCTCCTATAAATAAATATGGAGCTAGGACACACACGCACACACATACTTACGCAGGCAAGCAACTTGCTTGCTATCTCACAAAGAGACTACCTTATCTGAAAGGTTTTGAGAAGCTGTTAGCTTGGTAGCAATTTCCACCTCAACCTTGGACAAGCTTATGCCTTGAACGGTTGCGTGTGGAAATTTTTTGCCGAAGTAGCGGGATACTGCACCAAGGCCCATTAAAACATCTAAAATTCTCTGCGGCCCAGGACCACCACCATCTGCAGGACCACTTACCAAACTAAATAACAAATTTCGCCTCCAAATTGTACCTTGCAGATATTCTATAAATTGATTCATGAAAGCGTTTATAAGGGCATTCCAAAGTTAAAGAATGCAAGTAAAGTTTTGCCAACATCATACGCAGCTGGGACGTATTCCGAACTGAGCTTTCTGAATGCCCAATTAAAGAACGTTGCGTATCAGAAACATATCACTATATAGTATGGACTGGAAAAGCAGGAGAGCGCTTATACGATGATGTTACTGTTTCCTGAAGAAACTAATCAGCAGATTAAGAGCATTAATATGCTAAAAACAAGAAAAAGTACCAGGAATATTGGCCCATAGAAGCAGCTTATCGATTAATCTCACAGCTGCCTCTCGAGCAAGGGTAAATGAGTCTTCATTAAGAGCACCATTGCTGTCTAGTTGCAGATGATTCTCGTAATACCCATGATGGGCGCAGTGATCCCCCAACGTTTCAATCGAGAGTGCATACAGGTCTCCTCCGTAGGTTTTCTCGAGAGTGGACTCCTGCTGCTGTTGGTCCTCCTCCTGCCCATCTACTTCGCTGGCCATAGCAAGACGAGGATGGATATTGCAAGCCTAGCACAGCCAATAGATTATCAATGCTTTATTCAAAACACGGCAGCAGCACTCTGCATCACTGCATCAGGATTCAGGCTGGGAAGCTAGAATAGCATCATGTGCTTGCTCGTACTGCTACTGAAATGATATTAATTCTACCAGCCTGCTGCAGCGCTGCCTGAGCTTAGTTATCAATGCTTTAATCAAAACACAGCAGTAGCACTCTGCATCAGGATTCAGGCTGGGAAGCTAGAATAGCATCATGTGCTTCCTCGTACTGCTACTGAAATGATATTAATTCTACCAGCCTGCTGCAGCGCTGCCTGAGCTTAGTTATCATTGCTTTAATCAAAACACAGTCTGCATCAGGAGAGAATCAACTTCACTAAATTTAGATTGCATTCACATCAAAAAATTGCAACACAAATGGTGCAAAAGCTCTAAATTGTCAATTGCTCCAAAATCATAATCTCTCTCACATTGATTGAATGATTACAAAGAGGGTCCTATACTTGGCTGGCTAAGCAAGTACAACACGTGTTCAGTACCAGTCATTAGGTTAACTTATTGAAGTCACTCTGCTGGCTAAGCAGGTACAACACGTGTTCAGTACTAGTCATTAGGTTAACTTATTGAAGTCACTCTGACGTAAACATCAGGTATACCATCTATGGCAGTTACATCAACACCAACTTCTTTGATTTTTGAAAATATCTCCTAAATTTTAAGAAACTTGGGCAAACTTCCTATATAACTCCTATTATTTGAACGTAACTACCCCTATCCTCATACATGTGAACATGCGCACATGTGGATTACAAGGCTAAAACAAAAGCCAAAGTTGATTTCTTGAAAATGAAGTCGAGCTCGACAAGCAGCCGACACACAAATTTTTTGAAGCAGAAATCAATAAGCTCACCAGATTGGTGGAGCAAGTCAAAGCTGACAATGTAAATATTTGAGAGCAACTTGATATCGAAAGACAGAGGCGCATAACTTCTATTCTTGTACATGGTTGCTGCGATACTGCGGGAACAATACGACTCATTGTAAATAAATGGAACACACTGCAAGACTCGATTGCGGACACCTTCCGACAAGAGATGATGTATCCCTTGAATGAAGAGAAACATATTATTGGATGAGCTGTTCGACATTAAGGAAAACATGCCAGAGTCAGCAGCCCTACCTTGTCCAGGTAGGGCTACTGCACAGTCAGAGTACTTACAAGCACAGAAGAACATTGAGACTTTGATGAAGGACATCATGCGATTGAAGCAAAAGAATGTCGATACCGACTCTACTCCAGCGATTGTAAATACAGACTGCGGAGGAGTCAAGACACATGAAAAATATGTCAACGCTATTGCTGAGAATGATAGGTTGAAAAGAGAGCTTGAATCCTTGAAGCTAAAAATAAAAGACACAATATATGCCAAGGAAGTTGTTGCTACCGAAGAAGAGCAAGATGGCGCACCTAAGGCGAAGAGGACCAGAAAGTTGAAAAGCTTTTATTGAAAAAGTTCACTTTGGTTACCCATGCAACTTAACGTTGAATTACAATGGTGTGTGGATTATATTGTGATGCCAGGCAGTTGGTCTAACTGGGAAACTATAAGGGAAGCTCTTTAGATCCTGCTTACAAATCCCAAACACAAAGGATAACACACTATGGAGAAACCACCCAACCAAGTAGAAGCATTCAATCAATCTCTAGAAGCCTCAACCCCAAGCCAAGAAACAAGAAGCATGAATGTAGAGTGAGAGCCCGACAATGAATCAAGAACCATGATGAGGAGTAGGGCGAGTTTGGACCTATTATATAGAGCCAAAAGCATCCTGGGCACTTAGCCATGCATAGCCCTAAGTTCCCTATACATAGATTCACCTGGAATAGAGTCCTATGCATGGACCAACTATTCATAGAATTGCTATTGGTAACTCTACACATGCATACACTGTCTCATACCTTGTCTAAACTCCATTTAGTGTGTTCTGGGCCTCACAAGGATATTAGTTACTTTCGGATCACGTCTAGTATTAGACATTCAGTTTTAGACAACGTAGAGCCAATCTAGGCCTCTTCTTGTATTTCAGTTATTCTTGGGCTGCTTGAGGCTCTTCCTCAACTCCAAGAACAATGTCATAGAGGTCATGGATCACAAATAGTGATTCCATCCTCACTTTCCAAGAGGAATAGTTTGTGGATGCTAGCCTCTCACTAGATTCTAACAAAAAATCCACCCATGGATGACATATTGAATGGTTTGCCTATGAGATGCACAAAGCTCTCTTGAATAGAAATGATCTAAGATAGATTTCTAGCTTTCTATGAAGCTTCTAATCTCGGCCCAATCAACCTAGCTTAATCTTGGATGAAGGCGTAATAGATCTATTCAAAAAAATTCCTAGCAAAACACACACTCAAAGATTAATTCTAGCAGCTCTTTTTGTTTGATTTATCTTCACACACTAAGATCTGAACAAATCAGCCTTAATGATTTGATCTAATGCTTCAAAATAAAATGTTTCAATGAATCAAAAACATCTATTTCATTGTTGGAAGTAAATCTTGTTTGTGCGTGTTGGCTAGATCTACTCACAATACAGTGTAGTATAGAGAGGATCGTCCACTTTTTAAGTTTCTACCAAGCTTCAAACATAAATGCGGAAATAAGAATAATGATGAAAGCACTAAGGCTTACCCAACTAGTGCTCAGAACGGAATGAATTTAAAAATGACAAATGACAGGACCTCACTAAGGCTTAACCAACTAGCAAGGTAGTTAACTAAATCTTAAATTAACTTCCAACGGGAATGGAAATGAAAGATTGAGACCAACTAATAATCAATCAAAATAACACATGCCACAATATAAACCGATGAGGAGGAGGCAAGAGGAAGCCCGGGCACCTTCCCTTAAGCTATGCACCTTCCCAAAAGGAACACAAGTGAAATAGAGAGATAATCTCAAGATAGAGAATTTGATAGCTTAATCTCAGAGTGTTGTTTACATGGCAAATATTTTTTCCTTTATGGAAAGGAGGGTCTTCCATAAGTATCCACTAACTTATGGGACTAATTTATTTCTAGCCATTCTAGAACTTCTAACTTAGGATTTAGAACTTCAAAGTTTCCAACTTAGAAAAACTTGAGACAAATATTTCTAAGCTTAAGGATCCTAAGTTTAAGTTCTAAGTCTAAGTTTATTATTATTTTAAGCTTCTACTCGTGGACTTACAAAACACATGCCATGGTTGAAGTTTGATAGATACTCATACTTGGACTTACAAAACACATGCCACAGAGTTTTATTTTTATTTTCTCTATGTTAGCACAGTTGCTAACATTATCCCCCTCCTTATTGGATTGGTGGTCCCACATCAATCGAAGCCTTTTCATCCTGGATGTTTTGCGCCTCTTAGGGACGAGACTGTTGCTAGCGGGATTGGTAAATTTTATTCTTGATGCCCTCCATCAGTTGCCATCGCAATTTGTTCAGCAAGGGCATGGGTTTGTAGTAATGGAACATACCCTGTAGAAAACTATGTGGCTCCACCATATCAACATGCAAGGCCGAAGTAAGGGCGGCGCAATAATAAAGCCTTGCTACGCCGCGCAGTGGTTTATTGATATCAATGGATATTGGGGATAGCCCTTGATCCTAGAAACCCTTGAGTTCTGCCAGAAATGCTACCAGGCACAATTGTCCGCAAAATATCTGATGTCGCGATCAGGGTTGCCATGGTGCTTCTGATAGAATACACGGCAGTTGGTGACCATGTCTTCAGCTAAGTTGCCGGTATTGACGCCTGTGAGATTGGGCCAAAATATCCTGTTCTTGGCCTTGGTGGCAGGAAATGGTTCTCACCTCGCTACCAAATAAAAATATGGATTTGTGCGCATGTAGGAGGGTGCTTCGAGATACCGTGCCATGGAGGTTTTGCTCTACAAGAAGAGTTGATAACGCCAAAGGGGTTGTACATCCAGGAGTTTGACTGCTTCTTTATGTATTTTACACTGGTCCAGATCTGGCAATATGTAGCCCCCACGCTCCTTTGTGATTGGATATTGCTTGGCAAATTCTTGAGAGGCCCACAACTCCTTGCTTGGTTCTTGTCCAAAAAATAGGATAGATAATGTAATGCGGAAATTTTCTACTTCCAATGCATGACTACACCTATCAAAAAGTGAACAAAGCAGTAGTGATGAAAATCACGTTCAAGTTTTAGCAACTAACTTTGAAATCGCTTGATACTAAGTGATTACGTAGCCAAATATAAAGTATTGAATTCTCAGACAATTTTTATCATGTTAAAAAGCAATATAGAGATGCATGCATTCTGACATATGCTGAACGCAATAAGAAGATAGTATTGATTTAGGAAAAACAAAATCAGATGCTAATGAGTGCAAAACAATAGCAGATAGAAATTGTGCACTCTAAGCTATCTCTGAGTAACTAAGAATAGGTCTGATAATAAGAAGCTCTACTGATAAGCAGTAGCGCAATAGCAACTCTAAAATAAATCTCTAAAAGACTGAGCTAGAATGCTCAAGAGAGTTCAAGCTTGAAAACTTGATAGAGAGCTAACAAAATACCTTCTGATTGTGAATGATCTGCTTGATAAGAGTGCAGGAAGCATCGTGTAATAAATTCAACCCCTTTATAATTCACAATAATATTTCAGATGATAAAAGAGATGTATGAATAGCTGATTTATACTAAGTAATTTGCGATTGCCAGTTGGCTGGTGTCTGCTGTCATTCATCCAGTTCTTTTTCAGAAACTGATTGCTGATAAGCGGTGAAAATTGGCCGTAAATAGTCTGTCTGCATAAATGAACTAAAACTGTCTCTCTGTTGAAATGAGTTAAAACTACCACAGGCGACAATGTCACAAAAAGACGACAATGTCACAAAAAGACGACAATGTCAGCTTTTTGCAAAAAACCCGACAGTGTCCTTAAATTTCATTTAGGATAGCCCCACACTTTGCCAAAGTCATTTCCTTGACATTTGAGGCACTTTGGAAAAATGCGACTCTGCATGTATTCTCGTAATTCCTGACAGGCAACATTGTCGCTAAAACGAGAAAAATGCGACATTGTAATTTTACTTATAATTCTTGACAGGCGAAAAATGTGACACTGTAGTCAAACCCCGTGTATTTCTGCAAACTATGTAAAAACACTTGTAAATCTACAGACTGTGTAAACACACAAGAAAATCTGCAAAATTGGATAAACAATGGATGAGGATTAAAACTGATTAGTCGATTAGTAAGAAGGAGAATAATCCAACACACCCCCTTAATCTGAATCCTTGAATGCCTTGACCTTTAAACTTAGTTCTACACACAATCTTTTGTGTGCTTCCAAACTTAATGCTTTGCAAAATATTTGTTGTCATATCTTGTGTTCTACATTACTACAATCTGACCTCTTCGTTGAGAACTTTGCTTCTGACGAAATGATACTTCAGTTCAATGTGCTTCTTCCTAGATTGGCTGATAAAGCAATGGCACTTTGATTATCACAAAATAATGTCGTCGGAGAATATTGATTCAGACCGATATCTGAGAGTAAGATCCTCAACCAAATTGCTTCCTTTGTAGCTTGAGAGGCTACGATATACTCTGATTCAATGAAAGATAGAGCTATTGAAGATTGCTTGTGACTGTTCCAGAAAATTGGACCATTGTTGGGGAAGAATGTAAATCCGGATGTGGATTTACGAGTGTCTACATCTCCTGTCCAACTTGCATCTATGTAACCACTGAGTAGGTGTCAAAGAACCTGTTATCAGTCTCGAAGATAACTGATGAGGGCTACATTGTTACCTTCTCATCTGAGGAGTGTACAATATTCGAGAATGATACTCCTCTGACTACATGCACTAGAGTCGGGAACCTTTATATACTCTCTAATTTAGTTGCATTAGCTAGTATCTCTCAGATGAAAATGTAAATGACAGTGCTGTTTTGTGGCATAGTCGATTTGGACACGTGAATACAATATCACTTTTTTATATGCTTTGCAATAATTTAGTTGATGGTTTGAAATCCCATCTTCATTAGATAGGAAATCTTTCTTTTGTGAATCATGCATCTATGGGAAGCACTCTAGAAGCAATTTTCCAAAATCACATTCCATCAAATCAAAGCATGTATTAGATCTTGTACATAGCGATCTCATGGTCCAATGCGAACTCCATCCTTAGAAGATGCAGTCTATTTTATCACTTTCATAGATGATTACTCCAGATGGTGTACAGTCATGTTCATTAAGCACAAATCTAAAGCCTTTGAATGTTTCAAGAGATTCAAGGCCATGGCTGAGACACAAACGTCTACAAAAATGAAGGCACTTCAAACTGATGGTGGTGACGAATACATATCTAATGAGATGTCCGACTACATGGCTGAACATGGTATTAGAAGACAGTTCATCACTTCCTATTCACCTCAAACAAAAGGGATTGCAGAAAGGAAGAATCGAACTCTTCTCAACTCAGCCAAATCAATGCTACATCAAGCACACCTACTTGCGAAGTTCTGGACAATAGCTACTGCCACAGTCTGTTACGTGCAGAACAGATCCAGCACCAAAGTCGTCAACAACAAAACTCTTTTTGAAGTTTGGCATGGGCACAAGCCTTGCATCAGACATTTAAATTTTTTTTGTTGTATATGTTTTATTACATTCCTAAACAGCTTAGGAAGAAGCTAGATTATAGGACAAATAAATGTATTCCTGATAAAGATAAAGCTTATAAAGTTTATGATCCATCCACCAATGTAGTATTTGTCTCTAGGGAAGTAATATTTCAAAAACATGCATATTATGATTTCAAACAACCATTGATAGATGATGCTATGTTATTTCATCTTATTCTACGTAGCATTCAACCTTCCAACGTTGATGATTCTTCTACAGAACATGTATCTATAGCTACAAAAGTCGAGCAGTAGACACTACTTGTCACCAGACCAGAACAAACAAGCTCAAGCAAATCTGAAAAAGTTCAAGAAGAAGAATCAGTGCATCCTGGTCAACAGGATGTCCGTGGATCCTCACAGACTCGGACAGTTCCTGAGAGGTATACACCTCAATCATTCTGGACTTCATCAAAAGCACCAGAGAGGCTAGCCAAAGCAATTAACTCCAAGGATGTTGTGAAGTGGCAAGAAGCTATGGAAAGCGAGTAGAACTCACTTTTGACGAATCAGACATGGACACTGGTCGACTTTCTCACTCACAAGAGAGTTATCGCCAAAGGATTCACTCAAGTCCAAGGAGTGGATTATCAAAAAATTTCAGTCCTGTCATCAAGATATAGTCAATCAGGACTCTGATTGACTTAGCGACCGTGAAAGACCTCGAAATGCACCAAATGGATGTCAAGACAACATTTCTCAATGGCTAGACAAGGCAATGTTTGAAAGACAAAGGGCGAGCTTGGGAATCAGAATAATACCCACTTTGAGAGGGAGATGAAGAAACTTAAAGTTTCTAACCATCAAAACTTTTGTATTTTTCCTTGTGTTTTTCGAACTGTTGTTGCAATTTTGAACTAATTTTCGCACAGTCTGCATATTTGGACTGCATTTCTCAAAAAAATGACACATGTCCAAAATATGACTTGGAACATATTTCAAAGGACCTTCGAGTTTTTTGCAAAATCTGCAAAATGCGACACTTTGTCTAAAATGACTTAGAGCAAGTTTTCGTTGACCTTCGCATTCTTCGCATTTTCTCCGAAGGGTAGAAAACTGAACCACACCACAAACTCAACGAATGCGGTTCACATACGGTCTCAGTCAACAAATGTGGTTCACATACGAAGGAGATGAACCGCCCGAGCACCGCACCAGCACCTGTTGCGGTCTGTTTGCGGTAGCATGCCAAGCCCTCATGCTCCGAACGATGTTCACAACCGTAGAGGCACCACAAGGAAACGATTGCAGTTATCAGACGGCTGCAACGACAAAGCATCTTCACAATCCCAACACATGGATGGACAACGACGGGTTGCACAGACTACTGCAATGGGCATCCAGAAGCTGTTAGGATTAAGTCTAAAGCTGTTTTTCTAATTTTGTATTTTAAACTAATCATCTCTCATGTTCCTCTATATATAGGATCAACGAGAGTGATGAAGGTTGATTTGAGTTGATAAGTGTTAGCCATGCAGTAGTAGACACATATTGTCACACAAACAAATATAGAATAGTAGTAGCTAGTTCCTCGTAAGAGAGAATACCTCTCTTGCATCGACGAGCTGACCTGGGCAACAGACAACGCTAAAATTGTTATTGTAAGCTTTATGAAAAATAGAGTTGCAACATTTTGTCTATGGTGTGTAATATGTGAATGATTTTGATGCTTGCTTACAGTAGATATACTTCCACTGTTATTAAACATTATCTATTGTTCATAAACTTAAATCAGATTTGTGGTGTCAGTCTGTTGCCTGGAAGATGATTGATCGTAGTATGAAGCAGTAGCTACAACTACATAAATCGACTCTATCCGAGCCTTTTGACTTCGAGACTATTTCTTGTAGTTTCCAATGTAGAGGAGACTTGAAGGAATTATACCAATTATGAATGTCGTTTAGGCTTATTCAAATGACAGTTGAAGACAGTTGTTTGGTCGTAGATCGCAATTGGAGCTTAGCCATATTGCATTGTCACTTATCCAGTTGGGCTTCCCGAAAACTATTTGCAAAAACCTTTAGGGCAAGTCATTAGCTTCAAAACAAGTGGAAACATGTTTTGTTAACATTCGATACTTCAAACACCTTCTACGCTCTTTGTCGTTGTTGAACCCGGTTGTTAGCCATTCCCATTTATTTCTATAGACTGTGTAAAAACATGAGTAAAACTGTAGACATTGGATAGATGAATGGATGCAAATTAAAGATCGATTATTTGAATAAATCCAACATTTTGCATGTTTTCTTCTTTGAGACAATGGATAAATACTTTTTGCTTCAAGGTATTTATCCACTTCTGCTTTGACCATCAATTAATACTGAGGATTTAATATGTACTATCCTTTTCAAATAGGTAGAGCTTCTAGCTTAAGATCAATCCTATGTTACGTGATTCCCATTATCAATAGAAACTCAAAACTACAAAGGCAATGTAAAGGTAGCATATACAAAATGGCTGAGAATGAGACACTAAGTATTTCCATGATTTTTGTCTTGATTCAATCAACAAGTTGATTGTACAAATAGTTTTGAATTTTGGCTTTATTTGCACAAAACTTTGCCATTCTCTCATTAGTCAAATGATTTTGTGTACAAGTTGACTAGATTACATGTACCTCCAACATCAATGCATGACTTCTTCATGCTCCAAAGATTTGGCCTACTATTGAATCACATGCCAACATAGACATGGATTAAATAAAGGCAATGACAATACTTGAATGGTTTGAAACATTCAAGGCCCTAGTAAAATTTCTCCATGCATTTTCTTGCACAAATAGTCTTCAAGGTAGTCCTTGTATATAAGCAATCCAGCTTACATATTTACATTTTTGCTGATGTTGTCACCTTATGCATGCATAGGGATATGACATGTGCAAGAAGACTTTGTATGGATTTTAAGTGAATAGGAACATATTTTCAAAGGATGAATACGAAGCACAATATAATGTCATTATGAAAGTTTGTTGATTGCTTGACTCTGTTTTAACTAATGTCATTCTTGTATACAATAATTTCTAAACATGGTTGCATGCATGCTTTGGTCAAAGAGCAAATAAACTATCTATGAGTAACCCCAACAACGATACATGATTTTTCCACATCATGCTCAACTTAAACTGGGACGCCTAGGGGCTTTCTTTTCAGCAAGAACTTTGTGTTATGGCCATATTCAGTTAAGGACTTGGAATAGTCCTAATATGGTAGATCGGCCCTCCAGTATTCGAGATTGTTGGTCACGCCGCGATTTAATTCAATGTCAAGGCCAGTTTGTGACTAATAACCTTGAGAGGACCCAGACACTCTAATTGAGACATATGGAGTATTGCATGTCTGTGTGACGGATATAGGTAGGAGGACTGCATGAAGAGATGTGATCTATTTATACTTGACCTGCATGGGGGTTGCATGGTTTCATGCACAAGAGTCTACTCTCTATATAATGAGGTAGGGATACTCTCATCGACATATTGGGTTTAGGTTACCAGTTTCTCTCTTCTCCTCTTGTTTCACATGGCATGGCTTGGGGGCTAGATCCAGGTTTGATCTAGGATTGGTTGGGCAGTTTGGCTCCATAGTCTCTCTTATCGTGTTCTCCTATCCTCATCTTAGGGGTTATTCCTTTTGGGTCACTACACTCTGGTTTTTGGCATTCTACGGTGTAGGGTTTGATGCTTTGTCCATAAGATGTTTTTTTCTTTTTCAAACTCTTTTGTACCTCAATTAGAGTAGGATGGTGGATTTGATATTTTGGTGACACCAACCATCATATAGAAGCGAAGAAAAAGATGAACAAATTTAGTACGATTTTGCTATTTAGAATGTTTCTTGGCTAATGTCAAGATGACATCAACCTAACATTACATGTTGCATGTAGGTGCACAAAATTCGTATAGAAAACAAGACTTGAAACAAAAAGCTTCATGTATTTGATATGGTGAATGTGCTGAAATCTTTAGATTGCTAAGTTTCATGAGATATAAATGACATTACAACTCTCCAAGGTCATCTCATGTATAAATTAGAAAGATAAATTGACTCTTAAATTGATTATTCTAATTTGTTATATTAGAGTGGTCATGATTTTTTGATACTATAAATATCATACAAGAGAAAAAAAACACATGTTGGAGCTATCGTAATGCAAAAGATAAATGTGGAATTCGTTCTACTATGATAATAAGAGATATAAACTCACACTTCAAATACTTCATTAAACAAGAAAATCACAGCCATTGAAAAGATCTCTCCTTTCCACATGCACATACAATTTCTTGAGAAAGGCTTAGGTTTACCACCGAAGCATGGCATGAGAAAGCTCAAAAGCAATGCTCTAAACAAGTTATGGAGTTCAAAAAGCCATGACAATCTAAACGATGATAAGCATCAATAGAAAGAGTATCAAGAAGATGGTTTTACTGCCGTGAATACAAAATACTCGACAAGTCCTTGTTCATAGGCCTTCATAAGGGCAGGTAAAGCCATGGAAAATGATTTGACTCCAACTGCAAGCACATCATGATATGTTCTTTTAAATAGAGAGTATAGACCAACTCGAATAAAAGGCACGTCTAGAGTCATCTTTAAATTATAACCAAATGTGGAATAATTAAAGAGTGATTAGTGCATTACCAATAGTGAGATCTGAATTCTTTTAGAAGTGAATCCATATGGGCACTCCTGGAGTTACGTACTTCGTCCAATTATCACTTTTAATAGCCTACAAGTGTAGGCAGTACAGTATCATGAGTAGAATATCATATCTATATATATATATATATATATATATATATAAAGAACCAACATAATATAACTGATCGTATAAATTGAAAGAGACTTGACAACATGTTAAATTTGCAATGAGCTATTAATTACCTGCAATACATTCTCTTCTGCCAATCTAAGATATAGGGATGGCGGTGACCACGAAGCAACAGCAAGGTCATCGGAAAAGATGTTTTCCAAGACTTCCTGAGAAGAAAAAAAATGGCATTGGAAAATAGTTTCCTAGGACTTCTTGGGAAGAAGAAAATGGCTTTGAGCTCCTTCAATCACAAAATCAGTCATACTTGACCTTGAGCGCAATAAATAAGCATGTGACAGAGATTATTACCTTCTCACTTTCACTAAAAGATTTTTCATGAGGTAAGAGTTCACGACTGCACATTGTTGTCAACACAATTTTACCTCCAGGTGCAGTCACACGAGCAAGTTCCTTCATGAGCTACATGAAAACAGTCCTATGTGTGAAGGTGCTCAAACTGCATTTCACTCTACTCACTAATTTACTTATTCATTTCACTCTACTCACTAATTTACTTATTCATTTCACTCTACTCACTAATTTACTTAGCTCATTAGTTCGCTGCTCTACACACTGATTTGCTGACGTTATTGGGCACCCTAGATTGCATAAGGCCGGAAGATCTGCTCCCGCTCTAATATATGATCGGCGCACTCCAAACACCACACAAGATCGTACTCATTATTTCGGAACGGAAGTGTACGTGCATCTGCATAAAAAAAGCTCACCTGCACGGTTCAGAGATAATTAGATGCATAGGATATTCTCTTTTGCGGGGTGTATGAAAACATAAATAGACAAGAATGGTAGTCCGGTCTAATTGACTTAATTAGCTATAGCCATGATGGAAGTAACATATCCTCAACAACGTTAGAAACGTCTCTACTCACCATCATAGTCATCATTGTGTCTATATCCTTGATTTTCCCTCACTTAAGTCTCTCTCTCTCTCTCTCTCTCTCTCTCTCTCTCATTTTGAGGATTTTATCCATGACTTCTTTTTGTATTTTTCTTCCATTTGAAAAAATCAGCTCCTATAAATAAATATGGAGCTAGGACACACACGCACACACATACTTACGCAGGCAAGCAACTTGCTTGCTATCTCACAAAGAGACTACCTTATCTGAAAGGTTTTGAGAAGCTGTTAGCTTGGTAGCAATTTCCACCTCAACCTTGGACAAGCTTATGCCTTGAACGGTTGCGTGTGGAAATTTTTTGCCGAAGTAGCGGGATACTGCACCAAGGCCCATTAAAACATCTAAAATTCTCTGCGGCCCAGGACCACCACCATCTGCAGGACCACTTACCAAACTAAATAACAAATTTCGCCTCCAAATTGTACCTTGCAGATATTCTATAAATTGATTCATGAAAGCGTTTATAAGGGCATTCCAAAGTTAAAGAATGCAAGTAAAGTTTTGCCAACATCATACGCAGCTGGGACGTATTCCGAACTGAGCTTTCTGAATGCCCAATTAAAGAACGTTGCGTATCAGAAACATATCACTATATAGTATGGACTGGAAAAGCAGGAGAGCGCTTATACGATGATGTTACTGTTTCCTGAAGAAACTAATCAGCAGATTAAGAGCATTAATATGCTAAAAACAAGAAAAAGTACCAGGAATATTGGCCCATAGAAGCAGCTTATCGATTAATCTCACAGCTGCCTCTCGAGCAAGGGTAAATGAGTCTTCATTAAGAGCACCATTGCTGTCTAGTTGCAGATGATTCTCGTAATACCCATGATGGGCGCAGTGATCCCCCAACGTTTCAATCGAGAGTGCATACAGGTCTCCTCCGTAGGTTTTCTCGAGAGTGGACTCCTGCTGCTGTTGGTCCTCCTCCTGCCCATCTACTTCGCTGGCCATAGCAAGACGAGGATGGATATTGCAAGCCTAGCACAGCCAATAGATTATCAATGCTTTATTCAAAACACGGCAGCAGCACTCTGCATCACTGCATCAGGATTCAGGCTGGGAAGCTAGAATAGCATCATGTGCTTGCTCGTACTGCTACTGAAATGATATTAATTCTACCAGCCTGCTGCAGCGCTGCCTGAGCTTAGTTATCAATGCTTTAATCAAAACACAGCAGTAGCACTCTGCATCAGGATTCAGGCTGGGAAGCTAGAATAGCATCATGTGCTTCCTCGTACTGCTACTGAAATGATATTAATTCTACCAGCCTGCTGCAGCGCTGCCTGAGCTTAGTTATCATTGCTTTAATCAAAACACAGTCTGCATCAGGAGAGAATCAACTTCACTAAATTTAGATTGCATTCACATCAAAAAATTGCAACACAAATGGTGCAAAAGCTCTAAATTGTCAATTGCTCCAAAATCATAATCTCTCTCACATTGATTGAATGATTACAAAGAGGGTCCTATACTTGGCTGGCTAAGCAAGTACAACACGTGTTCAGTACCAGTCATTAGGTTAACTTATTGAAGTCACTCTGCTGGCTAAGCAGGTACAACACGTGTTCAGTACTAGTCATTAGGTTAACTTATTGAAGTCACTCTGACGTAAACATCAGGTATACCATCTATGGCAGTTACATCAACACCAACTTCTTTGATTTTTGAAAATATCTCCTAAATTTTAAGAAACTTGGGCAAACTTCCTATATAACTCCTATTATTTGAACGTAACTACCCCTATCCTCATACATGTGAACATGCGCACATGTGGATTACAAGGCTAAAACAAAAGCCAAAGTTGATTTCTTGAAAATGAAGTCGAGCTCGACAAGCAGCCGACACACAAATTTTTTGAAGCAGAAATCAATAAGCTCACCAGATTGGTGGAGCAAGTCAAAGCTGACAATGTAAATATTTGAGAGCAACTTGATATCGAAAGACAGAGGCGCATAACTTCTATTCTTGTACATGGTTGCTGCGATACTGCGGGAACAATACGACTCATTGTAAATAAATGGAACACACTGCAAGACTCGATTGCGGACACCTTCCGACAAGAGATGATGTATCCCTTGAATGAAGAGAAACATATTATTGGATGAGCTGTTCGACATTAAGGAAAACATGCCAGAGTCAGCAGCCCTACCTTGTCCAGGTAGGGCTACTGCACAGTCAGAGTACTTACAAGCACAGAAGAACATTGAGACTTTGATGAAGGACATCATGCGATTGAAGCAAAAGAATGTCGATACCGACTCTACTCCAGCGATTGTAAATACAGACTGCGGAGGAGTCAAGACACATGAAAAATATGTCAACGCTATTGCTGAGAATGATAGGTTGAAAAGAGAGCTTGAATCCTTGAAGCTAAAAATAAAAGACACAATATATGCCAAGGAAGTTGTTGCTACCGAAGAAGAGCAAGATGGCGCACCTAAGGCGAAGAGGACCAGAAAGTTGAAAAGCTTTTATTGAAAAAGTTCACTTTGGTTACCCATGCAACTTAACGTTGAATTACAATGGTGTGTGGATTATATTGTGATGCCAGGCAGTTGGTCTAACTGGGAAACTATAAGGGAAGCTCTTTAGATCCTGCTTACAAATCCCAAACACAAAGGATAACACACTATGGAGAAACCACCCAACCAAGTAGAAGCATTCAATCAATCTCTAGAAGCCTCAACCCCAAGCCAAGAAACAAGAAGCATGAATGTAGAGTGAGAGCCCGACAATGAATCAAGAACCATGATGAGGAGTAGGGCGAGTTTGGACCTATTATATAGAGCCAAAAGCATCCTGGGCACTTAGCCATGCATAGCCCTAAGTTCCCTATACATAGATTCACCTGGAATAGAGTCCTATGCATGGACCAACTATTCATAGAATTGCTATTGGTAACTCTACACATGCATACACTGTCTCATACCTTGTCTAAACTCCATTTAGTGTGTTCTGGGCCTCACAAGGATATTAGTTACTTTCGGATCACGTCTAGTATGACGTGGCATAACTAACAACTTGTTTCACTAGAGTACCGTGTACCCAAGACTAGGAGTATATTGTATCCTATGTACTAGTCATGGACATAACATTCTTCCTCCTTAAACTGTTTCTATCCTTAGAAACCAACTCTCTACCACGAATCATCATCCTCAGTACGTCCCTTCCACCGAATTAAGCACTCAGAAATAGCACAATTTCTCAGTTGTTTATCTCTGGTTCTCACTTTCTCAGGTTCCAAAGGTACACTAAGCGACAAATCTTTCAAATGGGGTAAATCCTCATCCGATCCAACTGTATCACCATCATGTAAACTTAGTTTCAAACGACTTGCATGAAATACTGGGTGTGCAGTCGATTTTCCTTGAAGATCGAGTTCATACGCCAAAGAACCAATTCTACGTACAACCCTGAAAGGTCCACAAGAACGGGTAGACAACTTATAATGCTTCCTTGTACGTAACTTCTTAGAATCTTAAGAAATCCTAAGATATACTCAGTCATCAACTTTAAAATCTCTTGGAGATCTCTTAAGATCGGTATAGTGTTTAGCCCTATTCTGAGCACTTCGGATACTATCCTTAGCTACTTGTAACATTTCTTGCATATCATGCAAAATATCAGCAACCTTCTGGACCTTAATAGACTTCGTCTCAACATTTACTGAAGATCTAGGTTGAAAACCGTACATAAGCATAAAAGGACTATAACCTGTAGCAGAATGTTTTCTACTATTATATTAAGTGCATGGATTACAACAAACAATTCCTTTTCCTGCGTAGTATAACGCAACTGAGGACCAATGAATTTTTTGCTCTCAAACGCTAGTGGCCTATCCATTTGTAATAGAACTGCTCCAACTGCAACATCACTTGCGTCCGTTCTCACGACATAAGGTAAATCAAACAACAGGCGGACAAGGTTGATTCCTCTTTTTTTTTTTATTAACAATTCCTTTTGTCAGATTATTGAGCGGTGCTGCTAACTTAGCATAATCCTCAATAAATCTCTTGAAGAAAAGCGTAAAACCTAAAAAAGACTTTACTTGCCTCACAGTTCCCGAAATTGGCCACTCAATCACAATCTTGATTTTATCCTCGACAATCTTGATCCCATTTACTGTGATCTTATGACCGAGATAAAGCAACTCTTGCTTAAAGAATTCACACTTGGACTCTTTAGCATAGAGTAACTCCCGACGGAGTTTCATCAAGACAATTTTCAAGTGTTCTACGTGTTCCACCAAGGATTTACTATAAACGAGAATGTCGTACAACCACAAACTTCCCCAAATATGGACGAAATAAATCGTTCATCATTTGTTGGAATGTTGCTGGAGCATTCGTTAATCCAAATGGCAACACTAGAAATTTATAATGACCAAATCTAGAACGAAGTCCTGTCTTTTGGCTGACTTAATTCTTATTTGATGGTACCCTGTCCTGAGATCTATCTTGGTGAAATACCGTGCTCCACCCAAGCGATCTACAAGGTCATCCATCCTGGGTAATGGATATTTATTCTTTATAGTCACTTTATTAAGCCCCTTGTAATCCACACACATCCGAAAACCTCCATCTTTCTTCGCTTTTAGAAGAACAGGAACGTCCCATGGTGATTTACTAGGTTGTACATGTCCCATTCTTAGATAGTTTTCTATTTGATTTGAAATCTTTGTCTCTTCTTTCTGAGAGAACCTATAAGGTTGTCTAGAGACATGTTGACTTCCTAGAATTAACTCAATCATGTGGTCTATTGACCTAGATGGTGGTAAACCATGAGGTAATTTAGATGGAAAAACATCTCTAAATTCATTTATGATCTGTTCTTTCACTGCTTGTTCATGATCTAAATCTACTGAGTTAAGAATTGCTGAGAATTTACAACCATTTAGATTCATTTTAGGAACATCCACAACTGGAATAGCACAAATTGAAAAAACTTCATACTCAGAATAATCCAATATTTCCATTTCATTAACTGTAGAAATCTGATCCAACGGACGTACAAAATTACTGCCAAATGATGTAACTACCTTATCACCCTCCTTGAAAGTGAGAACATGCATTTACTAAATAATCATTCGTAACCTAAGATTAAATCAGTAAGAGCTAGGTCTAAAACATGAAAATTAACTAATTCTGTGTGTCCTTCATCAAAATTGGGAGCTTCGGGACTTTTATGTTCCAAGTCTCCAACTCTGCTCCTGAAGCTAGATAAACTTTATATCTATGATTGTTGGCTTCAGTTTCCAAGCTGAGTTTCTGCACAAGACGAGAATCAATAAAATTATGAGTTGAACCATTGTCCAATAAAATACTCACTTCTTGATCTTTAACTCTGCCAATTAAACAGAAAAGTTCATTAGGCAAGAAAGAAGTAGTACTAAAAGAACATTCACACTCACAATCAGTCAAGTTAATTTCCAAAGTCTTACCATTGCCTCCTGGGATTTCAATCATGTGAGCAGACACTTTCTTCCTTTCCGAACAAAATTTCATCATATGTCCAGGCTTCTTATAGACAAAACATAAGTTCTCTTTCTTAGCCTTTTCCCGGGACATAGATTTCTTGAATCTCTTTCTCTTCGGCTTCCTGGATTCTGATGTTGCTTGATCTAATTCGTCAAAATATTTTGCTTGGTCTGGACCGTGCTTCTTACCCTTCTTGGTTTTCAAAGTGGTCGAAATTTGCGCAAACTGCTTCCTGGATGCCACCACTGTGGAATCATATGCTTTTGCAATCCGAAACGCATCCTCGAGGTCTTGAAGCACATTTCGCCTACATTCGTTCTGATAGTCGGCTGGCAAACCTAGGACAAATTGCCAAAGTGTCCACTTTGCATCGAATGATGGAACCCTATTCCATAGGTCTATGAATTTCTGGATATAAGACTCTAAACTCTTTGTACCCATCTTGCAGTTCACAAACTTCAGGTAGTAGTCTATGTCATCAACAACTACGAAAGCTTTCTTGAAAACTTTTGCAAATGCCTCCCAAGTAGTTGGCTTCACTGGTAAATCTCGCCACCACGATGACGCTTTGCCGCATAAAAACAACACGACACTTTCAATTTTCTTCTCATCAGGAACACCATGTAGATTGAAGTAACTACTCCACTTGGCTAGCCAGTCCTCGACGACCTCAGGATCCTTCTCCTTCTTCTCGCCCGCATAAACCTCCGGTTGAAAACCGAAATTGGGTGAAGACATCAATTTGACTTGATTCAACAAAACCTCCATTTGTTGATCTCTCATATGATTACAATTATTCATATCATTGAGTGTCGTACTCAACTGTTGACAAATCACCATATAAGATGGTGCACTTGGATTTGCAGCTTGATTTGAAGTTTTTTCAGCCATCTCGATATATTTATCCTGAAAATTACTAAATTTATTTAATATCAAATTAACTCATATTGAAGTCCAGTTGACCAAAAACTGACTGAAATTGACTCCAGCATGGTCAAATCACTATTTCTAGTTATTTCATAGATATTACAAGAAACTAGAAAAAACTAAAAATTTTGAATTTTCGCACTTTTAATTTTTTTTAAAATTTTTGTTACGTTTTTTAAAAATTCATAAAAAAACCACTGTCAGTTATTAAGCAATCGAAATCAAAAATTCGATTCACTGTTCGATTCTTAGTTTTACTTCATTAATGTCCTTCAGGCATGCAAGACATGCGACATTAAACTGATTTTTTACATTTACGAAATTTTACGTAAAATCAAGTTCTACGGAAATTGTCAACTATAAACCCCAGTTTTGTATCTAACAATCAGAGTACATGTCGTATAACCACTCAAAACAGATCTAAACCACTTATGCATGTCAGAATCACTATGAGAATCCAAATGCAGACATTCCATGCAAGCACAGTACCTCAAAATAGGAAATTGTCATGCATGCAATCAGAAGAATTGGAAATTCTACTAATTTTGCTCACAAAATTGCAAAACTTCAGATGATCATATCTTTGGCTACAGGACACCAAATTGAAAGCTCACTACAGAGGGAGACCTAGTGAACAAGACACTTGCTATGTCAGCCTACCACCTAGGATCCACACGTGCGAGTTGGCTTTACCTGCCCTTATGAAGGCCTATGAACAAGGACTTGTCGAGTATTTTGTATTCACAGCAGTAAAACCATCTTCTTGATACTCTTTCTATTGATGCTTATCATCGTTTAGATTGTCATGGCTTTTTGAACTCCATAACTTGTTTAGAGAATTGCTTTTGAGCTTTCTCATGCCATGCTTCGGTGGTAAACCTAAGCTTTTCTCAAGAAATTGTAAGTGCATGTGGAAAGGAGAGATCTTTTCAATGGCTGTGATTTTCTTGTTTAATGAAGTATTTGAAGTGTGAGTTTATTTCTCTTATTATCATAGTAGAACGAATTCCACATTTATCTTTTGCATTACGATAGCACCAACATGTTTATAATATCAAAAAATCAAGAGTATTACTTTGACCACTCTAATATAACAAAATAGAATAATAACTTTAAGAGACAACTTATTTTTATAATTTATACATGAGATGACCTTGGAGAGTTGTGATGTCATTTACATCTCATGAAACTCAGCAATCTAAAGATTTCATCACATTCACTGTATCAAATACATGAAGCTTTTTGTTTCAAGTCTTGTTTTCTATATGAATTTTGTGCACCTACATGCAACATGTAATGTTAGGTTGATGTCATCGTGATATTACCCAAGAAACATTCTAAATAGCAAAATCGTACTAAATTTGTTCCTCTTTTTCTTCGCTTCTATATGATGGTGTCACCTAAGATATCAAATGCACCATCATCCTATTCTAATTGAGGTACAAAAGAGTTTGAAAAAACATGTCATGGACAAAGCATCAAACCCTACACCGTAGGATGCCAAAAACCAGAGTTCTTCTTGCTGAAAAGAAAGCCCCTGATGTGGAAAAATCATCTATCGTTGTTGGGATTAGCTATCATAGATAGTTTATTTGCTCTTTGGCCAAAGAATGCATGCAACCATGTTTAGAAATTATTGTATACAAGAATGACATTAGTTAAAACAAAGTCAAGCAATCAACAAACTTTCACAATGACATTATATTGTGCTTTGTATTCATCTTTTGAAAGTATGTTCCTATTCACATAACATCCATACAAAGTCTTCTTGCACACGTCATATCCCTATGCATGCATAAGGTGAAACATCAGCAAAAATGCAATTATGTAAGCTGGATTGCTTATATACAAGGACTACTTGGAAAACTATTTGTGCAAGAATATGCATAGGGAAATTTTACTAGGGCCTTGAATGTTTCAAACCATTCAAGCATTATCTCGAGGTACATGTAATCTAGTCAACTTGTACACAAAAAATCATTTGACAAATGAGAGAAAATTTTTTGTGCAAATAAAGCCGAAATTCATAACTATTTGTACAATCAACTTGTTGATCGAATCAAGACAAGAATCATGGAAATACTTAGTGTCTCAGCCAATTTTTTACATTGCCTTTGTAGTTTTGAGTTTCTATTGATAATGAGAATCGTGTAACATAGGATTGATCTAAAGCTAGAAGCTCTACCTATTTGATAAAGACATTATAGACTAAATCCTCATTATTAATTGATGGTCAAAGCAGAATTGGATAAATACCTTGAAGCAAAAAGTATTTATCTAGTCTTAAGAAATGAATGGGTTCACAAAGAAGAAAACATGCAAAATGTTGGATTTATCCGAATAATCGATCTTTAATTTGCATCCATTCATCTATCCAGTGTCTATAGTTTTACTCATGTTTTTACACAGTCTACAGAAATAAATGGGAATGGCTAACACGCACACACACACAATTTTGATTTTGGGTATCGAAAAATTACAAATTTTGAAATTTTTTGATTTTGGGTATTGAAAAATTTCAAATTTTTCGAGTCGATCTCGTATCGCAAAATTTTGATTTTTGTTATCAGAAAATTCTGAATTTGGGTATCGAAAATCATGAATTTTCTTTAGTCGATCTCATATTGAAAAATATATGATTTTGGGTATCGAAAAATTCTGGTTTTGGATATTGAAAAATTACGATTTTTCTGAGACGATCCCATATCGGTTAATTCTGATTTTGGGTATCAAAAAATTCTAATTTTAGTCGCGATCCACAAAGACATGCTGAGATCACAATTATGAAGGCACACATTTTGAGTTGAGCATTTTCTGTGACAGCAACTAACTAAGACAACAAAGTTCTCTATCTTTTTATAGATATATATATATGTGTGTGTGTGCATGTGTGTGTGTGTGCGTGTGTGTGTGTCTATATATATATATATATATATATATATATATATATATATATATATCATAGTTCCATGTGGTACCACCATTATGGTACCGCCGGTACCATAACGGTGGTACCGCCAGTACAGTACTGCCCTCAGATCCGTGGTACCAAGGCGGTACCATAATATAAAAAAAAAATTAAAATTTGTTCCCGTGTTATTTTCGCAATTTTTTTTTTTTTTGGGTACCACGGGACCAATATGGTACCGCGGTACCAATATGGTCACGCGGTACCGAGATCCGCAATATATATATATATATATACTAGTAAAGAGTGCCCATCGTTGACAGACAATGGACGGCCGATGATCTAGTGGGTATGCCCGTCGTTGACGGGCGGTCCTAAGGTGTTCTCAAATGGTCGAAAGTGCTCCAAAATGGCTGTCAAATTGTCGCAAATGGATCTAATGCGGTCCTTTGCGGTCAAAATGCGGTCTCAAATGGTCGCAATTGTCTTCATGCGGTCCTAATGCGATGTAAAATGATCAGAAGTGTCCTAAAACTATCAAAAATTGTGAGGATCGGTAGCAAAAGTTGGAGCGAGGAGTGGTTGAGGATCGGAAACACGTCAGTTACCAACAAATTATCAAGAAGAAGAATTCAATACAAATGTGCAAATGAACGAAATAGTAGTGTAGACAGAATTTGCACTCTGATTGATTGAAAATGAGTACAATAGCTTGAAGTAATAACTTCAGCTTGTTCGTTGAGTGTAATCACACTGGCAATAGTAATTCTAAATAGAACTGAGAGTCTCACTGAGTCAATTGATTGTTCTAATTGATATATTACAAAATATCTTCTACTTGCTAATTATCTAATTAGCATTTAATCCTATTTGTTACATTTATTACAACCGTCTTTGAATGTACAAAGTAGGTCAACCCAGCCAGGGCTAAGATAAACTTGAGTGACCACTCAACCTCATTAGCAAAAGTAGTGTGGATCAATGATGGACTCGGAGGACCTTACATGCAACATGTAGAAGAGAAGAGCACCTAGGAAGCAACACAAGCCAAGAGTGCCAAAAAACCACTTGAAGAGAGTGAGCTACTTTAGCAAGGAGCGAAGCGATCCAGGTCGTGTAGGCAGGTTCTTTATATAATAACAATAAATTCAAGCCAAAACATACAAGATAGGTAATAGGTATGCCATTTGAAGAGGGTCATGTCCATAAGATCATCTTCTAGGGCTTGACTAGCTTGGGAGGTGAAACCTAGTTGTAGGGCACCTTGTTTGAAAACGTGTGAATGAATAGAATACAAATATGCACTCTTATAAAGATAACACAATGACATTTGTTTTGGAGCTTTGACTTGAAAAGAGTAATTTTTTTGGTATTTTTCTTATGAACTACTTTTAGCCCAAAATCGTATTTTTTTACGAGTCAATCCCCAAGATATTCTAAAAGGAATGGCAAAAACAATTTATTTTTACAGTGTATCAAAACAAAACAGAAAATTGCAAACTTCATAATACCATCCTAATAAAAAAAGAAACAACATGTGATGACAACGCATGATTTTTGGGAATCCAATCCCCATAAAAAGAGGGCTCAAAATACTTCTACATTTATTTTTCTTAAAGGATATTTCTAAAGAATTTTCACCAATGCCTCTCAATTTAGAACTTGAACAATTATGAACACTCTCTTTTTCAATTGATGAAGTTGAAGACCCGACGTCTTCCTCATCAAAGTTGACTAGCATGTCTTCTTCTGATTCTAAAGCATCTAATGTTGACAAAAATGATGTTGTCAATCAGCTTTTCTCCATTGGCGACAAATTGAGAATGATGGTTTTGCTAATAACCCGTGTATGTTTATAAAATCAATCGAGATCCTTACAATTTCAAAGTTCTCGGATCAAGTAGAGCTCAAGATTATTTCTGATAGGCATAGTACATTGCACCAAGGAAATTCTTTTTCTTCATTATATACCCATCATAATTGACTATAGTCAGTGAAGGTTCGACGAAGGTTGGTAAGGTGTTCTAATAGTACCTCAACGAAGGTTCCTTTTTCTTTGTAAACATTATTCAGAACGATCACAGGAGCACAATACTTGGTATGAACCTTTGTAGATTGGTCAGTGGCTTTCTCTGAGGCGGATTGACAAATAGACTTTTTGGTAAAGTTCTTATTGTTATTTTTGGTGTCGATGAATGTTCAGAATGCTAAATGACTCAGGTCTATTGAAGATCAGAGGCTGAAAAGAAACTATTTTGGATCAGATCATAACACCTAATCATTTGTGATTGTGAGGCTTGTGCATATTCAATACTAACAATGTTCTTTTCAATCCTATTGTTGACAATCTCCATTCTTGGATGAACACTCTCCTTAAGTGGATGAAACTTCTCCTTAAGTGGATGACAAATGCTCTTTTGAGTGAGTTGTAATTCTCCTAAAGGCTGAGCAAAGCTCCCATTTGGATGAAAGATCCCCTTTTTTGGGTGAACATATTGTAAGCTCCATTGTGAAGAGCATATTGTAAAGATTGTCATCAATTTTGGCATAATTTTTGGTGTACTTTGTTGAGCATGTAAGTAACTCTCCTTATGTAATTTGATTGGAGCATTTGCTGGAAGGTGTTAACCATTATGCAAGTGTGTTTTCAGGTTCTTAACAGGTTGAGGAACATTCTCATGTGAAGTGATCTTAGATCTACATCTAAACACCAAGATTTGACAAGATAGTGAAGCTAGTCTTGTGATTCACTAAGTGTGCTCATTCATTCACCTCTAAATCTTGTATTTATCACTTGCTGGAGTTTATAAACTTTTAGAAGTGTGGTTTACATGTGGTTTTACAGGTTGAATGAATATCTTAGTGTGTTGATCATATGTTGATCAAGTTTGTTCATTACTAGGTAATCTTGGCATCCTAGTTTTGGGTATTTTCTAAGAATGCAAGTAACTCTTCACACCATAACTTGATTTGGTCACTTGCTGGAAAGTTTGAGAGCTTAAGCAAGAGTGTGTTCAGGTTGGTTTGATTTTGTAATCCATTCTTAGTGTGTGCAAAGTGTTGCATGTGTTTCAATCTTCCTTTCTATGCTTGGAAACCATCTAGGTCCAAAGGTGGTAACTTTGATCATGATGATCACTCTTCCTCTTCCTCTTCTACTAAGAACAATAAGTCAAAGTTCAAGTGCTTTTATTGTGGGATAAAAGGTCATTTTGCAAATGAATGTTATAAGAAGAAAAGAGAGCAAGGAGA
Organism: Diphasiastrum complanatum; assembly: GCA_029204225.1. Taxonomy (NCBI): domain Eukaryota; kingdom Viridiplantae; phylum Streptophyta; class Lycopodiopsida; order Lycopodiales; family Lycopodiaceae; genus Diphasiastrum; species Diphasiastrum complanatum. Next base: position 47,185,092 of record CM055100.1, on the reverse strand, counting down.
GAGGCAAGGAAATCTTACAATAGATGAGGAAGAACATAACACATGTGAATCACTTGTTATGACTTCAAGTTTGTTAGCCAACATAGATGATAATGATCCTTGGTGGATTGATAGTGGAGCCTCATCTCACATGACAAGACATAAGGAATACTTTACATCCTTATTGTCTTATGAGGGAGAAGGTAACATCATCTACACTGCAAATGATGGTCAATGTGACATCAAAGGCATAGGCACTATTCCTATTTCCCTTTCAACAAATAGGAAAGCAAATCTTGAAAATGTTTTGTACATTCCTTCAATCACTAAGAATTTGCTTAGTGTAAGTCAAATGATTGACAAAGGACTTGATGTGGAGTTCATTGGAGATGCATGTTTGATAAGTAAAAATATCACTTTACTTTTGATCTATGTTGATGACATTATCTTAAGTGGTGGTAACAATCTAGATATAGATGAAATCAAGATGGCACTCAAAAGAGAGTTTGAAATTCAAGATCTTGGTAAACTTCATTATATCTTAGGAATAGAGATTATTAGAACTTCTAAATCTACATTCATATGTCAAGAAAAGTATGTTAACTCTATTCTAAAAAGGTTTCATATGGAAGATTGTAAAGTTGTTTCTACTCCTATGGAATCAAATGTAAAGCTAACTACAAGAAGTAATGAAAGATCCTTCAAGGACATTACTCTCTATAGAAAGCTAATAGGATCTCTTATATGGTTAACCATCACAAGACCTGATCTAAGCTTTGTGGTTGGTAAACTAAGTCAATTTATGCAAGATCCTAGTGAGGCTCATTGGAAGCTAGGAAAGAGAGTACTTAGATACATCTCGGGATCTAGAGATTTTGGCATCTTGTATGGAGGTACTACACCTAACCTTTGTGGATTTTCAGATTCAGATTTTGCAGGTGATCAAATGGATAGGAAGTCAACAAGTGCCTTTGCAATCTATCTTGGAGATGGAGTGGTCTCATGGCTATCAAAGAAGCAACCAACTATCTCTCTATCTTCCACCGAAGCCGAGTACAAGGCATTAACAACATGCACCAAGGAGATTCTTTGGATCAAGAGGATGTTATTGGATCTTCACTTGCTGGAACCAGAGAAGACTCCAATCATACTTTGTGATAACCTTTCAGCCCAAAGCTTGGCAAGCAATCCTGTTTTTCATGCAAGGAGCAAGCACATTGAGATTGCTCACCATTTTGTGAGAGATCAAGTCATTGCCAAAGAGGTGGAGCTTCAACATGTCTCTTCAAAGGAGTGTGTGGCTGATATCTTCACCAAACCATTGGGAAAGGACCTATATTTAATGCATAGATCTAATCTTGAAATGTGCTCAAAGACTATGTTGAAACTAGCATCCAATGTTGAAGAGGGAGTGTGAAAATTGTCAACATTTCCTAGCTAGTTTGAGGCCTAAATTGGCTAAAATTGTAAATAGTTTTGGTTCTGGAGTTTCACACGTGTGAACCAGGCCACAATGTTTTTATTTACTGTATTTTTTCAGTATGATGAAGTGTCAAACTTCATACCCTTCAAAATGAGACCATTTTGATGTATTTTGGTCATATAAGCCATTTTTAGCTATTTTTCCTATATAGGGAATATCTAGGGTCAAGTACCTTCTAGAGAGAGGAGAGAGAGTCATCTTCCTCATCCATAAATAGTAGGGAAGTCGTGGAGAACAGGTTGGAGAAACCTTTTGTATGCTTCATTGAGATCAATAGATCATTGTCATTGTTTCTTCCTCCATTGAGAGCATTGTTGTGTGTATTGTCTTCAAGCTATTGTGTATGATCTTAGGTGCTTTCCAAAAGTGATAGGCTGATGTATTATGGACTGTATAATGCTATTTTGGGCCGCACTTGATGTTTATGGAAGTTTCCATTTGTGATAAATGCTTTTTGATCAAGTTCTTTGCATTCTAGGTAGCATAGAATGTGTTGCCAATTCCTAGCTTATGTAGTTTGGAGTGCAAGCATTCAAGCCAATGATCTTGGAGTTTAGATCCACTTAGGATCTGTATTTTTCACACCAGCTATTTCTTGGAACTAACGTTTGCTGGACTTTTTTGGATCTTAAAAACCCTGAAAGATAGCTACTAGAAAATTGGCGAACGTTTGTAGCTGTTACTTTTTGTTTAAATGGTTTGGCAAAGGTTCTGGCTTCATAACCTTCGTAGAGGCTTGCAAACATCTTGTTATCCTTCATCAGATGGTTTGATCAAAGTTGGGATGTGGTTTCAAGGCTCGAGGCCTGATGGGCGTTCTTGGTCAGGTGACTTTGCCCACATGGAGAAAGTGAGACGTTCTATGATGGTCAGGTCTCATATCTATATTGCTCTCTATCAACTCTCTTAACAATGGTGGGTCCCCTATCTAACATCGTCTCGATTGGGCACCTCCATGGTCTTGGAAGACTAGGTGCTACCTTGCATATTACCCTTTCACGCAATGTCAAATTTGTATCAAGCCAAGGGTCAAACAACATAATCATGCACCCAACAAGTTTGTGAACATACACTTTGTAGACCATTGGTGTATGGAACTGCCCTTCAGGCAACATTCCCCGATAAGAGTTCAAAATCTCGGCAGACACATCAATGTTAGGAGTTGTTTTGGATGGGGATTGGTCTCATCAGAAGGCCCTAAAAGGGGGAAGGCTTACATGAGTGATTGAGAAAAGGATGCTTCCAGTCTTGCTCACTCTCTCGACCACCCCGTGCTCCTGCTACCAATAGAGGTTTTCTAGGCCCACATGAGTATGGTCAGAGAAGATGTAAAGTCTGCCTCACTAATAGTGCTCAATATATTTGTGTAGCTCCTATCAACACAACGACGGTGACTAACTAGGGCACCATCATGCTTGGTAAAAGTGTAAATCAAAACTGGGCACTATGGGCGGTCTCAAAACTTCCCTTGTGCATTTTTGTCAAAGGCTCAATGCAACCTATTATCCTATTAAGCGGAAGGTAGGACCCATAGATGCAAGTTCATGGTCGATGCAGTGACATCTTGGTTGGTGAACATAGTGAGGAGTGATGTCCTCAATGGCTAAATGGTTCAAGAAAGTGTGAGCACCTTTTGATGGTGAAGAACTAGTTGGGTCTAATAGTGCCAACATACAATACGTTGTATCATGTTATGGAAGACTGCTCGTTCAAGTGGGTAGCAAGTTCAAGGCCCAACCAGTCTATCACCATGTATTAATATGTGTGAAAGTCATGTGTAGATACATATTAATGGGTGTGAAGGTCATGTGTAGATGTATCTCCCTTTATTTGATACATATTAATGTGTGTGAAAAGTCATGTGTAGATGTATTTCTCTTTATCTGATCTATAGTCTAAAATCTATCCGCCATTTCTTGTAGATAATAGTGCTTCTTGGTACCAATATTCTTAGAATATCTAAATATTCTAAAATACACCAATTCAATCAATCAAAATATCTAGCAGATCCATTAAGTCTCAGATAATTATAATTCAATCCAGAGTACTATAGTTACTCTAATGAATTAATAGCCCCATTTCTAGCATTTCATGTAAGAAATTGACAATCCATCTGAATTTCAATACATTTAATTGTTTCCTATAAATCCGGAGATGTAGATTGAACTCGTACACAAACACATATAGACTACAATTTGTAGCAGAATATAGTCCACTAAGGTAAGCAAAACTCTCCATAAGTAAAAGCAATTTACTTAACGAGAAATGACTATGAGACCCATAGGACTCAATAAAATACTGGAGTAAGGAGATTTAGACTTACAAAATGTTGATCTAAAATCTCAACTTATTTGATAGACTGGGAATTACTCAACATACTTAAGAATTTGTATATTTCTTGATTATCCTTTGATTAAGTATCCATTTATGATTCGTCAATCACAAATAGTTAAACTCTTATGATTTGTCAATCATAATTCTCTAGAATCCAAATGATACTTAGTTCCTAAAAGATACAGGAGTTTAGGAAATATATAAGAATCTAACACTACTCACACTAACTCTACTCCCCTAACTAACTTCATCATGATTGTTGGTGAAGAGAAAGGATAGAATAGAAGAGAAAGAAGAAGGAGAAGAGAGAAAGAGAGAGAGATGAGATGGGGGTTAGCTCAAATGCTCAATTTCATTGCTTATGGAAAAAACTTAACTAGCATAAACAAAAAGCATGGGAAATGGAAATAACAAGCAACCACAACAATAGCATAAGCAAGAGTGATTAGCAGATGAGGATGCTTGAGCTCTCAAAATGATAGAGTCTCCTCCTCTCTATTAAGCATGGAAATAGAGTACCAATGGTGTCTTTTTATAAAATGGGGAAGGCCTTTGTCCCAAAATCCTATTGGCTAATATTTACATTGATCCTACCCATTCATCTTGGACCCAACTTGATCCAAGGGTGCACAAAAAGTACATTGAAATTTATGAGATTCGTGTGAGTCCCAATTTGGACCCAACTCTAAAAAGTAATCTTCTAAGTTTAAAAATAACTTTGGGCCTCTACTTTTATTTTAATTCAAAGGCCCAAGTCCATTTTATTTTATTTACAACTTAAGCTTGTGTGCTCATTGGGCCATGGGCTTATGTGCGCAGGATGTCATGCCCTCGCAACACATTTTATTAGTCGATTTTATTTATTTAGAATTCGTTGGGAATACCCCCAACAGGACCCACGACCTGAAGTAGTGTCGGTCCCTCATCACTCTGCTGGTTCAGTAAAGAGTCTTCTTGGCCCGTCTTTGTTGGATCAGGTAGCCCGTGACATCTTCCATAAAGTGGAGGCGGTCCAGTTTCAAGTCCTTGGGCGTGTGAAGGGACTTGTGGACTCCTGTCAGCCAGTCTTGGTCGACCCACACTTGGAATCTGCGTGTCCATGGATTGCCAAGAAGGGCAGCTCGGTAATTGTCAACAATCAGATATGGAACATCAAACATTCACGATAAGCATTCACCACAAGAAGGCGGAAGAAGAACATGCACAATTACACTATCATTCTATAGCATATTGAATGTAATATGTACAAATAAATCTTGAGCCCCTGATAGAGAGAGAAGACCTACGAGTAGACTAATAGACTACTCTACGGCTAATGACAGCTGGTCACAAATGTCAACATTAATGTACCTCGTAAATAGTAACAACAAAGTTTATCATTGATTTCTAACACTCTCCCTCAATGATAAAATTACATTCTTCTATTCCTAATAGAGTACGAAACCTTTCAAATTTACATCTACCTAATGACTTAGTAAAAATATCTGTAAAACTGGATTTTTGGCAAGGTGAATGCAACTTTGATTATCGCAAGATATAGTAGTCGCATCCACCTGTGGTTGACCTAAATCCACAAGCAATCTTTGTAACCATACAGCTTCTTGTGTAGCAATACTGAGTGCTCGATATTCAGCTTACGTCGATGATAAGACTACTGTAGGTTGCTTTCTGCTACTCCATGAAATTGCAGCTGTACCATAACTGAATGTATGACCATTGATAGGTCTTCTGTCATCAATATTAGCTACCCAATTGGCATCTGTATAACCTATCAACATTGGCGCTTCAGGTTGATCATACTTCAAACCAAAATCCAATGTCCCTCGAATGTATCTAAGAATACGTTTTGCAGACTTCCAGAGTGCTTGACTAGGATCTTGCATAAATTACTAACAACACCAACAGCATAAGAAATATCAGGTCGTGTGTGTGTTAACCATATCAAACTACCCACCAGCTGTCTATACAAATAAGCATCCACTTTCTCATATTCATCATATGCAGTAAGCTTCATGTTGACATCCATAGGTGTTCTCAAAGGCTTACAATCCTTCAAATTGAACTTATAAAGCAAATCTCGCGCATATTTGCTTTGTGTAAGAAAGACCATGTCTTCCTTTTGCCATACTTCAATGCCAAGACAATAGTGCATAAATCCTAGATCACTCATGTCAAAAGCATTGGAAAGATCTAGATCTGATTTTATTTCATCAATTAAGCTCTCATTACTTTTTGTAATAATCAAATTATCCACATACAACACAATGAATACTATATCTTAATCTTGTCTTAGAATGTAAAGATTAGGATCGGCATCACTCTTTACCATTCCCCTTTGCTTGAAGTGTTCATCAATGCAAGAGTACCACACCCGCGGTGCTTGTTTCAATCCATAAATGGCTTTGTTGAGCTTCAAACGAGAAGCTCGGTCCCTGGCTCAACAAATCCTTGAGGTTGTCCTAAGTACACCTCTTCATCCAGCATTCCATTAAGAAAAGCAGATTTAACGTCCATTTCCTGGATCTTCCAACCATAGAAAGCAAAAATAGCAACGATAGAATGTATAGTTACCATCTTAGCTATGGGTGCGAAGGTTTTCTCAAAATCAATACCTTTCTGCTGCTCAAATCCTCTTGCAACCAACCGTGCTTTGTACTTGTTGAGCTGCCCATCAGCTCCATATTTGATCTTGTATATCCATTTCGTATTTATGTATTTGTAAAGATTTAAACTAATACAAAATTTTCTATGAACAACACATCTTCTATGCTCATGGACCTTGGTTTATGAAAACCTATGGATCATTAGCTATTTGGAATACGCAAGGCATGGAAAAGAGTCATTACAAGGCAAAGGATGCATATTTCAAAAATTCATGGCATGGCGGAGGAAAGGGTCTTAGCAATGCATTGGTTGAGACATTCCAATGGTTTTACAGAGGAGTTTTGGACCGAGGACACTTTCAAAACACAAGAATTAAAGAGTTGTGCTCAATGATCTCCAATTCAAATTCAGTCAGAAAGACAACATGACAATCATCTAATGCTAGAACAAGACATCAAGAATGGAGGATGTCTAGAGTCCGAGTTGGAAAGAGATGGATGCCGAGGACACCAACATCCAATGTTTTGGAAAGCAACGCTAGAGAAACTACGGAAACTGATGAGATGGAATAGAAACAATTTATGCTGAATTGTAATTTGAATATTCCTTTGTGATAAATATTACTGCCGAATTGGATTGTTGCTATGAATAGAAATTATTCTATTTGGTTTTATAATAATATCTATTTTTGGAAACATGTCTCTCTATATAAGAGTGGGGGTTTCATTTTGTTGTCACTTCTTGTTTTGTTGAAATTTCTTTCCTCGTAATTTAGCTTGTCTTGTTCAATTAGACTACTAGTTTGCTGGTCAATTATGTTCTTAATTGCATAACAATGTCATCCCCTAAAATAGAGTTGGCCAATCTACTAGCCCCACAAAGTTTTTAGATAAGTTAGATCGTATTTATTGTATGTTTACCGGTAGAATAGACACGCTTGCCACTCTACGGGCTAATACGGATGCATTCACGTACGTGAGTGAGTATATAGATGAAACTTTGAAGCCTTATGCCATACAAATTCTTGGCTCAACTATTATGTGGATTCCATATAACTTGCTTAGTTATATATGGAAAGGAGATTGACTCTTTATCACTCATCTCAACAGATTTATTAGTCACTTGGGTAACAATCATTACTTGGAGCTGACCAAGGATCAGCTGAAAACTTTTGATCTTGAAAGTGTAGGAAAGAAGTTTCTATCCGGTGAGATTACTGTTATTTTTTAGCTTAATGAGTTTCCAACGATTGTGGCCAGCAACAAACACAATCCTAGTGATTAGGTGAACGAGATGAATGACCCGGGTGAAGAGGAAGATTTATGTGCGGAGCATAAAGCAGTCTTGGCTGCGCAAGAGGCAACAGGTGCATCCACATCAGCGGAGCCAGAAGATATAGATGAGTCCGATGATGTCGTGCTTCGAATCCACGGCCTTTCTCCAATCATCATTGATGGGCAGGAGTATGTGTTCATGCATGACTTGCAACATATTCTCGGCTTGAAGATGAGATGCTGGCAGCATTGGTAAATTTGCAGAATGGCAGTTCCACTTTTGACCACACCCAGCCCGACGACACGTATGAGAAGCTGATCGGACATGACACGGACACCACCGAGCAAGCACTGGCAAGAGTGCTTTGCCAATTGAAAACGCTTCAACCACCACCAGCTCAAACGAGGCCATTCGAGGTACTCGAAGAAAAAACTTCTAACGTGAAGTACAAAGGCAAAGGAATTGACCTTGCGCAAACTGAAGACATTGATGAAGGCACCGAGGCAAGTCTGACCCAACAATTCAACTTGCGTGTGTTTGTTATGTTTGTTTGTCTTCATTATACTCATTTTGCAATAATTTGAACCAAATACAGGACGTAGTGGAGCTTGATGCATTTGCAATGCAAAGGGGTGGCGCTCGGGAGAAAGTTGAAGCAGGAACTCTGGACAGGTCTATGGCCCACTACATTGGGAACTTGCCCAACAACTTTATTTTTTGCTTCAGCAACAAGTATAGCCCAGATGGACCGACAGAGCTTCTTAAATGCAAAGCACTCTCCAAGCACATTGGTGAGCTGGACTTGTCACCGTCAGCGCCAAATGCTTACTGTGTCCTCCGAAAAGCCGTTTTGAATGATTTCTACCCTGGATTCGAGACCCGGCTCATTCTCTCGGGTTTAATTGGCCCTTATGAGGATGAGGGAGATGCTCCTAAATCAGCATTAGAAATGTTAAAACCAATACTGTTATCAGAGAAGCGATCAGAGAAGCTGAAGTCCTCTCTGAAGGAAATGGATCAAATGTGAATAAAGATTTTGTCATTTTTTTCTTGAGGATTCTCCTAATTCTCTGTTGTCATTATATGATGTGCTTATTCATTGAATTTAGAATTAAAATTTTTTTTTTCTGATAAAGATTTCTTTTCTTTTTTCCGTGGCGTGATTTTCACTCCAGGGCACAACCAGGAGACGTTTGACCTGGTCAAACAGGCCCTAGTCGCGCCTTGGCATGATTTTCACTCCAAGGCACGACCAGGGCCCGTTTGACCAGGTCAAACGTCCCCTAGTCGCGCCCTGGCGTGATTTCATACCACGACATGAAAACCTATCTTAGCTACAACATGGTTAAAGAAACTACCATTCCTATAGTACTGAATATTTTAAATCACTGCATTCACATAGATGGTACTAAAATTTTCAAATGACTGCATTTACATAAACAGTACTGAAATCAGATATTAAACTCAATCACAACAATTTGCATTCACATAACCTGAAATTCTACAAGATACTTGACACCAAATCTTCAGTATATTATAAATAAAATCATGTACATGATATTTTTAACTGCGCTCTCTCCTTAGCCTTCTAGCTAGGTGGAGATCCTTCGGGAGTATTGTGACTCTCTTCCCGTGCACTGCACACAAAAATGAGTCCTCAAAGAGCTGCGTTAGGTACATTTCCGCAGACTCTTGTATTGCGGACACCGCATCTGCCGTAACTCTGTTCCCTAAGGAAAATTCATCGACTATTTCTTTTACAAGCCTCACAAAAGGGGCCCTAGGAATCAAAAAATTTACGGACTTCTGATAGCTCCGTATATCCTGGAGCCACTTTGCGATCCTGCACTTCTACGCGGTCGAGGAGGTGGTGGCTGCATCCTACGGAGCTCCTTTCCAGCCCATGGTGCTGCACGAGGGGCCGGCCTACCCCTGCCACACTCTACGGTCCTACTTGGGCTAGCTGCGGCAGAACTTGGAGGCGGTGGAGGTGGTGGAGGTGGTGGTGGTGGAGGTGGTGGTGGTGGAAGTGGTGGAGGAGGTGGTGGAGGCGGTGGAGGTGGTGGGGGCGGAGGCGGTGGAGGTGGAAGCGGTGGAGGCGGAGGCGGTGGAGGTGGAAGCGGTGGAGGCGATGTTGGCGGTGTGGGCAGTGGTGATGGCTGCTGAGCTGCAGGGTTCCGTCGCTTTGATGTAGAGCCTGTCTTGCGAGGATTCTTTCTCTTTTGCTCATGTGCTCCTCTCTCTGACCATCTATGGGTCGCTTTATGCTTCATCCTTGTTGTGTGCGACATCGGGGTGCCCTCATCAGAACCACCCACCAGCAACGACATCATCGGACCCATCACCAGGCCATGACTTGGAGGTGACACGGTGGGTGTGGTGTCCCCTGATATGCCTAAATTTGATGTGTCCATGCCCATTGCTGGTGGAAATGAGTCAAAGAAAGAATCATTCAGAATCGGCAACTCACTAGATGCCGCAAGCTCCTCATCTAGGAACTTCATTGTTTCCTCCTGCTCAGTTGCCATCAGGGAAGGGCTTTTTTCTCGTGGTGGCTGCTACTGCTGCTGGTCTTCTTGCTGCTGCTGCTCACTCTGGTCCTCCTGTGCAGCTGTTGTATGGGCCATGTCACCTCAGCTTCACGCTGAGTGGCCGGATCTTCCTGAGACGCTATAGGGCTATGACTCCTACTCCTGCTTCTGCTCTCCCGTCTCTCTCTCTCATCGAGGGTGGCTAGTGTATCCCTATGGAGCTATGCAGCCACTCTGGGATCTCTAGCCGTTTGTTTCGTCCGTGCCATTTCCTCCGACATTGGTTAGCCTTTGAAAACGTATCAGAGAACACGAGAGATGAAAAACAGAGAATTTAAAAAAACTGACACTCTGACACTCAAGGGATAAAGTGGAGAAATGAGGACCCAAGCACCCTTATATAGTGAAGGGTTTTATTTTTAGTAAGTACCCCTATAAAAATTTTGGCCTCTTTTCCAAATATAATATGTTCTTGTCTAGGCTCATGAGCAAAATTCTAATTGCCAGTTAGTGAAAACCTTCGAAGAAAACCAGTAATAGTATTAAAATGCATATCACTAAACAATTTAAACCCTAACAAGTTTCAACCTTGGACATCCACAAATGTAGTAACAGGCATATAAAATGTGACAACGCAAAAGTAAAGTCAAAACATAACCAAATATATTAGAATAGAGTCGAAACACAACCAACTAATTGTGTTTTCTATTTTTCATTAGATTAAATCTTTTATTCCCATTGGACTCCTAATGTCCTTGTTTGTACAAATGAAACACATTCATGATCTTTTTCGGCTCGTCTTTGTATCTGCAAAACCAGACACAAAGTTAATAATCCTATATTTATTCAACATTACTTATTAAAATTCAGGAATCTGGTGGAAATTAGGGACTCACATTTTGTCCATTACGAGTGAAGACAAAATCTACTGGCACATCAACAAAAGTCAATCCAAGCATATGCCGAAGATCTTCTAGACTGCACTCCTTATTTATATGAATTTCTCTTATTTCATCATGGGGCAAATGTATGGATATCTCCACTTCTTGCTGATTCGTCTCCGCGTCCAGAGGGTCCCATCGGCCATGACCAAACTTATATCGCCTATAGATGAAACTTAAGGAGCATGTTTGACGTGAAATATAATACCTTATGGTCATTGTTTCACAAGAGAGCTTACACCTTATTAAATCTCCTTTATGCTCCATTTCCTTTCAATCCCATGCGACAAATATGTTATCCAACAGTGATGATTCTGTTGCTTTCCATGCCCACATCATGTTTGTTTTCCTAAGGGGACCGCCTTAAATATGGCAACAAATACGGTGATCGGCATAGAGATGCTAGTGTAGACTCGTTTGGATCCGAATGTTGGCTTCATATTACCAGTATTCTCTTTGAGAAGTTCTCTCTTCGTTAAATCAATAGTCAGTTGGTCAACATATGGCCACTCGTGAGAATCGATCGCAGACTCAGAAATCGGTGCTAATTTGCCTTGGCCAAAGTTTTTTTTGGAACTTCGTACATGTGATCGTAAAAGAAAATGCCCATTTTGATCAGGGCAGAGGATGCCAACCCACCATATATTAGTTCTCCATATTTGGCGTGTATGACGGAGAATTTTCCAGTGATTGACTTCACGTTTTGCCAGTCAAAGCTATTTGAAGGAAAGACATCTGCACTAGGCATTAATGCAACATTATTATCCATTACAATGACATAATAATAATTCAAACATAATAGTTAACACAAGAATAAAAGAGGTGAGACCTACAATGTGACTGTATGGTTTTATCAGCAACAACCACATCCAATAAAATATCTCGACGCATATATACGTGTTGCACATTTGCAAGGTATTTGCCGTTTTGGTCGATCTTGAATTCATGGATCCTTCCTTTCCAATGGTAGTCTTGGTTGTTTCGCTTTCTCTTTGTCACCTTGTGAGTTTCTTTGTCCGATGGTTGCATGTAAACCCAGTCAAAAGTTGAAAATGTATGGGGCACCCAATGCTCATTGGAATCTTTGATGTCTGGAACAATGGAAGCTAGTTGATTCTTGGGCTTCCTTGATTGAGTAGAGGCCATAATGGATGATGTAATAATAATGTAGGATATGCGAAATAGTGTGTAGATCTTCAGATAAGGTGAACCAAAATAAAAAAAATAGAAAATTTGTCAAGTATACAGAGAGAGAGAGAGAGAGAGAGAGAGAGAGAGAGAGAGAGAGAGAGAGAGAGAGAGAGAGAGAGAGAGAGAGTACAAAATGAGAGAGAGATGAGAGATACAAGCTTGTGAACATTCAAAATTTGAAATAAGGACTAGGCTCACTTAGGATATGGCTGCTAGTAGATAGACAGGCTAGTTGATGTTAACTTGTAGGCATAGTTATTGCTTTATCTAGGGTTAATGTAGGGGTAATATTAGAGGTGTACTTTGTGGCCCACACTTGATTTAATCTGCACCATTGAATTTGCCATGTCATATGGACCATTCCCTCTCAGCTGTCAATATTTTATTGGGACACGTGTCGTCATTAACACTAATTATAATTAGTGAAGAGGCCCTTTTTGAGTCCAAAAAGGGCCCTAATGGAAAAGTTTGCTTGCTCTTCAAAAGTTTATATGGATTAAAGCAAGCTCCAAGGTCATGGTATTCTCGACTTAACACCTTTCTTGAGTCACTAGGATTTAATCTTAGTAGCTATGATCCTTCCTTATATGTCAGGTTTTTTGATAAAGATATTGTCATCCTTCTTATTTATGTTGATGATATCATTCTGACAGGAAGTTGTATCAAGTTAGTTGAGGAAACCAAGATTGCACTTGGAAAAGAGTTCAAGATGCAAGATCTTGGAAAAATTCACTATATTCTAGGATTAGAGATTGACTTTCTTAAAGATAAAGCTTTTGTATGTCAATCTAAGTATGCTCTTTCAATGCTAAAAAAGTTCAATATGTTGAATTGTAAGAGTATAGAAACACCTATGGAGCAAAATGTAAAGGACTCTAACAAAGGTGATGAAAGATCCTTCGAGGACATCACATTTTTTAGAAGTCTTATAGGCTCCTTAATTTGGCTCACAATAACTAGACCTGACATAAGCTTTAGTGTTCATAAGTTGAGCCAGGCTATGCAAAATCCTTCAGTTTATCATTGGAAAATGGCTAAGAGAGTGCTTGGATATATATCTTCAACTTTTGATTTTGGTTTATTGTATAAAAGTGAAGATCTTTCTATTATTGGTTATTCTGACTCGGATTTTGCAAGTGATAGAGCAAATCGAAAATCTACAAGTGCTTATGTCATATATCTTGGAGGAAACTTGATATCTTGGCTTTTAAAAAAGCAAGATACTGTATCACTCTCATCATGTGAAGCTGAGTACAAGGCGCTCACTACAACAACAAAGGAAGTGCTTTGGATCAAGAGGTTACTAGTGGAGCTATAGATAATTATGGAAGAAGATATACTTGTGATCATGTGTGACAACATTTCAGCTCAAGCCCTTGCCAACAACCCAATATTCCATGCAAGGAGCAAGCATATCGAAGTTGCACATCACTTCGTGAGAGAGAAGCTCATTGGAGGTGAAATCAAATTGGAGCACATCGACACATCATCTTGCATTGCTGATATGCTCACCAAACCTTTGAGCAAAAGTTCCTTCAACAAGCATAGAGCCAACCTTGGAGTTATACCAAGATCCATGTTCAAATCAATATAGATCATTTTTAGGAGGAGTGTTAAAATTGAAAAACAATCCATATTGATTTCTTGGCTTGCTACAAATGTTGTACCATGCAAGTATGTAGCTCATTAATGCAAAATGCCAAGTTTGGCCTACATAGAACTCGAGCTACATGGTTATGTATTATCTAGTTTGATAAATGCAACTTGCATATAGTTTGTAGACATAGAATTAGCATGATTATGCTTTTAGAAACTCGTGGCAATTCACATGCATTAATTGTAAGTGATCCATAGTGACATGCAAGGCATGCACAAAGTTTAATGAAAATATGCATGATGATTTGGACATTTCTAGTTAGAACTAGTATACTTGTAAAAAGTTGGTAGAATTTCATGCATGACAAGTGACAAATGTCGCATAGACTCTAGACGTCACTTTGGATGTCATTTTGGAATGGATGGATGTGGTTCTACCTCAAGCTAGTGCCAATCATAAAGCTTAATCAAATAGTTCCAATACCACTTATTCTACACTCTTGTTCACTAGCTGTAAAGGTAGATCTTTTTACATCATTATAAGAGAGTAAGTGGAGAAATAGTCCTTTTGAAAAGTCATGTGGGAGCTAGCCCCACTATCAATCCACCAAGAATCATTTGTGTTTCACTTGGATGATGGTTATGTGTTGGAAACCATCAAGGAAGATTCTTCTTCATCCTCCTCCTCTTGATGTGCAATGTTGCTTTGCTTGTTCTCTTGTGCCTTCTTCTTCTTGAGACATTCTGATGCAAAATGCTATTTCTTGCCATAGAAAAAGCATTTGAACTTTGATTTGTCCTTGCCCTTTGAGCTTGATGCTTCATCCTCTTCTTTGGCCTCCTTTGGATGTTTCTTCTTAGTTCCATTGGTCTTCTTTTTGCTCTTGAATGAGAAATTGGTTTTCTCATTTCCATCCTACAAAGACAATGAACTCATTCCTGCTTTGGTGTGTGGAGCATCCTACACTCTTTAGCCACTAATACACTATGAAGTTTTTTTATGGTTGGCAAGGTGTCTTCGATGGCAAAACTTTGGACTAAGTTTGAGAAATCATCTCCTAGACCATTAAGGACTATTTGTACAAGCTCACTATCTTTAATCTTCTCACCAATAGTGGCTAACTCTTTGTTGAGAGATTTAGTTCTTAGCACATAATCCTGTGCACTCTCCTCACTTCTTCTCATACTTTGTAAGATTTGATTTCTAATCATTATCACTCTTGAAGTGTTGATTGATTCATAGATTTTTTTCAAAGAATCCCAAGCCTCTTTAGCACTAATACAAGAAGATACTTCTCTCAAAAGATCATTACTAACATTCATCTTTATACAATGATGTGCTAGTCTAGATTTTTTCTTGTATCTAATTAACTCTTGTGCACCAAGAGGTTCATCTTCTTCTTCAATCAAGAATTCATAAAGGTCTTGGAGCACCATTAGTGACTCCATCCTAACCTTCCAAATGGCATAATTTGTAGATTCAATTTCTCACTATCTCATCAATCTCTCGCCGCCCCCAAAGGGCTCCTCACCCCCTCTGTCTCCCTCCATCCTCAACATCGTCCTTTAGTTTTCCACTATTCCTATCATCCCCTCCTTCGATCCATTCTTACTCCTTCCCAAACCACCGCCACCCCTCTCACACCTCCCAATTCACCGCTAAAAGCTGTCGAGAGTGACAAACTGTTGCCCGATGACGCATTTGTGCAGACAACCTATGCAGCATCGCCTGATCGTGTTGACCCCATCGCACCTAAAATTGGACAAGATAGCTAGGAAAATGGATCTTGACAATTTCTAGCTCAAGATTGATGAATAGTTTTCACTTAAATGGATCAAAATGCATGGTAACCTTAGGTAGGCTCTGATACCATGTAGATTTCACACGTGTGAAGTGTCCACAACATGTACTTGTGATCTCCTAAGATGTGTAGATGCACCAAGATCAAGACTAGATTGAGATTCAAGGATTCTATGGCAAAAACACACTACTACATGCATTCAATCACTTCCAACTCTCACTCACACATGTGGGAAGTTTTCAAAAATATTTTTAAGTAAAAATAAGCTACTCTCCTCGGGTAGAGAGAGACAAACCATCATGAGCTCTCGGGTAGAGAGAGAAAGCTAGAAATCCAATGACACTCAAAATCCACACAATCACCAAATCAATTAGATCCAAAATGAGGAGTACAATGATACTAGTAGATCCACGAGCTACCACTATGCTTAACTATGATTGGACCACACTTTGTCACCTCTTAATCCTATTGAACCATTGATCCATGCACCTCTTAATTCTATTGGACTATATTCAAGCAAACCTCAAATTTCTATTGGACCTCACATGGTTCCACCTCTAAATCCTATTGGACCTATAATTCATCAAACAAAAGCATTACACTTGTCTACACTCTAATTGGCACGAGTTTAGCCTCTTACTCTATTTTGGCTCAATAGTGGCATTACAAGTGGAAATGCATAATTTGCCATCTATGCCTAATTTGTTCCTATCAACATCCTACACCTAGATGCTTGATATAAAAAAAATAAAACCCCTATATCTAACAAAGATAATCTTTTTCAATTCTTCACAAATATCTCGCCAAGCCCCAACTAGAGCCACCCTACCAGCCGGTCCCACGGACCTCGCAATGGCCTACCAAGTCTTGTGCACATTTATCCAGAATGCAGTAGCAACCAAAACCTCTTTGGATGGTCGAGTATTGGAGTTGGCCACGAGCAATACGTAGCTACGAGCAGAAATCATCCAGCTCCAGCAAGACCTGCTAATAGCCCAATAGCACGACTCCAAACAAAGAATCCAGAGGTGTTGAAACTCAAAAAGCACGAAGAAGATTTCCAAGGGTACATCAAGGCCCTCACCAAATCCATCACAGATGCTCAGCTCAAGGTCAAGAGATCTAGCAACTAACAACACAATGTCTCGCCCCGCTCCAGACACAACTTTCGAGGCCAAAAACAGAGAATACACACTTGGCAGCGAATGAGACGGCTCTACAAGCCAAGAAGTAACCTGGTTAGAAATGGATCTTCTATGTAGCAGGTGAAGAGGAGCTATACACCTTCCAACCGGAAGGATTTGAAGTCAAAGGCCAAGAACACAAAGTGTGCAAGCTACACAAAGCAATCTACGGTCTGAAACAGGTTACAAGAGTATGGTTCAATAGAATCAACTCGTATCTCATTCAATTGGGATTTGCAAACAATTCAGCTGACTGTAATGTTTATTCAAAGCATATAAGCACCAATTCAGTTCACATAGCTCTTTACGTAGATGATGCATTTATTCTATCTAACGACACTTCTCTACTGCACACTACTAAGAGTGATCTGTCAAAGGAATTTGACATGACTGATTTAGGAATTGTCCATTCTTTGCTAGGAATTCACATTACTAGAGATAGACTTCAGAAGAAGATCTATCTTAGTCAACAAGCATATCTAAAAGGCATTTAAAAAAAAATTTCATATGTGTGATTGCAAACCAATTGGTACTCCAATGGATCCAAGTATAGTATTGACTAAACCTTCTTGTGCTGAGACTGATAGTGAAGTAATCGACTTAGCAAAGTACCTTTATCATTCAACAATCGGATCTCTAATGTATGCAATGTTGTGTACTAGACCAGATTTAGCATTAATTGTTAGCACGTTAAGTCAATTCATGTCTAATCCCAGGATCTCTCATTGGAAAGCATTAAAGAGAGTGATGAGATATATTCAGGGAAGTTTAGATCGCATCTTATGTTATGATGGAAATGCTACCAACCCACTCATCCTGCGAGGCTATTGCGACTCAGATTGGGGAGGATTAGTCTCTACCGAAAATCTACCTTCGAGTTCTATTTCTATCTTGCAGAGGGACCGATTTCGTGGAATTCAAGGAAGCAGAATTCAGTTGCAGTTTCTTCGACAGAGGCAGAGTACATCGCAGTATGCCAAGCTTTTGTATGGACCAGGTTATTACTTCACGACTTACATCACACTCAACTTAGTGCTACCACTATTCTGTGTGACAAGTTGAGCTATATTTTACTGTCACTGAATCTCAGATTTCATGCTAAATCCAAGCACATAGAAATCCAGAATCATTTCATTCGAGAGAAAGTTTTTTCAGGGCAAGTGGTCCTTCAATACTACTCCACAATGGAAATGGTCGCAGACATCTTCACCAAAGCGCTTCCTAGGATCAAGCATCAGCAGTCCTTCAACATATGGGGGACTATTGAAAATTAAGCCCACAGTTGCCTCCTTGGAATCATAACTTAGACATTCAATTTATTTGAAGGACGCCTACAACGGAGTTCCAGCTGATCTCCAGCAAAGGGTAACCAATCCCATCATAATTTTAAGTTCAGATGTTAAGTTTAGTAACTTGAAGTCATTGAAGACTTGGCCATCTTCAAGGACTTCCACAAAACTCGCATTTAAAAGAATTTTGTAGATTTACATTATTTTTTAATAGTCTGTAGAATTACACTAAGTGTTGCAGTTTGCATTTTTCGCACTTCCTCGAAAACTGCAACAGTTACCTTCGACTCCTTCCGTTCAATTACTTTGAAGAAGTCAACTTGTTCACAGTTCAATACGTTAATTATTTTCAATACCTTCGTCTCTTTTTCGCATTTTTTCGAAAAATGCAAAGAGAGGGAAAATTTCCTAAGGTTCTCCATTTTTAAGGGTTAAATTGTTAAAGACACCTTCACCAACAGTTTAAGAGCACCTTCAACTTGTTTTAAGGGCACCTTCGGTTTTCTCAAAACGAGTGAAAGAGTTGAACTGTTAAAGAGATCTTCGCTTTTCCTGAGGGCACCTTCAAATTTCTAAAGGTGCCTCAAGTTTATTTAGGACGCCTTCGGTTTTTTTGCAAAAAATCCGAAGAGAGAGAAAAATGTCGAAGGTCATCTAAAATTGAACAAAGAACGTTCTCAGCCAATTCTTGTAATTTGCGAAGTGAGAAAAAACCACTTCAAGTAAAATGCAAAGTGAGAGATTTTGCAACATCTTTGACCGCGTCAACAATCCTGATTTGTTGACCATACACACTATGTACAATTGTCACAGAAGCCATATACTTCCAAGTACAACGGCTTTCCCAATTAGGTGAGAAACATTCAATGTAATTGATACACAAATGAAGTCTATAAATAGATAAAAGCACAGATTAGTGCTTGCTCTGTCCTGTATTGTGCTTCGGTGTAATATAGTAGCAGCAGCTTTTCTATATGTGTATAATGTAGATGAATGTTTGTTGTGATTGAATGCACTCTATCGTTGTTTGATCGTGCTTGTTTACTCACTCTGATCAGAACATGGACGTCTAGGACTCCTCAATTTCTGATCAGACATGACTATCTTTAACGCTTGAGGAACTCGTGGTATCATACTGCTCTTACATTTATTTCAGAACTATACTTCACATTAAATCTGATTTCAGTAGTACCACACACAAACCATCTCTAATCTCTTCGGTGGACTATACTCTCGTTTTAGAGTATGAATTAATTTTTAAGATCCTGTTAAACAATCAGAACACATAAAGTTGTGATTATCTCTAGCATAAGTTGTCTATTAGAATATTTTTGCACCTAGTAGCCGATTAGAATGGGAGAGCTGTTCCGCAATATTCTTGCTCTCTTCTCCGTTCTCGTTCTTCCTTCTAACTTGCCCTCATCAAGTATAGGACCAATTTTATTTCTAGCCATTCTAGAACTTCTAACTTAGGATTTAGAACCTCAAAGTTTCTAACTTAGAAAAACTTAAGACAAATATTTCTAAGCTTAAGATTCCTAAGTTTAAGTTCTAAGTTTATTATTATTTTAAGCTTCTACTCATGGACTTACAAAACACACGCCATGGTTGAAGTTTATTGACAGATATTCATACGTGGACTTACAAAACACATGCCACAGAATTTTACTTCTTTCTTTTTATTTTCTCTTTGTTAGCACAGTTGCTAACATGGATCATTAGCATTCAATGGATTGAACCTAGATCTAGACAATGCACTAAAAAACATACATTTTGGACTAGTATGCTAATTTCTGGACCTAAAACACTATGGAAACTTGTTTTGAAGGTTGTTGTATGGTTTCACACGTGTGAACAGTACACCTGTAGCCCACAAGTTGATTTGGACCAACACTTTGACAATGATTTTTCAATTGATTAATGGATCATTACATGCCTCTTGATACTAGGCTCTGATACCATGTTGATTTTTAGTAAAAAGAACAATGATTGATTGTACAAATCAATCTACAAGAGGTGTTGATTTCCAAATCTATGGATCTAACAAATTCTATTGACTTGATCTTGATCTACACATAGATCATCAATCATTCAGCAAAATCAACTAATGTAAACATCAATAATCATTAAGGTCAGCCTCACACGTGTGGAAAATAACCACTGTACAGATTGTGACCAGAGAGCAAAGTACTATAACTTTTGATAGCATTCCAAGCATAAAATCACAAGACAAATGTGTGAATCATAAGCAAATTGCTAGATTGTAAATCCCTCATCAACTTTCTATTGAAATGGTTGATCTCTTTATAGATCAAGTACATCCACGAGCTGTGTACTATCCAGCAGTGTGAAGAATTGCCAAAAATTGGCAAATCTAGCTTGATCAAAAACCATGAAGAATAGTGTAAATTTTGTACATAATTGGGTTCCACACATGTATGGCCAAAATGCCACGTGGCAACCCACTCCTAATGTAGGTTATGTCAAGTCAAGAGAGTTGGTAATGTCTATTTGGGGGTCATCCCTACTTTATAGGACCTACACCTAAGTTCAAGGTGAAAATTTGACCAACTAGCTACCTACCAAGCATAACTCTAGGATCTAGGCTAGGATTTCATTTTAGGGCAAGAAGGGTGAGTTAACTTCCTTATTACATGCTAGAAATCCACGTAAATTTAAGAAGGAAGTCAAATTTGCTATGTATTCCAAGCTCTCATAGTGAGAAGATAGAAAAATTTTGGAGCTCCTTGGCAATCTCTATGTACATTGAGTTTTTGTGATCCAAATGCAACTTGTTGGGGATATTCCCAACGAATTGTAAATAAATAAAACCGACTAATCAAATGTGTTGCGAGGGCATCCTGCACGCATAAGCCTTGCCCCAATGAGCATGCAAGCTTAATTTGTAAATAAAATAAAATAGACTTGCGTTTTTGAATTAAAATAAAACTAGAGGCCCAAAGTCATTTTTAAACTTAGAAGATTACTTTTTAAAGTTGGGTCCAAATTGTGACTCACATAAATCTTGTGAATTTCAATGTACTTTTTGTGGACCCTTGGATCAAGTTGGGTCCAAGATGAATGGATAGGATCAATGTAAATATTAGCCAATAGGATTCTGGGGCAAGGGCCTTTCCCATTTTATAAAAAGGCACCATTTGTACCTATTTCCATGCTTGATAGAGAGGAGGAGACTCTATCATTTTGAGAGACCAAGCATCCTCATTTGCTAATCACTCTTGCTTATGCTATTATTGTGGTTGCTTGTTATTTCCATTTCCCATGCTTTTTGTTTATGCTAGTTAAGGTTTTTCCATAAGCAATGAAATTGAGCATTTGAGCTAACCTCCATCTCATCTCTCTCTTTTTCTCTCTTCTCCTTCTTCTTCCTCTTCTATTCTATCCTTTCTCTTCACCAACAATCATGACGAAGTTAATTAGGGGAGTAGGGTTAGTGTGAGTAGTGTTAGGGGAGGTAGAGTTAGACAAAAAATAGAAAACTAACTAAAACTAGCATCTATGCATAGTTAGGTACCTATTCAGTGAATTAACCCTTGTTGACAGGCAGGAGGGCTATACTTCGCAGGATCTTTGACCCTACAATGGCGTCGTTGCTGGGGATCGGTTTCCACTAACTAGTGTAGTTGCATTTTAGCTATTTTCTTGCTTTTTAGAGTAGTTTTAGGTAGATTTTTGGGAGCTTGGACTTAGTTTTCTGTATTCTTTTATGTTTGGACTATTCACAACTAGAGGAGGAGGTGTGAGAGAATAGAGGAGACCCTGAACAGCCTCTAAGGGCTTGAAACCCAAACCAACTAGCCAAAAAACCCAAAAAACACACCAACCTATATTTTGGAGGGAAAAAGAGCCTAAAATCTCATCAGATTTTTATATCTCCAAAACCAGTGTGAATTAACTGTTGCATGACTGGCAGCAGCTCTAGGGTACTATCCCAGACCTACATAGAAGCCTGCGAGAGTTAGTTCGAAGCAGATTGCAAAAATTAGAGAAAAATTATAAAAAATTCAAAAAACCCTTGAAAAAATCCAAAAAAAATTAAATCTTCACCAGAACTCTCGTAGAGCCCTCTGAAGTTCCATCTCAGTGAAACCAAGACACAGAGAAACTTGCAAGAGTTAGTTTGATGTCTAAGTGCCTTTGCAAGAGTTCCTAGTGAAAAAAAGATGGAAAAGTACCAGAGAACCCTCGTAGACTCCAAAATTTTCAGTCCTAGTGGACAAGAACTCTTGCAGAGGATTTTGAAGTTCCATTTCATATAGACAAGGACACAGAAAAGCTTGCGCGAGTTAGTTAGATTTTAGTGAGCAAAAAATTGGATCTAAGTGCTAAAAGATCACTAAAAATTGAAGCTCCAACAAATCCTTCCAATAAGAATTCTCATAGACCCTCTCAAACGATTCAAAATGTTCATTTCCATCAGTGATGAAGCCTACGAGAGTTAGTACAGAGATTTGGTGAAGATTTAGCCATAATAGTGGTTCTAAACCCTCGCATACAGTGAAATTCTCACTTAGTGCGAGAGTTAACTCTCGCAGAGAATTCCATAGTGAGATCTAACCCAGATCCAGCTATTGTGATCCTTGAGAGAGTTACTTCCCAAAGATCTAAGAGATATCAAGTTTTTTATTTGCAAAAATAGCCAAAGAACCCTCTCACAACCAACCCTTGCACAAGAGAACCCTCGCAGACTAGATCAGTGGAAAGATCTGCACCAGATCCAGCTACTGTCAAAATCTTAGGTCAATCAGTGCAAGGAGTAAGAAGTTATCAAGGAAAAACCACTATAAAAGGCCTAAATTTCACTTCCGGCCGATCAGATCGATTAGATCCTTAAGATCTAGACTGCATCCCATTGAACAAGCAAGATCCAACCACTTTGGAACCCACCATCGGATGAATTTGAGATCGGGACAATCAATAGCACGAAGGATAGAAAATCAAACACCACACCTTCCCAGATAGCAGTTGTGCAACAAGAGACAGAACTGGAACCAACACCAATGGATCCAATGGGCCAACCCGTACCTGTCGCTCCCTTGTAAGCAGTCTGGAGAGCACCACGGATGGAAATACCAAAATACGACAGATCATTAGATCCCATCCGATTCCTCCAGATCTACGAGCAAGCCTATGTAATCTACGGCGAACGAACACCTGTGGAAAAGTTGATGTTGTTCTCCATGTCTTTATTGGCAGTGGCTCAGGATTGGTTTTTCAACCTGTCAGAGGAAGAAAAATCCACCTAGGAAGCGGTTAAAGCGGCTCTCATTACGCGCTTTAAACCAAGGAAGTTCCTAGAAGACCCATTTCTCTTGCTAAGTAAAGTCAAGATGGGAAAACAAGAAAGGGTGAGGGACTAAATTGAACTGGTCAAACATCTACGATCCAAGTGCAGTGCAGCCCTAACTCCCGATCACGCGGTGGTCATGTGGTTCCTAGCCGGACTACCACGAAGCATCAGAAGAGAACTCAAACGATGGGAGCAGTGCGCCACTCTGCAAGAAGCTATGGAAGATGCCATCAGGGAAGAGGACGAGGGATCTGACGATGAATATCCATCCACCCACACTCCTACTCCTTCAATAGCATCGTCGTCATCAAACGCATCCGCTCTATTCATAGAACTGCTGTTGGAGCATATGACAAAATTACACAAATAGTAGATGGAGCAACTTATGACGTAATTTGAACAGAAACTGAAATCCTTACAGGAAGCTGTAGTAGTAACGCCACATCAACCGGAACCAAACCAGCTACAGTATCCATGAAGAGAGAATGTATGGTGTTTAGTGTGCATGCAAAACCATACAACAAATGAGTGTCTAGTCCTAAAGCAAAATCTGAGACTGACACATAGATTCTGCCATCTATGCAATGCAAGATTGCATGATACAACATTTTGCCCGTTTAACCCTTGGATTGTTCAACAGAAGATAAGTCCTTAATAGACTTCTTATCCATATTATCAAGGGGCACCAAATGTGGCACTGAGGTACGACGCAGGATTTCCAGCTATGCAGTGTGGAAATTCAAAATGAAAAACATACTGATGGAGAAAGATGCGTGGAAAGTCATCATAGGTGATGAGAGAAGGTTGTCAAATGAAGCAGATATCAAAGTGTTCGACAAAAAGATGAGGAAAGCTTTGACCTTCATTAACTTGTCAGTGAAGGATCACATCATTACCCACATTTGTGATGCTGTTACACCCAGACAGACATGGAATGTGCTAAAGGAGCAATTCGAGACGTCAAATTCGTCAAGAATCATGTTTCTGAAGTCAAAGTTGAACATTGCCCGTATGGAGCAAGGAGAGCACATTCAGACGTACATGACCAGAATCAAGACAATGAGAGATGAACTGCATTCTATTGGTGAGCGCATATGTGACGTGGAGCTGGTGCACAATGCATTGTGCGGCATTGCAGAACCCTATCAGATGTTTGTGAGCAGAATAGCATCAAGAGAAAGATTGCCAACCTTTGACAAGCTCACAAGAATCTTGATGCAGGAAGAGCAACGTAGAGAAATGGTGAAAGCTAGACGTCAAAATACTGACGATCAGGCACTTGCGACATGCCAAAAACAAGGCAAGGGCAAGGGCAAGAAGAAGTCTAAGCAGCAATTTGCCAAGTCTCAGGAGGACGAGGGATCTTCCAGTAAAACTGAGAAGAAAGACAAGTGCTTCCATTGTGGTAAAAAGGGCCATTGGAAGAGTGAATGTCGCAAATTCCTGGCGGAACAAGACAAGGGAAAACCAAAACAAGTAGGTAACCTTGTCGATGAGGGTGAGATTGAAGACTCTAGCATCTTCATATCTGCATTGTCATCTAATCAAGATACATGACAGGTAACAAGAATTGGTTCAATAGCTTGAAAGTGTTGGATAATGGAACATCTATTTCACAAGCTAATGGTGAGGTGTGCAAGATCAAGGGGATAGACATCGTTTCAATCCAACTACCTGATGACAAAAGTAGGATGATTAGGGAGGTACTTTACGTACCAGATTTGAAGAAAAATCTACTTTCTGTTGGAGTCATTACTGATCAAAAATTGAAAGTAGAACTCTCTCATGATCGTTGCTTTGTGAAAGATGTGAACCAAAAGTTCAAAGTTATTGCGGATGGAGTAAGAGAGCCCAATACAAAATTGTACAGGTTGAATGCTACAATTAAGGGGCAACATGGACTTGTATCGTCCATTCCATCGCAAACTGAGTTGTGGCATAAGAGGCTTGGTCACTTGAACTTGGGAAGCCTCAGTTTGATGAGAAAATTGGAGATGGTAACAGGATTGCCTACCATAGAAGATCACTTGAAATCGATGTGCAAATCCTGTATATATGGGAAGCAGAATCGAGAGAAGTTCAATAAAGGGGGTGTTGCAAGAGCAAAGAACATCTTGGATTTAATCCACACAGATTTATGCGGGCCTATGAGGACCATGTCCTTAGGTAAAGCCTTCTATTTCATGACCTTTATTGATGATATGTCACATAAGACATGGATCTACTTCTTGAAAAAGAAATCAGATGCATTTGATAGCTTCAAGAGCTTCAAAGCATTGGTCGAAAATCAGACACGTTGGAAGATCAAAGTCCTAAGATCAGATAGTAGAGGTGAGTACAAGTCTAATGACTTCAATGATCTTTGTGATCAATGTGGGATTAAAAGACAATTTACGCAAGCTCATACTCTTGCTCTCAATGGTGTAGCTAAGCGCAAGAATTGTACGATTGTGGAAAGTGCCAGATCTATGCTAGCTGAGATGAAACTACCAAAAGATTTTTGGGCAGAAGCATGCAGTACATCAGTCTATCTTCAAAATAGAAGTCCTACCATTGTCATACCAGAGATAACACCTGAGGAAGCATTCACGAAGAAGAAGCCAAAGGTGAACCACTTGCAAATCTTTGGATGTAAGGCCTTTGTACACATTCCTAAGGAAGAGAGACATAAACTTGATGTGAAAGCTATCAAGTGTATATTCCTAGGATATGATGAACGTGTGAAGGGCTATAGATGTTTTGATCCAGTGGAAAACAAAATCCATATAAGCCGTGATGTTATCTTTGATGAATCCAAGATGTATGAAGACGAGGATGCTAAGAGGATAGACACATCCAGTGGAGAAGATGGTATAATGAGGATACCACCTGATGATGATCCATTCATTGACCTTCCGAGTGATGAACATGAGGATACATCTCAAGATACTACTACTCAACCTCAAGAGACAGGTTGGAGAGGTAGGGACAAATCTTTTGGTGCAAGAAGGATTGAAGTTACAGGTGACAAACGCAAGGAGAAGGATGTATCATGGAATACATTTTCACCAGGAAGCCGATCACCTGACAGGAAGCTCCCTAAGTGGTTTGAGAGATTGTTGGAGAGCCACGACATAGATGACTTTTCAGGATCATCTAGCTAGGGAGAGCTACGAAAATCAACAAGAGAGAAGACACTACCTGAAAGGTATGAAACAAATTATGCTCTCTTATCTAGTATTATTCAAAGAAAAGAACCTTTGACTTATGGTGAAGCGAAGGATGATGGCATTTGGGTCATGGCCATGGGAGACGAGATGGAGTCAATTGCTAAGCATTGCACATGGTACTTAGTAGAACTACCAGTTGGCAAGAAACTCATTGGTTGCAAATGGATATATAGGACTAAGTACCATGCAGATGGAAGTATAACAAAGCACAAGGCAAGATTGGTGATCAAAGGGTACACACAAAGTAAAGGCATTGACTATGAGGAGACCTTTGTGCCGGTTTGTAAGTGGAATACTCTACGTCTACTTGTTGCTTTAGCTTCACATTTTGGTTGGCCTTTGCATCAGATGGATGTAAAATTTGCTTTTCTAAATGGTGAGTTAGAAGAAGAAGTGTTCATGGATCAACCTGAAGGCTTTGTAGCGAAGGGACATAAAAATAAAGTATGTTGCTTGAAGAAAGCGCTTTATGGTCTTAAACAAGCACCATGTGCGTGGTATAGCAGGATTGATGCCTACTTTCATTCAAAGGGGATGGTGAGAACACATTCTGATCCAAATCTATATGTCTTATGCTTTAATGGTATGGTTGCTTTGATTGCTCTTTATGTTGATGACTTGATTATTACAGGAAATAATCAAGAGATGATAGACATGATCAAGAAAGACCTCATGGAACAATTCGAGATGACAGATCTCAGTCTGATGCATTACTGCCTTGGAGTAGAAGTGTGGCAAAAAGGACATGAAGTGGGTTTAACACAGGTGAAGTATATCAAAGAGTTGCTGCACAGGTTTAGGTTGCAGGATTGCAAACCAGTAAACACTCCTATTGAACTAGGTAAAAAGCTTTCTAAGCTTGATGAATCACAGCCATTTGATGCTACGTTGTATAGACAGTTAGTAGGGAGCTTGATTTACCTTACCACGACTAGACCAGATATATGCTATGTTGTTGGCATTATAAGTCAGTTTATGGAAGCACATATGGAAACGCATTGGAAGGCAGCTAAACACATTTTGCGTTATGTGAAAGGCACTTCAGAGTATGGCTTGATTTACAAGAAGCATGATGGTTTACCTGAGTTGTGTGGCTATGTGGATGCGGATTGGGGAGGTGACTATGATGATCGTAGATCCACGACAGGGTATGTATTCCAGTTTCGTGGTAGTTGCTTTTCCTGGTCTTGTAAGAAGCAAAGTACAATTGCTCTTTCCACCACAGAAGCAGAGTATAAGGCAATGTGTAGTGCAGCACATGAAGCTATATGGTTGAGACGAATCCTGGAAGAAATTGACATGAAGCAGAAAAATTGCACGACTTTACATAGCGACAGTCAGAGTGGCATTCAGCTAGCAAACAATCTAGTGTTCCATGCGAGAACTAAACACATTGAGATTCAGTATCACTTTATACGTGCTGAGTCGTGAAATTCATGTTGTTCATTGTAACACAGAAGAACAACTAGCTGATATTTTCACTAAGCCACTTACTGGAGAAAAGTTTGATAAGTCTAGATCAAAGCTTTCTTTACTTAAAGTTTGTTGACTTTAAAGCTATGTATATGACTGTATAAAAAGTAGACTCTACTTTAAGAGAGAGAGTTAGAATTAAAGTAGAATCACTGTGTTACTGTACTGTGGGTCCTATCAGTGGATAAGGATCAGTTGGCCTCGCCACGAGGGAAGTCGACGGGACACGCGTCCTGCCAACGACAACCTAGGTCATGCATGGGTTGCCTGAGTGAACAACTATATGTACAGTGTAATTTCATTTTGAGAAACACAGTTGCTATGCGAGCTTGTTGTGGAGAGTGTTTTCAGTCTGTGTTACTATGTAGCATGATCTGTGTTCCTGTACAAAGCAAATTCTAAGTCTTACATCTTCCATCTAGCTAGGCTGATATCCTATAAGACACTTACAAGCACAAACCTGTAAAGCTGACATAAATGAGCGACTGAGGCTCAACCTTTACTGCCACCATAAGATTGCACCCTCACCAGATAGACAACTAGTAGACAATGACAAGTCAATGAGCATAAAATGACTACTTTGCTTCTAACGTAGCAAATGCACAACCACATACAACTCCGACTCAGATCTAGACTCCCGTGACAAGGTAACATGCAAGCCCACACACACCCATGCAAACCAACACGAATGCACTCGCACGTTGTACCGATAGCTAGACTCATCTATCTAGTAATGGCAACTCTAAGTGCAAGTGTCCTTAATGAGTCAAGCAAATTGGAAGGTGCCGGCAACTATGCTGTTTGGAAATTCAAACTGAAGAACATTTTGATGGAAAAGGAATTGTGGGAGATCGTGACTGGTGAAGAGACAAGGTCAGTGATTGAAGAAGATCAGCGGACATTTGATAGGAGAAAATGGAAAGCCCAAAATGTCATCAACTTATCAGTTATAGATGCAATTATTCCTTATATTTCAGATTCAGAAGGACCAAAAGAAGCGTGCGATACATTGAAGGCATTGTTTGAAACAACAAATACATCTCGAATACTGTTTCTGAAGACAAAGTTGCATACATTGTAGATGGATGATGGTGCAACTATTGTCGATCACATACTGAAGATCAAAGAAATCCGTGACCAATTTGCAGCAGTTGGAGGGCGAGTACAAGATCATGAGATTGTGCAATTGACAATGAATAGTCTGAGTGAGTCACATCAGATGTTTGTGACGAGTATAGCCACTAGAGAAAATCTTCCAACCTATGAAGAACTAGGTGGATTGCTTTTGCAAGAAGAGCAACGTCAAGAGAACTTGAATCATCGTAACAGGAGCTATGATCAAGCTCTTGCAGTTAGAGGATGAGGTCGAAGATTTGGCCATGGAAGGTATCAATCGAGAGGAGGAAACTCAAGTCGGGGACCATTTCAACAATTTCATGAGCAAGTCAATGATAGTCTGAATCGAGGCAATTGGAATCAAGGCCGAGGTCAAGCACGTGGCTATTCAAGACAAAATAAACATGGAAATTGTAGGTACTACAACAAATCTGGCCACTGGGAGCGTGAATGCTTCAAGAAACAGAAGGAGATGGAACAAAGAAAAGACAAATGGCAAGCGGGAAATTATGCTGATCAATATCAATTTGATGACTTTTATTATGAAGACAATTATACTAATCAACATCAATACGATGATAATCATTATGAAGATGATACTGGTGAGAGTTCAAAATTGTTCATTACAGCATTAATGACAAGTGATGAAGCCAAGGATACATGGTACATTGATAGTGGTGCATCCAAACGCATGACTTCCAAGAAAGAGTGGTTTTCAGAACTCAAGGAGACTGACAATGGTGATGAAGTTGGACAAGGTGATGACAAATTGCTATATGTTAAAAGAGTTGGAGTGGTACCAGTGAAGTTAGCCAGTGAGAAGATAAAGCAGATAAGCAATGTGCAATATGTACCTGGCTTAGCTAACAATCTACTATCTGTTGGGACAATGGTCCACAACTCAAGGTTGAGTTTGACAGTGACAAATGTCTTGTCAAAGACATCAAGAATCACTACAAAGTGATTGCTACAAGAGCTAGAGTCAACGAGAATTGACTCTACAAATTGAATGCGAGATCTTTTACTCAAGCTATGGTAAGCATTGTTGATAGTCGAAGTGATCTTTGGCATCAAATGTTTGGTCATATTAGTGCTCAAAGCTTGCAAATTCTTAAAAGAGGTAATCTAGTTGTTGGATTGCATGATATCTCTTTTGAAGGAAAAATTTGTGAGAGTTGTATTTTGGGAAAACGACATAGAGAGAGATTTCCCAAAGATGGAGCAAGAGGAGCCAATGGCATTCTTGATCTCGTTCATAGTGACCTGTGTGGGCCAATACAAACTAGGTCCATTAGTGGTTGTTATTATTTCTTCACATTCATTGATGACTATAATAGACATATCTGGATATATTTCATAAGCAAGAAATCTGATGCTTTTGCCAAGTTTAGAGAGTTCAAGGCTCTAGTTGAAAAACAAACAGGTTGTTATATTAAGACCCTCAGATCAGATGGTGGCGGTAAGTATTTTTCAACAGCGTTTATAAACTTTTGCAAGGATCAGGGGGTCAAGAGACAAACCACTACACCCTATTCACCACAATAGAATGGAGTTGCAGAACGGAAAAACAGATCCATTGTGGAGATGGCTAGGGCAATGCTTAAGAGCAAGGGTTTGCCAAATACTTTCTAGGCAGAAGCATGCAACACAGCTACTCATATCTTGAATTGGTGTCCTACGAAGTTTGTGGAGGGTAAGACACCTTACGAAGCTTTTACTGGAAAGAAACCTAATGTTTCTAATTTACGAGTATTTGGTTGTGATGCTTATGCTCATGTACCTGATGAAAAACAAAAAAAAACTGGATGCAAAAGCTGTTAAGTGTATTTTGCTTGGATATGATGAAAGAGCCAAGGCATACAGGATGTATGACACAGATGCACAAAAGATCGTGATTTCCAGAGATGCTACTTTTGATGAGATGGTCAAAATGACCAAATAAAATTGACAATTGATCTCTTTGATGATAAAGCTAAAGTGCAAGTGAAGGAAGAAGTTGGTGTCGATATGGAAGAGCCAATGGAAAAAGACAGGGTCAATAATGAGATTCCTAGGAGTGTGCCTAACTGGTACTTGTCGGTAACAAGTGATGCTAATAAGGGAGATACTCCCGAATCAAGTGAGCAGGGAGAGCTCAGAAGATCAAGTAGAAATCGAAAACCTCCTGCAAGATTAGAGATGAATCTAGACCTAATGGGCTATGTGCTCAAGGCTCAAGAACCAAAAACTTTGATAAAGCAAAGGAGCACAAGGAGTGGCGTGAAGCTATGGAAACTGAAATGGAAGCTATAACGAAAAATAGGACGTGGAACTTGGTTGAGCTACCTGATGGTAAGACGCCTATCACTTGCAAATGGATATACAAAGATCAAATATGGAGCTGATGGGCAACTCAACAAGTACAAAGCACTGTTGGTTGCGAGAAAATTTGAGCAGCAGGAAGGTATTGATTTTGAGGAAACCTTCGCACCCGTAGCTCACATATACAATGGATTCCAATAGGGTCTCAGATGTAGGACATCAACTTAACATAGTCCTAGTTCATATTCAATGATCTTAATTCCATATCTAACTTAACAAAAGCATAGAAATCTCTTCATAAGTCTCAATTTTTCCGACATGCAATCATGTTGGATCTTAGATTCTTATCATGCAATCCAAATGGATTTGAGATTCTTGACATGCAATCGTAAGGGTTCATAGATTCTTGACATGCAACAATCATAAGGGTTCATAAATAAGTGCAATCTTCCTAAGGAAGAGCCAAGGTATATGTCCATCTTATTTTTGCATAATGTGCATCAATTCCTAGGCACTTATTTTCTAGAGGTTGCCCATCCTCAATCATGGTGGAAAAAGTCACTAGGGTGATCAAACCCTAGGCCTTGTCCAGTTCTTTATAGACTCCACTGAGCCTTTATTATAGACTTAGTAATAAGACTTCTTTATAGACTCTTCTAAGCCTTCTTTATAGACTTTATCAAACACAGCAGATTATCACAATGCCATGGTGCACCTACAAACTTTAGTTGAACATAAGAACTCACTTTTTTTTTTTTTGAGTATATATTGTCATTTAGTCATTTTGAGAACATATTTCAATAATATTCGTACTCGTCAACTACTACAGTGCTTATAATATGTTAAAAAAAATTTGAAAATCTCTTAGTCTTGAGTCTCAACTCAAATCTCTCTAAGGGGGTTTACCATTCTACGAGCCTTAAGTCCGAGCGACGAGCTGGTTTCTGAGCTGCGGTCATCGTGCTCCCCCTATTTTTGACACAAACCTTTGCAAAACTTCCAATACACCCCCATCCCCCACGTATCGGTCCCATTCTAGAGAGAGAGTGTTTTGGAACCACAGCTAAAAAAAGGCATGCATTATTTCATGCCATGGGAAATTACCTTTCTTATGGTATTTTGGAATCGGAAATAATTCGAATATCGAATTTTGGGAGTCAAAAATTTTGGGTATCACAAATTTTGGGAAGTCAAATTTTGGATATCAAATTTTTGGAATCGGAAATTACGTATCTTCGAATGTGTAGCATATACACACATTCCAGACAAGAAGAGAAAGAAGCTGGATGAGAAGGTGTATCAAGAATTCCTAGTAGACTATGATGTACATTCATCATACTACAGGATCTACATGTCGGAGAGCAATGCAGTAAAAACTGTCAGAGACATCAAATTTGACGAAGCAAGAATGATGGTTGACGGTGATCCAGTCGGCTACGAGATTCTCAACAAGCAGTACTACGACCTATCTACACCAACAGAGGGAGCAGACCTTGAACATCCAGATGAAGATGTTCAAATTGTGAATGAACTGAGTGACAGTTTAGACGACGAGTAGCAAGACATGCAGCCTATACCCAGAACACCTGCAATGCATAGTGGTTTTGCTATAAATAGGAAGGACAAAGGCAAAGTAGTCACTGATCATGCACCATCTCCAAAAAGATCTGCAAGGGAGAGAAGACAATCTGTCAGGTATATACTCGATAGTTCAGCTTCTATTCAAGGAGAGTTTTGTGGATTCAGAGGTGAACCACAAACCTATCTAGAAACTATTGATCTATGAGAGACGACTCTAAGAGCGTTTCGGGAGGGTGTACCATCATAAATATTTGAATGTGCATGATAATGATATTATTTTAGACTTTTTTTGAGAGATATTTGCACTAGAGAGATATCATCATTTCACAACAATAAATTTATGCAATGGGCTACTATCTTTTGTATGTTTGTTACTTCTTATTGCACCTCAGGTTTAAGTGGCTCACTTGTCTATATGCATATGTTGAGGGTGCACCATTTCAATGGTTAAATGCTAGCTTTTGATGAGCTCTAGAACTTATTTTACCATCTCGTAACATGCCACTGTTTCCAACTTGGAGCTCATCCCATGGAGTGGAACTCATGGATATTTGTACACATGTTTGCTCCATTTTTTCTTACATTGGCAATCATACTTATGGCGTTTCATTATATTTGATGTTGTAGCTTGCATGTTTTATATTTAGACATCATCTTTAGGGTTTAGTAACTTTTACTTACATGTATGATGAGTGAATGTGCAAAGAGTTTTACATAAAAGAAAACTATGGGATTTAGGGATAAACAAATCTCATGATAAACAAGGTGAAGAGATGTAAAAGGAGTGGAACATACAAATATCAAGAAGCTGACAATGTACTCTTGTTAGATAAAATTGTTTTGCATCACTTAATGAATCCAAGGTTGAACTCCAATGGAAAGTCTATTTGTATTTTGATGACCAAGGGCATATTGAAGTGTTCACTTACTAGTATCTTCCAATACTAAATTTGGCTAAGGATTTATGCTCGTGCATATGGTTATCGGGGTCAATGGGACCCCTCCTTGGATCTATGTTATAATTTCTTTGGCTAGTTGACTATTGTGTCTTTCAATAGATTCCCTCGGCTAGTTGACTATTGTATCTTTTAATAAATTCTTTAATTTCCTATCTCCCAATCTTGAAGGATCAAATCAATTGACTTATAAGGTCCCTCTCATGTTGATGCACTTCCATGCTTGATTTTCTTGCTTCCTATGCTGTGTAGTTTTGAGATCTTATGAGAGTTTTGGGACATTCATTTTTTCTTTCTTTATTTCTTTTTCCGTTGTGGAGTCAATTGTATGTGCTACCATTAGTGCACCACAATGTGCTTGTTTATTTGTATCCGAAATATTTTGTTTGCATGGTCTTCCTCATTCTATTCTCACAGATTGTGACACATGTTTTACTTTCACTTTTTGGACATGATTACTGTGTATCCTAGATATTAAACATTTAATGAGGACTGCTTACCAGCTATCTACAAATGGAAAATTTGAGATTTTAAACTGCATTATCAAGGATTACTTACAAAACTTTGTTTCTCTTTCTAGCAAAGACTAGGATCAACATCTCCGTTTTGCATAATATAGGTACAATAGTTCCATCAACAGTAGTATTGAGGTACTTCCACTTTTGCTATTTCATGGCCATTCTCCGTGTCTCCTAGGTATTCATCAACCACATGGTGATACTCCTATTTCAACTTTTGCCATCTTTAATTTATGGAGAGGTTCCTCACAAAAAAAATTGAAAGTGCATCTTATCGAACACAATCCTCATGGAAGTGTATGTTCTGTGAATTTTGATATGCTTAGTAAGTTAATTCGATGAATATTTCATGTTTCCTTCATTGTTTCTCAATAAAACCATAATTTAAGATGTGAGAAAATGTGCCTTACAAGTCGGATCTTTCTATTGAGGACTTTTATAGGCATATGCTTTGGTTTTACAACAACAACAAAAGCTGGGAGCTACGAATGCTTTCTGATAATTTTCTTTCTCAATAAAAACACTTGTAATTCTGCAAACTGTGTAAAAAGACGGGAAAATCTACAGAACTGGATAAACAATGGATGAAGATTAAAACCGACTAGACGATTAGTAAGAAGGAGAATAATCCAATAAGTGCGCTACTACTGTGAATCATTCTTGGGCACAGGTTCGTGATCTGATCATTGTATTCACAATAAGCTTAATTCAGATTCTCTATTTTCTTATGTGTATTCTACGAATGCTTTCTGATAATTTTCTTTCTCACTAGATGCTCACTCAATTCGGAATGTCCAATCTCGAAGGAAGCATGGCTATCTCAGACACCTAATTGTTTCACTCCCTTCATGGTTGTCTTCGACACCTACCAGACATTCCTCCATTCGATCTAAGTCAATGTTGATGCTGTAATTTGGTAAAGTTCCTATTATAGTTTCTCTATGTTGGAGCTTTGTTTCATATTCCTCACGTAATCTCTTCGAGATCCTCCAATAGAGTGGTATCAGAGCGTCCAACAATTTGACCATGTCCATTGGCACAATACAACACAATGCTCACTTGTGGCTGGTTTCCATTTCTCAATCTTTGCCAATTAAGAGTTTCATGACGCCTCCTAGCCTTATCCAATTCAATTGCGCCCTCACTACTCTAACTCACAAAGCATTGTGATTAAATTTCTCATAAACACTTGAGAATGGCTTTAGAGCTCCTTAGTTGTAGGCACATGCCTTTTCCCCAACCTTCCCCATAGATTTATAGCACAAACTTGGGCTTCATTTGTCATTATGGTCACCAAGTAGCGAATGCAGTACCTCATAGGGTTATCTCATAGGGTCACTCATACTCCGCTTCATAGAATGGTGCCAAGAATGCACTGAAAAGCTTTTATCCTTGACGATGACATCTCTTTGTCCGTCAGCTTTGCACAGGCTTCTACAAGCTCCAATTTGGCTCCAGAAGCCCTCTTCTAGCCAAAGATTTCCACTTCCAAAGTGGCCTTAGGAAACTGGCTTCAAAATGAATTGGTTCTTCATCCTGAAAAAACTGTGGCCTTCAGATCAAAATTAACCAATCAGGCCCCTTCTTGCATTTCATTTTGAATATTTTTATTGAAGTTGAAGGGTGCTTTCCGTTTCAACTCTTCAAGGTCCTCTCAAACAGATCTCTACCATTGATATGGATCCGATGTCCCATGCTTTATCCTTGAAGCCCGATCTCAACCGTCCATTGCTTTAGCTCTCAATCGAATGGCTATCCTTGCACCCGCGTGATGAAATGAACTCCTACGACTGCTACGCACTTGGGAATGGTATGGCATCTGTTGTAAAGCTATCTTCATAAGCTTTACTTTCGGCGCCACTGGCACCAAAATTGTCCCCAGCGCCAGCAGCGCCCCTGCTGCTCCTGGCGCCAAAGGCGCCGATGCCACTCCCGGCGCCACTGTGACCGAAATCCAGCCGGCGCCAAGTTCCTATGGCTGAAAATCTTTGATCGGTTCTAGCGAAGTCCAGAGAGCTCAGATTGATGTGCAATCACCTCACACGATCTAGGCATGATTAAAGGAAGCTTGGGGATCAATAAAATTTAGAGAGAGAAAATGACTTTCTAGAAAGAAAAAATCCTACAGAGACAAAAATGTGCTTTACCAGCCTGGGTAGAGTGCTTGGTATGAGGGGGGGTGCCGAATCCCACCAATACTATAGGGGAGTGCGGGTTGCGACTCAAGGCGAGCTACAACCAAGTCTCAGCCTCCCTTGCTGGAATGTTGTCATGGCTCTTGCCTTGGCATGCTAGTGCCCCGGAGACTAGGGTCGGTCACACACTTGAAATGTAACCTTCTCAGATTTATCAATACAGTGGGATTTTTCTCAAATTGACTCTGATTACCTTCTGGGTTTCAGTGTTCGGTAAAAGCGCCAGTTGTAAGGCCGCTTCAAAATTTTTAAGTTAGCACATAGCTGAGGGTCATATCCCGGGATGCCAGCGGTATGCCGTCGGGACCATTCGGTTCATGGCGCCAGCGGTATGCTGTCAAGACCATTTGGTCCAGGAACTGGTTGTCTCCATATTTGTCTCGGCTTGTGGTTCTGAGTGTTCCTTGCATGAACGTGAATGGGTTAAGCTCTTGGGGAACGGGCTCTAACCTGTCGGCTGAGTTGGATGGCTTGCTTGGGTGGAAGTTACCTGTTTATGGCTGTCTAGTGTGGCGTGGCGCCAGGTTGGCTTCCAGCACTCGTGACAAAGCTTTCAGTTGATTAAGTCTGATGTAAGTCAGACCACTTGCTTGGAATGAATGTTACTCGTTTGTAACGAAGCTTCGAGTTGGTCAAGTTTGATGTATGTCGGGCGGCTTGCTTGGAGGGAAGTCACCCACATCGGGACCCCCCGATCTGGCATGGTGCCAGGTTGGATCTCAATGTTGGTTTTTGGAACTTCAAGTTGGTTAAGTCTGATCATTGTTGGCGAGTTGGATGCTTGTAAATCAAGTGGGTTTGGATGGCAAGAGTTGAAGGCTGGGAAGCTAAGTCGTGGTTTTCGGCTCCCTTTGGAATGTCTGCGCTACATGTTATCAGAGCCGACTGGCCAGTCAGATATGCGGATCTCACGGAAATGGCCATTGTTTGGGGTTCATCATGACAACTATTGTGCAAGGTGCTGCCCACAGTGTAAGCACGAGTGCGTCCACGGTCAGCATAACGGGGGACTTGATGAGTCAAAGTGCTGCCCTCGAGGTGTAAGCACGGTCAGTTCTCGCGGTTCGGGCCTGGCGCTATCTACACGTAGGACGGATGAGGCAAAGTGCTGCCCAGGTAGGTGAGAGCATGATCTGTACCTTGTGGGGTGCGGGTCGACATATTCAAACTGTACGGGTTAACCATTGATACAGAGATGCTGCTCGAATTTGGGTGTAAAGCACAGGTGGTTAGCTGCTGGTGCGGGATAGCTGCCGATCGTTTAGCTATAAGGGCTATCGACCAAAAAGTGGTGGGGCGTGACTGAGGCAATGTGCTGCTTAATGGTGAAAGCACAGATAGTTGGAGGGGTGTCCTATGTGGGCTGATTCTATGATCGATTTGTATGGGCACGTCCAGGCAAAGGTCCGTTGGCAGGACCATCTCAAAGGGGGACCTTGTCTTTGTTACTTGTTAGTAAATTTGCCTGAGTGTCTTTCTTGTATGTATTCGTGGTGAGTCTTAGTACTCGTGCTTTGCCTGGTTTGCATGATTGATTGTGATACAAGGAGCTGATGGCTCGAGAAGGAACCTTTCTTTTAAAGGCTGATACCATCAAACAAAAGGGACTATAGAATTTGTGGGGCGGATTTGCAATTCAAGTACTCACGCGTGAACAACAACGAAACGGCTCAATGCTTGCAAAGGATGGATGGCTAGCCTGTTTCTTGGGTTAGTTTCATTTGCGACAACGCCCACCAAGATGCAAGCAAGAAGTCAAAAGTTGGAAAGGGCAATTTCAGGGGAGATCTTCTATGGAGCAGTTGGTCTTCATTTTGGGACGGCCACATTCAGAACTAAAACTCACTAAGCATGGGTGATATCCAGTATCAGTTGGGTTTTTCCTCAAAGGGGAAAGACTAGGATCCTCTTCAGAGATTGGCAACAAGTTGGATCGAGCCATAATCCTAGCAGATGGGAAGCAAAGTGTTGGAAATGCTTTTTGGCCAAAGAACTCTACTCTAAGTCCGATCAGCTGATTTTATAAGTGGAGGGGAACTATCACTCACACTTCTCTCTTGGGGCAAATTTTGAATGAAAGTTGATCAAAATGGGGGCAAATTCAAGGTGATCTAGCCATACTCACACGAGGAGACTGGCGAACTTTGGATCTAATAAGTTGACAAGTTTTTGTTGTGGAAAGGAAAGCTTGTTATAGGCTTTATCTGGACCAGCAATGATGAGGAAACATATGAGTATGCTGGCTTGTGTTACGTGTAAGGCAGCTGATCAATGAAGGAACTGTGAAAGTTGAGTCTTGCATGAGAGACTTGGTATTTCGAACGGATGCTAAAGGATAGTTCGCATTGAGATCAGACTAGTGCAAACTTTGGGTGCATGTGTCTGATTCAAAGAGAGCTACTTGAAGCCAAGCTTGATGTACACTTCTTGTTTTGACTGTGAGACAACTGACCAGTGATGGAATTGTGAAAGTCAAGTTTTGCGCGACGGACATGGTGCTTCAAACAAACGCGAAGAGATAGTTCGTATGCGGATCAAACTGGTGCGACCCTTTGGCTTTCCACGAGGTCAATGGTTACATTTGGGCTGATTCAAAGAGCTATTTCAAGCTAAGTGAGAGGTGCATTGCGGAGTACTCAATCTTTGCCTACCTTAAAGAGCCAAGATGAAAAAGTATCAAGATCAGACTGGGACAAGAAGAGAAATCAAGGTGCAGAAGAAACAAGGCACGGAGTGGACCATAAAGTGGGCAATCAAACGATAAATCCTTTGGCTCAGGGAGCCTTGATACCTGTGTGGAACTGATCAAATCTAGAGCTCAGGGAGCTCAACACAAAGTGCATCAAGGACAAATTAGGAGCTCAAAGGAGCTCCAAAGTCAAAAGTCAGAAGCGACAGGTGCGAACATTTCAAAGAAAGGCCTCTGTCACCAGTTAATAAGGTTCTTGGGTTTTACAAAAGCGATATCAAATCTACGCTTTTCCCAGACAAAGAGATATTTTCAAGTTATGTAATTTTTCAGTACAAAGAGCTGAGCCTCCAACTTGTGGTGTGCCAGCTTCAATGTTAATAAAAAGTGGCCAGTAAAGTAGCTTAAATGTATAGTTATTTTAATTGGGAGACACTTTTACTTTAATTTGACATCTGATGAGGACATCAGATTTTATAAAGGTGGGGTGGATGTTGAAAAGCTATCTTCATAAGCTTTACTTCCCGCGCAACTGGCACCAGCATTGTCCCC
This sequence comes from Diphasiastrum complanatum, assembly GCA_029204225.1. Lineage (NCBI taxonomy): Eukaryota > Viridiplantae > Streptophyta > Lycopodiopsida > Lycopodiales > Lycopodiaceae > Diphasiastrum > Diphasiastrum complanatum. The sequence goes on along the minus strand of CM055100.1, from coordinate 47,144,982 downwards.
GGCACCAGCAGCGCCCCTGCTGCTTCCGGCACCACTCCCGGCGCCACTGTGACTAGAATCCAGCCGGTGCCAAGTTCCTATGGCTGAAAATCTTTGATCGATTCTAGCAAAGTCCAGAGAGCTCAGATCGATGTGCAATCGCCTCACACAATCTAGGCATGATTAAAGGAAGCCTGGCGATCAATAAAATCTAGAGAGAAAATGACTTTCTAGAAAGAGAAAATCCTAGAGAGAGAAAAACGTGCTTTACCAGCCTGGGTAGAGTGCTTGGTATGAGGGGGGTGCCGAATCCCACCAATACTATAGGGGAGTGCGGGTTGCGACTTAGGTCGAGCTCCAACCAAGTCTCAGCCTCCCTTGTTGGAATGTTGTCATGGCTCTCGCCTTGGCATGCTAGCGCCCTGGAGACTAGGGTCAGTCACACACTTGAAATGTAACCTTCTCAGATTTATCAATAAAGTGGGATTTTCCTCAAACTGACTCTGATTACCTTCTGGGTTTCAGTGTTCGGTAAAAGCGCCAGTTGTAAGACGCTTCAAAATTTTTAAGTTGGCACATAGCTGAGGGTCGTATCCCGGGATGCTAGCAGTATGTCGTTGGGACCATTAGGTCCGTGACGTCAGTAGTATGCTATCGGGACCATTTGGTCTAGGAACTGGTTGTCTCCATATCTGTCGCGGCTTGTGGTTCTGAGTGTTCCTTGCATGAACGTGAATGGGTTAAGCTCTTGGGGAACGGGCTCTAACCTGTCGGCTGAGTTGGATGGCTTGCTTGGGTGGAAGTTACCTGTTTATGGCTGTCCAATCTGGTGTGGTGCCAGGTTGGCTTCCAACGCTCGTGACGAAGCTTTCAGTTGGTTAAGTCTGATGTAAGTCAGACCGCTTGCTTGGAATGGATGTTACTTGTTTGTAACAAAGCTTTGAGTTGGTCAAGTTTGATGTATGTCAGGCGGCTTGCTTGGAGGGAAGTCACCCACATCGGGACCCCCGATCTGGCATGGTGCCAGGTTGGATCTCAATGTTGGTTTTCGGAACTTCAAGTTGGTTAAGTCTGATCGTTGTTGGCGAGTTGGCTGCTTGTATGCCAAGTGAGTTTGGATGGCAAGAGTTGAAGGCTGGAAAGCTAAGTCGTGGTTCCCGGCTCCCTTTGGCATGCCTGCGCTACAACATCCCTCTGGATCGACGCACGCAACAGCTTCGGCCTCCTCCTCCTTCCATATACTTCTCTTGTTGATGTTTGTCTTGGCTATGGATGTGGGTTGATCCCAGATCTCGCTCTCTACTCTCCACGGCTAGGTATGGCCTCCTGGTAGCTGGGTCGTGCTGCTAGTGCGCCCATGACTGTGATTTTACAGTGCAAAAGTCGGTTTCCTACAGTGAGAGATATTCGATTTTCTCAATAGAAACCCTGGCCTTGGTTTTGGCAAGCTCAAAGAAATGACTACTATTCTTCCACCACTCCATGGCTGATCATGGCCTCGTACAGGCTCCACCTGGCTATCCCAACACCCTAATGTAGCTTCTACCAATCTCTACACATTTTTGAGGCTAATTTTGATCTAAAACATTGATAACATTTTGACCAAGCTAATAGTTATAAGAGAAAAATGAGATTAAAGAAATGCATTTATTCTTATGGGTCATTGACTGACGACAATGTTGAGAAACTATATGACCAACTTATCATTTACTACATTAAGCTGAATAAGCTTGTATAAGTTCCCATTAATAGGTAGTATGTTAGAAATCCACACTTATTATCTTCTAACGATTGCCAACATCTTGCCATTTCATCGTGGTTCACTGAATCATGTCAAGGTATATTTGAGATGGGACTACTTTGATTCCTGAGTTTCTATCCTGTCCCAAAATATTGCCATCCTTTTTCTCAAACTAAGATTCATTCCCAAGGAGGAGGCAACCAAAGGAGGAATGTTCTTTGAGGACTGAAGAAATACCTAGATGAGAAACCCACTCCCCAAGTTGAGGAACGAGACGAGGTATAAAACCATGCCTTGTGCATGGCCCCACAATGGCATCATGTAGCTTTTCTCACCATAGAGAGGGCCACTGGCCGTATTGTTGACATATTCCATTTTCTCACTTAGAATCCACAGGGCTGGAGTATGAATCCCCAGACATGCTTTCCTCCTAGCAAGGCTGAAGTATGGGCAGCTGCCATATGCCCTTGGGGGGCCAACTACATATGCCATTGGCAATAGGGCCATGCAGTGGTCCCATATACCTCCCCAAATATGCTCTTCCCCTATTTCCACTCCATTCCAAAGCTGTCCCACATTCTTCCCCACAATACTTTTTGCCTACTTCCATTGCTGTCCAAATCATTTTGGTCATAGAGCTACTAAGTAAATGGTCACCCATAGTTTAGCCTAAATGGCACTCCATTACCTCTGCTACTATCAAACATGCAGTCACCTGCGGGTCACCCGTCTCTTTGTTGCCCTGCCTAGATTTTAGCTCACAACCCCCTTCGAATCTTGCATATTTTGACCAAATCATGCCGATAGTCATTCTACAAGCATCCATGGATTATTTGAAGTGTGGATATTCATAAAGTTTTCAGTAGTCCAAGTGATAGGCTGAAAGGCCAAACATTGTTATTAAGCAGCATTGAAGCTTATTTGCAAGATAGTAACCTCAAATTTAGCATATGCTCAACTATGTGTCAATTGTTTAAGCTCTGTAATATTTCTAAATGAAGGGTTAACATTGTGCTACATGCATATCAATTTAATGCTTGAGGTTTGTTCACATGTTTAAAGCCAAAAAATTAAGCTGATTCTCCAGTAATAAGGTTATGGGAGAATTTGTGCATGTTGTTTCACTTGTCTTCCATGCGTGCATGCACAATTACTATTCAATAAGCTTTTGCATTGCCAGTTGTTTGAAAGATCTATGATAGTCTAGATTTGCATTTTGTGATAATAGGAAGGGCTAGTGTGTTAACACAAACATGCTTGAAAGTTTGAAGTTAGCCATCATCAACTTTGTCTTAGGGAAAATCTTATAGATAAACGAGATGTAGAACAAGAACGTAAATCTCCCAACTTCAAACAGTCTACACATATAATCAAAAGCTAGAACCTTGGTCTCTAAGAGCTATCTAGCATATCAAGGACTTAAACTATAGAAAAATATTATGTCACTTGAATCACTCTTTTTTCTTTTGCTTTTCCTTTTTTATTGTGTGGCTTGTCTTTGCCTTTGGTTACCTTTTGGGGACAGATTCTGAGTTGGCTTTCGGGTTGGTTGGGATTCCAGTTTTCTTAAGTCTGAATGGTTAAAGCTTGTTACGTTTCTAAGTTGGCTTTTACGTAAGTGCATGATGGATGAATGGTAGACTTAAGTGCATGTTGGGAAAATCGCTCAAGTCTCAGCGCCCTTTGAGGCGCCGGCGCAACATGTGGTATCAGAGCTGACTAGTCGGTCAGCTACGCAAGTCTCACAGGGAGGACCACTTTTTGGGATTTGTCAGGACAGCCCTTGTGCAAGGTGCTGCCCACAGCGTAAGCACAGGTGCGTCCACGGTCAGGGTGGTCGGCAGAATGGGGGACTTGATGAGTCAATGTGCTGCCCTTGAGGTGTAAGCACGGTTAGTTCTCGCGGTTGGGCCTGGCGTCGTCTGCATGTAGGACAGATGAGGCAAAGTGCTACCTAGGTAGGTGAAAGCATAGTCTGTGCCTTGTGGGGTGCGGGGTGACATATTTGAACTATATGGGCTAACCATTGATACAGAGATGTTGCTCAAATTTAGGTATAAAGCACGGGTGGTTAGCTGCCAGTGTGGGATAGCTGCCGATTGTTTAGTTATAAGGCCTATCGTCCAAATTTGTTGGGGCGTGACTAAGGCAATGTGCTACTTAATGGTGAAAGCACAGATGGTTGGATGGATATTTCTCATAGGTTAATTTTGTGATAGATTTGTGTGGGCATGGCTAGGCAAAGGTCCAACGTCCGGTCTCAAGGGGAATGTGACTTGAGAGGGATCCTCAGTTTAGCTTTGGTTGGTATGTTCGTTTGTGGTGTGCTTGACAAGGCCTGAATTATCCCTGACTACTTGTTTTGATCTAGGTGATCTGATCTAGTTGGGAGTTGTGAGAGGAGCTTACATTTGTGGGTGGACGGCACAAGTATGGAAAGGAACTTCCATGGGGCAACCCCCAAGACTGCTTCAAGATTGTTATTCTTATCAGTGAAGATCGCGGGGAGGAAGTCAGATTTCATGATCGACTCCGGAGCTTCACATAACTATATCTCAAGGAGCATAGTGGAACAATTCAGCTTGTCGACCAGGAATGTTACATCTACTCTCAAGGTAGAAACAGCGAAGGGAGCACTAGATGCAAACAAAGCGCCATTGAACATCCCGGTGCAGATTGGAAGATGGAAGGCTAAACTTAGCTTTCTGATTTTAGAGATGGATGCCTTCGATGTGATTTTGGGCCTCCCTTGGTTAAATAAACACTGTATCGCAGTTTTGGGTAGGAGCTCAAACTTGGTCCTCTTAGATTACAAGGGACAAATCTACGTGACAAAAGCCCTGCCCGGGAGGAATTCATCAATGAGTGGCACACAAAGCTTACAGAGGTGAAGGCATTCTTGGAGCAATCACAACGAAGCATGGCAGCTGATGTGAACCCACATCGACGAGAACTGGAATTTAAGAAAGGAGATCAAGTTTGGCTGAACACTAAAAATATCACATTGCCAAAAGGCTTATCTCATAAGTTTGTTTGACCTTATGCTGGGCCATATTATGTCACAAAGAAGACCAACCCAGTGGCTTATCGATTGTTGTTGCCATCCAGCTTGAATATCCACAATGTGTTTCACATCTCATTACTCAAACGGTACAAACCGGATGAGTGATTTGATTGACAACACGAACTCCGTCACCCACCAACGGCACTTGAGGATACAAAGAGACAACTTGTACCAGAACAAATATTGGCACATAGAAAGCAAACTGGTGTTCAACACGAATATCTAGTGAAGTGGCTACAGGCTCCAATCATTGAGGCTTCTTGGGAGTATGAAGAAAAACTTAAGGCAGGAGTGCTGCAAGATTACCTGAAGAAAAATCAATGCAGCAACCGTTTTCCCAAATTGGCACACAATGCACTACCTGGCAGCATGTCTCATGTATGAACACTCAGGACCACTCTGAAGTTCAAGGAACTTCCAAGTATCTTTCTTAGTTTGTCAATAAATCACTTGCAACTTTACACAGGTTTTACGTAAGTGAACTTGATCTACGCTTTTCCTGTGCTACTGCAAATGTATCTTTAATTTAAAGTTGTTATGGCCGGTGAATTAAGCCCGTGCCATGCGTCCTAGGTCTAGTTTGGCCCTGATGAGGACATTAGCTTTATCAAACGAGAGGAGGATGTTGTAAAGATGACTCATGTGCACCAAGGTGCTCTGTAAGCTCTAAGGGATGACACTCCCTAAAGGTCCCAGAGCGAGTTAGGAAGTCAAGGACTGAGCCTCCAACCTGTGGTGAGCCAGTCAAGTAGTCACAAGTCATGAGCTAGCTCTGGAGCTCGAGTCATGGCCTAGTCAGGAAGCAAGTTGATTTAGCTACCGAGACGGCTCTTGGGACCCATGTTCGGGAACCAGATTGATTCTGCCAGGCTTGCCAAGCTTAACTAGCAAAATAAAAACTAAGTCCTAAAAAGCGTGCTTTACCAGAAAGCACTATATTTCAGGACAAAGGAGGTGTGCCGAATCACACTAGAACTATAGGGGGAGTCCGACAGACAGAAACTTGGGCAGCTCAACCAGCGCCAAGAATCCAATCACCAGGTCTTAGCTCCCTCTACTAGCACAAGCCAGGCACAATGCCCAACACGTGTTGGTGGTCCCGAGACTAGTCAGTCTATGTATGAATGTAACCTCTTCCAAATTTGATAAAGTTGATCCTTGGGGATGATTACCATTTCGGTTTCGCCTCCAGGACTGGTCCAAGTGGAATGACCCTTACTACAACCTTTTTGCGTCATCGGCGTCCGAGGGTCCATGTCACCGATGTGTGGCTCACTGCTATGCCAATTGGTCAGTTTGGCGACCACTATGTCTTGGGTTTTATGTGTGGCTTGTCTTTGCCTTTAATTACCTTTTGGGGATAGATTCTGAGTTGGCTTTTGGGTTGGTTGGGATTCCAGTTTTCTTAAGTCTGAATGGTCAAAACTTGTTACGTTTCTAAGTTGGCTTTTACGTAAGTGCATGATGGATGAATGTTAGACTTAAGCGCATGTTGGGAAAACCGCTCAAGTCCTAGCACCCTTTGAGGCGCCGGCACAACATGGCGCCACCCTTACAATAAGCTTTGGTGTATTGGCTATCTCTACTTACAGTTTTAGAGAGCATGGTAAGATTATACTGGTTCTACATTTTAGAGTTTGGGACTTGGACTAGTGCAGCCGAAGTCGCTTATGGGCACCTCATCCACTGTAACACCCGCGCCAATGAGAGCGTGGGACATGCTCGTGGGCCCAAAGAGAGCTACCCGAGCATGGGGCTTAGGCTGGGTAGAGGGAAGAGCAATGGTGGCACGTGCTACAGCCTCCATCTAGGGGCCACCGAGCTAAGCATCCAACTGCCAACTATCTCATGAAGCCAACTGCCTGAGCTGAGGCGGGAGGAGCTCATCCAACTGAGAGCGGAATGTATTTGGCAAGGTTCTTTGAAGCTTTCACTTGCATTTTGGCTCAGCTCAACCTTCTGCTCTTGCTTAGTTTTTTGCTCTTGCTATAGAAAATTGTTCTGCCCGCCCTCTTCTGAGTGCCTTGTCTCCTCCTCCGAAAGGCGTCCGCTCAGCCTTGCTCTCGAGTAGTTCTGCTCACCCTCTTCTGGGTGCCTCGTCTGCTCAGCCCCATGGCCGCTGTGGTTATGATGGCAAGAACATTGGAGCTGCTGTTAGCAAGAACGTTGGAGCTGCTGCCAAAAATGTGGGTTCTGGTTCTACTCAGCTCATAATGTCAGTTGTGTTGGGCAGAATGAGACTAATGTTGGCTCTTCGAATGATTCCATGAGCGCTTGATGCTGGCAAAAACATTGGAGCTGCTTTACTTAGTATTTCATCTTCTATTTTTGTTGCGTTTATGCATTACATGTGTTTTTAACTTCCACAATAGAAGTTGATTGTTCATTGTTTTTTCACAATAGAATTTGTTTTTTCCACTCAACAGTTTCTATGTCTTACATTGAAACCATCAAGCAACAAACTTCATATCTTATTCTACTTGACATGGACAACTACCAGCACCTGCACATTGAAGAGCATCGGATAGTACATCAGGGAGCTAGGTCTTTTCATCCACAGTACAAGCACCTCATTAGTCATCACACCTGATACCCCCTTCATGCCATTGTCTTTACTGTACAATACAAACTTTCACATAGTAACATGAAATTCCTCATTCAATGGGGCTTCGAATTGTGTATTTTCTAGTCAGAGTATTTAATGTGACAAGCTTCGAGATTGATTACCTTCAAGAGAAAATTACGATAATTTACAAGTTACTCTCTGATTGAACGCATCTGAATTATTGAAATAAATGTTGAAGGGTGTGCACCAATGAGTTCAGCAAAATCCCATCAGCACTGATTGCATAGGATGCAACAATGCACAAAGGTAAATTGTTGTTCTCTAATTTAAAACCATCTAAAGGTGTAGCCAGTGTAGATCATCAACCTCAACACTTTTATTCTACAAAGTAGGCCTTGAAGACTCCTAGCTTTCTATTTTCCCAGTAGCAGAATCTTTTATCCCACTGGCTGAAAACTTTTGTCGTCACATGCACGAGAAAAGCAGCCAAAAATATTATAGAATGCAAATGGCACATGAAACATTGCAAATAGACTGAAATGAAAATATGTTTTTAGCAACTAGGACTCTTCCACGTAGCATGGCTGTCAACGGAAACTATTGAGAACCCAGTGGACAATATGATGATCCGATGTAGATGCATCAAGTTTGTAAAGTCGACCTTCCAAAGATCCTTTGACCACAACTTTGTAACCTTTGTGATTTGGATGATAATGCTACTAATCATCTTGATGCCAAGGATCATGCTAGGATGGAGGAGGAGCTTCCAAGTGAAGAAGAACTTGAGGATCCACCTCAAGATGCAAGAACTCCAAGAACTCCAAGAAGATCTACAAGGGCAAGGACCGAGCCATTGAAGCTCACCTATGATGGTCAAGGTCATCAAAGGGAAGGCTCATCATCTTTCACATCTTACTCATTTCTTACTTCAATGTTAGATGAGCCAACATGCTATGAAGATGCTTGTAAATCTAAGAGTTGGATGGATGCTGTGCAAGTAGGGTATGATGCTCTCATTAAGAATCATACAAGGATCTTGTGAATCTTTCTCAAGGGAAGAAACCACTTGATTGCAAGTGGGTGTTTAGATTTAAGTACAATAAAGATGGATCAATGATGGCATGATCATTATTCTTGTTTTATAAGTAGAAGACATTATCTTGAGTGGTAATGATCCAGATGGAATTAGAGATGTAGAAATTGCTTTGGCAAAAGAGTTTAAAATGGTAGATCTCGGCCTTCATTCTTGGAATAGAGGTTATTAGAGGATGTGATTTTAGCTTCATTTGTCAATCTAAATATGCTACATCTATCCTAGATAGATTTGGAATGAAGAATTGTAAAGGCATTGAAACACCAATGGAGCAACATGTAAAAGCATCTATTGACGGTGATGAAGCAACCTTTGAGGACATCACATTATATAGAAGGCTTATTGGCTCCTTGATTTATTTAACTATAGCTAGACCTGATCTTAGTTATAGTGCTGGAAAGTTAAGCAAATTCATGCAAAGTCCTCTAGTTTCACATTGGAAGATGGCCAAAAGAGTTCTTAGATACATTTCATCTACTAAGATTTTTGGCATTTTGTATAGAGGGACTATTCTTGGCTTAAGAGCCTATAGTGACTCGCATTTTGTAGGTGACAAAGTGGATAGAATATCAACAAGTTCTTTTGCCACCTTTCTATGTGAAGGAGTAGCATCATGGCTTTCCAAAAAGCAAGATACCATCTCCTTATCTTCCACAGAATCCGAATACAAGGCCTTGACATCAACATGCAAGGAGGTCTTGTGGCTCAAAAGGCTATTGGTGGAGCTTCATGTCATGGAAGAGGAAATCCCTATCATCTACTATGACAACCAGTCAGCTCAATCAGTTGCAACTAATCCTACATTCCATGCAAGGAGCAAACACATCGAGATTGCTAATCATTTTGTGAGGGAGAAAGTGCAAGCCAAAGAGATCAAGCTCCAACATGTGCCATCATCAAGTTGCTTTACTAAATTTTTACCTAAAGATTCATTTGTCAAGCTTAGATCTTCAATTGAAGTGATTGATAAAAGTATTGTTGTTTTTCAGGGCTAGATTTGAGGAGGAGTGTGAAAAATTGCCTACATTGGCAAATCTAGCCATGTAGAATATTATATCTTTTGTCAACAATTTTTGTTAGACACTTGAATGGCCAAAGTGCCACTTGTCAATCCACACCTAATATAGGTAACCACGAGTCTAGAGGAGTGGTTGTGTCCATTTGGTAGTGATTCCTACTTTGTAAGATCTAGACCTTGATTTATGATGAGATTTGTACCTACCATGCACCTAAACATGACTCTTGGATCTAGACTAGGGTTTTCACTTTAGGGCAAGAGAGTTGAGTCTACTTTCTTATTACATGCTGGATTTTCACCTAACTTTACAAAGGAAGTGTCTTTTACTATGTTTTTCCATTCTCCATAGTAAAGAGATAGAAACCTTTTGGAACCCCAAGGAGAAACTCGGATTTTCTCTCTATGTATGGTGATTATGATTGATTCCAATGTAACTAATCTTTGCACACTTTAAACTTTGTCTATAGGCCATACGACAACCGATTTTCACACGTGGGAACTCAGATTTCAGTTTATGATCAAAGATTTGATTGTCTCTACTTGTTTTCTATCAAGTTGCTAAACTAGATCTTGTTTTCTGTCTAGTATCTAATAGATTGTTCAACAAGCACACAATCAATCTTGTGGATCATTCAAAGATCCATTTGTGGTCCTTAGTACAGTACTTTCAGCATATCCAAGGACTCCAAGAAGATCCACAAGATCAAGGGTCAAGCCATTGAGGCTCACTTATGTTGGCAAATGTGATCAAAGGGAAGGCACTTCATCTTTCACCTCTTACACTTTTCTTACTTCAATGCTTGATGAACCAACTTGCTATGAAGATGCTTGTAAATCAAAGAGTTGGATGGATGCTATGCAAATGGAGTATGATGCTCTCATGTAGAATCATACTTGGGATCTTGTAAATCTTCCTCAAGGGAAGAAACCACTTGATAAGTGGGTGTATAGATTAAAGTATAAAAGATGGATCACTAAGTAAGCATAAATTTAGGCTTGTAGCAAAAGGTTTTTTTCAAACTAAAGAAATTGATTATGATGAAAATTTTGCTCCTATAGGGCTAAGCTTGTTACAATAAGATTGATCATTAGTCTTGCTACTACCTTCAATTGGTAGCTATTCAAACTTGATTTTACAAATGCCTTCCTCAATGGCTACTTGGAGGAAGAGATATACATGAGGCAACCCAAGGGCTACATCAAGAAAAAGCATGAAGGAAAGGTGTGTTTTTTGAAGAAGAGTCTTTAAGAACTCAAGCAAGCACCTAGAGCATGGTACTCTAGGCTAAACTCTTTTTTTATCTCCATCAAAGTGGCACAACATTCTTTTCATTTTCAATTTTTTTGTGAGACGACACATTGCGTGTGCACCTCCATGTTGCCGAGAGAGTGGAAAATGTAAGGGGTTTGGGCCAAGGCCCACCACCTCTCTCCCCCCCAAAAAAATGGGGGGAGACAGGGGTGAGGGAGTGTAGGTATAAAGACCTCAATCCAAGGATCCTATTCTAAGCATGCCAATCACAAGCAACACAAGGAAACCGGATGGTGGACAAACCAACCCAACCAAACCTAGATCGAACGGATCTAGCCCCCAAGCTATGAATCAATCACAAAGAGGAGTATGACATCACACCAGCAGCATCCTGCCACCGGTCATGCTATCAAGCATACACTAGTGAGAGCCCAATAGGTATACTTATACCCTCCAAGGCCCATGCACCACTAGTAGTGCACAGTGACACCTCACTGGACACCTTTGCAGCCTATCTTGGCCATGTCATCTAATTCCCCGATGACTCACTGATAGACCCATACCAATCCACCATCAAGTGTTTAGGCCTACAACCATTAATTATGACCATGTACACATAAGGGCCCCAATTCCCTTATAGTCACAATTAACTTACGGGTTGTTGGTCTATCGGTCCCTAGCATGGACACGCTACCCGAGACCAGTAATGGGCATGACATTCTTCTCCCCTTATTCAAGTTCTGTCCTCATAACTTAAAACTGAGAAAGTAAAGCCTAAACAGAGCCTCTATAACTACTTGGTCTATACCTGAATAAATATAGTCAATTTGGTAAGGTCATCAGTCGTACCAAAATTCCACTAACATGTTTATTCATCCGGGGTATGAATACTATCCTCTCCTATGGATTAGGTATATACTAGAATCTGAGCTATGATTCACCAATCTCAACTCTCCAAATTCCAGAGACTATACCCTATCATAAGAGTGCATCACAATTTATAAATGACACATGAGTTGTTCCAAAAAGTTCCTTCCCATCTGGAAAGTTTTAGACTTTTCCAATTCACACACAGTGTCTATAAAAGGATTATAATTCCAAGAACGCCCTTACTTTAGACATGGCTCAACTTGTCATTCCAAAGTTAGGGTCCTAATCTAGAATACGTCTAGATTTTTCTCTTAAGCTCTAATCTAGAATAACTTAAGATTTACCAGAACCTCATTATGTGAAGTTCTAATTTTGGCAAACCACAACTATCCGACTCTCTTGAGTCTTTCGGGATAGTATTCCATCTTTTCCAAATGAAAAAAGATAAGTCCCAAAAGTTATCGTGTATTCTACGCACACTCATCAATAAATGAATCCAAAATGACTCATATACGTGTGACTTACTCCTGACTCGGTTAGTTGTATCAGATTTAGAAAATATTTAAATGTCTAGGTGTGCTCAACAATTATTTCTTCTATCTTTTCTTGAATTTCTTCCACGGGAAGAAAGCATTGATGTGTGAACAAAACATGCTCACGGCCAACTGGATTTGCAATCACACCATGGCAAATTGAACATGCATTGTAGCTTACCTTGATAAATGAATCTGCAATTTCATATTTCCTAAGACCGATGACCCAATGTGACTTTATTGCTTCAGTAGTTTGAGTTGAATTATTGTGTTTCCCAGTCACCATGTCGACATGACAATCGCAAAACAACTCGTGCCATTGTTCTACATGTGGAATGAGTAGGGACATTTTAGACTTGAAACAAATTCCCTCTCTCCCAGGGTACATGGTTTGTAGACACATTTTCATTTGCAATTCTTTCCATTTTTGTGCAACATCATAATCTGGTTTTGGTTTTCTTTGTTTGTTTTGTGGAGGAGCTGTAAAGGTGGGCTCAACACCCAAAATCTCTCTATATGTTGGAAAAGTGGAGCTACTGATACTTGCACACATAAGATGGTGCGACTGAGCATTAAAAGAGAAGAAGGCAGGGGACGTGTGCTCCTTGATATCTACAGAAGGTGAACAGGCTTCTGGATTCAATCGACTAAGCCCACTTACATCATCAATTGAATGATATATTGTTTCATCCATTGATGATCCAAAGTCAGTATCACATATCTCATAACCACTACCCTCAGAGTCTGAATTTAACAATAGGTTTGTGTAATAATGACCGGTATGGATATCTGGAACAGATTCTTTGTGCTCACTATTTTTGCCTATAATCTGTGTGGTAGACCTGGGGCATAGATAAATCAATTTCCTACTGGAAACTGAGCGCTGATTGCTACATTTTGATTGCAGACCCTCCATTATTCCTCACTCTGTTTGTGCGATGATTCATGCTGATTCTGAGTAGAAGCTCATAGATATTATTATGTTGACTCTGAGCGCGGTACTCATTGAATTCACCTTAATTGCTGATACGTGAGGAGTCTTCATGTCTATCAACTAATGTTCCACAAATTCCTGAGTACTGCCTCTGAAGTACACTGAAAAAGTCTCAATGTTGCCGATAGGAAACAGCTTTGTGAGAGCAATCTGCTCTAAGCAAGTTCTAATAACAGTGAGTGTTGTTTGAGCGCATTTCTAGCATCGAACTACATCAAATTCTGAATTTGAGCTTGGTAATCGGAGTGCTACATGGGCGAGTCTCTAGAGTATTGCTTGAGGAATCTTTTACATTCTAATGGTTGCTGACTTATTGATTAGCTAACCAATGTGTCATGTCTTTGAGCTATGCCCATCACTGCTTTCTGATGGAAGGTTTATAGCTAAGGTTGTTGCTTTATGGGAAGGGTTATATCCTTGAGTGGTTTCGAAGCCAAAAGCCTTTACTAAATCAGTCAATCTCTTCTCAGGCAAAGTTATCTCCGAAGCTCATCGTATTGGGCAATATAGGAAAGCCATCGTCAATTGGGTTGTATGTGGGATTGAGGAACCAAAGGTCAAAGAACCTTCTTTTCCAATGAGTTTACAGTTGTTGGCCGCTAAAATTTACTACTTAGGGTGCGGGAGTGCACATTAGCATGGCAGCAATCTGTGTTTTAAAGCTGGCAATCTTGACAACAGTCTTGAGTAATGTGGCTGGATCCAAAGGATGGAATTTCACAATATGTGTTCATTTAGTAGGTTTGATCCACAACAATGTTAAAAATTTGTCTGAATAGTATGTGTTCATTTAGTAGGTTTGATCCACAATAATGTTATAAATTTGTTCAAATGATCTTATTATAACTAATTGGAAACATACTCTGAAGTCCTATTTTTTTATTGCAGGTAGCAAGTTTTGGAGCATATATGTTAAGAAAAGAGGTCCTTACGTTCTCTTTCGCTTCATGGGATTCACATAAAGCACAAATAAAATTTGCATTGGATCGCGGAATCCTAGCCTTTGTTGCAATGCTTGGGACTCAGCAACTCCCCCTCTCTGCTCACTCATTTGATTTGGCACATTGCTCCTGTTGCTTGATTCCATTTACTACATTTACTCTCTCTCTCTCTCTCTCTCTCTCTCTCTCTCTCTCTCTCTCTCTCTCTCTCTCTTTGTCGGTTGCATGGTGCGCATACACACCTCCAATTAGGTACCATATGCTCACATAAGACTTTATTTTGCAAGTTTATAGGTGTAGAGTAAAAAAAAAAAATTAACAAAATAGTATTTTACTAAAAACTAATGGAGGACATGCAAGATCCGTAAACGCAGCATGCATGGACTTTTAGGCTCACATTTTAATCTCAACAAATCAATTCATGTAAATATGGCAATAGCCATACAATGATAGTTGGATCAATTTATTATGCAACATTATGATCACCAAGGAAAAACCCGCAGTGTTAAACTCAAGGCCTGTGCAACTCTTTTATATTTGACCTTGAATGTAGACTCCTGGACATGGACAACCATATGGGACCCTTTGCCAATTTACCTTCAATAACGTCAATTCTCTGGACAACAACATTTGTCGCAGCTTTCGCTTTCGTGTCTGCAGCAGCTGGTATTGCTACATACTGATATTTGGGTCGCGGCTTCTGCAGCTGAGGGCAGTCAGGATACTTGTGACCAAGTTTTCTGCAATTCGAACATAATGGTACGTAATTTTCCCAAAGACTCAATTTTTTCCTAAGACATGAATGTTTCCAATGTATCGAATTTTTCTTAATGACTCAAATTTTTTCGAAGATTCAATTTTTTCAATGACTCGAGTTTTAAAGGATCAAATTTTTCCAAGTACTCGAATTTTTTCAAAGGATCGAACAGTCAACTCAAATTTTTCCAAAGGATCGAAGGACTCTTTGTACTGTCAAGTCAAATTTTTCAAAAGACCCAAATTTTTTCGAAGACTCGATTTTTCTTTCCAGAGACTCGAATTTTTCCAAAGACTAGAATTTTTCCAAAAACTAGAATTTTTTCGAAGACTCAAATTTTTCCAAAGACTCGAATGTTAGATATTCAACATGCGAGATGTGCGAGATCGGCCATCATCCAAATCATAGGCCGCCACCTAGATCTGTCTCCATTGCCCGTCAACGACGGGCACTTACAACTAGTATATATATATATATATATATATATATATATATATATATATATATATATATATATATATATATATATATATCATAGTTGCACTGCATTCCTGAAATGCGTTTCAGAAACGCGTTTCTGAAATATGAAAAAAAGTTTCAGAAACTTTTTTTTCATTTTTTTTTTTTGGTATTTTTTTGGGCAATATGGGTATCAGGTGAAAGCTCTAATTAAGAGCATAATTACTGTGTATTTTACTGAATGTTTCGGGTGCAGGCTAGCCAGTTTAGGTGCATTAATTCCCAGGTTCATTAATAAAAAAACATGACGTTCCAAATTCTCCCTTCTCTCTCCTCTCTCTCTCTCTCTATGGAATCATTTTTTAACCATACTCTCTCTCTCTCTCTCTCTCTCTCTCACACACACACACACACACACACACACAAAGAACAATACTGAATCATTATACTATTGTAAATAGGATCATCTAATATATAATATCGGGCCACATGGCACCAAAATGGGGTACAATGATGTTCCATGAACATAATAAAAACTACACAACTAAGGCTCGTCAGAGTCATGGTAGGAACCATCATCTGAATCTGTGCCTGACTGCAGATCCCAAAAGTCTGTAGATGAATCAGAACTGGAAGGAGCCATATGTCGTGGTGTGACCTTGCTTTTGCCGTGTGCTCTGGCTCTTAGCTGCGTGCTCTGGCTCTGGATCCTCCCCCTACGTCTACCTCTGCCTTTGTCTTTCTCCTCTCATTTGGCCCCCCTCTGCCTGCCCCACCCCTGTGTCTACCCCTGCGTGTCTGTGTGTCCGATGGCTGTGATCCGACGCCCTGGGATGGCCCTACCCACTATGATGATGTATGGCTGATGGTTGCCTATGATGCTCCACTCCTGTCTACAAAAAACAAACTCACACCCCCCCCCCCCCCCAAGAACCTCTAGGTCTCTCCCTAGGCCTACATGCAGGAATGGCTAGCTCCTCATTTGTCTCCACATCAGGGTCCACCAACAAGTCAACCATGCCATCCCCATGTGCCTCCGCCTCTTTGACTACTTTGGAAGATTTGATTTCTAAGAGTGAGGAGCCTAGAGGTGTTCTTAGCCTCATAGATGGACTTGAGACAATCCCAAGCTTCCTTGGATGTAGAACAATCACCAATCTCCCTCAATATCTCATTAGAGACATTCATCTTAATGTAGTGGAGAGCCATCCTAGCTCTCTTCTTGTATTTTTGCACTTCTTGAAGGACTTGAGGCTCCTCCTCAATCCCAAGTACAATGTCCATCACATCTTGGAGTATCAAGATGGACTCCATCCTCAACTTCCATATTGAATAATTGGAAGTAGACAATTTCTCACTTGGTTGCAATAAATATGAATTCATTGAAGTCATGTAAAGTGGAGATATATAAAAGTGATGAACAAAAAATGTTGCTTCTCTCTCACTATAGGATCCAATAATGGTGTGCTACCATCTCCTATGCAAGATCTTGCAACAAACTGTGAGATGATTCTCACTAGCTATCTCAATCTCTCCAAAACTAGATCTACTTCACATCAAATGATGGAGTATGGGCAAAGTTAGGATCAAACACTCTTAGCACGTGTGAAATACACTAAGAAACCAAATTTGACTCAAATACAATGATATTGCATGAAACAAAATGGCTAAGATCTCAAAACAGTGCCTAGATCACATATAGATGAGATTGGTAAGCATTCAACTGTGATTTTGGATCAAACAGACAATCTCTTGACGAAACCAAATGTGTCCACCCAGGTCTAGGTGCCCTACCTAGCCCTCTTCAAAAGCTTATAACTTTTGATTGGCACAACCAAATGGAATGAAATTGATTGCATCAGAAACTAGACAAAAATAGCTTCAAAACAAGCTATCTAGCAAGATTTTTGGATCAACCATGAAAGAGAACTCCCAAACTGAAATTGGATGTTCCTCACACATGTCTGAGCACCTGATTCCTTACAGTACCAGGTCAGACCCAATCAATGTCCTTTTGATCTCTTTTGATCCAAAATTGAGCAAAATGCTAGGAAAATGGGCCTTGACAATTTCTAGCTCAAGATTGATGAAAAGTTTTCACTTAGTTGGATCAAAATGCATGGTAACCTCAGGTAGGCTCTGATACCATGTTGAATTTCACACGTGTGGACTGTCCACAACATGTACTTGTGATCTCCTAAGGTGTGTAGATGCACCAAGATCAAGACTAGATTGAGATTCAAGATCTATCTTTGATTCTATGGCAAAAACACACTACTACATGCATTCAATCACTTCCAACTCTCACTCACACGTGTGGGAAGTGTTCCAAAAGTAATCTAAGTAAAAACAAGCTGCTCTCCTTGGGTAGAGAGAGAAAATCATCAATAGCTCTCGGGTAGAGAGAGAAAGCTAGAAAATCACTTACACTCAAAATCCACTCAATCTCAAAATCAATTAGATCCAAATGAGGAGTACAATTATACTAGTAGATCCACGAGCTACCACTATGCTTAACTATGATTGGATCACACTTTACCACCTCTTAATCCTATTTGACATCCTACACCTAAATGCTTGACTATGAAATTCTATGAGACCCCTATATCAAACATTTTTATTTACTTTACAATTCTCCACACGTGGGAACATCCTCCACACATGTGAGATTCACTTACAAACTTCTATATAAAAAATACCAAGCTAGATTTTTGCCAATTTCTCACAATAAGAAAATATGGTGTTTGCTTTGTCATAATATTTTCTGTGTTTTGATAAGCCTAGAGAACTGAAGGTAATTTCTGATCCCAATCAGTCACATGTGCAATAGTAATCTTGTTCAAAATCTTGCAAAGTATTCCAGTCCAATTAGCACAAAATATATGGCAATCCAAGTGGTTTGATAGCTATAAAATTCATTGTGAAAGGCTTGGCTTGAAGGTAAATAGTGACATCTGTCAATTCTCCAATAGGCTTTCGGCACGTCAAATCTGCTAGCTTGATATTACGCTGTGTTGGTTGAATGTCAGTCATCTCCAAAGCATGATCTATGTCTTCTGTTATTATGTTCATGCTTGAATTAGAGTCTATCGGCACTTTTTCAATCAAACATCCAACAATGGTAACATCAATTTCAGGTGCGCCGAGATCTCCTAAATCAATAGATAGTACACTAGCATCTGGCAAAGAAACTCTTTTTTTCTTTTTAGGGGCAGAAAGACCTTTCAATTGCTTACAATAATAAGTATTGTCTGTCAACAATTGCTCAAAAGTGACGTTTGGACGAAGAGATCCAATATCAGTCACTATATCATAGTCCTTCGTCTTTGCTTTTGAGATTGGCTTGTCAATAATGGCATTAGACAATTTGGTCTTCAGTATTTCATCATCCCCTTCCTCGAATGTGACCACCTTCTCTACAGTAGCTGACTGTAGTTCTGTATTGATAATTTATTTCGCTTCTGTTGAGATGTCTTTTGCAAATAATTTTGCAGCATTATGGTCATAGTCGGGGTCATATTTAAGATCTTCTTTGGTTGTAGATTTGTTCGTTGACTTGCTTGAAGATTTCTTTTTCGAAGAGTTTCTGCGCTTCGTTGAAGATTTTGGTTCAGGTTTTGAAGAGCCTTTGCTTATGTTGTAATTTTGAATAGCTTTTCTACGTCACTTGGCCAAGACTAGTCTTCTATCTTTGCCAATTTTCTTTCAATAATATCAATCCTCTGCACAACAGCATCAGTCAAAGCCTTTGCTTTTGAGTCTGTAGTAGCTAGTGTTGCTACATACTAGTACTTAGGTCACGGCTTCTACGGCTGAGGGCAGTCAAAATACTTGTGGCTAGGCTCCCTACAATTCGAACATAGCTGTACATAACCAATCGGCTTTCGTGGCTATGACAGTCAGTTGAAAAAGTTATAACAATTGCCCGACACTGGTTTAGTCGTGGTTTGTGACTTCATCGCTGGTCCAACAAATTCAGGAGGATTGTGTCTTCTTGGTGCAAACTTTGGTCTATCATGCTGGGTTGATGTTGTAGTACCCTGAACATTATTAGTAGTCGCATCATTCTGAAAAATAAAGAGTACCTCCTGGGCAGGATCTTCAATATATTTTAGATTCACAATGGTGCAGTCTTACTTAGTATGTGCAGTACCACATTTCGTACATCACATTCCCGAGTTGGATGAAGAAGCTTTTGGTCTTTTGTCTGCAACTTCAAAGATCTGCACTTTCAAATCATTAAATTTTTTATTAAGATCAGCCATATTTCTCTTCCAAAGCTTTTCAACTTTAGAAGTTGAGGACTTATCCTCGATAGTTTTCGTGTCGTCCTTCCGTTTGGATCGTCATTTACTTCTATCTCCTTTATTAGCTTCTGATTACGATGAGTCACTACTTTCAGACTCTGAGCTTGAAGAACTGGAACTTGATTCAGTATCTGAATCATCTTCGCTATCACTAGAATTAGTTTTAGACTTGCGAGATCTTTTAGTTGAGCAACGCTTTTGTGCTAGTTTTGAGGTCTCAAAGTTCTCAGCACTAGCTATTACTGCTGCTAAGGAAGTCGTCCCCTTGTCTGCAATATCGATCAATCTTTGGTGGTAAACCAGCCAAAAGCCATTCGATCTGCATATCAACGGGATATACACCGATTAATTTTCCTATAAGGTTCTTGACCTTTTGTGTATATTTTCGAAGGGATTCTTTAGTTTTCTTCTGAACGTTGTTCAGACATCCGAGAGTTCTAGATTTATAACCGATTTCTTTGAACCAATTTAGAAACGCATCTTTCAGTAGTAACCAGGTTCCTACACGGCCTGGTTCAACTTGAATGTACCATATGCGTGCCTGCTTTTTCAGCAGACCAGAAAAGATTCGCAGTCTGTCTACGTCAATTCCTTCATTATTTGCATTAGCAATTGACTCAAATTGTGAGACATAGCTATCTGCATCATCTGAAGTAGTCCCTTTAAAATAATCATACTTAATTTTTGAAATAGAAGTGAAACGTGCAGCAGGACCCTTCACACCGAAGCTAATTAAGAGTTCAAGTAACTGAACAATGATCTCGTTGAGATTTTTTCGACTCGCACTCTCACTCTGTCTTTGTAAAAATTCCTCTCTAAGCTTACGGTATCGTTCTAGTCGGGATTCTCTATTTGACATGAAAGACTCAATTCCTCAGACATGGACTGTCATCTCAGATGTATACATACAGTTCTATCAATGAAATTTGTGTTAGACTATACCAAATGTAGACGTTATTCGAGTGCCAAAAAGAATGTGTTCGCGACAGACGAATAAGATGACTTTAAGACAGTTCTTTAGAGCATATTTATGGACATACAACAAATGACTGTAATGCGCTATAGAGTCTGTTTGACTAGAGAGTAATTCATGTAATGCAGTAGAGATTGCTAGTAGACTCAAGATCACTCACACTCAACAGTGCAAAGAACAGAGATAAGAGAGAATAATCCTCAACACTCTATTCACTTCTTCAACCTCTCACAAATACATAAACTCTTCCTCTCTCGATGATCGAGACTGAAAGATGTGATCAATATATGTTTCACGGAGCAAACAAACACACTTCTAAGAGTATAGGTGCATTGCTCCCATGAAAAGGTCTAGTTAATAATTAGGCTGAATGTATGTTCAGTTATACCATAAGAGGTACATTTAACTAAGAGTTAAAATTACTCTAGTTTAATGTGTCGATTCATATTTAGTCATTTCGCGTAGATGACCTAGTAAAGGCTTATCCAAGGCAACGTTTCCCTTTTAGAGGTCTCGTCCTTAAATATAAGGCAAGTCTTTAGGAGATATATTCTCAAAAAATGACTTAGGCCTCTTCATGATTTATATTTATCCAGCTCATATCTTAATTTTCGAGTATATCATGCCATATTTAGATTGATATTCAATATTTAACAATTTCGTGGCATCACACAATATTCGAGGTTGTTGGTCACGCCATGATTTAATTCCATGTCAAGGCCAGTTTGTGACTAATTACCTTGAGAGGACCCAAACACTCTAATTGAGACATATGGAGTATTGCACGTCTATGTGACGGATATAGGTAGGAGGACTACATGAAGAGGTGTGATCTATTTATAGTGGACCTGCATGGGGGTTGCATGCTTTCATGTACATGACTCTACTCTCTATATAACGAGGTAGGGATTCTCTCATCGGCATATTGGGTTTAGGTTACCAGGTTCTCTCTTCTCCTCTTGCTTCACATGGCATGGCTTGGGGGCTAGATCCAGGTTTGATCTAGGATTGGTTGGGTGGTTTGGCTCCATAGTCTCTCCTATTGTGTTCTCCTATCCTCATCTTAGAGGCAATCCTTTAGGGTCTTTACATTGGTATCATAGCCCGGCTAAGATGCAGTCTTGGATGGGATGGAGACAAGTTCTACATTGAATTGGAATTGGAAAGCACTTGGATTTGCATCCCGAAGAGAAGTGCTGATTTTTTCAAGAGAAGTTAGATGAGAATTCACAAAATTTTGGTTGCAGCATGCTTTTCATAATTGAGGTAGAGTAGTTTTCTACAAAATTGATTTTGGATTTGGAATGCTGAGAATTATGTGACTTCATTCTTAATTTCATGTTTCTTGAGGAAACTTTCCATTGGTGTAAATAGATCTACTTTGTAGATTTGGCTGTTTGTTTCCTTGTTGTAGTCTGCTTACTTAAAGTTTTGACGGCATGCTTTAATGTTCTGAATCATGTCATCTTGGTTAAGTTCATAGTTAAATTGATAATAAATCAATTTATGCGACTTGTATGGACTGTAGATAATATTGGACATGATTCCGGTGATTGCATATCGAGAATGAAAAGTTTTTTTTTCGTTATGAGAATCCTCCGGAGAACTTGCATGATGAACGTAGACAGTGTGAACTGTAAGACTAATACTTAAAACAAGGGCTAGGCAGGGATATTTCACCTCACTGGAATAACCTGTAAACAGAATTTTTGTTTTTTGCTATGAAATAAAGAGAAAGCAAGGAGCAATCCAGAGAGATATAACCCAATTTTAAGAATCACAAGAAACAATTTGCTTCCGAAGTTTGGTTCTCTGTTTGAAATTATAGAGAGATGATTCTGATTATGGAATCAATATCCATGCTTCTGCTGTAATGATTGCTTGCAAACCTAATGGATTCCTGGAAAAGCAGCTGTTAATCCCAGCCAGATAGTTGGACTTGTTGGTTGATTCGGTTGTGAAACCTATGGTAGATCCGATCATGTACTTGACAAATTGCGTGTAGATCGCTCTTTCCCTGGATTCACCTGCAAAAAAGAATGTGAAGTCTACCTTGACAGCTGCCTTTGGGCGTTGTGAGTGGTTAGCCACAATTGAGGTATGAGTTTGATGTTCCGTCGTTGGAAGCGATGAATGAGAAGTTCTAGCTACAGAGGAGGCAATAGATTTGTTTTGTTTCAGAGATACCTGAAACCCGAGGGGTTGGAGGATCTGTAAACGTGCATCTGGGAGATCCAGCAGTTAAATGCATGTCCTCCTTTTCCATAGAGTGCATGAACAGCAGCAAGCCTGTTTTCCACAACGTTGGGGAATGGCAGGGAGCGCTTGATGTGAAAAAAAGAAGAGAAGGGTTGAGCGCGATCTAAACTGTTCCTGGTTGCTTCTCTGTCTCGTGGTAGAGCGCGACTGGAAACCCTTTTTGTGCCAAAGGGAGTGGCGGCCATAGAGGAGCATAGGGTTTTTTTTTTTTAGGGCTTTTGGCATGCATATGTAAAGTTGACTTGAACCTTGATGACAATCTGCAATTCTGTAATTGCATGGCTTGTTGCAAGATAGTTATCCAAGGATCACTTTGGGCTGACGTTTGAAACTTAAAAGGTTGATTCTCCAAAATAACCTAGAAATTTTAGGTAGCACCCTGTTAGAGGAGCTTAGGTTTCTTAAAATTGGATTTTCTTTTTTCATTGGACAATTTGCATGTCATATGCTCTTATCAACTTGGCATTCGGCTTTCAGCAATGTAAGCCTAGCTTTTGTGGAACTTGAGTACCATTATTCGTGGTCAAGCAATATTAATCGATTTTCGATGGGAATTTTTCCAAAACCGATCTTGATGGAACGAAAGGAGTGGTACAGTTCTCAGACATATACCCAGTATAGGAATTAGATTCCTTGGTACAATGCTATTTAAACCATTTTAACTTCGGAGTATTGGTACTCCCAGTAAATGGAGTTAAATTGTGTTTTCTCGGTTTTTTCTTTTCCAAATTGGTGGAACACCGATCAGTTGGTTATTGTGGTTTTGATGATTTTTACTATCATTAAAATTGAACAAACCAAAGCTTTTGAAATACTTGTTAAATAATTAATGGAATAAACATCATAGTATTTGGAAGTAATTCTTTATTCGACAAAATTATTTGTAGTGAATATAGGATAGAAAGTACCCGAATCCAAATTTTATGATCTTTTCATTAATTACAGATAATTTTAACAAAGTAATTCTTAAGCCAATAAGTGAAAAGAGAGAATAGTCAAATTTTATTGGAAAATTGTAATTGTTAGAAACTGATCAAAAGTTAAAACTCATTTCATTTTCAGTTAAAGTCCTATGGTGGATTCTATATCGATGATTCTACCTAGGTATAGAATAGAAATGAAATTGTTTCAGACTTTTTCTTACAATAATTACTTTTTAGACATTTACTAATTTCGTTACGTCTTCTTGATACCTTAGCTGAAGGATTTTTAGGGAACTAAAAATTCTGAGGGAAGAAGACTGGACATCAGTGGTAGTAAGTGTGATTGGGAAATGTATTTTGCAATTAGGATTTTGGTAATCTCTGTAAATAATTGCTTAATACCACATATTAATTTCCTGGATATAATTCATTTAGTTGAATTCATAACTTATATCTTTGTAATCATTGAGTTATCCGCAGTTTTAGATGTCAATTGTGATGTTAGAATAGAATCTAATACATGATTTACATTGGATCTGTTAATTGATAGAAGGTTGTCCGTAGAGTTTATGCTCTTGGATCCATGGGTATTCGGATCAGAATGTAGTGTTGAACCATGTTAATTCTTCTGTCTAAATCACAAGATCAGGTGTGGATTTGTGGTATCCATCTGATAGGCATGTCAGTCATCCAAATGAATGAATTCTACAGTGTTTGGGAACAAGAAATAATATCCTATAGTGATTATAGTACAACTAGGTGATCAGTGGATCTTTAGAATATCAGATAAGGCGATTAGGGATTTTCTGGAAGGAAAAGTTGATGGTATGAGAGATCAGTAATTTTGGAAAGGGAATTCTAGGACTGTAAAGATCTGATGATCAAAGGTTTGTTTTTTTGTACCTAGTCGCGATATGGGAAAGAGAAAACCATTTGATCAAATGTGGGGTATTTTGGGAAATTTTGAGGTTTAATCTAGATCCCAATGTGGTATCTCATTATTTACAAAACTAGAGGCCCTCAAATCTATTTCTCGCTTTCTTAATTAATCCTTTAAGTCTTAGTGATTTCTCGAATATAAGACATCAGACTAGTTTATATGATTCTTTCCAGCATGAATTTATTCTTTTGAAAGACTGTTATGTCATATAAATTACTACTTGTGTAAATAGACTTGGAATTCAGATAAATTCTAAGGTTAAAGTGTTTCAATTTCTTAAACCTAGAATATCTCCTTTTCATAAATGGATTTCGATAGAATGGTAGTTTCTGTCACTCGGGTTGAAAATATTTGAAGAGGAAGTCATGTTTGTAATAGAGTGAATCCTTTTGTGGAATACACTTATTACTGACTTTTCTTGGATTTGGATATTTTCATATATCAACTTTCCAGAGCATACCTTCTAGAAACTAGTGAGAGATTAAATTCTACCAATTATGCTCTTTGGAAAGAGAGGATGGAGTCACTCATGGAGGATCTCTATGAGTTTCTAATTGATGATGAAGGTGAACCTCTAGGTGCATAGGAGGTTGTGTGAGAGATCACTTCTTGCGAGAGATCACTTCCTGCGAGAGTTGAACCCTCGCAGACAGTCTGAACCCTTGCAAAACCTTCGCATGACAGTCAAATCACCATCTGAACTCTCGTAGACTTCCTTGAGGCTTAGAATTTGTGAAGAAGGTCCCTGCCAAAATTTGGGTGGAACTGAACAAGGAAAAGTGGATTTCACCTAATACGCACTCTAAATTCTGTTATATAAGGGCTGAATTCGAGTCATTTGTCACCTTTGCTAGTGAAACTCTGTCGAAATTTACACTGAAATTACCAAGTTCTCTATTTGCGACCAAACTTCCTACCAGCTATCATCTGCTCATACTGAACACTGATCTGCGCTCTGAACTACAATTCTTGTCATCCAACACTCGTTATTCACAATTTTCTGTCGTTTCCACACCTTTTTATCTTTTCCACCATTTTTTTTTACTTTTTCGTCATTTAATCATCACCGCTAACATGGCCTTCTCATCCTCTAAAGACTTTGGTGCCAAGCAGGTGATCCGGTATGAAATCCCTGAGGCCACACAGATTTGGCCTTTATCCTCTAACGCTCTAATCCAACCATGGCTACAGACAGCCGGCCCACTTCTTGAGGCAATGGGATTTATCCCGGTGCTTTTCCAGTCTGATATTAACATGGGCCTCGTCCTTCATGCTTACGCCACCTGGGAAGCGCCAAAGACGCGTTTTCACTTCCTGTACCAAGGTACCGCGTAAAAGGTCAGGATTAATGCCAACTCGATGGTCACCATTGGCATTATGTCCGGTGACCGTCAGCCCATCTCCCATCGCCACACCAAAACTCTGATCAAACCTTTTGTCGCCCGAACTGCACCATAAATTCCAATCCAGACTAACAATGGTTACTTGATAGATGTTATCACAAAACCCGTCATTCTGGCGGCTGTGCATCTGTGTATCTAACGGATACGGGTGCTGAGACGTGAGACCAGGGCCAAGGCGTAGATACCAATCAAAGCCAATCCACATCGTCCAGAGGTTCGCGCACGATATCTACTAGCGAGGCCTTCCGAAGACCAAAGTCCGTGGAGGAGAAAATAAACAAATTCCTATCAAAGTATCTCCACGAGTCATCAAGAGGCGGTTGGCAAATATCGTTTTTAGCTCAGACAATAAA
This sequence comes from Diphasiastrum complanatum, assembly GCA_029204225.1. Lineage (NCBI taxonomy): Eukaryota > Viridiplantae > Streptophyta > Lycopodiopsida > Lycopodiales > Lycopodiaceae > Diphasiastrum > Diphasiastrum complanatum. Next base: position 47,118,557 of record CM055100.1, on the reverse strand, counting down.
GGCCAAGGAACTCCAAGCATTACCCGCCCTCCAACTACAACCATACTGGCGTCAGCAGTTATTTGAAAGAGACCATGTGGCCACCAGGGCCTATGTGACAAGTCCGCAACAATTATGGGTGAATGCGCACTTTTGCCAGGTACACGACGATCCAAATGGGCGGAATGTGGCACCCCTCTGGACAAGATCACACTTCAAAATTTAATTGGCCGATCGTACCATCAGAATATGGGTGGACTATGGATGTAGATGTTAGAAGGGCTCTCACCACGTTCGCGAATCAATATATCAACTGTCCTGATCCAACAGTCCGTGCGACAGCCACTTACGCCCGGGACTTAGAACATTTAATGGGCATTGAAACCAAATGGGATGATTTTCTTCCCTCAATATTCTTTTATCCTAATAAGGCGCTAGCTTCTGACAAAGTTGAAGATCAACTGCCAATCGCTCGTGTATATTACCGAACTGCCTTCCTTGGAGATCTCTGGACGCGTCGGCCAAGCATGGGTCGATCAAGAATGGCTGACAGGAGTCCACAAGTCATTCCACACGCCCAAGGCCTAGAAGAAACTGGATCGTCTCAACTTCATGGAAGACGTTACGGGTTACCTGATCCAACAAAGGCAGACAAAGCGAACACTTTACTAAACTGGCAGAGTGCCGAGGGACCGGCACTACTTCAGGCCATGGGTCCTGTTGGGGGTATTTCCAACATAGTGTAAATAAATAAAATCATCCAATAAAATGTGTTGCAAGGGCATGGCATCCTGCGCGCGTAAGCCCATGGCCCAATGAGCACACAAGCTTAAGTGTAAATAAAATAAAATTGACTTGGGCCTTGGAATTAAAATAAAACTAGAGGCCCAAAGTCATTTTTAAACTTAGAGATTACTTTGTAGAATTGGGTCCAAATTGGGACTCACATGAATCTTGTGAATTTCAATGTACTTTTTATGAACCCATGGATCAAGTTGGGTCCAAGATGAATGGGTAGGATCAATGTGAATATTAGCCAATAGGATTGAGGGGCAAGGGCCTTCCCCAATTTATAAAAAGGCACCATTTGTACACTATTTTTATGCTTAATTGAGAGGAGGAGACTCTACTATTTTGAGAGCTCAAGCATCCTCATTTGCTAATCACTCTTGCTTATGCTACTTTTGTGATTGCTTGTTATTTTCAATTTTTCACTATGGCAAATAAAGAGCAAATTTCACCAAAGACTGATGGATCTGTTTCCAATTATCCATCAAAACTTCCAGAGAACTACCAACCGTCAGATCAAGCATGGATGAAGCTGATTACCAGTTTGCAAAAGTTAAAAATAAAAAAGTCTCGAGATCTCGTCAAAAAACACTCTAAAAAGAGCACTTTTTTCATGATTTTTGGAGATTCCCTAGGAGGTAGCTCTTGAAACTTGGACAGTCACTAGATCTAACCCGGATGCATCCATAAAGATTTTTGCAAGAGTTCCTGATGGAGGAATCATCATTTTTTAGTGTGTGCAAGGGTTCCCAGAAGCTGAATGTTCAGAGTCCTCATAGAGTATCAAGATCATCTTACCAACCCTTGCAAGGTGTCTAAATGGAATCAGAGCAGTGAAATTAGCCTGTCTACATGGTCTAGTCTTGAAAATCCAATCACAAAAACAAGTTGTGTGAGATATTTATTCCTGTGAGAGTTGAACCCTCGCAGACAGTCTGAACCGTCGCAGAACCTTTGCGTGGCAGTCAAATTACCTTCTGAACTCTCGTAGACTTCCTTGAGGTCTTAGAATTTTGTGAAGAAGGTGCCTGCCAAAATTTGGGTGGAACTGAGCAAGGGAAAGTGGACTTCACCTAATATGAACTCTAAATTCCGCTGTATAAGGCTGAATTCGAGTCATTTGTTACCTTTGCTAGCGAAGCTCTGTCGAAATTTACACTGAAATTACCAAGTTCTCTGTTTGCAACCAACCTTCCTACCAGCTATCATCTGCTCATACTGAACACCGATCTGTACTCTGAACTACAATTCTTGTCATCCAACACTCGTTATCCACAATTTTTTTTTCGTTTCCACACCTTTTTACCTTTTCCACCATTGACCGTATCGCAGCAGGTCCTATCGTGACTGTATCGCAGCAGGTCCCCTGTTGCGTAACTTTGCCTGCGCACTTTTCAAGGTGAAAGTGTGCGGTTTTCAACGCTCATCCCTTTTGTCTACCCTCATGCCACACTCTAACCTCTATCTGCCATCTCAAGCATCCACCTCCCCGCCAACCTGCAGTTACTGCCACAATGGCTAGCAATTGAATGTGTGGCGCTGCCTCTTCTTCTTTATCTCACCTGCTACCTGAAGACGCACAACCACCACTGCACTAACGACTCCATCAACCATCGCCACTTCTTTTTCCGTGCAACCATCCCCTTCCATCTCTGTTGTCACTACCCCTCTTCTTGTTCCATTCACAACATGTATTTGATACTGCACAAGCTAGTACAAGCCAAGACCAAAGCCAGCAAGCAGCAGGGGGATTTAGTCAAGAGCAAGGGTCACAAGGCCAAACCCAAGGACCAACGGATATGGGTGCTAATACCTAGACCAGGTCCAAGGCGCAGGTACCAGCCAAAGCCAAGAGTACGGACAGGCCACATCGTCCAGAGATTCACACACGATATCTGCCAGTCGGGCCTTCCGAAGACCAAAGTCCGTGGAGGATAAAATAAATGAATTCCTATCAAAATATCCTCACGAGTCATCATGAGGCGGCTGGGAGATATCGTTTTCAATTCAAACAATAAAGGGCAAGGAGCTGCAAGCATTACCCACCCTCCAACCACAACCAAAGTGGCATCAACGGGTATTCGAAAGAGACCTTGCGGCCATCAGGGCCTATGTGACAAGTTCGCAACAATTATGGGTGAATGCGCACTTCCTACCATATACACAATGATCCAAATGGGCGGAATGCGGCACCCCTCTGGACAAGATCACACTTCAAAACTTCAATTGGCCGGTCATTCCATCAGAGTACGATTGGACTGTAGATGCCAGAAGGGCTCTCTACATTTGCAAATTACTATGTCAGCTGTCCTGATCCAACAGTCCGCGCGGCAGCCACTTATGCCCGGGACTTAGAGCATCTAATGGGGATAGAAACTAAAAGAGACAATTTTCTCTCCCCCATATTCTTTGATCTAGATAAGGCACTACCTTCAGACAAAGTCGAAGATTAGCTGCTAGTTGCTCGTGTGCATTACCGAATTGCCCTTCTTGGCGATCCATGGACACGCAGATTCCAAACGTGGGTCGACCAAGATTGGCTGAGAGGAGTCCACAAGTCACTTCACACGCCCAAGGACTTGAAGAAACTGGACCGCCTCAACTTTATGGAGGACGTCATGACCTACCTGATCCAACAAAGGCGGATGAAGAAGACTCTTTACTGAACCGGTAGAGTGCCGCAGGACCGGCACTACTTCAGGCCGTGGGTCCTGTTGGGGGTATTCCCAACGAATTGTAAGTAAATAAATTCGACCAATAAAATGTGTTGAGAGGGCATGGCATCCTGCGCGCGTAAGCCCGTGGCCCAATGAGCTCACAAGTTTAAGTGTAAATAAAATGAAATAGACTTGGGCCTTTGAATTAAAATAAAACTAGAGGCCAAAAGTCATTTTTAAACTTAGAAGATTACTTTTTAGAGTTGGGTCCAAATTGGGACTCACATGAATCTTGTGAATTTCAATCATACTTTTTGTGGACCCTTGGATCAAGTTGGGTCCAAGATGAATGGATAGGATCAATGTAAATATTAGCCAATAGGATTTCTGGGCAAGGGCCTTTCCCATTTTATAAAAAGACACCATTTGTACACTATTTGGATGCCCCACACTTACTACCTCTGATGTCCACTCTTCTTCTCTCCTTAGTATTTTCAATTCTCTGAAAATCTATTTCAACTAAGGTACCAAGAAGACGTACCGACATTAGTAAATGTTTTAAAACTAATTGCTATAGGAAAAAGTCCAAAAATAAATTTATTTTTGTCCTATACCTAGGCTGAATATCTGATATATCAAAAATCATTTAATAGTATGTGAAACCATACTAGTCTGATCTTTTGAATATAATTCACCATAGGATTTTACTGGAAATGAAATCAGTTACGTAATTCCTATATTACAAATTTCCAATGAAGTTGGATTGTTTTTCCTTTTTATTGACTGGTTTGGCATGACTCCATTAATATTGACAAAACCTATAAAAAAATAGAATATGAAATTACATGAATGGAAATCCCACCAATAGGATTTTAGTAATTCTTGAACCGTATCCTTTCAGATTTACTAACTAGATAAAAAATACTATTGCCACTCATCCAATCTGGTCATTTCATATTGTTTGACGATTTTAACTCAAACTTAACGAGTATCTTGCACAAACGTTCACTTGACTGATTTCTATCAATCAACATCGATTAGAAAACTATCAGACAAGTAATTGAATTCAACAAAAAGAAAAAAAATTCAAATTTTAACTTTCAATCTGGGAGTTCCCAACTCCAAAGTTTAAAAATGATAGCACAGTAAAAACTGTCGGCAATTCATTGCGGTTCCTTCTGTCGATTTTAACTTATCTATCACCGGAAAATAATTTAGACTCAGTGAAAACACTGTGGCCAATATCTGATTGATAAACTCAGTTTAATCAATTCACTAAACTAAACTGATTCCATAGATAACAAAAAAATGACCAAAATTTTGATTTTTTTTAGAAAACTCAAATTTTGCTTTATTTTACGTAATTCAAAAAATTCTGACAAAAATATTGTTAGTACAAAAGGCAATTGAAGTCTAAAAAATCGAAACACTGTCCAATTCCTAATGTTACTAACCCAATGTCAAACTGGCATGCAAAGCACACTACATTAGTCATAAACATCATTACGAAATTTTTTACGTAGACTTTAGTTTTACGGGATTTTTTTTGTGACCCAACTGTCAGAGCACATGTGTATGACCACTCAAATCGGATGTAAATCCCTCGTGCATGTTAGAATCACTCTGAGAATCAACATGCAACTAATCCATGCTAACACAGTACTACAAATTAGGGAAATGATTGGCATGCAATCAGAACAATTCCAAATTTTGTCAATTTTACTCACAAAATCACAAAACTTTAGATGATCATAACTTTGGTTACATGACACCAAATTGGGTGTTTTAAAGCTCAGAACAGAGGGAGATCAAGTGAACAAGATGCTTGCCATGTCAGCCTACCACCTAAGCTTCACAGATGTGAGATCGGAGTTGCCAAAAAACTAGTAGGGCGGACTTCCACAAGAAGGAATCATGCAAAAACGTGCAAACACCCATCCTAGCCCAAAATTTATGCTACCAATAGTTTTAAACAACCAATTAGACTTCCATGAAGATTCATACTGATCCTAAGATGCAGTATAGGTTGAGAACGAAGATTTCTTGATTTGTAGAAGTAAAAATAGCTTCAAACTTGATGGAGATGGTGCATAAGCCACTGGCCATCAATTCACGGGTCTGATAACACATGAAAACATCTAATTGATCTGATCTTGCTGGATTTTGGTTCTTACTATCTATTTTGTGCCAAAAACCATGAAAAACCAAGCAATTTTGACCAAAACATAGCCTAGAATCATTGGAGAGAACCGACATGCATAATTAATGAACCCTAAAAAGAAAGTGCACTTGCTGAAAAATTCAGATCTACCAAAGATTTGTTCTACACATGAAAAAGCTCCAAAAAAAACATCACAAATTGGCCTTCAAGGACAATTCTCCATAAAACCACAAAGAATCCCAAGAGTAATGGATCATAGCAACATGCAAATTGAAACTGGGATAGTACACCCACTTGCACCCTTGCTATCCACCTTGGAAGAGAATTCCGATGGATCCAATCCGAAATTTCGACGAAAGGTAGCCCTTCTCCATGTTCTCCAATCTTCGTAAGCCTTGCACGGATACCACTATAAGGGAAGCTCCCTAAGATCCTGCTTACAAGATAAAACACAATGAAAAACACACATGAATATAGAGTGAAACCCTGGCAATGAATCAGTGATCACAATGAGGAGTAGGACGAGTTTGGCCTCAATATATAGAGCCAAAAGCAACCTGGGCACATAGCCATGCATAGCCCTAAGTTCCCTATACATAGATTCATCTAGAATAGAGTCCTAAGCATGGAACAACTATTCATAGATTTGATATTGATAACTCTACACATGCATACATTGTCTCATACCTTGTTTAAAATCCATTTAGTGTGTTCTGGGCCTCACAAGGATAGTAGTTACTTTCGGGTCTTGATGCTCGTAAAAAGTTTCAAATTAAGCTTATTAGAAATGCACAAAACTACTATGGAATCAATAAAATGTTAAAATAAAACCTTAAAACTTTGAATCAGTAACTAAAATTTGCTAATTTTGCATCATATACAAAAACAACTATAATTTAAAATAAAGCGATAAAAAATAAGTCCTCATAAATTCATTTTGTATTTGTCAATTATTTGCCAACACTCCTATTGCATGGGTGAGGCATCACTAGACTTGAATGCGTCAAAGTAGGAGGCCATTTTGAATGGTCAAAGTAGGGCAGACGCGTGCGCATGCGTGCCTATGTGTGTGTGTGTGTGCGTGTGTTCATTGTATGTGTGTGTGAGCTTCCCCCAACACATCGAATGCGTGTGTGTGTGTGTGCACACACACACACACACACACACACATCTTCATTTATAAAACTTTTTGTGGATGAGGTATATTGTATGAAGTATAGATTCTAGAGTCCTTTTTCTCCTTCCCTCCATCCCATAGGCCCCACCTCTCTCTCTCTCTCTCTCTCTCTCATGGGCTCTGTTACGTAAATATATTACTCTATTTACTTTGCAAACCTCTATAGAATGCAAATGTCACGTAATAACCCTTTTTACTAGTCAGGGCGGAAGAAAAATGCCTTGCTATGATAGAAGACCCTTTTTTGAAAAAAAATTAAAATGATGGAAAAGTTGGTAGTCTTTCCAAAGGCCAAGATCTGTGCACATTCTGAACAGTCAATCTAATGGTGGGCAACTATTTGCACTTAGTACACCTAAGTGTCCTCTGATTCTATAAAGAGGGAAGTCACAAAACCCTATTCACTTTCCCTCATACTTTCCTGCTTTCTCTCTCTCTCTCTCTCTCTCTCTCTCTCTCTCTCTCTCTCTCTCTCTCCTTAAGCCCTTCTCTACTGGTGTTTTTCTTTACGGTGATTGCTATTGAAGAAGAATACTCGTGAATGCTACTAGAAGTGCAATCGTGTGAACAATACTGCAACCTAAGGTAAGAACACTATGAAGAATGCTAGCTCGCTGATAATGAAGGTTTTGTGCTGTACTTTACGATTAGGAATGAATGTTTACAACTTGCTATGATTACCATTGTGTAGTAGCAAGTTTTGGCTTGCAAAGCTATGATTTGACATCCTTACAATCAAGCACTGCCTCAAGGAGTAGAAGTGGGCACCTGTATAGGTATTTTTTCTATCATTGATTAATTTATAGTTGGCGTTGGACAGCGATCCAGGTGTATACTAGAAGTATCACTGATTATGTGTGATTAGTAGTCGCTGGCCAGCGCTTTCTGAGTAGCGGAATGGGCTGCTGGCCAGCGCTGCTTTTTGAGTATTAAATCCATATTGATACTGTGATGAAGCATGGCCTTGCATACATGCATTATTCCACACATTTTACAATATATAAGAATGAAAAAAGTGCGATGGACCGCTGTCTTTACTTATGGATTCCAGTGATTGATAAGAGCATTCCTGCTATTCCATTGGCTATTACTTGCGATAATTGGTTGCTTTGGATGATTGCTACGGTTGTATGATACAAACTATGATGATTGTTGTCTCTGATAAGGAGTAGATTGGCTTCTAAGAGTGTAACTTGAAGAACGCTTGGTTTGAGTGTTTCTTTGAGAAGACGTATACACAAAACATGATTATCGGTATGTTGTGGATGTTGTGAGGAAGGAATTGCTCTTGAATAAGCTGAATGATAAGTTAATAATCTGCAACAAAATGATGGGTTAACTATTGTTAATGACTATGAGGGTGATAGAAGTACTTTATGCTTAACACAATACTTTCGGTTTGAATCTTCTAGCAAGTAGGTGATTTGTTAAAATAGTTGAAGCTGGATAATTTGCAAGAGATGGTGTCGTCTATCATTCAGGTATGATGCTACACGAAACTGCACCAATACGGTGGGTAGCCTTACTTGTTACTACAGGAAGTCTTATACATGCATAATTATATTGAAATTTCTTCCTCTAGAGGCAATAACTAATAATGTTAGAATAGTCTGATCGTATGTACGTTAAAAATAGACATGCACTTGTATTTTATATTTAATTAAATTTGCTTGCATCCGATGTCCCAGTGTTGTTTGTAAGGTCATGTACTCATATAGAGCTTGACAATGGTACACTTGAATGGCATGGATTTGCCCAGTTGTTTGATGTTTGGGCTCTCGGAAAACAGTTACGAGATATCCATGGGGGCTAGTATAGCACGAAAGTGCTCTAGTACCTAACGTTGTGACCATAGTCATATCTTTGTCCATCAGTATAGTGAAGTATAGTTGCTAACATGAAAAATGTAAATGTGAATCTAATACATGTCTTTTGCTCTTGTACTAATCGGTATGGCTTATGCCCTGATATGGCTTCGTTGAAGAGCAGAATGTATTGCTTAGTAATGAAGTGAATGATTGGGAAGATTGGACGTACTTTTTATAAATGCAATTTAGCTGATAAAGTAGTGAATCTTGTTTCGGACATGGATAATAACTGATGCTCAGCTATGACGCATGTCTTCCTCACATGACTAACTTGTGTGGTTTTGTTGTGTGGGATGGTGGCAAGTAACAACTGGGTCTCTTAGAACTTGCTTCGCTTTATGGTACTCTATACTGTTCTACTTTATACAGCTGTATTTTTATCTGTTATGCTATAAATTGAAGGGTTTAAAGGGTTTGGTCTGACTTGTCAAGAGGGACTATGTGAAATCTTGTTACTCTCTCTCTAGCATCTCTGATGTCACCCCAGCTACCCTTTGATCGGGGTAGCACCAAACCTTTACCTTTACTTGTATTTTATGGCTAACAAGGTCTATTGTATGATGTAGTCCACAAGATGGTTTCATGATGCAGTGACTCTTGCTTATGGGAAGCCCCTTCCTCCTCCTAGTCCTTTTGTTCAGACCATTATATGTTGCATGAAAAAAGCTGTTGAAGTTCACAATTTAATTACTTCTTATGATGTGACTACTTGTAATGCTGCTGGCCCGGATGATAAAATTTTTTGTCTTATTGATTTGATGTAGATCATGGATTGGATCAATATTTATACGAATTTTATTAAAAAGAAGGAATCCCTTAGCATGATTGAGAAAATTTATATGAACCTCTCTAATTATGCTGAACGAATTGTTGCCAAGGAGAAATTTTGTAATACGCATATTTGGAAAGTATTTGCTTGCCTAGAAAAAAAAATGGTAACTCCTCTCTTGATACCCCTATTCCTTCTACTGCTCCTACTTCACCGCACCTTCTAATTTTTACAGAGGACCTTGATGAAGATAGAGCTTCTCAGTTAGAGTCTTTTTCACAAGAAATCTGTGATGTGGGAAATCAATTTGCCTTTGAATTTTGTCAAGCCAATAGCTGCCAAGTACCGTTGGTACCTAGTCGTATCATTGAGTTTAAATCTGCAAAGACTGCCTATAAACTTTGGAGCCTTCCTTCTGTAAACTTTCTTGCACCTATCTCTATTGAACTCTGGATCGCTCTTGCTCATCTCACTAATGAAGAGGTCCAAGCTTGAAGCTTGCTGCTTTGCATAAGAATCCTTCTTTTGATAGTCCTATTGCCTTTGATACTGTTATCAAGATGAGCAGATTTGAACCTTCAGGATGTTCTTTTGAGCAGACCTAGGCTAGAACTAGAGGCCATTTTGACACTGGCTTTAATAGAATGAACCTTCATCAAGCTAGAATCTAGAACTGGAAAAGACCTTTCTTTAAGTGCAGATGCGGTGATAAATGCAAAAACAATTCTTCCATCATTTGGTTTGATCACTCTATCTGGTATATAATGAATAATCTTTCCATTTTCATTCCTGGTGCGTCTCTGCAATATCAGCTTAATGCCTTCTTCCTTTGGTTGCATAAACCTACTAGAGAGCTTGTCAAGTCCCACCTTGTCTTTTTGTTTATCCGACAATACATGATTGATGCTGCGATTGAACTTTCCATAAACCCTACTGCTAAGCTCTTTGCACACCTTGGCGACGTTGAAAACGTTCGAGAAATTGAACGCCTTTTGAAAAAACCTAGCTTCTCTACCTTGCAAGACAAATACTTCCAGAATACTAGCAAAAAAAACGGGTTCCTTCAATCTAAACAATCCAAGCTCAGTCATATCAGACAGTGGAAATAACAGAAAGAGGAAGTACTTTCCAAACAAAGGCAAAGAAGGGCAAATTAGTGGTGGAAAGGGAGATCTTCCTATCAGAAAGCTGAACTTTTACCGTGATTGATTCATGCCTTGATTTGCAAAGATGCTATTACAAACTTTTCTGAAAAATGCCAAGTGGTTACATGGAAAAAGGGTTATGAGTAACAAACTTACAAATGCCATTGATGAACGTAATTGGATTACTACCAATCTATATGTTAATAGTGTGGATAAGGCACAGCATAACCTCTGTTTTATGTGCATCTACTTTGTAAGAAGTTTGGCTTTGGTTAGACTATCTAGTCCTGATTTTGTCCCATTTCCAAATGAAAATGATAATACACTAGATGTGGCTATGGTTAAAATTCAAGATACTTTTGCTACTAAAATATCTGATTTTCTAATAGGAAAAGAAGAATTACTTTTTCTACTTTGTACTTTCAAAGCACACAAAAGCACGTTCAGATGGATTATAAATACACATGACTGCTATTTTTCAAAGGTAACCACATTTATTTCTAGAGCTCTTGGTATACTGACTCCTCTCCTTATGGAGAGAGCAGGCCTTAAGGCAACTTCATACCGGAGTATCCTAAATGTGGGTACTAACCTATTATGGCAGTGCGACTCATCCACTGGATTTTATCTTAATGTGCCTAACAAAGTCACTTCCATGTGGTCCAATGACATTGCAAAATGCTATGAAAATATTTCTCTTAATGGTCCGGATGGGCTAAAAATTATAATACGGAAAATGATAAGGTATGCATTCAAGTCTTGTAAAAACAAAAAGCTTGCCTATCAGTGGAAATCAAGCCTTAAGCAATTTGACTGGAAATGGGTGACCAATCAGACTGATAATTGGACTGTGATTGACATAGAACCTCTTTGCCATTATAATGATATACTGATTGACAATTGCATAGTAAGATTAGGAAATAGGACTTGGAAACAAGTTTGCTTGCCACACAAGCCTATGTGGCAGACTGCGACATGCCTGCATGGCAGACACAAGCCTATGTCATGCCTAGATGACCTGCCACAAAAGCCTATGATAGGCCTACATGGCTTGCCACATGGCAACTTGCGAGCCCCATCTCTCTCTCTCTCTCTCTCTCTCTCTAGTTCCACTCAAGCCTACATGGTAGAGCTTGGTTGGCTTGCTATGCATGCCTATGTTAGAACTACGTTGTTTGCCACGTAGGCCTACCATTAAACCCATGCCATGCCTATGTGGCCTGCCATGCAAGCCTATGGTAGGCCTGCGTGGCTTGCCATGTGGCAACTTTCGAGTCCACCTATATATGTCTCTCTCTAGATCCACTCAAGCCTACGTGGCAGAGCCGGGTTGGCTTGCCATACAGGCTTATGGCAGGCCTAGATGGCTTGCCACATGGCAAACCTCAAGCCTGCATGATTTTCCATGTGGCACAGACGTACGTGGTTTGCACGTGCAGTGTGTGACAGGCTTGGCAGATAGCAGGCCACGTAGGTTTGGTTGGCTTGCCAGCCTATGATAGGCCTACGTGGCTAACCCAAGCTTGCATGATTTGCCACGTAGAAGACATAGATGACTTGCCATGTGGCAATCTATGACAGGCTTGGTAGATAGCAGGACTATATGGCCTGCTACACAAAAGGCCTATGGTAGGCCTACGTGGCTCGCCACATGGCAGCTTTAGAGCCCCACCTCATTCTCTCTCTAGATCTACTCAAGCCTACGTGGCAAAGTGACAAAGAAGGATTTTTTTACTCTGGATCAAATCGGATCGAGACGGATTTATTCCGATCGAGACGGATTTATTCCGACCCTTTGTATATTTTTCGACCCAAAGTAAAATTCAACCCTTTGTATATTTTTCGACCTAGAGTAAAGTCCGACCCTTTGTATATTTTTGGCCCTTTGTACTGTCAAATCAAAAAAAATTTCGAGGACTCGAATTTTTCCAAAGACTCGAATTTTTCCGACCCAAGGTTGCGCTTGGCAAAGAAGAATTTTTCAACTTTGGATCAAATTGGATCGAGGTGAATTTATTCCGACCCTTTTTTATATTTTTGATCCTTTGGAATTTTTTGGACCCAGAGAATAATCTGATCCTTTGTACTGTCAACTCAGAATTTTTCCAAAGGCTCAAATTTTTCCAAAGACTCAAATTTTTTTAAAGACTAGAATTTTTTCGACGAATCCAATTCTTTCAAAGACTCAAATTTTTTCAAAAACTCGGATTTCTAACCGACAGTATCGAATTTACAATGGGTCGAATTTATACACTGGGTCTAAAAGTAACGTAGTATCGAAAAATAAACAAAGGGTTGAAAATTTATACTAGAGTGAAAATAAGCACATGGGTCAGATTTATCAGACCCGATTCGACCCGATCTAGGATCGAACACGTCCGGATAATTTCTGTCTCGATCCGATCCAATTCAAGGTCGAAAAATTTCTTTTTGACAAGGATAACATTGGGTCAAAAAAAATCCGACACTGGATTTTTCGACCTTCTGAAAACTCAAGCCTTCTTTTTCTGGGTTTTGTACAACTTTTAGGATGCTCATTATTGAGGCTGAGCATCGAAGTTTAACAAAACACACATGCATGAACAACATTTTTTTTATATAGATATATATTTAAACTTATGTACACTTTTGCGCATGTGTATGGGTGCACTATGCATGCTCCTCCCCTCACCCATGCATAAGCCTTTTCTAACTAAAAAACTTCAGGAGGAGGATGCATGTATGGGGAAAAGGATGCATGGCCCTCTTCCCATGCATGCATCTAAGGGGCCCGCTTCAAATTCAAATTATCCTTTACCAACACACATAGTGTTTGGATGTGTATGTACGTACTTTCATGGTGAAAGGTGTTAAACAAATGAGACTTTCATTATCAAAGTTTTGAAAGGTGTTTTAAGGATTTTTTAGATTATCAAACTTTCCACGGGAAAGGTTGAAATAAAAATGCATTTCTATGAAGATCGGCCTCCATTCCCCATCAATGACGGACACTCTTTACTAGTATATATATATATATATATATATATATATATATATATATATATATACGTATATACTAGTAAAGGGTGTGCATCGTTGACGGGAAATGGAGGCCGATCTAGGTGGTGGTCGATGATTTGGATGATGGCCAAATTCGGACATCTCGCATTTCGAATATCAAACATTGAAGTCTTTCGAAAAGTTGGAGCCTTCGGAAAAATTTGAATCTTCAAAAAAATTCTAGTCTATGGGAAAATTTGAGTTTTTGGAAAAAACAAATCAAGTCTTTCAAAAAATTCGAGTCTTTTGAAAAATTAGACTTGACAGTTAAAGGGTCCTTCAATCCTTCGAAAAATTTTGAGCTGACAGTTTGCGATCCTTAGAAAAAATTGGAGTCTTTGGAAAGATTCGATCCTTTGGAGTTAAAGCTAGTGAGTTTTGGCATGTGGTTAAATATTCATGAAAATGGTGGGCCAAGATAGGGATTTGAAGGATTGAAAAAAAAAAACAGTTTTAGGTAGTCAAAAGAAATTTTATCTTCATGATTTATGGGTAAGACTTTGGTAATTCAATATAAATAAGAAAGCCACGTCATAAAGATTATTGGCTAAAGTTTAAAGCACATTGAAGTATGTGAAGAAAATAAAACTTTAACTCCAAACTTCAAATATTTGAATATAAAGAAAGATATTTGAATTTAGTGATTGGGAGGGAGAGGGCGGAAAATATTTTTGGGGCACACCCCTCAATGCACACAATGTGCAAATGTATGAGGATGTGCACTTTCCCCATACCTGCATCCCTCTCCCCATCATTTTTAGTTAAGAAAATGTGTATGCATGGGTGAGGAGGGGAGGATGCATGGCTGCACCCATACACATGCGCACCACATGCGCACAAATAGTTTTATATATATAGATATATGTGTATATATATCTATATATATACATATATATATATATATATGTGTGTGTGTATATATATATACTAGTAAAGACTGTCTGTCGTTGATGGGAAATGGACGGCTGACGACGATCTATGTGGCGGCCTGTGGTCGAGACATGTGGATGATGCTCAGAGCGGGCGATTGATGATTGAAGGCAGCCAACGACCGACAATTTGGGTTAGGACCAATGGTTTAAGTCAAAGGTCAATGGTTTGGGTCAAAAGTTGTCAGTGACAATTAGAGAAAATTTTGGGTGGCGGCCAATAGTTTGGGTGGACGGCCAATGATCGTACAAATACGGTGTGGATTTAGGTGGCCGCCGACGATATGGGCGACGGCCGATGATTTGGATGGTGGCTGTTCTCGCACATCTTGCATCTCTAATATGTAATATATCTCAGCCATAGTAGAGGTCAAAATTTAACCATGTTTAACAATAGCACAAGGAGTATCTTAAAAAGAAATTGATGGGCGGTAGGATCATCTGTGTTTGCAAATGTTTGTTAATGGGCGGCCCACAGTTGAAAGTGAATATGTTGTTCATGCATGTGTGTTTTGTTGGATTTCGATGCTTAGCCTCAATAATGAGCATCCTAAAAGCTGTACAAAACCCAGAAAACGAAGGCTTGAGTTTTTTAGAAGGTCAAAAAATCCAGTGTCGGATTTTTTTTGACCCAATGTCATCCTTGTCAAAAAGAAATTTTTTGACCTTGGATCGAATTAGATCGAGATAGAAATTATCCGGGCTTGTTCGACCCTGGATCGGGTCAATTCGCATCTGATAAATCCGACCCATGTGCATGTTTTTACTCTAGTATAAATTTTCAACCCTTTGTTTATTTTTCGATAATACATTACTTTTTGGCCCAGTGTATAAATTTGACCCATTATAAATTCGATACTGTCGGTCAAAAATCCGAGTTTTTGGAAAAATTTGAGTCTTTTAAAAAATTCAATTTGTCGAAAAAATTCGAGTCTTTGAAAAAAAAATTCTAGTCTTCCCATAAATTCGAGTCTTTGGAAAAGTTCGAGCATTTGGAAAAATTCTGAGTTGACATTACAAAGGATCGGATTGTACTTTGGGTCGGAAATATTCCAAAGGATCAAAAATATAAAAAAGGGTCGGAATAAATCCACCTCGATCCAATCTAATCCAGGGTTGGAAAATTCTTCTTTGCCAAGCTCAACCTTGGGTCGGAAAAATTCAAGTCATTTGTGTGTGTGTGTGTATAAATGTGTGTGTGTGTGTGTGTATATATATATTTAAACTTATGTACAGTTTTGCACATGTGTATGGGTGCACCGTGCATCCCCCTCCCCTCACCCATGCATGAGCTTTTCTTAACTAAAACACTTGGGGAGGAGGATGCATGTATGGGGCCTCCTCCCCATGTATGGGCCCCCTCCCCATGCATGCATATTGCACCTCCCCTTGATCCCACCTCCCAATTCAAAATTCAAATGTCTCTCTCCCACTCTCCCTCCCTCTCTTTGTCTCTCTCCCTCTTTGTCTCTCCCTCCCTCTCTCTCCACGATCCATCTCTCCTTTCCTCCGTCTCTCAAGATCCTCCTTGCAAAATGGGGAGAGCGTTCCAGCTAAGGCACAAAAAAGAGAAGTTTTGGCAGCATAGTAATCGAGTTCCTCCCTTGGCAGCAGCAACAACAGAAGCACCCGCTGCAGAAAGATCCTGATAACCCTGAGGATGATGATATTCTAAAGCCTGTGGCAGATAGCGAAGTAGAACAGTATTTGGCTCAGAATGGTGAGCGCTCTGCTCAAAATGGGCCTTCTTAATTAGGGTTTGAAAGTTCTGGCATGGTTGGTCAAGAAATGGTGTAGCCTAATTGTTTGGAAGCAGATGAACAAAACTTTTCTGCAGGACAGCAAGATATGTATAAACAGAATGGTGAGGTGTTGGGAGTTCAAGAAGAAGATAAAGGCGCAATGGAGGGGTATGCAGGTGAGGAATATTGCGGAATAGAGAGGGGGTTCGAGATTCCATTGTTAAGCATGAAGAGCCATTCCATTGTGCTTGCAGCTCCATCGTTGAATTTGAATGAGAGATGAATATGACAACCTTGTCCAATCCTATGCCATTAAGAAGGAGCTACCAAGTTTGGAGGCCCTTCAAAGTGTGCTTGTTTATGAAGAATCAAGACAAGAGTACAAACTCTTGAGGATGGACAAGCTATCACTCAATCATGACGATGGCAAAGTTCTATTTGCCAAGCACAAAGAGAGGAGTAAGAAGCAACACTATCACTTCTCTAATTACAAAGCTGAAGACCAAGACGGAGAGGAGGAAGATGATTCCTCTAATGCTTCATCATCCAAGCTCAAGAAGAAGAAGATCAAGTGCTTTCATTGTGGCAATAAAGGCCATTATGCCACCAATTGCTTCAAGAAGAAAAATCAACTCAATCAAGCCAACATCACCAATGAGAAAGAAGACTATATTGCAAGTGATGGAGAAGGCTCTCTTATGGCATCAAGCTTCTCCTCTTCCACCTTCAACAAGGATGACTCATGGTATATTGATAGTGGAGCATCTTCACATATGTGTGGCTCCAAGCACTTTTTTTCATCTATTATGCCTTATGATGGAGTCAAGAAGACCATATACATTGCAAGTAAGCATGAGTGCAATATTGAAGGAGTAGGGATTATTCCCTTGAAGCTTGCATCTTCCAAAGATCTCTTTCTCAACAATGTTCTTTTTGTTCCAAAGCTTACAAAGAACATCTTAAGTGTTGGCCAACTTCTTGATAATGGCTTTGATGTCAATTTCAATATTGACAATTGTGTGATCAAGAAGGATGGTGAGATCCTTGCATATGGATCAAGATTTGAAGGCATCTACAAATTGGATCCAAGTGAGAGTGCAAACTCTCTTGATGTTTCTTATATGTCCAATATTTCAAAGGAGGATGATCACACAAGATGCACATATCTTCTCTCTTCAAGTATTATGGTGTATAATTATTCCTTATTATTTAAAGCATATGTTGAGAAGAAATTCTCATTGAAGATAAAAGCTTTGAGGGGTATTGGAGCTCTTGAAGGAATAGCACCATATGAAATTTTATTCAAGATGAAGCCTAAGGTTGATCACCTTAGTGAACTTGGTAGTGCTTGCTTTGCACATATTCCCTTGGAAAAAAGAAGGAAGGATGATCCAAGCTCATTGATCATGATTGGATACTCATCCATCAAGGAGGCCTTTCGTGTCTTTACACTCTCTATTTCAAAAGTGATTGTGAATAGAGATGTCACATTGCATGAAGATTCAATTTTGGAAGTGGCCAAGATCAAGGCTTCTCAAGAAGCATCACAAATTATCTCTTTTGAAGGTATTCAAGTTATGATGGGGCCAAGGTGTGAGGAGGAAATTCTTCTTCATATGATTTCAAGAAGATCTTCAAGATGCATGGCCGAGTCTTTATGGCTCACCTTACATGGCAAAGAGGGGCATCTTTCATGTTGTATCTACTACAACACATTCATATATGCTTCTCTTCCTTTGCTTGAAATGCTATCTTGCTTCGTTGAATTTTTTGGATCTCAAAGTTTAAGAAAAGCTATACTAGTTTTGTATGATGCTTATGGTAGGGACATGTTTCTTGTCATTATTGACTTGGATGTGTTTCCAATACTTTTTGAAAGCAAGATATTGTATTGTCAAAAGTATGCTCTTGGTTCTAGTAAGAACAAGATTGAGCTTGGTACTCACTTTTTTGAAAATCATGTTTTCACATGTTTTAAGGCAAACTGTAAACTCCTCTTGAGATTAAGTGAAGCATCCAAAGTGGACACTTACATCCTTGAGAGAGTAACTAGCCTAAAAAAGATCAAGATAGTCTTTTATATCAAGATTAGATCCATCATGGATATAGTTCATTGTATGTGGACTAGTCAAGCTAGAAAGCATAATCATCATTGTTGCACATCTTATGATCTTGATCTCCATGATCCTTATGAGGCTTGGAAGCCTCAGATTTCTCTATTTATGGTGCATCCATCATGCAAGTGGAACTTTCAAAGCAAAGATCATCATCAAGCATTGAGGAAGCCCATGATCATAGTGGCATATTGGTGGAGCACTCTTGAAAGGCATTGGCAAGAGATCTCTACCAAAGAGATCTTATCATGGATATGGTGAGGGTGCTGCTATGATGGATCCCCTGGTTGATCTTCACTTCTTATGCATACCAAAGGATCCATTCAAAAAGATTTACAAACTTCTCAAGTGATCTACTACCTTTCCAAGCTATTTTTTGAGGAGGAGTGTGAGAAATTGGCAAAAATCTAGCTTGGTATTTTTTATATAGAAGTTTGTAAGTGAATCTCACATGTGTGGAGGATGATCCCACGTGTGGAGAATTGTAAAGTAAATAAAAATGTTTGATATAGGGGTCTCATAGAATTTCATAGTCAAGCATTTAGGTGTAGGATGTTGATAGGGTCAAATTTGGCATAGATGGCAAATTATCCATTTCCACTTGTAATGCCACTATTGAGCCAAAATAGAGTAGGAGGCCAAACTTGTGCCAATTAGAGTGTAGACAAGTGTAATACTTTTGTTTGATGAAGTTTAAGAGGTCCACTAGGATTTAGAGGTAGAACCATGTGTGTTCCAATAGGAATTTGAGGTGTGCTTGAATATAGTCCAATAGAATTAAGAGGTGCATGGATCAATGGTCCAATAGGATTAAGAGGTGGCAAAGTGTGATCCAATCATAGTTAAGCATAGTGGTAGCTCGTGGATCTACTAGTATCATTGTACTCCCATTTGGATCTAATTGATTTTGAGATTGAGTGGATTTTGAGTGTAAGTGATTTTCTAGCTTTCTCTCTACCCGAGAGCTATTGATGATTTTCTCTCTCTACCCAAGGAGAGCAGCCTGTTTTTACTTAGATTACTTTTGGAACACTTCCCACACGTGTGAGTGAGAGTTGGAAGTGATTGAATGCATGTAGTAGTGTGTTTTTGCCATAGAATCAAAGATAGATCTTGAATCTCAATCTAGTCTTGATCTTGGTGCATCTACACACCTTAGGAGATCACAAGTACATGTTGTGGACAGTCCACACGTGTGAAATTCAACACTTATTGTATGCATCCTATTTTACCTATTGAATTTGAGGTGACAACTTTTCATATTCAAGCTCAATGAACAGATGCATAACGCATTAACGAAAGGTTGACGACTATTAAAAAACTATTTGAAGTTTGTGCAAATTCACAAAAATTAACGGAGGAGAGTCCAGAAACAACGAAAGAAAATGTATGATAGTCGTATCAGGAAAAGTGAACTTAAAACTGATGACTTTGCGCTTATCTATGATAGTCGACATCAAAAGTTCCCTGGAAAACTTCATATGAGATGGCTCGGACCTTATAAAGCTATAGAGGTGTTCGAGAATAGTTCTGATCAACTCCAATCACTTGAAGATGAACTATTACAGACACGAATTAATGGGTCCAGACTCAAGAAATATTATCTCTGACCAGAATTTTTTTTTATTCTTTTCTAGGATCTTTCTGAAACTTTTTACGACTTTTCTCCTATCTTTTCTAGAATTGTTCATGAATTTCCTACCACTTTCTAACATTCTCTTTCTAGTATTTTTCTAGAATTTTCTCCAACTTTTCGAGATTTTTTCAGGCATCTTTCTCCAATTTTCTCGAGAATTTTTCTAGTATCTTTCTCCAATTTTTCTGAAAAATTTTCTACTGTATCTTTCTCCAATTTTTCGAGAATTTTTATAGCATCTTTCTCCAATTCTTTTCGAGAATTTTTCTACTATATTTATATTTTCGAGAATATTTTGAGAAATTTTCTAGCATCTTACTAAAAATCTTTTCGAGAATTTTTCGCGAGTTTTTTCTATCATCTTTTGTAGAATCTTTTCGAGATGCTTTTCGAGAAATTTTCAAGACTATTTTGAAATCTTTTTGAGAATCTTTCGAGAATATTTCTTGACTCCTTCCAAAATCTTTCAAAAAAAATTCGAGAATCTTTCTAGACTCTTTCCAGAAATTTTCGAGTATCTTTCAAGAATCTTTCGAGAATCAATACAGACTCATTCAAGAATTTTTTGAGACTCATCCAGTTTGTAGAAAACTTGTTATAATTTTCGTGGATCGTTTTCGAGAATCTTTCTAAAATCTTTCTAGCATTTTTTTGAGAATCATTCGAAAATCTTTGTTGGGAAGCTTGAAAGTGGAACCTTCAGTCATCTTTTCTGAAGTCAAATTGAGTTCGTGAATTTCATCCACTCAATATCTGATGTGGATTTTAAAGTTCATGTGCGAGGCAAGTTCTTTACTATCTCTGAGGAAGTGTTCTCCACGGCTCTAGGATTACCACTTGATGGTAAAATTATTTCTACAAACAAAGATGTAGTGGATGAAGACACCTATTTTTTGAACAACTGCTTTGTACCTACCAAGGGTTACGAAATTTCTATGATCAAGGATGCCACATTGAAAATGCTTTGTAAATACGCCAATCAAGTTATCTTTTTGACAAATGCAGATGCTACCATTTCAGTGCAAAATTTTGGGTACTTATCAGATGCTCTAGCCGACAATCCTGGATGCTTTGACATCATTGCATACAAGGCATTTTTGAGGTGGATCAAACATGAAAAATTTTTGGTAGTAGGAGCACATGTGTCGCATTTGTGTGAGCATTCAGGAAAAAAGTTTGTTGATGGAAAAACTGTTGCCCCCAACACCAGTTGAACTTTATAGAAGAAGAGCGAAAGTTTCAAGACTCTCTCAAAGAGTCTTATGAGAAGATTGATTTGCTCGAATCAGACAACATAAAGTTAATCGACCAAAATCGTTTCCTCGAAACACAGCTTCACACCGCAACAAAGGAAGCTGATTCTTTGAAGAAAATCAATAAGACAATTGAGGTCAAGTATGCTAATTATCAGATTGCCATTGATTCTTTACAACAACAGGTGCAGACCGTGAATAAGGACAATGTCGCCCTCTAGAAACTTTTGGAGGAGAAGCGAGCGACATGAATAAAGGAAAAAACTGTGCTTGCTCTGTGTAGCAATGCAGGTTCTATCACGATAGATCTCTCGAAACTAAACCATCTCCAAGGCCAGATGCTAGATAATTTTTGAGTCGAGTTCTTACAACTGCTCGAAGATGTGAAGGCGCTAGTCGAAGAAGAGTTGGCAGAGTTGAAGGAGCTGTCTATTGAAGCCACCCATACTTGCAGCGGACTGGACTCTCATGACGAATACTTACAGGCCCTGCTAAGAATTGATGATCTGACATAGCAACTTAAGTCCGTTCCTGTCTGTTCGAATGTTTTTGACCATCCAGAATAATTGGAGGCAGTACCCGATCGACAAGCTCGAACAAGAGTTGTCTGATCTCAAGCAGCAGCTGGAAGATCAAAAGTTAGCTGCCGAGTTACAAACTCAAGACATGGCAACAGCAGCTACTCAGACAAAGTGACCACGTCCAAACCAGTCGAAGGTATGTGCTGAAAGGTTCAATGCATCTGCTGATCGATTCTGGAAGTGGTGTCCACAAGCTTTTATCATTGAGTTACAATGGCGTGTGGATGATATGATGCTATTAGGCGCAGTAGGCATCAACTTCGACGACTGGAAGACACCATGGAAAAAGGATGACTTCTCTGGTTATGGGCCCAGTTATGTATCGAGCAGAAAGGATGTCTCTGCTGGGGCATAATTCAGGATAAATTCACAGTCGAGCCTTTCGAATCAGTTTTCTTCAACTACATATGCCTTAGAATACATTCGTATTAAAGAATATCAGTTTTTGCGGAATGAAGACAATAAGCGACAATTTTGGAAGCGGAAGTCGCAGTTCCAATTGTACAAACCAAAAGATCTTGCGGACATAGGCGCTTTTGATGAAGCTGGATTACTTATCAATGTAAATATGGCGTATCTAGAACTTTTCAGTGTTTACGTGGATTGGGAACAAAATCTTGCTCACTATTTTGCAGAAATTTGACACAATCTGCAAGATCGAAGAAAGTCCATTAATTATAAGCACTTTTGTACATATTCGTTCTGGCAGTTTGGAACTTTTGCAGCAAAGACTTTGTTTTTTGTACAGAATCTTTATGTTAATTTTCTTTTATAAGTTTTTCAGCTCGCTATTGTAAAGAAATCACACTTCGCAGTGATTCAAATGAAGATGAAAAGCTAACTCAGGAGTTGTTTGATGGAATATTGCTCCCTATTAAGCTTGAAGAATTCGACAACCTACCAGTTGGCCATTATACGAAATCAAAAGAAACCTTGATGTTGTACGAGGCTCAGCAAAATTTGGAGTTAGCCCAAAGATTACATGCAGAATTGAATCCATCATGAATATTCATTTTTGCCTATGTAATGGTGATGTTTATATGTGATGCTGAATTCTGATCTTTGAAGTTTTGAAGTTGTTTTGAAGTTTGATACCTATCCTCATCAATAATTCAAATATCAACTCAAATCAACCTATTCAATTCAAGAAGCAGCAAGTCATATATTCTCTAAAGTAGAGGAAATATCTAAATGAAGGAACATATGAAGAAATATCTTCTCACCTTAACGAATACGGGAAGAACAGAATGATTTGCAAATGATCCTCAAAATAAAGATTATATGTTCACGAGGACGTTTCACATTTGAGGAAGGGGATACGTGATGTCATGAAATTGTTAGATATTGAATATCAACCTAAATATGACATGATATGCTCGAAAATGAAGATATGAGCTGGATAAATATAAATCATGAAGAGGCCTAAGTCATTTTTTGAGAATATATCTCCTAAAGACTTGCTTTATATTTAAGGGCGAGACCTCTAAAAGGGAAACACTGCCTTGGATAAGCCTTTACTAGGTCATCTATGCGAAATGACTAAATATGAATTGACACATTAAACTAGAGTAATTTCAACTCTTAGTTAAATATACCTCCTATGGTATAATTGAATATATATTCAACCTCATTATTAACTATACCTTTTCATGGGAGCAATGCACCTGTAGTCTTAGAAGTGTGTTTGTTCACTCCGTAGAACATATATTGATCACACGCTTTAGTCTCGATCATCGAGAGAGGAAGAATCTATGTATTTGTGAGAGGTTGAAGAAGTGAATAGAGTGCTGAGGATTATTCTCTCTTATCTCTGTTCTCCGCACTGTTGAGTCTGTGTGATATTGAGTCTACTAGCAATCTCTACTGCATTACATGAATTACTCTCTGGTTAAACAGACTCTCTAGCGCATTACAGTCATTTGTTGTATGTCCGTAAATATGCTCTAAAGAATTGTCTTAAAATCATCTTATTCGTCTGTTGCAAACACATTCTTTTTGGCACTCAAATAATGACTACATTTGGTACAGTCTAGCACAATCATTGATAAAACTGTATGTATGCATTTGAGGTGACAGTCCATGTCTGAGGATTTGAGTCTTTCATCTGTGTTCTTGCTTGTAACTGACATAAGTTTCTAACGTACTCTAAAACTATTTGTGCTCTTTAACCATAACCTTGGACTTAAGTTGTTGAGGACTTCTGTCTAGAACCGAACAGTTCACAAATACAATTAACTAATTGTCTGCACAAACACGAATACAGCGAACATTTCTCGAAACTCTGTTGACAACTTAATCAGCCGGAGTGTAGTACTTCTGTACTACTCTGATAACATCTCACCTGTAGAACAAATTTCATTCGATTTGATAGAGGCAAGACCGTTGTTCTAGAATTATTAACACTACACACCCCCAACACAAGTAATATTGGTTACTTTCTAATGTCCATTGACAACCAAAATAACTCTTGAATCCACTTCACTCGAAATAAATCATAATCGTACCAAATACATAACTTTCAAACGCTATCCTCTGAGGGTTTGACATTATTTACTACAAAATCTATATTAACCTTGTTGGTATAGTATGACATACTGGAAGGCCGGTCTATCATATTAGGAGTAGTCCAGGTCCTTAACCGAATATGGCCGAATAACACCTAGTCATGCTAAGCCATTTTAATCTCAATAAGATCAGGGTTGATGAGACATAACTCTCAAGATCTATGAGAGCAGATTCATAGATCATGTTACAAGATGTAACATGAAGCAGCAAGCAGGATACATACGGAGCTATGGAACTTAGAAATCCATAATCGAAAAGCCTAAATGGTCAGTTGGATGCTATAGTAAGGGAGCCCACATGACTTATAAATCAAAGCCTGCTGGCTTGTTTTTGTGAGTAGTTCAAGTTTATGTATGATCCATATTCATTGTGGATGCTTGTCAAAGCATGTAACCTACCAAAAAAAGCTCATGGATGCTATGGGAATTCATCTGAGTCTTGGGAAGACATATATGCTTGGTGCATGGAGGATGAATAGTAGCTTGGCAAGGCAATGTAAAGTGGAATGGATGGATTCTAATGGGACACTTGGACAGGACTATATATTTGAGAGATACCTATATAGTGCATTCGAGGACATCTCAGGATAGAGGCTTGGAGCAATGGATGCATGGTCGCTATAGGGTCTACATATGCCAAAGATATTTGTACAGAAAGTTGTCTTCGTCAACAAGCAGTGATCATCAGTTGATATGTTTATCATTCATGTTGGTTGCATGAATATGGTTGCTTGCATGTGACTTTGTCATGAGAGTCTTTTGTGACTAGACATAGATCAAATTTGGAGTTTGATTAGTTATGCATTTGCTACGTGTGAATGAAGTATTCGTTTGATATGCTCATTGTGACTTGTTGACATTGTCTGAGGGTGATAGCAATATGTTGGGGGTATTCCCAACAAATTGTAAATAAATAAATTTGACAAATAAAATGTGTTGCGAGGGCATGGCATCCTGCACGCATAAGCCCATGGCCCAATGAGCACGCAAGTTTAAGTGTAAATAAAATGAAATAGACTTGGGTTTTTGAATTAAAATAAAACTAGAGGCCCAAAGTCATTTTTAAACTTAGAAGATTACTTCTTAGAGTTGGGTCCAAATTGGGACTCACATGAATTCTTGTAAATTTCACTGTACTTTTTGTGGACCCTTGGATCAAGTTGGGTCCAAGATGAATGGATAGGATCAATGTAAATATTAGCCAATAGGATTTTGGGGCAAGGGCCTTCCTGATTTTATAAAAAGACACCATTTGTACACTATTTGGATGCTTAATAGAGAGGAGGAGAATTAGTGTTGTGGGTATATCCTGCACAATAATAAACAAGTGGGTCCCACCACTTGAAATATTGTTGGCCAAGCCTTGCCTAGTGGGCCCCACCACAGTACATTGTACAGTTAGAATAATAAGTGCGAGGGTACCGGCTTCTTGCGTGTATAAGACCGACCCAGTGACCACGCAAATCGGATAAATAGAACTTGAATAAAAGGACTTTGGGCCTTATTTTAAGCCCCCATAGCCCCAACCATCTTTGATGAACTCTCTCTCTCTCTCTCTCTCTCTCTCTCTCTCTCTCTCTCTCTCTCTCTCTCTCTCTCTCTCTCTCTCTCTCCTTTCTCTATCTCCCTTCTCTCTCTCTTGCTATGCAGGTGAGCACAGGCGGCTTTCAGTGAACGGACCCCTATACTACAACCGACTACAATTGGTGCTGTCGCCAGGGAGTGCCAATGTTGCTCACCGCATAGCTGCCTTTCAAACTCTCTCTCTCTTCACTCCTCTCTCCACTCTTTTCTGCTTCCTCCCCCTCACCTCCTCTTTTTCTCATTCTCCAAAATCTTCCGTTTCCATTACAAAAAAACCCAAGCCCTCCAGGGATTAGTTTTGTTTTTTAAGTGGTGATTTTAATTTTGTAGGCCATATATTATGTAGTTAGTTTTTTATTAAGTTTTTTTCCAAATTGCCCACTATTATGACTTTAGTTCACTTTTTTCAAGCTTTCTCCCCCCCTCCCTTTTTTCAAGGTACTCTTTTTTGTTTTTCTAATCATTTTAGTTTTTTAAGTTTTTCCTCCCTTCTCATAAGTTACCTAAGTATTTTTCAAGCTTTTCTTTTTCCCGGTTCTTTAACTCTCTTTTACTTCTTTCTCAAACAAGTTTTTTTTCCCTTCGAGTCTCTTCACGTCCTATCGGTTACTTTTCATTTTTTACGGCATCGTTTAAAAAAAAAAAAAACTTTTGTAGAGGCCTCTGAAGTTCCATCTCGTTGAGACCAGGACACAGAGAAATCTGCAAGGGTTTAATTTCAAAATTAAAAAAAAAAAAACCTTTTTAGAGGCCTCTAAAGTTCCATCTTGTTGAGACCAGGACACATAGAAATCTGCAAGGGTTTATTTTCAAAAAAAAAAAAAAAAACAACAAACTTTTGTAAAGGCCTTTGAAGTTCCATCTTAGTCTCACTAAGACAAGGACACAGAGAAATCTGCAAGGGTTTGTTGTCAAAAAAAAATACAAAATGAATTGGGCCATTAGCTTCGTTGGGAAGCGACCCTATCTTTGATAGCTCCTCCCACGACTGTCGAAGGCCCTTTTCTATAAAAAATATTATAACAATTTTAGCCCAAGTCTCTTTGGTAAGTGACTTTGTCTTTGATAGACTCCTCCCAAGGCCGCCAAGGCTAAAGCGAGTTATAGTTGTTATTGAAAAATCCTTCTATAAACTTGCGGAGAAGTGCCGAAAAGTAGTTTTTTTGAAGCAAAACTAACCCTTTGTCAAAAAAGACCTTCATAAGTGCTTTTCCGAATGTCATCCCTCGTCATAAGACTTTCGCTAGAGGGGCATAATTGAATTTATATATAAAATCTACCCGTGCCCAAACCGTGAATGTTCTAGACAAAGGAATTTTTTCTACTTTATTCATCATGTCTTTTCTTCTTCCATCTCTTCATCATCAATACCCTCATAGACATTTCAAAAAGTGCATCTCCCAATCTCTCTCTCGTACATCACCACACCACTCCATATCATCTTCATCTTGCACACAACAGGCCATAGCAATGTATGAGCAACTTGCCCAAATCTCGATGCTTCCCGGAGAAACTCTCAAGGGCTACACTGCACGATTTGCCAAGATGGCGGTAGATTGGAATTCCGGTCTTCCTAGTCACCACAAAATGGCATTTTTTTATGCCGAATTACCGCACAAGATCAAGATTGGTATGCCACCCTTTACATCATATACCAGTCCAAAGAGCTGTGTAAGGCAGTAGCTATTGCAGAAGCATAGATCTTGCACGCACCATCACAGTCCATATCCAACATTCAAATAATCAGGGATGATAGAGCATCTAATCCACAAGATGCCACAGACAATGCTAGCCAAAGTACTAGCAGTACAGACGATTAGATGCAAGTTGTCAATGACACAGATGAGATGTGCAGTCAATCTGATTACCTCCCAGAACCACGAAATGCCAATTGGAAGATCTGACCATTGGACTAGTGCCATTATTGTTTTGAAAAATATCCAACACCTCAATGTCCAGTTCTTAATAAGAAGATTTTCCATGAGTTTGATGCTACACTAAGCTCCTTGATCATGATGGTTTTCTTGAGTGATGCCCCTATGATCATGCCCTTCCATTCATATTGTGTGTGGTTGTGGACTTTAGAGTGGATTAGTTCTCTTGCTTTCCTAGTTGTGGATTAGTTTTCATTTCTTGTTTGTAGACTAATGTAGTAATCAACATTCAAGTAAACTAAATAGGCTAGAAATGTGGCATAAATCTTGCATATCCTCCAACATTCTAGTTCTTGATGTTCTTGGGATGTCCAAGAATCAAAAGACTGGTTGGTTTCTTGATTCTTGGACCTCTAAAATGCTATAGATTAATTCTTGTTTTTGTTATGTCGATTTATGCAAGTATAGTAGTGCTTAGAATTTGATTTCAGTTCATTTTGCAGCAAAGTAGAAGTAGATTTCATGGTTGTTCACCTGATGCTGATCATTTGGTTGAACGTTTTGGTTACATGATGGATTGATTGCATGTGACACGGTTCAAGAGAGACAGATTTGAGTTGTCCTCTGACAGGCAGGACAATACTACAAAGATATTCAGTTCGTTTCTGCCTAGCCTGGGCATTGTAACTCAGATTAGAGGAAGTTTAAACACAAAAACAGCCTTTTGTGAAGATTCCATTTTCATTTTTTATTCACTTTTATTCACTTCTTTTGTACATGTGGCCCAATAGTTTCTTGCCATAGTGGCTTTAACGTAACGTTACTTCTTTGACTCACATTTTGTGTCTACACTAAACATGGCATAACTTTTGATTGCCATATCAAACTGCAATGAAAATTGGTGTGTTGGAAAGCGCTTGTCAAGCGCTTTCCAATAATATATTAGACATTATACTTCTGAGCTACTACTAAAAAGCTATAGCCATTCAAAGATATTGGTTGAAAATAGTGACAAAATGCAAAAGAGATCTTGGCACGAATTTATATGCGGCCCTTTTTGAGCTCAAACTTCCTCTAATTAGTAAGAAAATAGCCAAATAATGTCCAAACGAGCCTGGTAACAGGCAGGTAATGGTTTTGAAACTAAGAAGTAAGCAAAGAAGTAGTAAACAGATCCTCCCAACCAAAGGATCTGTCAACACATTTGCTATCATGTAAATTGCCTCTCCATAAAGTGGATCGGAAAGTGGGTGTTGTGTTCACAAACTTCATGAAGATGTGACAATTTGTAGGGCGTTCAACTTTATATGACGACAATTTTAATGTAAACTGTTTTTCTACTTATGAATCTATTGCGTTTATTGCAATACCATCCATTCATGCAATGTTGTGTAAACAATGCCAGCATTGTGCTTATCTACCCTATTGAGTGTAAATTATGCAAATCGAGGATTTGGTTATTAGTATATCTTGTTTATTTGTCAGGTGTTGCAATATAGCTATAGCATACTGGAGAATGGGAGATATTAAAAAACAAATGATATATGTGAATTGAACAATTTTATGCTTTTTATTAATATCATGAGAGAGAGAGAGAGAGAGAGAGAGAGGTTGTTCATATTAGCCCAACTTTTTTTTCTCAATGGTGGACAATTGCATAACCTTATCAAATTGGTCTTTTTGAATTGTATGTAGGGTTCACATCCCCCTCAACCCACTCCCCCTCCTCCTGATAGTCAGCCCCGAGCTCTTCTCCACCCTCTAAGCACTCATCATCCCCCTCCTCAGCCCTATCCCTCTGCCTGTCTACCCTCCTCGAACGTTGTAGAGCCCATGCGTCAGCCTGCGCCTGTCTCTATTACTCTCTATAGATCTCATCATCCATCTCCTCCTTCGTGGGTGGTGCCCGAAGAGCAGCAGCTACTGAATCCACCAAGCAAGTGTCAGGGTTCACCTTCAACCAAAAACAATACATTGTTGTCAGTAATTCATTGCATAATTCAAAAGCAATTCAGTTCGTCAAAGCATAGCAAGAAACAAGGGGTGATGATGTGACTAACCTCGAGCATCTGTCCCCCTCCTTGGGTGCGCCTCAACATACGGCCGTTGGTATTCACAAACACCAACCTTCTACACTGCTTTCTATGGTTGGAAGATCCAACAAATGGATGTTAAATCTGCTTTTCTTAATGGAATGCTGGATGAAGAGGTGTACTTAGTACAACCTCAAGGATTTGTTGAGCCAGGGAGAGAGTATCTCGTTTGTAAGCTCAACAAAGCCATTTATGGATTGAAGCAAGCACCACGGGCGTGGTACTCTTGCATTGATGAACACTTCAAGCGAAGGGGAATGGTAAAGAGTGATGCTGATCCTAATCTTTTTGTACGTGGATGATTTGATAATGACAGGAAGTAGTGGGAGCTTAATTGATGAATAAAATCAGATATTTCCAATCCTTTTGACATGAGTGATCTAGGATTGATGCACTATTGTCTTGGCATTGAAGTATGGCAAAAGGAAGACATGGTATTTCTTACACAAAGCAAATATGCACAAGACTTGCTTTATAACTTCAATATGTAGGAATCTAAGCCTTTGAGTACACCTATGGATGTCAACATGAAGCTTACTGCATATGATGAATCTGAGAAAGTGGATGCTTATTTGTATAGACAGCTGGTGGGTAGTTTGATTTATTTGACACACACACGACCTGATATTTCTTATGCTATTGATGTTGTTAGTCAATTTATGCAAGATCCTAGTCAAGCACACTGGAAGTCTGCTAAACATATTCTCAGATACATTTGAGGGACATTGAATGTTGGTTTGAAGTATGATCAACCTGAGCGCCAATGTTGGTAGGTTATACAGATGTCGATTGGGCAGGTAATATTGATGACAAAAGATCTACCAGCAGTCATACATTCAGTTATGGTACAGCTGCAATCTCATGGAGCAGCAAAAAGCAACCTACAGTAGCCTTATCATCGACGGAAGCTGAACATCGAGCACTCAGTAAGGCTACACAAGAAGCGGTATGGTTATGAAGATTGCTTGTGGATTTAGGTCAACCACAGGTGGATGCAACTACTATATCCTGCGATAATCAAAGTTGCATTCACCTTGCCAAAAATCCAATTTTACATGCTCGAACCAAGCACATCGAAATACACTACCATTTTGTTCGAGAAAAAATTCTTGATGGAGCCATTGATCTTGTTTTTTGTAAATCTGAAGATCAAATGGCAGATATTTTCACTAAGTCATTAGGTAGATGTAAATTTGAGAGGTTGCGTACTCTATTAGGAATAGAAGAATGTAATTTTATCATTGAGGGGAGAGTGTTAGAAATCAATGATAAACTTCATTGTTACTATTTACGAGGTACATTAATCTTGACAGTTGTGACCAGCTGTCATTAGTCGTAGGGTAGTCTATTAGTCTACTCATAGGTCTTCTCTCTCTATCAGGTGTTCAAGGTTTATTTGTACATCTTACATTCAGTATGTTATAGAGTGATAGTGTGGTTGTGCGTGTTCTTCTTCCATCTTCTTGTGGTGAATTATTCCACTTCTAATTTGTGAAATGTGGAAATTTCACTAGGATGCCACCTAAGGAGCTCTCTTGCTTATTTAAGGGACTCCCTCTTTGTGAAGAGGAGCTTTTTGTGAATTGTATCAACTCCATGTTGAAATGAGAAGAGCCTTCACGAGTTTGGTGCATCCATTGAGCTCCTTGATCATGCTTGTTTCTTGAGTGATGCATTTATGATCTTGCCCTTCCCTCCTTTTGTGTGTGGTTGTGGACTGTAGAGTGGATTAGATTTGCTGCTTTGGTAGAGTGGATTAGTTTCTTTCCTTGCTTGTGGAATAATGTAGGAACTAGCATTCAAGTAAACTAGATAGGCTGGATCTGTGTTACAATTCTTGCATATCTCTTTACAATCCAGTTCTTGATGTTCTTGGGGTGTCCAAGAATCAAAAGACTGGTTGGTTTCTTGATTCTTGGACTCTTAAAATGCTGTAGATTAGTTCTTGTTTCTTGTTTTGTCAATTTATGCAAGTGTAGTCAGTTTAGTAATGCTTAGGATCTGATTCAGTTCATTTTTAGAGTAGGTAGCTGTAGAATCTATTGAACGTTCATTTGGGCTGAACTTTGATTTGTGAATGAGCGTTCATGGCTTGCATCTATGTATGAATGTAAGTGCGTTCAAGGGAGTTCGTCCCTGAGTAGTCCTCTGACAGGCAGGACAAAAATATACTACAACAAGAATCTGTCCCTTTTGTCTGCTTTGGCATTGTAAGATCAAGAAGACTTCTAATGAATGCCATGAAGCCTGGTAACAGGCAGAATACCAAGCCATAGAAGTTGTAAGCAAGAAGTAAAAGAACTGTAGTAAACAGATCCTCTAGAGCAGAGGATCTTTCAACAAATATACAACTTAAAAGTCACAAGATGATGCATCCATAGGTTTAAGGCAATATATTAGCAAAAATACTGTCAAGTATCACATGGGAGAACTTTGTGGTCCATAAACTATAACTACAAACTTAGCTACTTGCAATTGCATAATGCAAAGTACCAACAATAAAGAAAAACATATCATGTTGCTCCTCATATATGTAGGCTAGCTCATCTATATCCTCCTCAAGAGACCTCCTCAAGAGATGCATGTTCAATGCATGCTCAAGCTCAAACTCTAACTTGTCATTACCCTCATCATCCCGTGGAGCCCTTGAAGGGACTGAAGCCATCACAATGTCAGCAAGATCAAAAGAAATACTTGGCACATCCAAGCCCTCCTCAATATCCTCTCTCTCAGTATAACAACCAATCCATCAATCCTAGTCTCTCTCAACCTCTAAATCAAGTTTTTAGGTTCACAATTTCTCATTTTAGAATGAAAATGCATTCCAATTTCTCACATGGAGAGGTTGTAGAACTTTGGGAAAGGATCCTAATGGCTAGGTCCATAAAGGTGGCACAGCTTCATGGCCAGCTATGGGAGGTAGTGGAGAGAGACCACAAGATGGAGCACCATCACAACCTAGAGTTGGGCCATGACCACATGCATCTGCATGGGATAGGGCAGATATCGACTAAGCACAATGCCTACAAGTTGACAACGGACACATCATGAGACTTACATACCAATTTTTCTTTTAGTGGCTACCTTGCATTTGTTTTGGCCAAACTAGCATATTCTGTAATGTGATGGCAGAGATTGTAGCTTGTGATGTCACTTGGAGACCTCCCACACGTGAGGCTCTGTATACTAGCCATTTGAGAGAGCACAACCCCATAAGACATGTATGGGCCACATATGGTTGCTATATTCTATCGAATGGGTGGATTGATATTAGGCACAAACCTACTATCGACATCTTGGTTTCATGTCTGTTGGACACTATATTTCTCAGGGGTGTGGATGCTTCCCGACCTGGCACTGTTGAGTCAAGAGAGTTTATGTATGAGCACATACGTGTAGTGGTCATTGAGGTGGGGCACAACATGTAGTGCATGTAGTTACTGACAATGCCAATAATTGTGTGGCCATGGGTGAGCTTTTAGAGAGAGTCTATTATGTTATTGTGTAGACTATGTTTGCCCGCACACTGCATTAATTTATTGATGCGCCCAATAGGAGGCCTCCGTTGGATTTCCACTATCACATCCAATCCCATCTTCTTGGTCACATTTATGACATAGAAGAAGAGGCCCTTGCCATGTTCAGGACACATAGTTTGCTAGATCTGAAGAAGCCAACACTTATACGCTTTGACTACCACTTTGTCGTGAGCAGTTGCTTCAAGTTTGACTTGCATTGCACCAGATGGAAGCCATATAGCCACAAGTTCACATAGTGGCATCGTAGCAACGAGCCTAATGGACTTAGATTTCAGAATATTATCTTTGGAAACGAATATTGGCGACAGTCCAAGTAGCTAGTTGAGGTGCTGCAAATAGTGTACCATGTGGTAAGGTTGGTGGATCGAGAGGGTTCTACACTCGATCTAATTTATAAGTTTATAGACATAGGGAGACCCTTTAGTTATCACTTTTCGATGAGCGTAAGTATTTTTCTGATTTTGTATTCGTGTTTTAGCATTG
This sequence comes from Diphasiastrum complanatum, assembly GCA_029204225.1. Classification (NCBI taxonomy): domain Eukaryota; kingdom Viridiplantae; phylum Streptophyta; class Lycopodiopsida; order Lycopodiales; family Lycopodiaceae; genus Diphasiastrum; species Diphasiastrum complanatum. Next base: position 47,084,581 of record CM055100.1, on the reverse strand, counting down.
TTGAATTATTTTTTTTTGCAAAAAAATGATTAGTTTTAAAATTTCTATATGATGTCAGCTATTCAAAAGGTGGTTTGACAAGTGAAATTTCTTTCGCAAGCCCATACACAAAGTTTGCTCATTTTCTTCACCGTACGTGAGATACTGAAGGCATACGCACAAACACCAAGCTAGTGGATGACTGGAGGACATACATGCAGAACGTGTATCCAACTTAGGGTTTTTCCCCTAGTAGGGCTATTTGGATATTTAGCACATCTTGTTTAGTTGTCTCTTAATTTCACATATTCAAAATTTCATCGTGTTCGTTGTGGAAGAATAATTACTATTTTCCTACAGCAGAAAGGAAGAACCGAACTCTTCTCAACTTAGCCAGATCCATGTTACATCAATCACATCTACCTGCGAAGTTCTGGGCGGAAGCTACTGCCACAACTTGTTACCAGCACCAAAGTTGTCATCAACAACAAAACTCCTTATGAAGTTTGGCATGGACATAAGCCTAGTGTCAGCCATTTAAAAATCTTTGGTTGTATATGTTCTGTTCACATTCCTAAACAACTTAGGAAGAAGCTAGATCATAAGACAAATAAATGCATTTTCATTGGCTATCTTGATGAACATAAAGCTTATAAAGTTTATGATCCATCCACCAATGTAGTATTTGTCTCTAGGGATGTAATATTTCAAGAACATACATACTATGGTTTTAAACAACCATCGATAAACGATGCTATGTCATTTCATCCTATTTTACGTAGCATGGATTCTTCCAACGATGATGTTCCTTCTACAAAACTCGCAGCTACAGCTACATAAGTCGAGCAGCTGACAGTACCTGTAATCAGACTAGACCAAGCTAGCTCGAGCAGATCTAGAGAAATTCAAGAAGAAGCATCATTGCATCTTGGTTAACCAAATGTCCACAGATCCTCACGGACTCGGACAGTTCCTGAGAGGTATACACCTCAATCATTCTGGACTTCATCAGAAGAACCAGAGAGCCTAGCCGAAACAATTAACTCCAAGAATGATGTGAAGTGGCAAGAAGCTTTGGAAAGCGAGTACAACTCACTTTTGATGAATCAGACCTGGAAGCTGGTCGACTTCCTCACTCACAAGAGAGTTATCAACAACAAGTGGATCTTCAAGAAGAAGATCAACTATGATGGTGTAGGAAAAATAGTAATTATTCTTCTACAATAACATGATAAAAGTTTGAATAAATCAAACTAATATCAGTGTCTTCAATCGGGTTTGTTTCTGATCTATGTACTAATAGACCAGTTTTACTTTGATTGAATATAGCATGCGGAATTAATAAGCGGAATTAAGAGACAACTTAAGACAATTTTAGACAAACAGAAACTATTGATCAAAAACGAATTTATAATTCTGAATCTGAATCAGTATACATCTCTTGATGTCTTATCTCGTTGTTGTGTCTCTGATTGAATGAGTTTGAGAGTCTCTTCAGTGTGAGAGTGTGTGTTACAATGAGTAGTGCACATGTATTTATATTGCTACAGGACAGGCCTTTTATTTACAAGTCCTTTGGCCCTTTTAATTCTCTAACAGTAGATCTAACCGTTTACGACGGTTGACATTCAAATAAACGCTCTGTTTTCAGGGTCGAATAATTTTTGTTTGCGAATATTTTGCAACCGTTTGTCCCTTTGTTATAGCTTCGTGTTTTGCGAATTTTTTGCAACAGTTGACAGATTTGAGCTTGAAGAAGAATCCAGAATCTTTTGCGAATTGTTCGCGACATATGAGGTTTGAACAAGAAACAAAATATTTCGTGACAAGAACTTGTTCGCGAAACTTTCGAGCTTCAACAAGAAACTATGAGCTTCTACAAAAAATTGTTTTGAGAATCTTTCGAATTTCAAGCAAGATAAATTTCGCGAATCTTTCGAGGTTGATCACGACAAGAAATGTTTCGAGTTCGAGTTTCGTTTCTCATCCTTTGTCAAGTAAACTGTGCACTTTGTTAGTAGAATCAAGATCTGTCTGATCAGGTGTTCTACAGTTCCCCCTCAAAGTGGGCAGTTGGATTAATTCCAATCTTCTTCACTGCTTCTTGAACTAAGCTTTACATAGTGGCTTTGTAAAGATATCAGCTGTCATTTCCTTTGTGGGTATGAAGATTGTCTTCAGTATTTTCTTTTCGACTAAGTCCTGAATAACATGATACTTGATAGCTATGTGTTTCGTTTTTGAATGGAATACAAGATATTTCGTACAATAGATTGTTGAAGTGTTATCCATTAACAAAACATAAGGTTCAAAAATAGATTCATCAAATCCTTCTAGCATCTGTTTGATCCATATCAGCTCATTTGCCATCTTGGCTCTTGCTACATATTCTGCTTCACATGAAGATTGAGCTACTGTTGTTTGCTTCTTGCTTATCCAGAGTATGGCCACGCCAGATACTAGAGTACAACCTCTTCAAATACTTTGTTATCATTCTTCATGGATGCCCATCTTGCGTCACTGTAAGATTTGATGTGAAACACAACTTCCTTTAAATAACACAGTCCATAGTCTTTTGATTCCTGGAGATATTGTAGTACTCTTTTTGCCAACTTCCAATGCAATGATCCTAGGTTCTGATTATATTGGCTCAGCTTGTATACTGCAAATGCTATATCAGGTTTGGTGTTGTCTACAAGATATAACAATGATCCAATCAGCCTACGATAGGGTGTATTGGTCGTTTGCTTATCTTCCTCGAGAGTCTGCAGACAATCTGCCTTGCTCAGTATTGTTCCAGGTATCATAGGAGTATGCACACCTTTGCATTCGAGCATGTTGAAGTCTTCAATGATCTTCAGAGTGTACTTTCGTTGGTGAAGATACATCTTGCCACCTTCAAAGTCTCTCTGTATCTGCAAGCCTAGACAGATTTTAGCTTCTCCTAGGTCAGCGATTTCAAATATTTCAGAAATGTCTCTTTTGACATATGAAATTAACTTATCGCTTCTTGAGAAGATAAGCGTGTCATCACCATGAACAGCTAAAATGATTATTTCATTTTAAACATGCTTGATATAGACATTTGACTCAACAAATAGAGGTTTGAAGTCTAAGGAACGTAGTGCTTCATCCTTCTTTCTATACCATTGTCTGGCTACTTGTTTCAGACCATGAATGCTTTTATTCATGTGACATCCATATTCTGGATATTCTTGGCTTCCAAAACCAAGTGGTTGGTCCATGAATAAGTCTTCTTCCAATTCTGCATGCAGGAAAGCGGTCTTCTCATCCACAATATGAATTTTCAGATCATGAGCCACTGCATACGCGAATAACAAGCAAATTGATATGTGTTTGACTACCGGTGAGAAAGTATCAGTGTAGTCGATCTCATACTTCTGTGAAAATCCTTTAGCAACCAACCTTGATTTGTATCTGATGTTTTCTCCATCAGGGCCTATTTTGATCTTGTAGATCCACTTGCATTTGACTGGTCTTCTGCCATCAGGTATAGGTGCAAGTGTCCATACATTGTTCTTATACATGGACTGACACTCCTTCATTGCTTGAATTCAGTGATCTTTATCTGGTCCATCAACAACTTCCTCAAATGTTTGAGGTTCGTCTGAGAAACCACAATATTCGATGGCTGCATTTGTTAAAACATCCTGACCATACCTTTCTAGTGATTTTCGTTGTCTATGAGATCTTCTCACAGTTGGTTTCGAGTTAGATTCTGCAGTTTCGAGTACGACCTTTTCTGCTAAAATTCGAGCTAGTGATTCGAGTCTGTCAGGTACTCGATCTTGACCTCCCTCTGAAATCTGGTAATTCTGGTTCATCTTCTGCTTGTTTTACTTTTGTTGTCGTTGGTAGCTCATAATAGTTTTTGAAAATTTCATAGCCGACTAGATCACTATCTGTTATGTATTTTGACTCATCGAATTTAACATCTCGAACAACTTTTATTCTGCCAGTTTCAGGTACATAGACACGATAATATGATGAATGTAACTCGAATCCTACCAGAAAACCTTGTTCTATCTTCTCATCAAGTTTCTTTCTCAACTTGTCTGGTATGTGCATGTAAACTGCGCATCCGAATGTTCGAACATGTGCTAGATTTGGCTTCGACCTCCACCATATCTCATGAGGAGTTTTATCCGGTATTCGAGATTTTAGAATACGATTTTGAAGATAATTCGATGTAGCCACTTCTTCTGCCCACAACTGTTTTGGTGCCTTCGCATGAGCCATCCTATACCTAGCAACTTCCATAAGTGTACAATTTCTTCGTTCAGCTATTCCATTGTGCTGAGGTGTGTATAATGCAGTCTTCGTATGCATAATACCTTGATCAGTACAGTAAGCTTTGAACTCGTTGGAAATGTATTGACCTCCACGATCTGTCAAATTTTCTTCAACTTATTGCATGTCTACTTCTCAGTCCAATTTGTATACTCAACGAATTTCTTGAAAGCTTCAGTTTTAGTACGAATAAATTATACTACAGCAAACTTGCTGAATTCATCAATAAACATAATGAAGTACTTTGCATCACCCAACGACAATACTCTGAATGGTCCACAGATATCTGAATACACAATTTCAAGTACCTTAGTTGCTTTATAAACATCCTTACTGAAAGGTAATATAGTCATCTTGGCTTTAAGACAAGATTCGTAGGTAGTTCGAATATTTCTACTTTTGATCTCAACTCCTTCAATTCTCTGACTTTTGTTGGCTTGGTACAAGGCTTCCATGTTCATGTGACATAGCCTCTTGTGCCACAGAATATATGTCGACTCTTGAGTTTGATTAGCTTGTTCGATTCGAGTTCGAATGTTCAAGTGATACAAATTTTCTTCTCTGTTGCCTTTAGCAACTAGGTTATGAGAATCTTCCTCAAACAGCTTACAAGAGTTCTTTGTGAAGGTTACTGACATGTCTTTATCGACTATCTTAGCTACAGATAGAAGTTCTTTGTCAAGAGTAGGGACATTCTTCCTTTGGCTACACAAGCCTGCTAGAGACGTGGCCAAGTCACACATCACTTTCCTCTTTATACGCCAACACATGATTGATGCACGATGTTGCATATCTGATTGTTGACAATTACCGAGCTGCCCTTCTTGGTGATCCATGGACACGCAGATTCCAAGCGTGGGTCGACCAAGACTGGTCCCTTCACACGCCCAAGGACTTGAAGAAACTGGACCGCGTCAACCTTATGGAAGATGTCACGGGCTACCTGATCCAACAAAGGCAGGCCAAGAAGACTCTTTACTGAACCAGCAGAGTGCCGAGGGACCGGCACTACTTCAGGTCAAGGGTCCTGTTGGGGGTATTCCCAACGAATTGTAAATAAATAAAATTGACTAATAAAATGTGTTGCGAGGGCATGACATCCTGCACACATAAGCCCATGGCCCAATGAGCACGCAAGCCTTAAGTTGTAAATAAAATAAAATAGACTTGGGCCTTTGAATTAAAAATTAACTAGAGGCCCAAAGTCATTTTTAAACTTAAAAGATTACTTTTTAGAGTTGAATCCAAATTGGGACTCACATGAATCTTGTGAATTTCAATGTACTTTTTGTGGACCCTTGGATTAAGTTGGGTCCAAGATGAATGGATAGGATCAATGTAAATATTAGCCAATAGGATTTTGGGGCAAGGGCCTTCCCCATTTTATAAAAATGCACCATTTGTACTCTATTTCCATGCTTAATAGAGAGGAGGAGACTCTATCATTTTGAGAGCTCAAGCGTCCTCATTTGCTAATCACTCTTGCTTATGCTATTGTTGTGGTTGCTTGTTCTTTCCATTTCACATGTTTTTTGTTTATGCTAGTTAAGGTTTTTCCATAAGCAATGAAATTGAGCATTTGATTGTGAATGCTTGTTGTTTGTCAATTTGCCAATCTACACCAACTTTTTCATGACTAGTTTTTTGATAGATTGTTAAGCAAGCATCCAATCACTCTTGTGGATCTTTTGTAGATCCATTTATGGTCCTAAAGTACAGTACTTTCACATGGTATCGGAGCCAAGTACAACAACATAAGCCATTGATCAAATGCAAATCCATTTTTAGCAAGTTTTGATGCTAAAAACTAGTATTGAGAAGGCAAGCTAGAATCTTGATTTTGGTGAGGTGATTTGATCCCAAACTTGGTAGGGGTCCAAATCTGTACTATTCACATGTGTGGGCACCTCTGAACCTACATTTAATGCATGGTATTCATTTGATCCAAAGAAATTCATTTTGGGAGCTTTTGATGTAATTTTTGGTGGAAATCTTAGGATAAGCTACCAAGATTTAGTGGCATTGATTAGATTTGACATAGAGTCATGAGATCTAATTAATCTAGTTTGAAATCAAGTCCTCTAAAATTGTTTTACAGGTCTTGAAAGTACATCAAAAAGTGTGAGGGAGATTTAGTCATTTTTTTTGTCCAAAAATAGCCAAAATTGACAAGATTTAATTGTAAGTAGATTTCACATCATCTTATCTTCATTCCAACTTTGTGAGGGAGTGCTAGAACTGAGATTATAATTCCATTTGCTGGATTAGAAATCTAATTTGAGTGAAACACTACAAGAGAGAGACCTTAGTGAGTTTTTAGAGACAATCAAATGCATTTCTTGGCAAGATTTGTTTGAAAGTAGTTTTCACTTCATCTTATCTTCATTCCAGCTTTGTGAGGGAGTGATAGAATTGTGATTATAAGTATATTTGTTGGATTAGAAATCAAATTTGAGTGAAACACTGCAAGTGTGAGACCTTTGTGAGTTTCAAGTCAATCAAATTTATTTCTTGTTTATAGAGGTCACTAGTAAGATGGGATCTGCTGGAGCACACCTTCTAGAAGCTAGTGAGAGATTGAATTCTACAAATTATGCTATTTGGAAGGTTAGGATGGAGTCACTCTTGGTGCTCCAAGACCTTTATGAGTTCTTGATTGAAGATGAAGATGAACTTCTAGGTGCACAAAAGTTAGCTAGATACAAGAAGAGATCTAGGCTTGCACTTCATTGTGTGAAGATGAATGTGAGCAATGATTTGTTGAGAGAAGTATCAATATGTACTAGTGCTAAAGAGGCTTGGGAGTCTTTAAAATCAATCTATGAATGTAGTAACACTTCAAGAGTACTCATGCTTAGAAATCAGATTTTGCAAAGCATGAGGATAAGTGAGGAGAGTGCACAAGATTATGTACTCAGAATCAAGTCTCTAAATAGGGAGTTGGCTTCCATTGGAGAGAAGGTTCATGATGGAGAGCTTGTACAAATTGTCCTTAATGGTCTAGGAGATGACTTTGCAAATTTGGTCCAAAATTTTGCCATCCAAGACACTTTGCCAACTATAGAAAAACTTCACAGTGCATTAGTGGCTGAAGAGTGTAGGATGTTCCATGCAAAATCTAGGATGAGTTCCTTGTCTTTGCAGGATGGTGATGAGAAAGCCAATTTCTCATTCAGGGGCAAAAGAAGACTAATGGAAAGAAGAAGCATCCAAAGGAGGCCAAACAAGAGGATGATGCATCAAGCTCAAAGGACAAGTCAATGCAGAAATGCTTCTTTTGTGGAAAGAAGGGGCATTATGCATCTGAATGCTACAAGAGGCTAAGAGCACAAGTGGAGGAGGACAAACAAGAAAACCTTGAAAAGGAGGAGAAGGAGGATGAAGTAGATGTATTCTTGATGGCATCTACATCCTCACCAACAAGCAATAGCAATTCAAGAGACAATTGGTGGATTGACAGTGGGACTAGCTCCCACATGTCTTGTGAAAAGGACTTTTTCTCAACCTTACACTCTTTCAGTGATGCTAAAAAATTTGTCTTTACTGCAAATGATGAGAGTGTAGGATAGATGTGTTGGCACCATCTCTTTGTGTCCAGAATCCTCAAAATGCATGGATCTAGAAAATGTCCTCTATGTACCATCAGTCACCAAGAATATGCAATACTTTCACAAGCAAGCCTTCACATGTGTGAAGAGTGCCTAGTCATCTAGATCTACCAATAAGAGCCAAATATGCTCATTATCCAAAGTTGACTTATCACATTAGCTAGAAACCAAAACACTAGTCTTCCACAAATATGAGAATATTCCCTATGGAATAAAACCTAGTGGAATATCTAAGTGTATGTATTGGGTGGGTCATAGTGAGATTGTTCTCATATGTGTACAATTAAGCGTGTATGGATCTACTATGTATTCTTGGTTACTAGGGTTATTTGGTGCACTTAACCTAGTCAGTGAACATAGACATATGATCAAGTATTGTGTTGGGAATTTACTTGCAAAGCTAACGAGTCTTGTTCTGAAAGATTTATTGGTTAACTTAAAAGTGATTTGGATAAGGATCTAAATGTGGTGTTGTACTGGTACAATTAAGATCTGCACCTAGACATTTGAGATTTCTAAATCATTGTAATTAACTTGAGTGATTAGATTACTCCTATAAAAACTTAATTGGTGAAACGAATAGTGTGAAGAGAATTCACTAGGAACAGTTTGTTTATGTATCTTACTTATAAGATGCATGATTTATGAATCATAGAGATTCATTAGAAAAATTATGTGCATAGGATATATGGAATTCTTAGGGAAGTATTTCTCAGTTGAGGAATAGACTCAGATCATTAGTGATTGTATTCCAAAGAGCTAAATTGGATACCGAATCATAATAGTTCCAAGAATGATAACTGAATTTTTTTCAGGAAATTCAACAAAACTTTGGATATCTAGAATTTAGCTCTCAGGATAGTAATCTGAATTTTTGTGGATGAAGAGAGCTATTGATACCATTTGGATATGTTTTCTGTCTTTGATTACCTCGGATGGCTTTTAAATTTGAATAGCTCATGTTTTAGTTAAAAATCCAGTTTGAGAAATATTCTTAAATTTATCCAAATCTCTAGGGTGGAGAAGATTTTAGAATGATTCTTATATATTTCCTAAACTCATGTATCTTTTAGGAACTAAGTATCATTTGGATTCTAGAGAATTATGATTGACAAATCATAAGAGTTTAACTATTTGTGATTGACAAATCATAAATGGATACTTAATCAGAGGATAATCAAGAAATATACAAATTCTTAAGTATGTTGAGTAATTCTCAGTCTATCAAATGAATTGAGATTTTACATCAACATTTTGTAAGTCTAAATCTCTTTACTTCGGTATTTTATGGAGTCCTATGGGTCTCATAGTCATTTCTAGTTAAGTAAATTGCTTTTACTTATGGAGAGTTTTGCTTACTTTAGTGGACTATATTCTGCTACAAATTGTAGTCTATATGTGTTTGTGTACGAGTTCAATCTACATCTCCGGATTTATAGGAGACAGTTAAATGTATTGAAATTAAGATGGATTGTTGATTTCTTACATGAAATGCTAGAAATGGGGCTATTAATTCATTAGAGTAATTGCAGTACTCTGGATTGAATTATTCGGTACCATAGGGAACTATGATATATACACACACACACACACACACACATATATATATATATCTATAAAAAGATAGAGAGCTTTGTTCTCCTACTTAGTTGCTGTCACAGAAAATGCTCGACTCAAAATGTGTGCCTTCATAATTGTGATCTCAGCATGTCTTTGTGGATCGTGACTAAAATTAGAATTTTTCGATACCCAAAATCAGAATTTTTCGATACGGGATCGACTCGGGAAAATCGTAATTTTTCAAAATCCAAAATCAGAATTTTTCGATACCCAAAATCATATTTTTTCAATATGAGATCGACTCGAGAAAATTCATAATTCTCGATACCCAAATTCAAAATTTTTTGATACCTAAAATCAAAATTTTTCGATACGAGATCGACTCGAAAAATTTGAAAATTTTCTATACCCAAAATCAAAAAATTTCGATACCCAAAATCAAAAAAATTTGAAATTTGTAATTTTTCGATACCCAAAATAAAAAAATTTCGATACCCGAAATCAAAAGTTTGTGTGTGTGTGTGTGTGTGTGTTAGCCATTCCCATTTATTTCTGCAGACTATGTAAAAACATGAGTAAAACTATAGACACTGGATAGATGAATGGATGCAAATTAAAGATCGATTATTCGGATAAATCCAACATTTTGCATGTTTTCTTCTTTGAGACAATGACTGTGGGTGAACCCATTCATTGCTTAAGACTAGATAAATACTTTTTGCTTCAAGGTATTTATCCACTTCTGCTTTGACCATCAATTAATAATGAGGATTTAATCTGTAATGTCTTTATCAAATAGGTGGAGCTTCTGGCTTAAGATCAATCCTATGTTACGCGATTCCCATTATCAATAGAAACTCAAAACTACAAAGGCAATGTAAAAAATTGGCTGAGACACTAAGTATTTCCATGATTCTTGTCTTGATTCAATCAACAAGTCGATTGTACAAACGAGATAATGCTTGAATGGTTTGAAACATTCAAGGCCCTAGTAAAATTTCCCCATGCATATTCTTGCACAAATAGTTTTCCCAGTAGTCCTTGTATATAAGCAATCCAGCTTACATAATTGCATTTTTGCTGACATTGTCACCTTATGCATGCATAGAGATATGACGTGTGCAAGAAGACTTTGTATGGATGTTACATGAATAGGATCATATTTTCAAAAGATGAATACAAAGCACAATATAATGTCATTGTGAAAGTTTGTTGATTGCTTGACTTTTTTTTAACTAATGTCATTTTTGTATACAATAATTTCTAGACATGGTTGCATGCATTCTTTGGTCAAAGAGCAAATAAACTATCTATGATAGCTAATCCCAACAACGATACATGATTTTTCCACATCAGGGGCTTTCTTTTCAGCAAGAACAACTCTGGTTTTTGGCATCCTACGGTTTAGGGTTTGATGCTTTGTCCATGACATGTTTTTTTCTTTTTCAAACCCTTTTGTACCTCAATTAGAGTAGGATGGTGCATTTGATATCTTAGGTGACACCATCATATAGAAGCGAAGAAAAAGAGGAACAAATTTAGTACGATTTTGCTATTTAGAATGTTTCTTGGGTAATATCACGATGACATCAACCTAACATTACATGTTGCATGTAGGTGCACAAAATTCATATAGAAAACAAGACTTGAAACAAAAAGCTTCATGTATTTGATACGGTGAATGTGACGAAATCTTTAGATTGCTGAGTTTCATGAGATGTAAATGACATCACAACTCTCCAAGGTCATCTCATGTATAAACTATAAAAATAAATTGTCTCTTAAAATGATTATTCTATTTTTTTATATTAGAGTGGTCAAAGTAATACTCTTGACTTCTTGATATTATAAACATGTTGGAGCTATCGTAATGCAAGAGATAAATGTGGAATTCGTTCTACTATGAAGAGAAATAAACTCACACTTCATTAAACAAGAAAATCATTGCCATTGAAAAGATCTCTCCTTTCCAAGTGCACTTACAATTTCTTGAGAAAGGCTTAGGTTTACCACCGAAGCATGGCATGAGAAAGCTCAAATGCAATGCTCTAAACAAGTTATGGAGTTCAAAAAGCCATGACAATCTAAACGATGATAAGCATCAATAGAGAGAGTATCAAGAAGATGGTTTTACTGCCTTGAATACAAAATACTCGACAAGTCCTTCATAAGGGCAGGTAAAGCCATGGAAAATGCTTTGACTCCAACTGCAAGCACATCATGATATGTTTTTTCAAAAAGAGAGTATAGACCAACTCGAATAAAAGGCACTTCTAGAGTCATCTTTAAATTATAACCAAATGCGGAATAATTAAAGAATGATCAGTGCATTACCAATAGAGAGATCTGAATTCTTGTAGAAGTGAATCCATATCGGCACTCCTGGAGTTACATACTTCGTCCAATTATCACTTTGAATAGCCTACAAGCGTAGGCACAGTATCATGAGTAGATTATCATATATATATATATATAGATATAATTGAACCAACATGATAGAACTGATCGTATAAATTGGAACAGACTTGACAACATGTTCAGTACATCAAATTTGCAATGAGCTAGTAATTACCTCCAATCCATTCTCTTCTGCCAATCTGAGATACAGGGATGGCTGTGACCACGAAGCAACAGCAAGGTCATCGGAAAAAATGTTTTCCAAGACTTCCTGAGAAGAAAAAAAATGGCATTGGAAAATAGTTTCCTAGGACTTCTTGGGAAGAAGAAAATGACTTTGAGCTCCTTCAATCACAAAATCAGTCATACTTGACCTTGAGCGCAATAAATAAACATGTGACAGAGATTATTACCTTCTCACTTTCACTCAGAGATTTTTCATGAGGTAAGAGTTCACGATTGCACATTGTTGTCAACACAATTTTACCTCCAGGCGCAGTCACACGAGCAAGTTCCTTCATGAGCTACATGAAAACAGTCCTATGTGTGAAGGTGCTCAAACTGCATTTCACTCTACTCACTAATTTACTTAGCTCATTAGTTCGCTGCTGTACACATTGAGTTGCTGTTATTGGGAACCCTAGATTGCATAAGGCAGGAAGATCTGATTTACTTGATGTTTATACCTGCTCCCGCTCTAATATATGATCGGCGCACTCCAAACACCACACAAGATCGTACTCATTATTTGGGAACGGAAGTGTACGTGCATCTGCATACAAAAAGCTCACCTGCACGGTTCAGAGATAATTAGATGTATAGGATATTCTCTTTTGCGGTGTGCATGAAAACATAAATAGACAAGAATGGTCGTCCGGTCTAAATGAATTAACTAGCTATAGCCATAATGGAACTAACATTTCCTCAACAACGTTAAAAACGTCTCTACTCTCCATCATAGCCATCATTGTGTCTATATCCTTGGCTTTCCCTCACTTAAGGGTCTCTCTCTCTCTCTCTCTCATATTAAGGATTTTATGCATGACTTCTTTTTGTATTTTACTTCCATTTGAGAAAATCAGCTCCTATAACTAAATATCGAGCTAGGTCACACACGCACACACATACTTACGCATGCAAGCAACTTGCTTGCTATCTCACAACGAGACTACCTTATCTGACAGGTTTTGAGAAGCTGTTAGCTTGGTAGCAATTTCCACCTCAACCTTGGCCAAGCTGATGCCTTGAACGGTTGCGTGTGGAAATCTTTTGCCGAAGTAGCGGGATGCTGCACCAAGGCCCATTCCAACATCTAAAATTTTCTGCGGCCCATGACCACCACCATCTGCTGCAGGACCACATGCCAAACTAAATAACAAATTTCGTGTCCAAATTGTACCTTGCAGACATTCTATAAATTGATTCATGAAAGCGTTAAGTTAAAGAATGCAAGTAAAGTTTTGCCAACATCATACGCAGCTGGGACGTATTCCGAACTGAGCTTTCTGAATGCCCATTTAAAGAACGTTGCGTATCAGAAACATATTACTATATGCTATGGACTGGAAAAGCAGGAGAGCGCTTATACGATGATGTTACTGTTTCCTGAAGAAACGATCAGCAGATTAAGAGCATTAATCTGCTAAAAACAAGGAACAGTACCAGGAATCTTGGCCCATAGAAGCAGCTTATCGATTAATCTCACAGCTGCCTCTCGAGCAAGGGTAAATGAGTCTTCATTGAGAGTACCATTGCCGTCTAGTTGCAGATGATTCTCGTAATACCCATGATGGCAGTGATCCCCAAACGATTCACTCCAGAGTGCAAACAGGTCTCCTCCGTAGGTTTGCTCGAAAGCGGACGACTGCTGCTGCTGCTCCTCCTGCCCATGTACTTCTCTGCCCATAGCAAGACGAGGATGAATACGAGAATGGATATTGTGAGACTTATGAGTGCTCACAGACAATGGGCAAAGTCCTGCAACCAACTCTACCAGACCAACCTACACAGACAATGGGCAAAGTCCTACAACCAACTGTACCAGACCACCCTACAGGTTGCAGAAAAAAGAGCGTGTGGTCAGGTTTTTGGTCTCGATTTCTCGGGAGGGCCGGTTGCAGCGTGAACGGGTGCCGGCGTATTTGAATTTTGAAGTTGCCCTTGAGTTTGTTGAGGACGCGAAGACTGGGAGTTTCCTGAGGGGCCATCGCGGCAGGCGACCCAAACAAGGAAGTATTATTTACGCAATAGTACGGACGGAGAACAGGTTACCAGGCTTAACGCGAATCGCGATGTATCTTGACTCTTGAGGCTTGTCAACAGCTCACGCCTCACGAGCCTGACGCGATGTATCTTGAGCCTCAGCATCGTTGGATTTAGGAAGTGCACTGGATGTTCTCCCTGCAGGGCGGGGCTTGCACCATGAGTTGCATGTTCTGGCTGCACAATCGGTGAGAAACAAGCAAAAAATCTGTCCAAGGAGTCGATCATCAGCATCCAGGCTGGGAAGCCAGCTAGAATAATTTCATGCGTGTGCTTGCTCGTACTGCTACCGAAATCATAGTTATATCAGCCTGCTGCGGCGCTGCATGAGCCTTTGACCGCGTGAGCTGTTTTGTAACTCAGTACCAGTGCTCGGAGGGTATCAAAGTATTGCATGTTTTTAAAAAAGTTGGGGGAAGCCCTCGGAAGGGCCCTTGCCGACCTGCATCGAAGGCCCGAGGGGCTAGGCCTTCCCCTGCATAATGACAAGTCCGAATTTTTTTTATCTTTCATTGATTTTTGATAGAATGCTAATGATGTTACTGAACGATGAGAATTCTTGACCAGTTTATGGACAGAATCGCTAATGCTTTTATCATGGATCAGAATTTTGGAGATGCAAGCAAATTCCACCTCTGGAGGTGCATCAAAAATACAAAAAAAAAATTCAGACTTGGCATTACATTAATACCAGTAGGGTATCAACATAAGGAGGTATAGGAGTTGTAGACTCGTATAGACCGGGCAATTTAAGATATAAAAAATTTGAAATATACAAAAAAATATTAAAAATAGTACTACTATTGATATCATGGCAAAAATCCACAAAATCTTCCAAACCTGGGTATCAATATGAATAGTACAATAGTTAATATTGGGTGTCCGGTTCTAGACCCTGGTATTAGAAATTCATATACCAGTCGGGTCGGTTTTTTGATACCATGTTCATACCCATTATTGATACCATCCGCGACCCTATATACTCGCCCACCAACACTGCTCAGTACTTGGAATACATAAGGAGGGCATTGCATGTGCACCTCCAATCAATCCAATGAGAGCATGCAGATCGCTTTCTAAGTAGCCTCGTCCTGATGCAGAGTGCCACTATGGCCGCTGTGCTAGGTTGGCTTGAATATCCTGTGCCCTGCCTGCATCGTGTGAAGGCCTCCATAATTTTTACGTAAAAATCCGTGAAGTAAAAAATTAGTTTAATGTCGCATGTCTTGCATGTCTGAGGGACATTAATCAAGAAACATTAAGAATCGAACAGTGAATCAAATTTTCGATTTCGATTGCTTAATAACTGACTGTGATTTTTTATGAATTTTTAAAAAACGTAAAATAAATAAAAAATCCAAAAGTGTGAAAATTCAAAATTTTTGGTTTTTTCCAGTTTCTGGTAATGTCTATGAAATTGACTAAAAATAGTGATTTGACCATACTGGAGTCAATTTCAGTTAGTTTTTGGCCAACAATATATGAGTTAATCAAATATTAACTAAATTTAGTGATTTCCAAGATAGATATATCGAGATGGCCAAAGAAACTTCAAATCAAGCTCCAAATCTAGGTGCGCCATCTTATATGGTGATTTGTCAGCAGTTGAGTACGGAACTCAATGATATGAATAATCCTAATCAGATGAGAGATCAGCAAATGAAAGTTCTTTTGAATCAAGTCAAATTGATGTCTTCACCCAATCTCAGTTTTCAACCAGAGGTTTATGCGAGCTATAAGAAGTGTAGTAGTTACTTCAATCTGCACGGTGTTCCTGATGAGAAGAAAATTGAAAGTGTCGTGATATTCTTACGCGGCAAAGCGTCATCGTGGTGGCGAGATTTACCGGTGAAGCTAACTACTTGGGATGCATTTGCTGAAGTTTTTAAAAAAGCTTTCGTAGTTTTTGATGACGTGGACTACTACCTAAAGTTCGTGAACTGCAAGATGGGTACAAAGAGTTTAGACTCTTATATCTAGGAATTCATGGACCTATGGAATAGGGTTCCATCATTCGATGTGAAGTTGGCATTATGGCAGTTTGTCCTAGGTTTGCCAACCGACTATCAGAACGAATGCAGGTGAAATGTGTTCAAAGCCTCAAGGATGCATTTTGGATTGCGAAAGCATATGATTCCACAGTGGTGGCGTCTAGGAAGCAATTTGCGCTAATTCCACCCCACTTTGAAAACCAACAAGATTAAGAAGCGCGGTCCAGACCAAGCAAAATACTTTGACGAATTAGATCAAGCAGCATCGGAACCCAGGAAGCCGAAGAGAAAGAGATTCAAGAAATTTATGTCCCGGAAAAAGGCTAAAAAAGAGAACTTATGTTTTGTCTGTAAGAAGCTTGGACATATGATGAAATTTTGTCCAGAAAGGAAGAAAGGGTTTGCTCACATGATTGAAATCCCAGGAGGCAATTGTAAGACTTTGGAAATTAACTTGACTGATTGTGAGTGTGAATGTTTTTTTAGTACTACTTCTTTTTTGCCTAATGAACTTTTCCGTTTAATTGGCACAGTTTTAGATCAAAAATTGAGTATTTTATTGGACAGTGGTTCAACTCATAGTTTTATTAATTCTCGTCTTGTGCAGAAACTCAGCTTGGAAACTGAAGCCAACAATCATAGATATAAAGTTTATCTAGCTTCAGGAGCTGAGTTGGAGACTTGGAATGTAAAAGTCCCGAAGCTCCCAGTTTTGATACAAGGACACACAGAATTAGTTAATTTTCATGTTTTAGACCCAGCTCATACTGATTTAATCTTAGGTTACGAATGGTTATTTAGTAAATCACCTTCTCTGTTAATTAATTTTGAGAAGCATGTTCTCACTTTCAAGGAGGGTGATAAGGTAGTTACATTATTTGGCAGTAATTTTGTACATCTGTTGGATCAGAGTTCTACAATTAATAAAATGGAAGCATTGGATTATTCCGAGTATGAAGTTTTTTCAATATTTGCTATTCTGGTTGTGGATGTTTCTGAAATGAATCTAAATGGTTGTGAATTCTCAGCAATTCTTAACTCAGTAAATTTAGATCATGAACAAGCAGTGAAAGAACAGATCATAAATGAATTTAGGGATGTTTTTCCATCTGAATTACCTCATGGTTTACCACCGTCTAGGTCAGTAAACCACGGGATTGAGTTAATTCTAGGAAGTCAACCTATCTCTAGACAACCTTATAGGTTCTATAAGAAAGAGGAGACATAGATTTCAAATCAAATAGAAAAGTATCTGAGGATGGGACATATACAACCTAGTAAATCACCATGGGGCTCTCATGTTCTTCTTAAAGCGAAGAAATATGGAGGTTTCCGGATGTGTGTGGATTACAAGGGGCTTAATAAAGTGACTATAAAGAATAAATACCCATTACCCATGATGGATGACCTTGTAGATCGCTTGGGTGGAGCACAGTATTTCACCAAGATAGATCTCAGGACAGGGTACCATCAAATAAGAAGTAAGTCAGAAGATGTCCAAGATAGGATTTCGTTCTAGATTTGGTCATTATGAATTTCTAGTGTTGTCATTTGGATTAACGAATGCTCCAGCAACGTTCCAAAAAATGATGAATGATTTATTTCGTCCATATTTGGGAAAGTTTTTGGTTGTATTCTTAGACGACATTCTCGTTTACAGTAAATCCTTGATGGAACACGTAGAACACTTATAAGTCGTCTTGATGAAGTTTTGTTGGGAGTTAGTCTAAGCTAAAGAGTCCAAGTGTGAATTCTTTAAGCAAGAGTTGCTTTATCTCGGTCATAAAATCATAGTAAATGGGATCAAGATTGACGAGGATAAAATCAAGATTCTAATTGAGTGGCCAATTTTGGAAACTGTGAGGCAGGTAAAGTCTTTTTTAGGTTTTACACTTTTCTTCAAGAGATTTATTGAGGATTATGCTAAGTTAGCAGCACCACTTAATAATCTGAAAAAAGGAATTGTTAATAAAAAGAAAAGGAGGAATCAACCTAGTCCGCCTGTTGTTTGGAACGAGGAATTGAATCAATGTTTTGAGAAACTTAAAACAATGATTGTTTCAGCTCCCTTGTTACAAATTGCAAATCCAAATTTACCTTACGTTGTGAGAACGGACGCAAGTGATGTTGCAGTTGGGGTAGTTCTAGTACAAATGGATAGGCCACTAGCGTTTGAAAGCAAAAAATTCATTGGTCCTCAGTTGTGTTATACTACGCAGAAAAAGGAATTGTTTGTTGTAGTCTATGCACTTAAAACCTTGAGACACTACTTGTATGATAGTAAGTAGTGTATACGGATCACCAGTCTCTTAAGTATTTTTGTAATCAACATGATCTTCGGGGGAGAAAAGCACGGCTGAATTGATGCAAGAATTTAATCATGAAATCCGTTACATAAGAGACAGCTAAAATGTTCTTAGTCAGATCGGTGAACTGAACGAGTTGTCATTCACCCAGATTTCTACGAATCTATATCTTTCGCTGAGAGAAAACTATGAATCAGATTCCCATTTTGGTCATATTTGGAATATTGTTCAAACCGAAAGAAATGTGGACAGTGTTGAGTCAGAAACATAGGTTACTCAACTAACTAAGAAAGATAAGAAGATTCTGGAACAGTTCACCATTCGAGATGGATTACTATTTCGGAATGGGAGAGTTTGCGTACCTGTTCGTGATGATGAGCTCAAACGGAAGATTTTGTTTGAATGTCATGACATACCCTGTGCATGAGATTCCGATATACACAGGACTCTGGACTTGGTTAAAAGGAAATTTTACAGGCCAAAGCTCAAGCCATATGTCGAGTCATATGTTGTTAAGTGCAAGCCCTGTCAACTAGCAAAGGCTGAACACCATAAGGATGGTGGTTTGTTTCATCCGTTAGATATCCCAGATAAGAAATGGGAAAGCATATCTATGGATTTTGTAGTTGGACTTCCAAAGACCCAACGACAAAATGATTCTATTTGGGTTGTAGTGGATCGGTTATCTAAGTTAGCTGCATTCGTACTAGTCAAGTCAACTATAAAGGCTTTTGATTTAGCCCAGATCTTTGTTGAAAGATTATTTTGGTTGTATGGTCTGCCAAGTGACATTGTTAGTGATAGAGATCCTAAGTTCACAAGTCACTTTTGGTCAGCAGTACCATAAACTAGAAACTTCTTTGAGTTTAAGTTCTTCTGATCATCCTGAATCATATGGCCAGACAGAAAGGACTAATCAAACTATGGAAGATATTTTGAGGACGTATGCTTCTCACAGGCAATCTCATTGGAAATATTATCTTCCACTGGTTGAGTTTGCATATAATAGTAGAATACATTCTGCTACAGATTACAGTCCTTTTATATTTATGTACGATTTTCAACCTAGATCTCCAGTAAAATTTTTGGTTTTTCATGGTTTATGGGTAAAACTTTGGTAATCCAGAATAAATAAGAAAGCCATGTAATAAAGATTATTGGCTAAAGTTTAAAGCACATTGAAATGTGTGAAGAAAACCTTAACTTCAAACTTCAAATATTTGAATTTAGAGGAAGATATTGAAATTCAGTAGGTGGGAGGGAGAGGGTGGGGAAACTTTTTGGGGCCCACCCCTCAATGCACATAATGTGCAAATTTATGGGGATATGTACTTTTCCCATACATGCATCCTCCTCCCTTCACTTTTTAGTTAG
Source organism: Diphasiastrum complanatum (assembly GCA_029204225.1). Classification (NCBI taxonomy): domain Eukaryota; kingdom Viridiplantae; phylum Streptophyta; class Lycopodiopsida; order Lycopodiales; family Lycopodiaceae; genus Diphasiastrum; species Diphasiastrum complanatum. The sequence continues at coordinate 47,064,793 of CM055100.1, read as the reverse complement.
AAAAGGTGTAGCATGGGTGGGGGAGAGGAGTATGCATGTGCGCCCATACACATGCGCACAAATAGTTTGATATATATAGATATATCTATATATATATTTAAACTTATGTGCACTTTTGCGCATGTGTATGGGTGCACCATGCATGCTCTTCCCCTCACCCATGCATGAGCTTTTTCTAACTAAAAAACTTGGGGAGGAGGATGCATGTACGTGGAAAAGCATGCATGGCCCTCCTCTCCATGCATGCATCTAAGGGGCCCACTCCAAATTCAAATAATCCTTTACCAACACACATAGTGTTTTGAAGTGTATGTACGTACTTTCATGGTGAAAAGTGTTAAACAAATGAGACTTTCATTATCAAAAATTTGAAAGGTGTTCTAAGGATTTTTTAAATTATCAAACTTTCCACGGGAAAGGTTGAAATAAAAATGCATTTCTATGAAGATCGGCCTCCATTGCCCGTCAACAACGGGCCCTCGTTACTAGTATATATGTATATATAATACTAGTAACGAGTGCCCGTTGTTGATGGGCAATGGAAACTGATCTAGGTGGTGGTCGATGATTTGGATGATGGCCAATTTCGCACATCTCGCATTTCGAATATCAAACATTTGAGTCTTTAGAAAAATTAACATCCTTGGAAAAATTCGGGCCTTTGAAAAAATTTTAGTCTTTGGAAAAATTCGTGTTTGGAAAAAAAAATTAAGTCTTTCAAAACATTCGAGTCTATTTGAAAATTCAACTTGACAGTACAAAGGGTCCTTTGATCCTTTGGAAAAATTCAAGCTGACAGATTGTGATCCTTAGAAAAAATTGGAGTCTTTGGAAAAAATCGATCTTTTGGAGTTAAAACTAGTGAGTTTGGCTTGTAGACATGAGTGATTTGACACTAGGGATTTGAAGGATTGAAAAAAAACAAAACAGTTTTAGGTAGTCAAAAAAAATTTTATGTTCATGATTTATGGGAAAAACTTTGGTAATTCAAAATAAATAAGAAAATCACGTAATAAAGATTATTGGCTAAAGTTTAAAGCACATTGAAGTATGTGAAGAATATAAAACTATAACTCCAAATTTCAAATATTTGAATTTAGTGATTGAGAGGGACAGGGTGGGAAATCTTTTTGAGGCCCACCTCTCAATGCACACAATGTGCAAATGTATGGGGATATGCACTTTCCCCATACCTGCATCCCTCTCCCCATCATTTTTAGTTAAGAAAGTGTGTATGCATGGGTGAGGAGGGGAGGATGCATGGGTGCACCCATACACATGCGCACCACATGCACACAAATAATTTTATATATATAGATATATGTATATATATATATATATATATATATATATATATATACTAGTAAAGAGTGCCCATCGTTGACTGGCAATGGACGGCTGACGACGATCTTTGTGGCGGCTTGTGGTCGAGACGTGTGGATGATGCTCAGAGCAGGCGATTGATGATTGAAGGCAGCCGATGACCAACAATTTGGGTTAGGACCGATGGTTTAAGTTGAAGGTCAATGGTTTGGGTCAAAAGTTGTCAGTGACAATTAGAGAAAATTTTGGGTGGTGGCCAATGGTTTGGGTGGACGGCCAATGATCGTACAAATACGGTGTGGATTTAGGTGGTCGCCGACGATATGGGTGATGGCCGATGATTTGGATGGTGGCCGATCTCGCACATCTCGCATCTCGAATATGTAATATATCTCATATATCTCAGCCATAGTAGAGGTCAAAATTTAACCATGTTTAACAATAGCACAAGGAGTATCTTAATAAAAAGTTGACGGGCGGTAGGCCCATATGTGTTTGGAAATGTCTGTTAATGGGCGGCCCACAGTTGAAAGTGAATATGTTGTTCATGCGTGTGTGTTTTGTTGGGGTTTAATGCTCAGCCTCAATAATGAGCATCCTAAAAGCTGTACAAAACCCAGAAAAAGAAGGCTTGAGTTTTTCAGAAGGTCAAAAAATCCAATGTCGGATTTTTTTTGAACCAATGTCATCCTTGTCAAAAAGAAATTTTTCGACCTTGGATCGGATCAGATCGAGACAGAAATTATCCGGACGTGTTCGACCCTGGATCGGGTCGAATCGGTCTGATAAATCCGACCCATGTGCATATTTTCACTCTAGTATAAATTTTCAACCCCTTGTTTATTTTACTTTTTGACCCAGTGTATAAATTCGACCCATTATAAATTCGATACTTTCGGTCAGAAATTCGAGTTTTTGGAAAAATTTGAGTCTTTGAAAAAATTCGAGCCTTCGAAAAAAAATTTGAGTCTTTGAAAAAATTCGAGTCTTTGGAAAAATTCGAGCTTTAAGAAAAATTATGAGTTGACAGTACAAAGGATCGGATTGTACTCTGGGTCAGAAAAATACCAAAGAATCAAAAGTATAAAAAAGGGTCGAAATAAATCCACCTCGATCCAATCTGATCCAAGGTTGGAAAATTCTTCTTTGCCAAGCTCAACCTTGGGTCGAAAAAATTCGAGTCTTTGGAAAACTTTGAGTCTTTGGAAAATTCGAGTCTTTGGAAAAATTCGATCCTTTGGAAAAATTCGAGTCTTTGGAGAAAAAATTCGAGTCTATGGAAAAATTCGAGTCCTCGAAAAAATTTTGATTTGACAGTACAAAGGGTTGAAAATATACAAAGGGGCGGACTTTACTCTGGGTTGGAAAATATACAAAGGGCCGAATTTTACTTTGGGTCGAAAAATATACAAAGGTCGAAATAAATCCGCCTCGATCCGATCCGATCTGATCCAGAGTAAAAAAATCCTTCTTTGTCACTTTGCCACGTAGGCTTGAGTGAACCTAGAGAAAGAAAGAGGTGGGGCTCAAAAGCTGCCATGTGGCAAGCCACGTAGGCCTACCATAGGTCTTTCACTTGCTGGATTCTAAGAAGACACCAATCATCTATTGTGACAACCTTTCAGCCCAAAGCTTGGCAACCAATCCAGTTTTCCATGCTAGAAGCAAGCACATTGAGATTGCTCATCACTTTGTGAGGGATCAAGTCATTGCCAAAGAGGTGGAGCTTCAACATGTCTCTTCATTGGAGTCTGTGGTTGATATCTTCACCAAACCATTGGGAAAGGACCTGTATTATAAGCATAGATCTAATCTTGGAATGTGTTCAAGATCTATGTTAAAACTAGCATCCAATGTTGAAGAGGGAGTGTGAAAATTGTCAATATTTCCTAGTTAGTTTGAGGCCTAAATTGGCAATTTTTGTACATAGTTTTGGATCTAACCTTTCAGTGTGTATACACACACACACACATATATACACATACACACATCTATATATTTATTTAAACTTATGTACAGTTTTTCGCATGTGTATGGGTGAATCCATGCATCCTTCTCTCCTCACCCATGCATACACATTTTTTGAACTAAATACAATGGGGAGTAGGATGCATGGCCCTCCTCCCCATGCATTCATCTAAGGGGCCCACTTCTCTCTCTCTCTCTCTCTCTCTCTCTCTCTCTCTCTCTCTCTCTCTCTCTCTCTCTCTCTCCGTAGTTCCACTCAAGCTTGCATGGCATACCTACGTGGCATAGCTTAGTTGGCTTGCCACACAAGCCTATCTGACAGACTGCAACATGCCTGCATGGCAGATGCAAGCCTATGTCATGCCTAGATGACCTGCCACACAAGCCTATGATAGGCCTATATGGCTTGCCACATGGCAACTTGCGAGCCCCATCTCTCTCTCTCTGGGTCCACTCAAGCCTACATGGTAGAGCTTGGTTGGCTTGCTATGCAAGCCTATGTTAGAACTACGTTGTTTGCCACGTAGGCCTACCATTAAACCCATGTCATGCCTATGTGGCCTGCCATGCAAGCCTATGGTAGGCCTGCGTGGCTTGCCACGTGACAACTTTCGAGCCCACCTATATATGTCTCTCTCTAGATCCACTCAAGCCTACATGGTAGAGCCCAGTTGGCTTGCCATACAAGCTTATGGCAGGCCAACATGGCTTACCACATGGCAAACCTCAAGCCTGCATGATTTGCCATGTGGCACAGACGTACGTGGTTTGCACGTGGCAATGTGTGACAGGCTTGGCAGATAGCAGACCACGTAGGCCTGGTTGGCTTGCCAGCCTATGATAGGCCTATGTGACTAACCCAAGCCTACGTGATTTGCCACGTGGAAGACATAGATGACTTGCCACGTGGCAGTGTATGACAAGCTTGGTAGATAGCAGGCCTATATCTTTCATTACCTCTTATAGATAGCTTTACATTTGATTTCATAGGAGTAGAAACTACTTTGCAATTTTCCATATGAAATCTTTTTAGAATAGAGTTAGAATACTTCTCTTGACAAATGAAAGTAGAATTAGAAGTCCTAACAATCTCTATTCCTAAGATATAGTGAAGCTTATCAAAATCTTGTATCTCAAACTTACTTTTAAGTGCCATCTTGATGTCATCTATATCTTCATTGCTATCACCAGTTAAGATTATGTCATCAACATAGATCAAAAGCAAAGTGATGTCACCATTATCATTCAATCTAAACTAGAGAGAATGATCATACTCACTCATGATGAAGTTTTGAGCATTTTTGTCCCACCATTGCTAGTTGTACTAAAAGAATGAAGATCCGAATGCACAAGTTTAAAAGCTTCTTTAGATCTAGAGGTAGATCTAGTATAAGCAAGTCTATAAGATTTGGACAAGGCAAAATGTTTTTGAATGACCCGAATTTTTTGAATGACTCAAATTTTTGAATGACTCGAATTTTTTGAATGACTCGAATTTTTGAATGACTCGAGTTTTTTGAACGACTCGAATATTTTGAACGACTCAAATTTTCTGAACGACTCGAATTTTTCCAAAGACTCGAATTTTTTCAATGGATCGAATTTTTTCAAAATATCCAATTTTTTCAATGACTCGAATTTTTCCAATGACTCAATTTTTTCCTAAGACTTGAATGTTTCCAATGTATCAAATTTTTCTTAATGACTCGAATTTTTTTGAAAATTCAATTTTTTCAGTGACTCGAGTTTTAAAGGATCGAACTTTTCCAAATACTCGAATTTTTTCGAAGGATCAAACTGTCAACTCAAATTTTTCCAAATAATCAAAGGACTCTTTGTACTGTCAAGTCAAATTTTTCAAAAGACTCGAATTTTTTCGAAGACTCGATGTTTTTTTTCCAAAGACTCAAACTTTTTCGAAGACTAGAATTTTTCCAAAAACTAGATTTGTTTTGAAGACTCGAATTTTTTCAAAGACTCGAATGTTAGATATTCGAGATGCGAGATGTGCGAGATTGGCCATCATCCAGGCCGCCACCTAGATCGGTCTTCATTGCCCGTCAACGACGGGCACTCACAACTAGTATATATATATATATATATATATATATATATATATATATATATATATATCATAGTTGCACTGCATTTCTGAAATGCGTTTCAGAAGCGCGTTTCTAAAATATGAAAAAAAATTCCTAGAAACGTTTTTTTTCATTTTTTTTTTTTGGCAATATGGGTATCAGGTGAAAGCTCTAATTTAGAGCATAATTATTGTGTATTTTGCCGAATGTTGTGGGTGCAGAATGATCTAGTTTAGGTGCATTAGTTCCCAGGTTTACGCTTTAACTCCCAGGTGCACTAATAAAAAACATGATGTCCCAAATTCTCTCTCTCTCTCTCTCTCTCTCTCTCTCTCTCTCTCTCTCTCTCTCTCCCCTCTCTCATTATCTCTCTCAGATCCAAGAAACTAAACAAAAATGCTTAGTCATGTCCTAAAAAAACCATTCTCTCTCTCTCTCTCTCTCTCTCTCTCTCTCTCTCTCTCTCTCTCTCTCTCTCTCTCTCTCTCTCTCTCTCTCTCTCTCTCTCTCTCTCTCTCTCTCTCTCTCTCTCTCTCTCTCTCTCTCACACACACACACACACACACACACAAAGAACAGTACTGAATCGTTACACTGTTGTGAATAGGATCATCGTAATATATAATATTGGGCCACATGGCACCAAAATGGGGTACAATGATGTTCCATGAACATAATGAAAACTATACAACTAAGGCTCGTCAGAGTCATGGTAGGAACCATCATCTAAATCTATGTCTGACTACAGATCCCAAAGGTCTGTAGATGAATCAGAACTGGAGGGAGCCATATGTCGTGGTGTGGCCCTGGTTCTGCCACATGCTCTGGCTCTCTGCTACGTGCTCTGGCTCTGGATCCTCCCCCTGCATCTACCTCTGCCTCTGTCTCTCTCCCCTCCTTTGGCCCCCCTCTGCTTACCCCACCCCTGTGTGTACCCTTGCGTGTATGTGTGTCAGGTGGGTGTGATCCAACGCCCTGGGATGGGCCTACCCACTGTGATGATGTCTGGCCGACAGTTGCCTGTGATGCTCCACTCATGTCTACAAAAAACAAACTCAATCCCCCCTCCCAGAACTTCTAGGTCTCCCCCTAGGGCTACATGCAAGAATGGCAGGCTCCTCCTCTGTCTCCGCATCAGGGTCCACCAACAAGTCAGCCAGGTCATCCCCCTGTGCCTTCGCCCCCATCTCCTCATCCTCCTCCATATCCCCCTGAACCCACTCCTCCTCCTTCTGATAGTCAGCCCTGAGCTCCTCTCTACCCTCCAAGCCCTCATCATCCCCCTCCTCAGCCCTATCCCTCTGCCTGTCTGCCCTCCTTGAACGCCGTAGAGCCCGTGCATCAGCCTGCGCCTGTCTATATAACTCTCTATAGATCTCATCATCCATATCCGCCTACGTGGGTGGTGCCCGAGGAGCAGCAGCTACTGAATCCACCAAGCAAGTGTCAAGGTTCACCTGCAACCAAACCTCGAGCATGTGACTCACCTCGAGCATCTATACCCCTCCTCATGTGCACCTCAACATACGGTTGTTGGTGTTCACAAACACCAACCGCCTACACTGCTCGATGGACAACTTGTTCCTCTTTTGAGTGTGATACAAAGCCCAGGTGATCCAATTTCGCTCGCAAGCTCCTGCTGAACAGTCCTATGTAGGACTCTCTCGGCCAGTCGTCGAAGGTCACCTGTGTCGCACCCATGGTAGCCCCACCATTAAACAAGCCTCAACATATCCTCCCTCCATCGATTCTGCTCTCCATCAAAAGGAAAAGGGTAGCGCTCAAAGATCAGCAGCTGGTATGCAATGTTAGTAAGCATCGGACCTGTTGGCAGAAGTAAAAACATGGCTCGTGTAAGTCCTCTTGAATTCACACACTAGAAATCAACACACTACAGTCACTACTACAGTACTTAGCCTACCAAGCAATTTATCACATGTACCTGGTCTAGGCCATACGCGCTGTGTGTACTCCACCCATTTTCGGTGTAGCTCCCAATCGTCCCAATCCCGAGTGTCGTGCGGGCTACGGCGTGGATGGGTTGGTGGAAGTAGTCTCATCTGGCCTCCTAGATACGTGAGATCTCGCGACTCCTACAGCAGACAAATTACAACAATCGTGTAACCATAGCTAACATAGCATAAAAAAACAAATCAGACTTGAGTGAGAAACAACAAACTAGACACTGAAGAGTCATACCTGTGCTCGACCAAGGCTGATGTCAAAATCCCCTCGCCAATGTGGTCCATGAACTCGTAAATGAGGCCGAGAGTGCACCCCTCACAGTCTACCAGGCATAGCACTCTGAAAATGGGTAGAAGGACCACCCCAATAATCTCCTCAGCATCTGTCCAGAACTTCTCACCGAACACAGTGGACCGGAAAAACATCGCATGTGGGACGTCCATGAACTCTCGAAAGGACTCACTGGAAACCATCCGCCGCAATGCGTCCTTCACTACTACTAACCGCTCTAGCACCAAAAAGTAAAAGGCAGAGTGTGTGGGTGCTGGCTTCTTCAAGTTAGGTGAGAGAAGGTGCGGAATAGGGCCAGCACACGCCTCTTCCTGGTAACAAAAGTGACCAGGCGCATGGCCGTAGAAGTGACCTGCAACATAGACATTCAGTAAAAAACTTAGAGAGTAGTTAAGATGTGCTTAGTAGCATGGAGCTGGCGTCAATCAAGATGGCATAGCAATTGGAGAAACCAATACCATTCTGATCCATGGAAGTGCACACAGGTCATGGATGAGCAAGTCTATGCAATGTGCAGCACAAAGTGTCCACACAATGTTAGAGTGCTCCCTCATCATAATCTCTCCCAATTGCTCACGTGGCAACCACGCCACGTAGGAATACTGTGCCAAGTGGGAAAGAAACCAAGACATTGATGACGGATCGCCGACGAACGGTGGTCCATCCATCACTCAATATCGTGCATCTATACCTGCCACAAAACACCCATTAGCCAAATGCAAAAATTGTGCCATGAGTCAACCCTAAACGCATGCAATGGGTTTATGGAAACAAAGTACTTACATCTGCCAAGCTGAGCGAATGGAACTCAGCTCCCGTGTGCTGATCTCCTCCTTGTGACGAAGCATCCTGCCTCGCAATGCCTCTCGTCTGGGAGGTGTCAATGTAACATCCACGGCTGCCATCTGAACACCCAAGTGTTAGCAACAGCAAAGGAAGTGTCGCACTCATAAAAGTTCACCATTCGAGATGGATTACTATTTCAGAATGGAAAAGTTTGCGTACCTGCTGGTGATGATGAGCTCAAATGGAAGATTTCGTTTGAATGTCATGACATACCCTGTGCATGACATCCCGGTATACACAGGACTCTGGACTTGGTTAAGAGAGAAATTTATTGGCCAAAGCTCAAGCCATATGTTGAGTCATATGTTGTTAAATGCAAGCCCTGTCAACTTGCAAAGGCTGAACGCCATAAGGCTGGTGGTTTGTTGCATCCGTTAGATATCCCAGATAAGAAATGAGAAAGCATATCTATGGATTCTGTAGTTGGACTTCCAAAGACCCAATGACAAAATGATTCTATTTGGTCATAGTGGATTGGTTAACTCAGTAGTTGCATTCGTACCAGTCAAGTCAACTATAAAGGCTTTTGATTTTGACCAGATCTTTGTTGAGAGATTATTTCGGTTGTATGGTCTGTCAAGTGACATTGTTAGTGATAAAGATTCTAAGTTCACAGGTCACTTTTGATCAGCACTATTCCATAAACTAGAAACTTCTTTGAGTTTAAGTTCTTCTGATCATCCTGAATCAGATGGCCAGACAAAAAAGACTAATTAAACTATGGAAGATATTTTGAGGACGTATGTTTCTCACAGGCAATCTCATTGGGAAGATCATCTCCCATTGGTTGAGTTTGCATATAATAGTAGAAAATATTCTGCTACAGATTACAGTCCTTTTATGTTAATGTACAATTTTCAACCTAGATCTCCAGTAAATGTTGAGATGAAGTATGTTAAGATCCAGAAGGTTGCTGATTTTTTGCATGATATGCAAGAAATGTTGCAAGTGGATAAGGATAAACACTATACTGATCTTAAGAGATCTCCAAGAGATTTTAAATTTGATGATTGGGTACATCTTAGCATTCCAAAAGATTCTAACACATTAAGTATAAGGAAGCATTATAAGCTGCCTATTCGTTATTGTGGACCTTTCAGGATTGTACGTAGAATTGGTTCTTTGGCATATGAACTCGATCTTCAAGGAAAATCGACTGCACACATAGTGTTTCATATAAGTCGTTTGAAACTAAGTTTACATGATGGTGACATAGTCGGATCGGATGAGGATTTATCCCATTTGAAAGATTTGTCACTTACTGTACCTTTGGAACTTGAGAAAGTGCTCAGAACCAGAGATAAACAGTTGAGAAATCATTCTATCTCTGAATGCTTAATTCGGTGGAAGGGTCATACTGAGAATGATGATTCGTGGAAAAGAGTTGATAGCATAAAGAAGATTTCTCGAATTTTAGTTTCTAAGGATAGAAACAGTTTAAGGAGGGAAGAATGCTATGTCCATAGGATACAGTATACTCCTAGTCTTGGATACATGAAGGTACTCCAGCGAAACAAGCCGTTAGTTATGCCACGTCATATTGGACGTGACCCAAAAGTAACTAATATCCTTGTGCGGCCCATAACACACTAAATGGAGTTTAGAGAAGGTATGAGACAGTGTATGCATGTGTAGAGTTATCAATATTAATTCTATGAATAGTTGGTCCATGCATAGGACTCTATTCTAGGTGAATCTATGTATAGGGAACATAGAGCTATGCATGGCTATGTGCTCAGGATGTTTTTGGCTCTATATAAGAGGTCCAAACTCACCCTACTCCTCATCATAGTTCTTGATTCATTGCCAGGCTCTCACTCTACTTTCATGCTTCTTGTTCTTCGGCTAGGGGTTGAGGCTTCTAGAGATTGATTGGATGCTTCTACTTGGTTGGGTGGTTTCTCCACAGTGTCTTATTCTTTCGTGTTTAGGATTTTTAAGCAGGATCTAAGGAGCTTCCCTTATATCTCCCTCCTCTTTTTTCAATTGTGCATATTTTGGCCCATGGATAAAAGCTTGTGGGTTACGATTTAGGAGTTAAAGCTAGTGAGTTTGGGCTTGTGGTTAAACATTCCTGAAAACAGCCCAAGATAGGGATTTGAAGGATTAAAGAAAAAAGAAGCAGTTTAAGGTAGTCAAAGAATTTCTTTTGGTTCATGGTTTATGGGTAAAACTTTGGTAATTCAAAATAAATAAGAAAGCCATGTAATAAAGATTATTGGCTAGAGTTTAAAGCACATTGAAGTGTGTGAAGAAAAACCTTAACTTCAAACTTCAAACTTCCTACGCCCTTCACTTTTTAGTTAGAAAGGTGTATGCATGGGTGGGAGAGAGGAGGATGCATGTGCACCCATACACATGCGCACCACATGCGCACAAATAGTTTGATATATATATATATATATATATCTATATATATTTAAACTTATGTACACTTTTGCGCATGTGTATGGTTGCACCATGCATGCTCCTCGCCTCACCCATGCATGAGCTTTTTCTAACTAAAAAACTTGGGGAGGAGGATGCATGTATGGGAAAAGGATGCATGGCCCTCCTCCCCATGCATGCATCTAAGGGGCCCACTCCAAATTCAAATTATCCTTTACCAACACACATAGTGTTTTGAAGTGTATGTATGTACTTTCATGGTGAAAGCTGTTAAACAAATGAGACTTTCATTATCAAAAATTTGAAAAGTGTTCTAAGGATTTTTTAAATTATCAAATTATCAAAATTCATCTTGACAGTACAAAGGGTCCTTTGATCCTTCAGAAAAATTCGAGCTGACAGTTTGCGATTCTTAGAAAAAATTGGAGTCTTTGAAAAATTTGATCCTTTGGAGTTAAAACTACTGAGTTTGGGCATGTGGCTAAACATTCATGAAAATGGTGGGCCAAGATAGAGATTTGAAGGATTGAAAAAAAAAAAAACAGTTTTAGGTAGTCAAAAGAAATTTTATGTTCATGATTTATGGGTAAAACTTTGGTAACTCAAAATAAATAAGAAAGCCACATAATAAAGATTATTGGCTAAAGTTTAAAGCACATTGAAGTATGTGAAGAAAATAAAACTTTAACTCCAAATTTCAAATATTTGAATACAGAAAAATATATTTGAATTTATTGATTGGGAGGGAGAGGGTGGGAAATCTTTTTGGGGCCCACCCCTCAATGCACACAATGTGCAAATGTATGGGGATATGCACTTTCCCCGTACTTGCATCCCTCTCCCCATCATTTTTAGTTAAGAAAGTGTGTATGCATGGGTGAGGAGGGGAGGATGCATGACTGCACCCATACACATGCGCACCACATGCGCACAAATAGTTTTATATATATAAATATATGCGTATATATATATCTATATATATATAGACATATATACACTAGTAAAGAGTGCCCGTCGTTGATGGGCAATGGACGGCTGAAGACGATCTATGTGGCGGCTTGTGGTCGAGACGTGTGGATGATGCTCAGAGCGGGCGATTGATGATTGAAGGCGGCCGACGACCGACAATTTGGGTTAGGACCGATGGTTTAAGTCGAAGGTCAATGGTTTGGGTCAAAAGTTGTCAGTGACAATTAGAGCAAATTTTGGGTGGTGGCCAATGGTTTGGGTGGACGGCCAATGATCATACAAATACGGTGTGGATTTAGGTGGCCGCTGACGATATGGGTGACGGCCGATGATTTGGATGGTGGTCGATCTCGCACATCTCGCATCTCGAATATGTAATATATCTCATATATCTCAGCCATAGTAGAGGTCAAAATTTACCCATGTTTAAAGTTGACGGGCAGTAGGCCCATCTGTGTTTGCAAATGTCTGTTAACGGGCGGCCCACAGTTGAAAGTGAATATGTTGTTCATGCATGTGTGTTTTGTTGGAGTTCGATGCTCAGCCTCAATAATGAGCATCCTAAAAGTTATACAAGACCCAGAAAAAGAAGGCTTGAGTTTTTCAGAAGGTCAAAAAATCCAGTGTCGGACTTTTTTTCGACCCCATGTCATCCTTTCCAAAAAGAAATTTTTCGACCTTGGATCGGATCGGATCGAGAAAAAAATTATCCGGGCGTGTTCAACGCTAGATTGGGTCAAATCGGTCTGATAAATCCGACCCATGTGCATATTTTCACTCTAGTATAAATTTTCAACCCTTTGTTTATTTTTCAATAATACGTTACTTTTTGACCCAGTGTATAAATTTGACCCATTATAAATTCGATACTTTCGGTCAGAAATCCGAGTTTTTGGAAAAAAATTGAGTCTTTGAAAAAATTTGAATCATCGAAAAATTCGAGTCGTCGAAAAAAAATTTGAGTCTTTGAAAAAATCGAGTCTTTGGAAAAATTCGAGCCTCTGGAAAAATTCTGAGTTGACAGTACAAATGATCGGATTGTACTCTGGGTCGAAAAAATTCCAAAGAATCAAAAATATAAAAAAGGATCGGAATAAATCCACCTTGATGCAATCTGATCCAGGGTTGGAAAATTCTTCTATGCCAAGCTCAACCTTGGGTCGGAAAAATTTGAGTCTTTGGAAAACTTTGAGTCTTTGGAAAATTCGAGTCTTTGGAAAAATTCGATTCCTTGAAAAAATTCTTATTTGAGAATACAAAGGGTTGGACTTTACTCTGGGTCAGAAAATATACAAAGGGTCGAATTTTACTTTGGGTTGAAAAATATACAAAGGCTCGAAAGTTGTCACGTGGCAAGACACGCAGGCCTACCATAGGCTTGCATGGAAGGCCACATAGGCATTGCATGGGTTTAATGGTAGGCCTACGTGGCAAACAACGTAGTTCTAACATAGGCTTGCATAGCAAGCCAACCAAGCTCTACCATGTAGGCTGGAGTGGACCTAGAGAGAGAGAGATGGGGCTCACAAGTTGCCATGTGGCAAGCCATGTAGTCCTATCATAGGCTTGCGTGGCAGGTCATCTAGGCATGACATAGGCTTGCATCTGCCATGCAAGCATGTTGCAGTCTGCCACATAGGCTTGTGTGGCAAGCCAAACAAGGTTTGCCACGTAGGTATGCCATGCAGGCTTGAGTGGAACTACAGAGAGAGAGAGAGAGAGAAAGAGAAGTGGGCCCCTTAGATGAATGCATGGGGAGGAGGGCCATGCACCCTTTTCCCCATACATGCATCCTACTCCCCATTGTATTTAGCTCAAAAAATGTGTATGCATGGGTGAGGAGAGAAGGATGCATGGGTGCAACCATACACATGCAAAAAATTGTACATAAGTTTAAATAAATATATAGATGTGTGTATGTGTATATATATGTGTGTGTGTACACACACACATGTGTGTATGTCTGTGTGTATATATATGTGTGTGTGTGTGTATAAATATGTGTGTGTGTGTGTGTATATATATACATTTATTTATTTATTTAAACTTATGTACATTTTTGCACATGTGTATGGGTGCACCATGCAGCCTCCTCCCCTCACCCATGCATGAGCTTTTTTTAACTGAAACACTTGGGGTGGAGGATGCATGTATGGGGCCTCCTCCCCATGTATGGGCCCCCTCCCCATGCATGCATATTGAATGGCTGTCAAATGGTAGTAAACAGTGCCCGTCGTTGACGGACAATGGACGACCGATGATCTAGTGGGTATGCTCGTCGTTGACAGGCGGTCCTAATGTGGTCTCAAATGGTCGGAAGTGCTCTAGAATGGCTGTCAAATGGTCGCAAATGGATCTAATGCGGTCCTTTGCGGTCAAAATGCGGTCTCAAATGGTCGCAATTGTCTTCATGCGGTCCTAATGCGATGTAAAATGATCAGAAGTGTCCTAAAACTATCAGAAATTGTGAGGATCGGTAGCAGAAGTTGGAGCGAGCAGTGGTTGAGGATCGGAAACACATCAGTTACCAACAAATTATCAAGAAGAAGAATTCAATACAAATGCGCAAATGAACAAAATAGTAGTGTAGACAGAATTTGCACTCTGATTGATTGAAAATGAGTACAATAGCTTGAAGTAATAACTTCAGCTTGTTCGTTGAGTGTAATCACACTGGCAATAGTAATTCTAAATAGAACTGAGAGTCACACTGAGTCAGTTGATCGTTCTAATTGATATATTACAAAATATCTTCTACTTGCTAATTATCTAATTAGCATTTGGCACAAAGCCCCAGTGGGTGGGATCTGTGCACCAGAGATGTACTTTTTAAGGACACTTTAATTATGCTTATTTTCCAATCCCTTTCTGATGCAAGAATAATTATCTAATTTCTTAACTTAATATGCATTTTGATTCATAAATAGGTAATAGTTTTTAGATAAATTTGATGTTTTTTTTTTCTCTTGTATGATCCAATTGGAGTTGAGCCTCGATGCGCTTGGTTTCTATGCACGTTAGACATACACATTCTAGCATTCCCAATCTTGCAGTCTTCAATGGCTTTAATGAATGGTCAGATTCGCTTTACAACCTCTTTAGAACTTTTTTGAGGACTATAAAAGTCACACAACTAAAACACATTGAAACACAGCTCATTATGGTAGACACAGCCAGGGCTAAGGTAAACTTGAGCGACCACTCAACCTCATTAGCAAAAGTAGTGTGGATCAGTGATGGACTCGGAGGACCTTACATGCAACATGTAGAAGAGAAGAGCACCTAGGAAGCAACACAAGGCAAGAGTGCCAAAAAGCCACTTGAAGAGGAGTGAGCTACGTTAGCAAGGAGCGAAGCGATCCAGGTCGTGTAGGCAGGTTCTTTATATAATAATAATAAATTCAAGCCAAAACATACAAGATAGGTAATAGGTATGCCATTTGAAGAGGGTCATGTCCATAGGATCATCTTCTAGGGCTTGACTTGCTTGGGAGGTGAAACCTAGCTGTAGGGCTCCTTGTTTGAAAACATGTGAATGAATAGAATACAAATATGCACTCTTATAAAGATAACACAATGACATTTGTTTTGGGCGGCTTTGACTTGAAAAGAGTAATTTTTTTGGTATTTTTCTTATGAACTAATTTTAGCCCAAAATCATATTTATTTACGAGTCAATCCCTAAATATTCTATAAGGAATGGCAAAAACAATTTATTTTTACAGTGTATCAAAACAAAACAAAAAATTGCAAACTTCATAATACCATCCTAATAAAAAAAGAAATAACATCTGATGACAACGCATGATTTTTGGGAATCCAATCCCCATAAAAAGAGGGCTCAAAATACTTTCATTTATTTTTCTTAAAGGATATTTCTAGAGAATTTTCACCAATGCCTCTCAATTTAGAACTTGAACTATTATGAACACTGTCTTTTTCAATTGATGAAGTTGAAGACCCGACATCTTCCTCATCAAAGTTGACTAGCATGTCTTCTTCTGATTCTAAAGCATCTAATGTTGACAAAAATGACCTTGTAAATCAGCTTTTCTCCATTCGCGACGAATTGAGAATGATGGTTTTGCTAGTAACCCGTGTATGTCTATAAAATCAATTGAGATCCTTACGATTTCAAAGTTCTCGGATCAAATAGAGCTCAAGATTATTTCTGATAGGCATAGTACATTGCACCAAGGAGATTCTTTTTCTTCATTATATATCCATCATAATTGACTATAGGTTCGACGACGGTTGGTAAGGTGTTCTAATAGTACCTCAGTGAAGGTTCCTTTTTCTTTGTAAACATTACTCAGAAACACAAAACATGATCACAGGAGCACAATACTTGGTATGAACCTTTGTAGATTGGTCAGTGGCTTTCTCTGAGGCGGATTGACAAATAGACTTTTCGGTAAAGGTTCTTATTGCTATGTTTGGTGTCGATGAAGGTTCAGAATGCTAAATGAAACCTTGGAACCTTCACTTGGAACCTTCACACATTGTCTTACTCATTGTACTAACCTTCACTAGCTTCATTGAGACTAGAGAATAATATTTTTCAACTATTCTAAAATCGACAAAGGTTACTTAAGGCTTGTGGCGAGGATCCTTGACGAGGGTTGGCAAGGGTTCTTTGGACTTGGAAGTGTTGTAGAATGGGAGGAACTTTTGCAAGCCAACTATTTCTTGGAACTAACATTTGCTGGACTTTTTTGGATCTTATCTGAAAGATAGCTACTAGCAAATTGGCGAATGTTTGTAGTTGTTACTTTTTGTTTAAATGGTTTGGTGAAGGTTCTGGCTTCATAACCTTTGTAGAGGCTTGCAAACACCTTGTTAACCTTCACCGGATGGTTTGATCAAAGTGGGAGGCCTGATCTTAACCTTCAGTTTTATAAAAAATGCCATGATGCGCATTCTTGATTAGGTGACTTTGCCCACATGGAGAAAGTGAGACGTTCTATGATGGTCAGGTCTCATATCTATATTGCTTTCTATCAACTCTCTTAAAAATGGTGGGTCCCCTATGTAACATCGTCTCGATTGGGTTGCCTCGGGGACAATACACTTTGTAGACCATTGGTGTATATAGTTGTGTTTAGAAAGGGCCTAAAGGAAATCCTAATATAGGTTGCCTCAGAGACTTTGCAGGTAGCTTTCCACAATCCCTTCAAAAGGGTCCCATATGGTTGTCCATGTTCAGGAGTCTACATTCAAGGTCAAATATAAAAAAGTTGCACAGGCCTTGAGTTTAACACTGCGGGTTTTTCTTTGGTGATCATAATGTTGCATAATAAATTGATCCAGCTATCATTGTATGGCTATTGCCATATTTACATGAATTAAGTTTGTTGAGATTAAAATGTGAGCCTAAAAGTCCATGCATGCTGCGTTTACGGATCTTGCATGTCCTTCATTCGTTTTTAGTAAAATACTATCTTGTTAATTTTTTTTTCTACTCTACACCTATAAACTTGCAAAATAAAGTCTTGTGTGAGCATATGGTACCTAATTGGAGGCGTGTATGCGCACCATGCAAGCAAGAGAGAGAGAGAGACTAAATGTAGTAAATGGAATCAAGCAACAGGAGCAATGTGCCAAATCAAATGAGTGAGCAGAGAGGGGGAGTCGCTGAGTCCCAAGCATTGCAACAAAGGCTGGGATTCCGTGATCCAATGCAGATTTAATTTGTGCTTTATGTGAATCCCATGGAGCGAAAGAGATCATAAGGACCTCTTTTCTTAACATATATGCTCCAAAACTTGCTACCTGCAATCCAAAAATAGGATTTCAGAGTATGTTTCCAATTGATTCATAATAAGATCATTTGAACAAATTTATAACACTATTGTGGATGGAACCTACTAAATGAACACATACTATTCGGACAAATTTTAACATTGTTGTGGATCAAACCTACTAAATGAACACATATTGTGAAATTCCATCCTTTGGATCCAGCCACATTACTCAAGACTGTTGTCAAGGTTGCCAGCTTTGAAACACAGATTGCTGCCATGCTAATGTGCACTCCCACACCCTAAGTAGCAAATTTTAGTGGCCAACAGCTGTAAACTCATTGGAAAAGAAGGTTCTTTGACCTTTGGTTCCTCAATCCCACATACAACCCAATTGATGATGGCTTTCCTATATTGCCCAATACGATGAGCTTCGGAGATAACGTTGCCTGAGAAGGGATTGACTGATTTAGTAAAGGCTTTTGGCTCCGCAGCCACTCAGGGATATAACCCTTCCCATAAAACAACAACCTTAGCTACAAACATTCCATCAGAAAGCAGTGATGGGCATAGCTCAAAGAAATGACACATTGGCTAGCGTTGGATCAATAAGTCAGCGACCATTAGAATGTAAAAGATTACTCAAGCAATACTCTAGAGAGTCGCCCAGGTAGTACCCCTTACCAAGCTCAAATTCAGAATTTGATGTGGTTCGATGCTGGAAATGCGCTCAAACAACACTCATTGTTATTAGAACTTGCTCAAAGCAGATTGCTCTCACAAAGCTATTTCCTATCGGCAACATTAAGACTTTTTCAGTGTACTTCAGAGGCAGCACTCAGGAATTTGTTGAACAATAGTTGATAGACATGACGACTCCTCACATATCAGCAATTAAGGTGAATTCAATGAGTACCGCGCTCAGAGTCAACAAAACAATATCTATGAGCTTCTACTCGAAACCAGCATGAATCATCGCACAAACAGTGTGAGGAATAATGGAGGGCCTGCAATCAAAATGTAACAATCAGCGCTCAGTTTCTAGTAGGAAATTGATTTATCTATGCCCCAGGTCTACCACAGAGATTATAGGCAAAAATAGTGCTCTCAGATACTCTTGAGAAGGCACCCAACAGCTGTCTCGAGAGTGATCAGATATCTGTCTCATAATTGAGTATTAGGACTACGTTCATGTGTGTCTCAAGGAAGGAAGCAATGTTTGGCTCAGAGGTGTAATTAGCTCAACGATGGTCTTTGACTTCCCTGGCTCTCACTGACTACCATTCAAATTTAACGATGGAGCTGCAAGCACAATGGAATGGCTCTTCATGCTTAACAATGGAATCTCGAACCCCCTCTCTATTCTGCAATCTTTCTCACCTGCATACCCCTCCATTGCGCCTTTAGATTCTTCTTGAACTCCCAACAGCTCACCGTTCTGTTTATACATATCTTGCTGTCTTGTAGAAAATTTATGTTCATCTGCTTCCAAACAAACAAGCTATGCCATTTCTTGGCCAACCATGCCACAACTTTCAAACCCTAAATAAGAAGGCCCATTTTGAACAGAGCGCTCACCATTCTGAGCCAAATACTATTCTACTTTGCTATTTGCCACAGGCTTTAGAATATCATCATCCTCAGGGTTATCAGGATTTTGCTGTAGCGGGTGCTTCTGTTGTTGCTGCTGCCAAGGGAGGAACTTGATCACTATGCTGCCAAAACTTCTCTTTTTTGTGCCTCAGCTGGAGCGCTCTTCCTATGTTGGAAGGAGGATCTTGAGAGACGGACGAAAGGAGAGATGGATCATGGAGAGAGAGGGGGAGAGAGACATTTGAATTTTGAATTGGGAGGTGTACTGGCGATACCACCGTTATGGTACCGGCGGTACCATAATGGCGGTACCACAGGGAACTATGATGTGGATCGCGACTAAAATTAGAATTTTTCGATACTTCGATAAAGGATCATCTTGGAAAAATCGTAATTTTTCAAAATCCAAAATCAGAATTTTTCAATACCCAAAATCATATTTTTTTTCAATATGAGATTGACTCAAGAAAATTCATAATTTTAGATACACAAATTCAAAATTTTTTGATACCCAAATTAAAAAAATTTTGATACGAGATCGACTCGAAAAATTGAAATTTTTCGATACCCAAAATCAAAAATTGCGATACCCAAAATCAAAATATTTCAAAATTTGTAATTTTTCGATACCCAAAATCAAAAATCTTCGATACCCGAAATCAAAATTTTGTGTGTGTGTGTGTGTGTTAGCCATTCCCATTTATTTCTGCATACTGTGTAAAAACATGAGTAAAACTATAGACATTGGATAGATGAATAGATGCAAATTAAAGATCGATTATTCGGATAAATCCAACATTTTGCATGTTTTCTTCTTTGAGACAATGACTATGGGTGAACCCATTCATTGCTTAAGACTAGATAAATACCTTTTGCTTCAAGGTATTTATCCACTTCTGCTTTGACCATCAATTAATAATGAGGATTTAATCTATAATGTCTTTATCAAATAGGTAGAGCTTCTAGATTAAGATCAATCCTATGTTACGCGATTCCCATTATCAATAGAAACTCAAAACTACAAAGGCAATGTAAAAAATTGGCTGAGACACTAAGTATTTCCATGATTCTTGTCTTGATTCAATCAACAAGTCGATTGTATAAATAGTTATGAATTTTGGCTTTATTTGCACAAAAATTTGCCATTCTCTCATTTGTCAAATGATTTTTTGTATACAAGTTGACTAGATTACATGTACCTCGAGATAATGCTTGAATGGTTTGAAACATTCAAGGCCCTAGTAAAATTTTCCCATGCATGTTCTTGCACAAATAGTTTTCCAGGTAGTCCTTGTATATAAGCAATCCAGCTTACACAATTGCATTTTTGCTGACGTTGTCACCTTATGCATGCATAGGGATATGACGTGTGCAAGAAGACTTTGTATGGATGTTACGTGAATAGGAACATATTTTCAAAGGATGAATACAAAGCACAATATAATGTCATTGTGAAAGTTTGTTGATTGCTTGACTTTGTTTTAACTAATGTCATTCTTGTATAGAATAATTTCTAGACATGGTTGCATGCATTCTTTGGTCAAAGAGCAAATAAACTATCTATGATAGCTAATTCCAACAACGATACATGATTTTTCCACATCAGGGGCTTTCTTTTCAGCAAGAAGAACTCTGATTTTTGGCATCCTACGGTGTAGGGTTTGATGCTTTGTCCATGACATGTTTTTTTCTTTTTCAAACCCTTTTGTACCTCAATTAGAGTAGGATGGTGCATTTGATATCTTAGGTGACACCATCATATAGAAGCGAAGAAAAAGAGGAACAAATTTAGTACGATTTTGCTATTTAGAATGTTTCTTGGGTAATATCACGATGACATCAACCTAACATTACATGTTGCATGTAGGTGCACAAAATTCGTATAGAAAACAGGACTTGAAACAAAAAGCTTCATGTATTTGATACGGTGAATGTGATGAAATCTTTAGATTGCTGAGTTTCATGAGATGTAAATGACATCACAACTCTCCAAGGTCATCTCATGTATAAACTATAAAAATAAATTGTCTCTTAAAATGATTATTCTATTTTGTTATATTAGAGTGGTCAAAGTAATACTCTTGACTTCTTGATATTATAAACATGTTGGAGCTATCGTAATGCAAAAGATAAATGTGGAATTCGTTCTACTATGAAGAGAAATAAACTCACACTTCATTAAACAAGAAAATCATTGCCATTGAAAAGATCTCTCCTTTCCAAGTGCACTTACAATTTCTTGAGAAAGGCTTAGGTTTACCACCGAAGCGTGGCATGAGAAAGCTCAAAAGCAATGCTCTAAACAAGTTATGGAGTTCAAAAAGCCATGACAATCTAAACGATGATAAGCATCAATAGAGAGAGTATCAAGAAGATGGTTTTACTGCCTTGAATACAAAATACTCGACAAGTCCTTGTTCATAGGCCTTCATAAGGGCAGGTAAAGCCATGGAAAATGCTTTGACTCCAACTGCAAGCACATCATGATATGTTTTTTCAAAAAGAGAGTATAGACCAACTCGAATAAAAGGCACTTCTAGAGTCATCTTTAAATTATAACCAAATGCGGAATAATTAAAGAATGATTAGTGCATTACCAATAGAGAGATCTGAATTCTTGTAGAAGTGAATCCATATCGGCACTCCTGGAGTTACATACTTCGTCCAATTATCACTTTGAATAGCCTACAAGCGTAGGCACAGTATCATGAGTAGATTATCATATATATATATATATATAATTGAACCAACATAATAGAACTGATCGTATAAATTGGAACAGACTTGACAACATGTTCAGTACATCAAATTTGCAATGAGCTAGTAATTACCTCCAATCCATTCTCTTCTGCCAATCTGAGATATAGGGATGGCTGTGACCACGAAGCAACAGCAAGGTCATCGGAAAAAATGTTTTCCAAGACTTCCTGAGAAGAAAAAAAATGGCATTGGAAAATAGTTTCCTAGGACTTCTTGGGAAGAAGAAAATGACTTTGAGCTCCTTCAATCACAAAATCAGTCATACTTGACCTTGAGCGCAATAAATAAGCATGTGACAGAGATTATTACCTTCTCACTTTCACTCAGAGATTTTTCATGAGGTAAGAGTTCACGATTGCACATTGTTGTCAACACAATTTTACCTCCAGGCGCAGTCACACGAGCAAGTTCCTTCATGAGCTACATGAAAACAGTCCTATGTGTGAAGGTGCCCAAACTGCATTTCACTCTACTCACTAATTTACTTAGCTCATTAGTTCGCTGCTCTACACATTGAGTTGCTGTTATTGGGATCCCTAGATTGCATAAGGCCGGAAGATCTGATTTACTTGATGTTTATACCTGCTCCCGCTCTAATATATGATCGGCGCACTCCAAACACCACACAAGATCGTACTCATTATTTGGGAACGGAAGTGTACGTGCATCTGCATACAAAAAGCTCCCCTGCAAGGTTCAGAGATAATTAGATGCATAGGATATTCTCTTTTGCGGTGTGCATGAAAACATAAATAGACAAGAATGGTCGTCCGGTCTAATTGAATTAACTAGCTATAGCCATAATGGAACTAACATTTCCTCAACAACGTTAAAAACGTAACGGTCTCTCTCTCTCTTTCTCTCTCTCTCTCTCTCTCATATTAAAGCTTTTATCCATGACTTCTTTTTGTATTTTACTTCCATTTGAGAAAATCAGCTCCTATAACTAAATATCGAGCTAGGTCACACACGCACACACATACTTACGCATGCAAGCAACTTGCTTGCTATCTCACAACGAGACTACCTTATCTGACAGGTTTTGAGAAGCTGTTAGCTTGGTAGCAATTTCCACCTCAACCTTGGCCAAGCTGATGCCTTGAACGGTTGCGTGTGGAAATTTTTTGCCGAAGTAGCGGGATGTTGCACCAAGGCCCATTCCAACATCTAAAATTCTCTGCGGCCCATGACCACCACTATCTGCTGCAGGACCACATGCCAAACTAAATAACAAATTTCGTCTCCAAATTGTACCTTGCAGATATTCTATAAATTGATTCATGAAAACGTTAAGTTAAAGAATGCAAGTAAAGTTTTGCCAACATCATACGCAGCTGGGACGTATTCCGAACTGAGCTTTCTGAATGCCCATTTAAAGAACGTTGCGTATCAGAAACATATTACTATATGCTATGGACTGGAAAAGCAGGAGAGCGCTTATACGATGATGTTACTGTTTCCTGAAGAAACTATCAGCAGATTAAGAGCATTGATCTGATAAAAACAAGGAACAGTACCAGGAATATTGGCCGATAGAAGCAGCTTATCGATTAATCTCACAGCTGCCTCTCGAGCAAGGGTAAATGAGTCTTCATTGAGAGTACCATTGCCGTCTAGTTGCAGATGATTCTCGTAATACCCATGATGGCAGTGATCCCCAAACGATTCACTCCAGAGTGCAAACAGGTCTCCTCCGTAGGTTTGCTCGAAAGCGGACGACTGCTGCTGCTGCTCCTCCTGCCCATGTACTTCTCTGCCCATAGCAAGACGAGGATGAATACGAGAATGGATATTGTGAGGCTTATGAGTGCTCACAGGATATTGTGAGACTTATGAGTGCTCACAGACAATGGGCAAAGTCCTACAACCAACTGTACCAGACCAACCTACAGGTTGCAGAAAAAAGAGCGTGTGGTCAGGTTTTTGGTCTCGATTTCTCGGGAGGGCCGGTTGCAGCGTGAACGGGTGCCGGCGTATTTGAATTTTGAAGTTGCCCTTGACCTTGTTGAGGACGCGAAGACTGGGTGTTTCCTGAGGGGCCATCGCGAAGTGCAGAGAGCTCAGATCGATGTGCAATCACCTCACATGATCCAGGCATGATTAAAGGAAGCCTGGGGATCAATAAAATCTGGAGAGAGAAAATGACTTTCATGATAGAGAAAATCCTAGAGAGAGAAAAACGTGCTTTACCAGCTTGGGTAGAGTGCTTCGTATGAGGGGGGGTGCCGAATCACACCAATACTATTGAAGCGCAGGCATCCCAAAGGGAGCCGGGAACCACGACTTAGCTTCCCAGCCTTCAACTCTTGCCATCCAATCCCACTTGACATACAAGCAGCCAACTCGCCAACAACGATCAGACTTAACCAACTTGAAGTTCCGAGGACCAACATTGAGATCCAACCTGGCGCCATGCCAGATCGGGGGTCCCGATGTGGGTGACTTCCCTGCAAGCAAGCCGCCCGACATACATCAAACTT
Source organism: Diphasiastrum complanatum (assembly GCA_029204225.1). Taxonomy (NCBI): domain Eukaryota; kingdom Viridiplantae; phylum Streptophyta; class Lycopodiopsida; order Lycopodiales; family Lycopodiaceae; genus Diphasiastrum; species Diphasiastrum complanatum. Next base: position 47,040,385 of record CM055100.1, on the reverse strand, counting down.
AACCAACTCGAAGCTTCGTTACAAACGAGTAACATCCATTTCAAGCAAGCGGTCTGACTTACATCAGACTTAATCAACTGAAAGCTTTGTCACGAGTGCTGGAAGCCAACCTGGCGCCACGCCACACTAGACAGCCATAAACAGGTAACTTCCACCCAAGCAAGCCATCCAACTCAGCCGACAGGTTAGAGCCCGTTCCCCAAGAGCTTAACTCATTCACGTTCATGCAAGGAACACTCAGAACCACAAGCCGAGACAAATATGGAGACAACCAGTTCCTGGACCAAATGGTCTTGACAGCATACCGCTGGCGCCATGAACCGAATGGTCCCGACGGCCTTACAACTGGCGCTTTTAACGAACACTGAAACCCAGAAGGTAATCAGAGTCAGTTTGAGGAAAATCCCACTTTATTGATAAATCTGAGAAGGGTACATTTCAAGTGTGTGACCGACCCTAGTCTCCGGGGTGCTAGCATGCCAAGGCGAGAGCCCTGACAACATTCCAGCAAGGGAGGCTGAGACTTGGTTGGAGCTCGCCCTGAGTCGCAACCCGCACTCCCCTATAGTATTGGTGTGATTCGGCACCCCCCCCTCAAACCAAGCACTCTACACAAGCTGGTAAAGCACGTTTTTCTCTCTCTAGGATTTTCTCTTTCTAGAAAGTCATTTTCTCTCTCTAGATTTTATTGATCCCCAGGCTTCCTTTAATTATGCCTAGATCGTGTGAGGTGATTGCACATCGATCTGAGCTCTCTGGACTTCGCTAGAACCGATCAAAGATTTTCAGCCATAGGAACTTGGCGCCGGCTGGATTCTGGTCACAGTGGCGCCGGGAGCGGCGCCGGCGCCGTTGGCGCCGGGAGCAGCACGGGCGCTGCTGGCGCCGGGGACATAGCTGGCGCCGATGGCACCGGAAGTAAAGCTTGTAAAGGTAGCTTTACAACATCCACCCCACCTTTATAAAATCTGATGTCCTCATCAGATGTCAGATTAAAGTAAAGTAAAGGTGTCTCCCAATTAAAATAACTATACATTTAAGCTACTTTTGCACAGTACTCAATTTACTGGCCACTTTTTATTAACATTGAAGCTGGCACACCACAAGTCGGAGGCTCAGCTCTTTGTACTGAAAAATTACATAACTAGAAAATATATCTTTGTCTGGGAAAAGCGTAGATTTGATATCGCTTTCGTAAAACCCGAGAACCTTATTAACTGGTGACAGAGGCCTTTCTTTGAAATGTTCGCCCCTGTCGCTTCTGACTTTCGATTTTGGAACTCCTTTGAGCTCCTGATTTGTCCTTGATGCACTTTGTGTTGAGCTCCCTGAGCTCCAGATTTGTTCAGTTCCGCACAGGTATCAAGGCTCCCTGAGCCGAAGGATTTATCGTTTGATTGCACACTTTATGGTCCACTTCGTGCCTTGTTGCTTCTGCACCTTGATTTCTCTCCTTGTCCCAGCCTGATCTTGATACTTTTCCATCTTGGCTCTTTAAGGTAGGCAAAGATTGAGTACTCCGCAATGCACCTCTCACTTAGCTTGAAGTAGCTCTTTGAATCAGCCCAAATGTAACCATTGACCTCGTGGAAAGCCAAAGGGTCGCACCAGTTTGATCCGCATCCGAACTATCTCTTCGCGTTTGTTTGAAGCACCATGTCCGTCGCGCAAAACTTGACTTTCACAATTCCATCACTGGTTAGTTGCCTCACAGTCAAAACAAGAAGTGTACATCGAGCTTGGCTTCAAGTAGCTCTCTTTGAATCAGAAACATGCACCCAGAGTTTGCACTAATCCGATCTCAACGCGAATTGTCCCTTAGCGTCCGTTCGAAATACCAAGTCTCTCATGCAAGACTCAACTTTCTCAGTTCCTTCATTGATCAGTTGCCTTACGCGTAACACAAGCCAGCGTACTCATATGTTTCCTCATCATTGCTGGTCCAGAGAAAGCCTATAACAAACTTTCCTTTCCACAACAAAAACTTGTCAACTTATTAGGTCCAAAGTTCGCCAGTCTCCTCGTGTGAGTATGGCTAGGTCACCTTGAATTTGCCCCCATTTTGATCAACTTTAATTCAAAATTTGCCCCAAGAGAGAGGTGTGTGTGATAGTTCCCCTCCACTTAATAAATCAGCTGATCAGACTTTAGAGTAGAGTTCTTCGGACAAAAAGCCTTTCCAACACTTTGCTTCCCATCTGCTAGGATTATGGCTCGATCCAACTTGTTGCCAATCTCTGAAGAGGATCCTAGTCTTTTCCCCTTTGAGGAAAAACCCAACTGATACTGGATATCACCCATGCTCAGTGAGTTTCAGTTCCGAAGGTGGCCGTCCCAAAATGAAGACCAACTGCTATAGAAGATCTCCCCTGAAATTGCCCTTTTCAACTTTTGACTTCCTGCTTGCGTCTGGTGGGCGTTGTCGCAAATGAAACTAACCCAAGAAACAGGCTAGTCATCCATCCTTTGCAAACATTGAGTCATTTCGTTGTCGTTCACGTGCGAGTACTTGAACTGCAAATCCGCCGCACAGATTCTGGATATCACCCATGCTCATTGAGTTTCAGTTCCGAAGGTGGCCGTCCCAAAATGAAGACCAACTGCTCCATAGAAGATCTCCCCTGAAATGGCCCTTTCCAACTTTTGACTTCCTGCTTGCGTCTGGTGGGCGTTGTCGCAAATGAAACTAACCCAAGAAACAGGCTAGCCATCCATCCTTTGCAAACATTGAGTCGTTTCGTTGTCGTTCACGTGTGAGTACTTGAACTTCAAATCCGCCCCACAGATTCTGTAGTCCTCTTTGTTTGATGGTATCAGCCTTCAAAAGAAAAGGTTCCTTCTCGAGCCATCAGCTCCTTGTATCACAAGCAATATGCAAACCAGGCAAAGCACGAGTACTAAGACTCACCACGAATACGTACAAGTAAGACACTCAGGCAGGTTTACTAACAAGTAACAAAGGCAAAGTCCCCCTTTGAGATGGTCCTGCCAACGGACCTTTGCCTGGCCGCGCCCATGCAAATCGATCACGGAATCAGCCCACATAGGACACCCCTCCAACTATCCGTGCTTTCACCATTAAGCAGCACATTGCCTCAGTCACGCCCCACCACTTTTTGGTCGATAGCCCTTATAGCTAAACGATCGGCAGCTATCCCGCACCGGCAGCTAACCACCCGTGCTTTACACACGAATTTGAGCAACATCTCTGTATCAATGGTTAACCCGTACAGTTCGAATATGTCGCCCCGCACCCCACAAGGTACAGACCGTGCTTTCACCTCCCTAGGCAGCACTTTGCCTCATCCGTCCTACGTGCAGACAGCGCCAGGCCCGAACCGCGAGAACTGACCGTGCTTACACCTCAAGGGCAGCACCTTGACTCATCAAGTCCCCCGTCCTGCCGACCACCCCGACCGTGGACGCACCCGTGCTTACACTGTGGGCAGCACCTTGCACAACAGTTGTCTGATGAACCCCAAACCGTGGCCATTTCCGTGAGATCCACATAGCTGACCGGCCAGTCGGCTTTGATACCACATGAAGCGCAGGCATCCCAAAGGGAGCCGGGAACCACGACTTAGCTTCCCAGCCTTCAACTCTTGCCATCCAATCCCACTTGACATACAAGCAGCCAACTCGCCAACAACGATCAGACTTAACCAACTTGAAGTTCCGAGGACCAACATTGAGATCCAACCTGGCGCCATGCCAGATCGGGGGTCCCGATGTGGGTGACTTCCCTGCAAGCAAGCCGCCCGACATACATCAAACTTAACCAACTCGAAGCTTCGTTACAAACGAGTAACATCCATTTCAAGCAAGCGGTCTGACTTACATCAGACTTAACCAACTGAAAGCTTCGTCACGAGCGCTGGAAGCCAACCTGGCGCCACGCCAGACTGGACAGCCATAAACAGGTAACATCCACCCAAGCAAGCCATCCAACTCAGCCGACAGGTTAGAGCCCGTTCCCCAAGAGCTTAACCCATTCACGTTCATGCAAGGCACACTCAGAACCACAAGCCGCGACAGATATGGAAACAACCAGTTCCTGGACCAAATGGTCCCGACAGCATACCGCTGGCGCCACGGACCCAATGGTCCCGACGGCATACCGCTGGCGTCCCGGGATACGACCCTCAGCTATGTGCCAAGTTAAAAATTTTGAAAGCGGCCTTACAACTGGCGCTTTTACCGAACACTGAAACCCAGAAGGTAATCAGAGTTAGTTTGAGGAAAATCCCACTTTATTGATAAATCTGAGAAGGTTACATTTCAAGTGTGTGACCGACCCTAGTCTTCGGGGCGCTAGCATGCCAAGGCGAGAGCCCTGACAACATTCCAGCAAGAGAGGCTGAGACTTGGTTGGAGCTCGCCCTGAGTCGCAACCCGCACTCCCCTATAGTATTGGTGTGATTCGGCACCCCCCCCTCAAACCAAGCACTCTACCCAAGCTGGTAAAGCACGTTTTTCTCTCTCTAGGATTTTCTCTTTCTAGAAAGTCATTTTCTCTCTCTAGATTTTATTGATCCCCAGGCTTCCTTTAATCATGCCTAGATCATGTGAGGTGATTGCACATCGATCTGAGCTCTCTGGACTTCGCTAGAACCGATCAAAGATTTTCAGCCATAGGAACTTGGCGCCAGCTGGATTCTGGTCACAGTGGCGCCGGGAGCGGCGCTGAAGCCGTTGGCGCCGGGAGCAGCAGGGGCGCTGCTGGCGCCGGGGACATAGCTGGCGCCGATGGCACCGGAAGTAAAGCTTGTAAAGGTAGCTTTACAACAACTATAGGGGAGTGCGAGTTGCGACTCAGGGCGAGCTCCAACCAAGTCTCAGCCTCCCTTGCTGGAATGTTGTCATGGCTCTCGCCTTGGCATGCTAGCGCCCCGGAGACTAGGGTCGGTCACACACTTGAAATGTAACCTTCTCAGATTTATCAATAAAGTGGGATTTTCCTCAAACTGACTTTGATTACCTTCTGGGTTTCAGTGTTCGGTAAAAGCGCCAGTTGTAAGGCCGCTTCCAAATTTTTAACTTGGCACATAGCTGAGGGTCGTATCCCGGGACGCCAGCGGTATGCCGTCGGGACCATTCGGTCCGTGGCACCAACGGTATGCTGTGGGGACCATTTGGTCCTGGAAGTGGTTGTTCCCATATCTGTCGCGGCTTGTGGTTCTGAGTGTTCCTTGCATGAACGTGAATGGGTTAGGCTCTTGGGGAACGGGCTCTAACCTGTCGGCTGAGTTGGATGGCTTGCTTGGGTGGACGTTACCTGTTTATGGCTGTCCAGTCTGGCGTGGCGCCAGGTTGGCTTCCAGTGCTCGTGACGAAGCTTTCAGTTGGTTAAGTCTGATGTAAGTCAGACCGCTTGCTTGGAATGGATGTTACTCGTTTGTAACGAAGCTTCGAGTTGGTTAAGTTTGATGTATATCGGGCGGCTTGCTTGGAGGGAAGTCACCCACATCGGGACCCCCGATCTGGCATGGCACCAGATTGGATCTCAATGTTGGTTTTCGGAATTTCATGTTGGTTAAGTCTGATTGTTGTTGGCGAGTTGGCTGCCTGTATGTCAAGTGGGTTTGGATGGCAAGAGTTGAAGGCTGGGAAGCTAAGTCGTGGTTCCCGGCTCCCTTTGGGATGCCTGCGCTACAAGGTGCATCAAAAATACAAAGAAAAAATTCAGACTTGGCATTACATTAATACCAGTAGGGTATCAACATAAGGAGGTATAGGAGTTGTAGACTCGTATAGACCGGGCAATTTAAGATATAAAAAATTTGAAATATACAAAAAAATATTAAAAATAGTACTACTATTGATATCATGGCAAAAATCCACAAAATCTTCCAAACCTGGGTATCAATATGAATAGTACAATAGTTAATATTAGGTGTCCGGTTCTAGACCCTGTTATTAAAAATTCATATACCAGTCGGGTTAGTTTTTTGATACCATATTCATACCGATTATTGATACCAGCCACGACCCTATATACTCGCCCACCAACACTGCTCAGTACTTGGAATACATAAGGAGGGCATTGCATGTACACCTCCAATCAATCCAATGAGAGCATGCAGATCGCTTTCTAAGTAGCCTCGTCCTGATGCAGAGTGCTACTGTGGCCGCTGTGCTAGGTTGGCTTGAATATCCAGTGCCCTGTCTGCATCGTGTGAAGGCCTCCATAATTTTTACGTAAAACTCCGTAAAGTAAAAAATCAATTTAACGTCGTATGTCTTGCATGTCTGAGGGACATTAATCAAGAAACATTAAGAATCGAACAGTGAATCAAATTTTTGATTTTCTATTGCTTAATAACTGACTGTGATTTTTTATGAATTTTTAAAAAACGTAAAATAAATAAAAAATCCAAAAGTGTGAAAACTCGAAATTTTTGGTTTTTTCCAGTTTCTTGTAATGTCTATGAAATTGACTAAAAATAGTGATTTGACCATACTGGAGTCAATTTCAGTTAGTTTTTGGCCAACTATATATGAGTTAATCAGATATTAACTAAATTTAGTGATTTCCAAGATAGAAATAATGAGATGGCCGAAGAAACTTCAAATCAAGCTGCAAATCCAGGTGCGCCATCTTATATGGTGATTTGTCAACAGTTGAGTATGGAACTCAATGATATGAATAATCCTAATCAGATGAGAGATCAGCAAATGAAAGTTCTTTTGAATCAAGTCAAATTGATGTCTTCACGCAATCTCAGTTTTCAACCAGAGGTTTATGCGAGCTAGAAGAAGTGTAGTAGTTACTTCAATCTGCACGGTGTTCCTGATGAGAAGAAAATTGCAAGTGTCGTGATATTCTTACGCGGCAAAGCGTCATCGTGGTGGCGAGATTTACCGGTGAAGCTAACTACTTGGGATGCATTTGCTGAAGTTTTTAAAAAAGCTTTCGTAGTTGTTGATGACGTGGACTACTACCTAAAGTTCGTGAAATGCAAGATGGGTACAAAGAGTTTAGACTCTTATATCTAGGAATTCATGGACCTATGGAATAGGGTTCCATCATTCGATGTGAAGTTGGCATTATGGCAGTTTGTCCTAGGTTTGCCAACCGACTATCAGAATGAATGCAGGTGAAATGTGTTCAAAGCCTCAAGGATGCATTTTGGATTGCGAAAGCATATGATTCCACAGTGGTGGCGTCTAGGAAGCAATTTGCGCTAATTCCACCCCACTTTGAAAACCAAGAAGATTAAGAAGCGCGGTCTAGACCAAGCAAAATACTTTGACGAATTAGATCAAGCAGCATCGGAATCCAGGAAGCCGAAGAGAAAAAGATTCAAGAAATCTCTGTCCCGGAAAAAGGCTAAAAAAGAGAACTTATGTTTTGTCTGTAAGAAGCTTTGATATATGATGAAATTTTGTCCAGAAAGGAAGAAAGGGTCTGCTCACATGATTGAAATCCCAGGAGGCAATGGTAAGACTTTGGAAATTAACTTGACTGATTGTGAGTGTGAATGTTTTTTTAGTACTACTTCTTTTTTGCCTAATGAACTTTTCTGTTTAATTGGCACAGTTTTAGATCAAAAATTGAGTATTTTATTGGATAGTGGTTCAACTCATAGTTTTATTAATTCTCGTCTTGTGCAAAAACTCAGCTTGGAAACTGAAGCCAACAATCATAGATATAAAGTTTATCTAGCTTCAGGAGCTGAGTTGGAGACTTGGAATGTAAAAGTCCCGAAGTTCCCAGTTTTGATACAAGGACACACAGAATTAGTTAATTTTCATGTTTTAGACCCAGCCCATACTGATTTAATCTTAGGTTACGAATGGTTATTTAGTAAATCACCTTCTCTGTTAATTGATTTTGAGAAGCATGTTCTCACTTTCAAGGAGGGTGATAAGAGTTACATTATTTGGCAGTAATTTTGTACATCTGTTGGATCAGAGTTCTACAATTAATAAAATGGAAGCATTGGATTATTCCGAGTATGAAGTTTTTTCAATATTTGCTATTCTAGTTGTGGATGTTCCTGAAATGAATCTAAATGGTTGTGAATTCTCAGCAATTCTTAACTCAGTAAATTTAGATCATGAACAAGCAGTGAAAGAACAGATAAGAACAGGGTGGAGCACGGTATTTCACCAAGATATATCTCAGGATAGGGTACCATCAAATAAAGATTAAGTCAGAAGATGTCCAAAAGACAGGATTTCGTTCGAGATTTGGTCATTATGAATTTCTATTGTTGCCATTTGGATTAACGAATGCTCCAGCAACGTTCCAAAACTTGATGAATGATTTATTTCGTCCATATTTGGGGAAGTTTGTGGTTGTATTCTTAGACGACATTCTCGTTTACAGTAAATCCTTGGTGGAGCACGTAGAACACTTATAAGTCATTTTGATGAAGTTCTGTTGGGAGTTACTCTAAGCTAAAGAGTCCAAGTGTGAATTCTTTAAGCAAGAGTTGCTTTATCTCGGTCATAAAATCATAGTAAATGGGATCAAGGTTGAGGAGGATAAAATCAAGATTGTAATTGAGTGGCCAATTTTGGAAACTGTGAGGAAGGTAAAGTCTTTTTTAGGTTTTACACTTTTCTTCAAGAGATTTATTGAGGATTATGCTAAGTTAGCAGCACCGCTTAATAATCTGACAAAAGGAATTGTTAATAAAAAGAAAAAGAGGAATCAACCTAGTCCGCCTGTTGTTTGAAACGAGGAATTGAATCAGTGTTTTGAGAAACTTAGAACAATGATTGTTTCAGCTCCCGTGTTACAAATTGCAAATCCAGATTTACCTTACGTTGTGAGAACGGACGCAAGTGATGTTGCAGTTGGGGTAGTTCTAGTACAAATGGATAGACCACTAGCGTTTGAAAGCAAAAAATTCACTAGTCCTCAGTTGCGTTAGACTACGCAGAAAAAAGAATTGTTTGTTGTAGTCCATGCACTTAAAACCTGGAGACACTACTTGTATGATAGTAAGTAGTGTATACGGATCACCAGTCTCTTAAGTATTTTTGTAATCAACATGATCTTCGGGGGAGAAAAGCACGGCTGAATTGATGCAAGAATTTAATCATGAAATCCGTTACATAAGAGACAGCTAAAATGTTCTTAATCAGATCGGTGAACTGAACGAGTTGTCATTCACCCAGATTTCTACGAATCTATATCTTTCGCTGAGAGAAAACTATGAATCAAATTTCCATTTTGGTCACATTTGGAATATTGTTCAGACCGGAAGAAATGTGGACAGTGTTGAGTCAGAAACACAGGGGACTCAACTAACTAAGAAAGATAAGAAGATTCTAGAACAGTTTACCATTCGAGATGGATTACTATTTTGGAATGGGAGAGTTTGAGTACCTATTGGTGATGATGAGCTCAAATGGAAGATTTTGTTTGAATGTCATGACATACCCTGTGCATGAGATCCCGGTATACACATGACTCTGGACTTGGTTGAAAGGAAATTTTACTGGTCGTAGTGGATTGGTTAACTCAGTTAGCTGCATTTGTACCAGTCAAGTCAACTATAAAGGCTTCTGATTTAGCCCAAATCTTTGTTGAGAGATTATTTCGGTTGTATGGTCTGTCAAGTAAAATTGTTAGTGATAAAGATCCTAAGTTCACAGGTCACTTTTGGTCAGCAGTATTCCATAAACTAGAAACTTCTTTGAGTTGAAGTTCTTCTGATCATCCTGAATCAGATGGCCAGACAGAAAGGACTAATCAAACTATGGAAGATATTTTGAGGACGTATGTTTCTCACAGGCAATCTCATTGGGAAGATTATGTCCCACTGGTTGAGTTTGCATATAATAGTAGAATACATTCTGCTACAGATTACAGTCCTTTTATGTTTATGTACGATTTTCAACCTAGATCTCCAGTAAATGTTGAGATGAAGTCTGTTAAGATCCAGAAGGTTGCTGATTTTTTACATGATATGCAAGAAATGTTGCAAGTGGCTAAGGATAGTATCCGAAGTGCTTAGGATAGAGCTAAACACTATATCGATCTTAAGAGATCTCCAAGAGATTTTAAAGTTGGTGACTGGGTATATCTTAGGATTCCAAAAGATTCTAACACGTTACGTATAGAAAAGCATTATAAGCTGCCTATCAATTATTGTGGACCTTTCAGGATTGTACGTAGAGTTGGTTCTTTGGCGTATGAACTCGATATTCAAGTAAAATCGACTGCATACCCAGTGTTTCATATAAGTCGTTTGAAACTAAGTTTACATGATGGTGATACAGTCGGATCGGATGAGGATTTATCCCATTTGGAAAACTTGTCGCTTAGTGTACCTTTGGAACCTGAGAAAGTGCTCAGAACTAGATAAATAGTTGAGAAATCGTTCTATCTCTAAATGCTTAATTCGATGGAAGGGTCATACTGAGAATGATGATTCGTGGGAAAGAGTTGATAGTATAAAGAAGAATTTTTTGAATTTTAGTTTCTAAGGATAAAAACAGTTTAAGGAGGGAAGAATGTTATTTCCATGACCAGTACATAGGATACACTATACTCATAGTCTTGGATACACGACCGTACTCCATTGAAACAAGCCGTTAGTTTTTGCCATGTCATATTGGACGTGACCCGAAAGTAACTAATATCCTTGTGAGGCCCAGAACACACTAAATGGAGTTTAGACAAGGTATGAGACAGTGTATGCATCTGTAGAGTTATCAATAGCAATTCTATGAATAGTTGGTCCATGCATAGGACTCTATTCTAGGTGAATCTATTTATAGGGAACATAGGGCTATGCATGGCTATGTGCTTAGGATGCGTTTGGCTCTATATAAGAGGTCCAAACTCGCCCTACTCCTCATCATGGTTCTTGATTCATTGCCAGGCTCTCACTCTACTTTCATGCTTCTTGTTCTTTGACTTGGGGGTGAGGCTTCTAGAGATTGATTGTAGGCTTCTACTTGGTTGGGTGGTTTCTCCACAGTGTCTTATTCTTTCGTGTTTAGGATTTGTAAGCAGGATCTAAGGAGCTTCCCTTATATCTCCCTCCTCTTTTTTCAATTGTGCATTTTTTGGCCCATGGATAAAAGCTTGTGAGTAACGATTTAGGAGTTAAAGCTAGTGAGTTTGGGCTTGTGGTTAAACATTCCTGAAAACAGGCCAAGATAGGGATTTGAAGGATCAGTTTAAGGTAGTCAAAGAATTTTTGGTTTTTCATGGTTTATGGGTAAAACTTTGGTAATTCAAAATAAATAAGAAAGCTTTGTAATAAAGATTATTGGCTAATATTTAAAGTACATTGAAATGTGTGAAGAAAACCTTAACTTCAAACTTCAAATATTTGAATTTAGAGGAAGATATTGGAATTTAGTAGGTGGGAGGGAGAGGGTGGGGAATCTTTTTGGGGCCCACCCCTCAATGCACATAATGTGCAAATTTATGGGGATATGTACTTTCCCCATATATGCATCCTCCTCCCTTCACTTTTTAGTTAGTAGCATGGGTGGGGGAGAGGAGGATGAATGTGCGCCCATACACATGCGCACAAATAGTTTTATATATATATATATATCTATATATATATTTAAGCTTATGTACAATTTTGCGCATGTGTATGGGTGCACCATGCATGCTCCTCCCCTCACCCATGCATGAGCTTTTTCTAACTAAAAAACTTGGGGAGGAGGATGCATGTATGTGGAAAAGGATGCATGGCTCTCCTCTCCATGCATGCATCTAAGGGGCCCACTCCAAATTCAAATAATCCTTTACCAACACGCGTAGTGTTTTGAAGTGTATGTACGTACTTTCATGGTGAAAGGTGTTAAACAAATGAGACTTTCATTATAAAAAATTTGAAAGGTGTTCTAAGGATTTTTTAAATTATCAAACTTTCCACGGGAAAGGTTGAAATAAAAATGCATTTCTATGAAGATCGGCCTCCATTGCCCGTCAATGACGGGCACTCGTTACTAGTATATATAGATATATATAATACTAGTAACGAGTGCCCGTTGTTGACGGGCAATGGAGGCTGATCTAGGTGGTGGTCGATGATTTGGATGATGGCCAATTTCACACATCTCGCATTTCGAATATCAAACATTTGAGGCTTTGGAAAAATTAACGTCCTTGGAAAAACTCAGGCCTTCGGAAAAATTCGAATCTTCGAAAAACATTTAGTCTTTGAAAGAATTCGAGTGTTTAGAAAAAAAAATTAAGTCTTTCAAAAAATTCGAGTCTATTGAAAAATTCGACTTGACCATACAAAGGGTCCTTTGATCCTTCGAAAAAATTCGAGCTGACAGTTTGCGATCCTTAGAAAAAATTGGTGTCTTTGGAAAAATTCGATCTTCTGGAGTTAAACCTAGTGAGTTTGGGCTTGTGGTTAAACATTCATGAAAATGGTGGGCCAAGATAGGGATTTGAAGGATTGAAAAAAAAAATAGTTTTAGGTAGTCAAAAGAAATTTTATGTTCATGATTTATGAGAAAAACTTTGGTAATTAAAAATAAATAAGAAAATCACGTAATAAATATTATTGGCTAAAGTTTAAAGCACATTGAAGTATGTGAAGAAAATAAAACTATAACTCCAAACTTCAAATATTTGAATATAGAGAAAGATATTTGAATTTAGTGATTGAGAGGGAGAGGGTGAGAAATCTTTTTGGGGCCCACCCCTCAATGCACACAATGTGCAAATGTATGGGGATATGCATTTTCCCCATACCTGCATCCCTCTCCCCATCATTTTTAGTTAAGAAAGTGTGTATGCATGGGTGAGGAGGGGAGGATGCATGGGTGCACCCATACACATGTGCACCACATGCACACAAATTGTTTTATATATATAGATATATGTGTGTATATATATATATATATATATATATATATATATATATATATAATAGTAAAGAGTGTCCGTCATTGACGGGCAATGGACGGCTGACGACGATCTTTGTGGCGGCTCGTGGTCGAGACATGTGGATGATGCTCAGAGCGGGCGATTGATGATTGAAGGCGGCCGACGACCAACAATTTGGGTTAGGACCGATGGTTTAAGTCGAAGGCCAATGGTTTGGGTCAAAAGTTGTCAGAGACAATTAGAGAAAATTTCGGGTGGTGGCCAATGGTTTGGGTGGACGGCAAATGATCGTACAAATACGGTGTGGATTTAGGTGGCCGCCGACGATATGGGTGACGGCCGATGATTTGGATGGTGGCTGATCTCACACATCTCGCATCTCGAATATGTAATATATCTCATATATCTCAGCCATAGTAGAGGTCAAAATTTAACCATGTTTAACAATAGCACAAGGAGTATCTTAATAAAAAGTTGACGGGCGGTAGGCCCATATGTGTTTGCAAATGTCTGTTAACGGGCGGCCCACAGTTGAATATGTTGTTCATGCATGTGTGTTTTGTTGGGGTTCGATGCTCAGCCTCCATAATGAGCATCCTAAAAGCTGTACAAAACCCAGAAAAAGAAGGCTGGAGTTTTTCAGAAGGTCAAAAAATTCAGTGTCGGATTTTTTTCGACCCAATGTCATCCTTGTCAAAAAGAAATTTTTCGACTTTGGATCGGATCAGATCGAGACAGAAATTATCCGGGCGTGTTCGACCCTGGATCGGGTCCAATCGGTCTGATAAATCCGACCCATGTGCATATTTTCACTCTAGTATAAATTTTCAACCCCTTGTTTATTTTACTTTTTGACCCAGTGTATAAATTCGACCCATTATAAATTCGATACTTTTGGTCAGAAATCCAAGTTTTTGAAAAAATTTGAGTCTTTGAAAAAATTCGATTCGTTGAAAAAATTCGAGCCTTCGAAAAAAAATTTGAGTCTTTGAAAAAATTCGAGTCTTTGGAAAAATTCGAGCCTTAAGAAAAATTTTGAGTTGACAGTACAAAGGATCGGATTGTACTCTGGGTCAGAAAAATACTAAAGGATCAAAAGTATAAAAAAGGGTCGAAATAAATCCACCTCGATCCAATCTGATCCAAGGTTGGAAAATTCTTCTTTGCCAAGCTCAACCTTGGGTCGAAAAAATTCGAGTCTTTGGAAAACTTTGAGTCTTTGGAAAATTCGAGTCTTTGGAAAAATTCGATCCTTTGAAAAAATTCGAGTCTTCGGAGAAAAAATTTGAGTCTTTGAAAAATTTCGAGTCCTCGAAAAAATTCTGATTTGACAGTACAAAGGGTCGAAAATATACAAAGGGTCGGACTTTACTCTGGGTCGGAAAATATACAAAGGGCCGAATTTTACTTTGGGTCGAAAAATATACAAAGGGTCGAAATACATCCGCCTCGATCCGATCCGATCCAGAGTAAAAAAATCCTTCTTTGTCACTTTGCCACGTAGGCTTGAGTGGACCTAGAGAGAGAGAGAGTGGGGCTCAAAAGCTGCCATGTGGCAAGCCACGTAGGCCTAACATAGGCCTTTCACTTGCTGGATTCTAAGAAGACACCAATCACCTATTGTGAAAACCTTTCAGCCCAAAGCTGGGCAACCAATCCAGTTTTCCATGCTAGAAGCAAGCACATTGAGATTGCTCATCACTTTGTGAGATCAAGTCATTGCCAAAGAGGTGGAGCTTCAACATGTCTCTTCATTGGAGTGTGTGGCTGATATCTTCACCAAACCATTGGGAAAGGACCTGTATTATAAGCATAGATCTAATCTTGGAATGTGTTCACGATCTATGTTAAAACTAGCATCCAATGTTGAAGAAGGAGTGTGAAAATTCTCAATATTTCCTAGCTAGTTTGAGGCCTAAATTAGCAATTTGTGTACATAGTTTTGAATCTAACCTTTCACACATGTGAAAGAGGCCTAGATACTTTTATTTTAGTATATATTTCACACTAAAGAAGTCCCAAACTTCAGGACCTTCAAAATGACACCAAAATCATGCTATTTGGACATATAGGCCAAAATTGGCTATTTTAGGCTACTGGTGCCCTAAAATTGGGTCCTAAGTTCTAGAGAGATGAGAGAGAGTCATCTCTCTCACCTATATTAGGCTGAAATTCGTGGAGAATAGGTTGGAGAAACTTATTGTATTGTTGAGAGAGATGAATAGATCATTGTCACAGTTTCTTCCTCCATTGACAGCATTGCTTTGTGTATTGTCTTCAAGCTTTTGTGTATGATCTTAAGAGGTTTCCAAAAGTGGTAGGCTGCTGTTGTAGGGCTGGTATGCTGTTGTTTTGGCTGTCATAAGTACCTTTTATTAGTTTTTTGTGTCTCTTGAATGCTTTGTCAAGTTAATGTATATCAAAGGTAGCATTAGGATGCTTTGCCATTTCTAGCTTTTGTAGCTTGTTGTGCAAAGATCTTAGCCAAGTATTTTGGGAGTTTGGATCCATTCAAGATCCACTTTTTTCACACCCCATACATGCATCCTCCTCCCCAAGTGTTTTAGTTTAAAAAAAGCTCATGCATGAGTGAGGGGAGGAGGATATGGTACACCCATACACATGTGCAAAATTGTACATAAGTTTAAATATATATATATATATATATATATATATATATACACATACACATATTTATACACACACACACACACACACATATATATATATACACACACACATACACACATACACACATCTATATATTTATTTAAACTTATGTACAATTTTTTGCATGTGTATGGATGCATCCATGCATCCTTCTCTCCTCACCCATGCATACACATTTTTTGAAATAAATACAATGGGGAGTAGGATGCATGTATGGGGAAAAGGATGCATGGCCCTCCTTCCCATGCATTCATCTAAGGGGCCTACTTCTCTCTCTCTCTCTCTCTCTCTCTCTCTCTCTCGCTCTCTCTCTCTCCGTAGTTCCACTCAAGCTTGCATGGCATACCTACGTGGCTTAGTTGGCTTGCCACACAAGCCTATGTGACAGACGCAAGCCTATGTCATGCCTAGATGACCTGCCACACAAGCCTATGATAGGCCTACATGGCTTGCCACATGGCAACTTGCGAGCCCCATCTCTCTCTCTCTCTCTGTAGGTCCACTCAAGCCTACATGGTAGAGCTTGGTTGGCTTGCTATGCAAGCCTATGTTAGAACTACGTTGTTTGCCACGTATGCCTACCATTAAACCCATGCCATGCCTATGTGGCCTGCTATGCAAGCCTATGGTAGGCCTGCGTGGCTTGCCACGCAACAACTTTCCATTTCATTCTTAAACTTGACAAATGCAGCAAACACTTCATCCTTGGTTTTAAGAAGATAGACCCAAGTATACCTACTAAAGTCATCAATAAAAGTTGCATACATTTTTGTCCCACCATTGCTAGTTGTATTAAAAGAATGAAGATCCGAATGCACAAGTTTAAAAGCTTCTTTAGATCTAGAAGTAGATCTAGTATAAGCAAGTCTATGAGATTTGGACAAGGCACAATGTTTTTGAATGACTCGAATTTTTGAATGACTCGAATTTTTTGAATGACTCGAATTTTTTGAACGACTCAAATTTTTTGAACGACTCAAATTTTTTGAATGACTCGAATTTTTCCAAAGACTCGCATTTTTTCAATGGATCGAATTTTTTCAAAATATCCAATTTTTTCAATGACTCGAACTTTTCCAATGACTCAATTTTTTCCTAGGACTTGAATGTTTCCAATGTATCAAACTGTTCTTAATGACTCAAATTTTTTTGAAAATGAACATATTTTGTAATATATCAATTAGAACGATCAACTGACTCAGTGTGACTCTCAGTTCTATTTAGAATTACTATTGCCAGTGTGATTACACTCAACGAGCAAGCTGAAGTTATTACTTCAAGCTATTGTACTCATTTTCAATCAATCATAGTGCAAATTCTGTCTACACTACTATTTTTTTCATTTGTGCATTTGTATTGAATTCTTATTCTTGATAATTTGTTGGTAACTGACGTGTTTCCGATCCTCAACCACTGCTCGCTCCAACTTCTGCTACCGATCCTCACAATTTTTGATAGTTTTAGGACACTTCTGATCATTTTACATCGCATTAGGACCGCATGAAGACAATTGCGACCATTTGAGACCACATTTTGACCGCAAAGGACCGCATTAGATCCATTTGCGACCATTTGACAGCCATTCTAGAGCACTTCCGACATTTGAGACCACATTAGGATCGCCTGTCAACGACGAGCATACCCACTAGATCATCGGTTGTCCATTGTCCGTCAACGACGGGCACTGTTTACTACTATATATATATATATATATATATATATATATATATATATATATATATATATATATATATATATATATATATCGCGGATCCCGGTACCGCGGGACCATACTGGCACCGCGGTACCATATCGGTCCCGCGGAGCCAAAAAACAAAAATTGCAAAAATAACACGGGAAATATATTATGGTACCGCCCTGGTACCACGGATCTGAGGGTGGTACCGTACTGCCGATACCACCGTTATTGTACCGGCGGTACCATAATGGCGGTACCACAGGGAACTATGATGTGGATCGCGACTAAAATTAGAATTTTTCGATACCCAAAATCAGAATTTTTCGATAAAGGATCGACTCGGAAAAATCGTAATTTTTCAAAATCCAAAATCAGAATTTTTCAATACCCAAAATCATATTTTTTTCCAATAAGAGATTGACTCAAGAAAATTCATAATTTTCGATACCCAAATTCAAAAATTTTTGATACCCCAAATCAAAAAATTTCGATACGAGATCGACTCGAAAAAATTGAAATTTTTCGATACCCAAAATAAAAAATTTCGATACCCAAAATCAAAAAATTTCGAAATTTGTAATTCTTCGATACCCAAAATAAAAAATCTTCGATACCCAAAATAAAAATTTTGTGTGTGTGTGTGTGTTAGCCATTCCCATTTATTTCTGCAGACTGTGTAAAAACATGAGTAAAACTATAGACACTGGATAGATGAATGGATGCAAATTCAAGATCGATTATTCGGATAAATCCAACATTTTGCATGTTTTCTTCTTTGAGACAATGACTATGGGTGAACCCATTCATTGCTGAAGACTAGATAAATACTTTTTGCTTCAAGGTATTTATCCACTTCTGCTTTGACCATCAATTAATAATGAGGATTTAATCTGTAATGTCTTTATCAAATAGGTAGAGCTTCTAGCTTAAGATCAATCCTATGTTACGCGATTCCCATTATCAATAGAAACTCAAAACTACAAAGGCAATGTAAAAAATTGGCTGAGACACTAAGTATTTCCATGATTCTTGTCTTGATTCAATCAACAAGTCGATTGTACAAATAGTTATGAATTTTGGCTTTATTTGCACAAAAATTTGCCATTCTCTCATTTGTCAAATGATTTTTTGTATACAAGTTGACTAGATTAAATGTACCTCGAGATAATGCTTGAATAGTTTGAAACATTCAAGGCCCTAGTAAAATTTCCCCATGCATATTCTTGCACAAATAGTTTACCAGGTAGTCCTTGTATATAAGCAATCCAGCTTACATAATTGCATTTTTGCTGACGTTGTCACCTTATGCATGCATAGGGAAATGACGTGTGCAAGAAGACTTTGTATGGATGTTACGTGAATAGGAACATATTTTCAAAGGATGAATACAAAGCACAATATAATGTCATTGTGAAAGTTTCTTGATTGCTTGACTTTGTTTTAACTAATGTCATTCTTGTATACAATAATTTCTAGACATGGTTGTAGGCATTCTTTGGTCAAAGAGCAAATAAACTATCTATGATAGCTAATCCCAACAACGATACATGATTTTTCCACATCAGGGGCTTTCTTTTCAGCAAGGAGAACTATGATTTTTGGCATCCTACAGTGTAGGGTTTGATGCTTTGTCCATGACATGTTTTTTTCTTTTTCAAACCCTTTTGTACCTCAATTAGAGTAGGATGGTGCATTTGATATCTTAGGTGACACCATCATATAGAAGCGAAGAAAAAGAGGAACAAATTTAGTACGATTTTGCTATTTAGAATGTTTCTTGGGTAATATCACGATGACATCAACCTAACATTACATGTTGCATGTAGGTGCACAAAATTCGTATAGAAAACAGGACTTGAAACAAAAAGCTTCATGTATTTGATACGGTGAATGTGATGAAATCTTTAGATTGCTGAGTTTCATGAGATGTAAATGACATCACAACTCTCCAAGGTCATCTCATGTATAAACTATAAAAATAAATTGTCTCTTAAAATGATTATTCTATTTTGTTATATTAGAGTGGTCAAAGTAATACTCTTGACTTCTTGATATTATAAACATGTTGGAGCTATCGTAATGCAAAAGATAAATGTGGAATTCGTTCTACTATGAAGAGAAATAAACTCACACTTCATTAAACAAGAAAATCATTGCCATTGAAAAGATCTCTCCTTTCCAAGTGCACTTACAATTTCTTGAGAAAGGCTTAGGTTTACCACCGAAGCATGGCATGAGAAAGCTCAAAAGCAATGCTCTAAACAAGTTATGGAGTTCAAAAAGCCATGACAATCTAAACGATGATAAGCATCAATAGAGAGAGTATCAAGAAGATGATTTTTACTGCCTTGAATACAAAATACTCGACAAGTCCTTGTTCATAGGCCTTCATAAGGGCAGGTAAAGCCATGGAAAATGCTTTGACTCCAACTGCAAGCACATCATGATATGTTTTTTCAAATAGAGAGTATAGACCAACTCGAATAAAAGGCACTTCTAGAGTCATCTTTAAATTATAACCAAATGCGGAATAATTAAAGAATGATTAGTGCATTACCAATAGAGAGATCTGAATTCTTGTAGAAGTGAATCCATATCGGCACTCCTGGAGTTACATACTTCGTCCAATTATCACTTTGAATAGCCTACAAGCGTAGGCACAGTATCATGAGTAGATTATCATATATATATATATATAATTGAACCAACATAATAGAACTGATCGTATAAATTGGAACAGACTTGACAACATGTTCAGTACATCAAATTTGCAATGAGCTAGTAATTACCTCCAATCCATTCTCTTCTGCCAATCTGAGATATAGGGATGGCTGTGACCACGAAGCAACAGCAAGGTCATCGGAAAAAATGTTTTCCAAGACTTCCTGAGAAGAAAAAAAATGGCATTGGAAAATAGTTTCCTAGGACTTCTTGGGAAGAAGAAAATGACTTTGAGCTCCTTCAATCACAAAATCAGTCATACTTGACCTTCAGCGCAATAAATAAACATGTGACAGAGATTATTACCTTCTCACTTTCACTCAGAGATTTTTCATGAGGTAAGAGTTCACGATTGCACATTGTTGTCAACACAATTTTACCTCCAGGCGCAGTCACACGAGCAAGTTCCTTCATGAGCTACATGAAAACAGTCCTATGTGTGAAGGTGCTCAAACTGCATTTCACTCTACTCACTAATTTACTTAGCTCATTAGTTCGCTGCTCTACACATTGAGTTGCTGTTATTGGGATCCCTAGATTGCATAAGGCCGGAAGATCTGATTTACTTGATGTTTATACCTGCTCCCGCTCTAATATATGATCGGCGCACTCCAAACACCACACAAGATCGTACTCATTATTTGGGAACGGAAGTGTACGTGCATCTGCATACAAAAAGCTCACCTGCACGGTTCAGAGATAATTAGATGCATAGGATATTCTCTTTTGCGGTGTGCATGAAAACATAAATAGACAAGAATGGTCGTCCGGTCTAAATGAATTAACTAGCTATAGCCATAATGGAACTAACATTTCCTCAACAACGTTAAAAACGTCTCTACTCTCCATCATAGCCATCATTGTGTCTATATCCTTGGCTTTCCCTCACTTAAGGGTCTCTCTCTCTCTCTCTCTCATATTAAGGATTTTATGCATGACTTCTTTTTGTATTTTACTTCCATTTGAGAAAATCAGCTCCTATAACTAAATATCAAGCTAGGTCACACACGCACACACATACTTACGCATGCAAGCAACTTGCTTGCTATCTCACAACGAGACTACCTTATCTGACAGGTTTTGAGAAGCTGTTAGCTTGGTAGCAATTTCCACCTCAACCTTGGCCAAGCTGATGCCTTGAACGGTTGCGTGTGGAAATCTTTTGCCGAAGTAGCGGGATGCTGCACCAAGGCCCATTCCAACATCTAAAATTCTCTGCGGCCCATGACCACCACCATCTGCTGCAGGACCACCTACCAAACTAAATAACAAATTTCGTCTCCAAATTGTACCTTGCAGATATTCTATAAATTGATTCATGAAAGCGTTAAGTTAAAGAATGCAAGTGAAGTTTTGCCAACATCATACGCAGCTGGGACGTATTCCGAACTGAGCTTTCTGAATGCCCATTTAAAGAACGTTGCGTATCAGAAACATATTACTATATGCTATGGACTGGAAAAGCAGGAGAGCGCTTATACGATGATGTTACTGTTTCCTGAAGAAACGATCAGCAGATTAAGAGCATTAATCTGCTAAAAACAAGGAACAGTACCAGGAATATTGGCCCATAGAAGCAGCTTATCGATTAATCTCACAGCTGCCTCTCGAGCAAGGGTAAATGAGTCTTCATTGAGAGTACCATTGCCGTCTAGTTGCAGATGATTCTCGTAATACCCATGATGGCAGTGATCCCCCAACGATTCACTCCAGAGTGCAAACAGGTCTCCTCCGTAGGTTTGCTCGAAAGCGGACGACTGCTGGTGCTGCTCCTCCTGCCCATGTACTTCTCTGCTCATAGCAAGACGAGGATGAATACGAGAATGGATATTGTGAGACTTATGAGTGCTCACAGGATATTGTGAGACTTATGAGTGCTCACAGACAATGGGCAAAGTCCTACAACCAACTGTACCAGACCAACCTACAGGTTGCAGAAAAAAGAGCGTGTGGTCAGGTTTTTGGTCTCGATTTTTCGGGAGGGCCGGTTGCAGCGTGAACGGGTGCCGGCGTATTTGAATTTTGAAGTTGCCCTCGACCTTGTTGAGGACGCGAAGACTGGGAGTTTCCAGAGGGGCCATCGCGGCCGGCGACGCAAACAAGGAAGTATTATTTACGCAATAGTACGGACGGAGAACAGGCCACCAGGCTGAACGCGAATCGCGATGTATCTTGACTCTTGAGGCTTGTCAACAGCTCACGCCTCACGAGCCTGACGCGATGTATCTTGAGCCTCAGCATCGTTGGATTTAGGAAGTTGCATGTTCTGGCTGCACAATCGGTGAGAAACAAGCAAAAAATCTGTCCAAGGAGTCGATCATCAGGATCCAGGCGTGTGCTTGCTCGTACTGCTACCGAAATCATGAGCGCTGCATGAGCCATTGACCGCGTGAGCTGTTTTGTAACTCAGTACCAGTGCTAGGAGGGTATCAAAGTATTGCATATTTTTAGAAAAGTTGGGGGAAGCCCTCGGGAGGGCCTTTGCCGACCTGCATAGAAGGCCCAAGGGGCTAGGTGTAGCCTTTGCCGACCTGCATAGAAGGCCCAAGGGGCTAGGTGTAGCGCAGGCATCCCAAAGGGAGCCGGGAACCACGACTTAGCTTTCCAGCTTTCAACTCTTGTCATCCAAACCCACTTGACATACAAGCAGGCAACTCGCCAACAACGATCAGACTTAACCAACTTGAAGTTCCGAAAACCAACATTGAGATCCAACCTGGCGCCATGCCAGATCGGGGGTCCTGATGTGGGTGACACGAGTAACATCCAATTCAAGCAAGCGGTCTGACTTACATCAGACTTAACCAACTGAAAGCTTCGTCACGAGCGCTGGAAGCCAACCTGGCGCCACGCCAGACTGGACAGCCATAAACAGGTAACGTCCACCCAAGCAAGCCATCCAACTCAGCCGACAGGTTAGAGCCCGTTCCCCAAGAGCTTAACCCATTCACGTTCAAGCAAAGAACACTCAGAACCACAAGCCGCGACAGATACGGAAACAACCAGTTCCTGGACCAAATGGTCCCGACAGCATACCGCTGGCGCCACGGACCGAATGGTCCCGACGGCATACCGCTGGCGTCCCGGGATACGACCCTCAGCTACGTGCCAACTTAAAAATTTGGAAGCGGCCTTACAACTGGCGCTTTTACCGAACACTGAAACCCAGAAGGTAATCAGAGTCAGTTTGAGAAAAATCCCACTTTATTGATAAATTTGAGAAGGTTACATTTCAAGTGTGTGACCGACCCTAGTCTCCGGGGCGCTAGCATGCCAAGGCGAGAGCCATGACAACATTCCAGCAAGGGAGGCTGAGACTTGGTTGGAGCTCGCCCTGAGTCGCAACCCGCACTCCCCTATAGTATTGGTGTGATTCGGCACCCCCCCTCATACCAAGCACTCTACCCAAGCTGGTAAAGCACGTTTTTCTCTCTCTAGGATTTTCTCTTTCTAGAAAGTCATTTTCTCTCTCTAGATTTTATTGATCCCCAGGCTTCCTTTAATCATGCCTAGATCGTGTGAGGTGATTGCACATCGATTTGAGCTCTCTGGACTCCGCTAGAACCGATCAAAGATTTTTAGCCATTGGAACTTGGCGCCGGTTGGATTCTGGTCACAGTGGCGCCGGGAGCGGCGCCGACGCAGTTGGCACCGGGAGCAGCAGGGGCGCTGCTGGCACCAGGGACATAGCTGGCGCCGATGGCGCCGGAAGTAAAGCTTGTAAAGGTAGCTTTACAACACTCAGTGAGTTTCAGTTGGCGCCGGGAGCAACAGTGGCGCTGCTGGCGCCGGGGACATAGCTGGCGCCGATGGCGCCGGAAGTAAAGCTTGTAAAGGTAGCTTTACAACATCCACCCCACCTTTATAAAATCTGATGTCCTCATCAGATGTCAGATTAAAGTAAAGGTGTCTCCCAATTAAAATGACTATACATTTAAGCTACTTGGCACAGTACTCAATTTATTGGCCACTTTTTATTAACATTGAAGCTGGCACACCACAAGTCGGAGGCTCAGCTTTTTGTACTGAAAAATTACATAACTTGAAAAAAATATCTTTGTCTGGGAAAAGCGTAGATTTGATATCGCTTTCGTAAAACCCGAGAACCTTATTAACTAGTGACAGAGGCCTTTCTTTGAAATGTACGTCCCTGTCGCTTCTGACTTTCGACTTTGGAACTCCTTTGAGCTCCTGATTTGTCCTTGATGCACTTTGTGTTGAGCTCCCTGAGCACCAGATTTGTTCAGTTCCGCACAGGTATCAAGGCTCCCTGAGCCGAAGGATTTATCGTTTGATTGCCCACTTTATGGTCCACTCCGTGCCTTGTTGCTTCTGCACCTTGATTTCTCTCCTTGTCCCAGCCTGATCTTGATACTTTTCCATCTTGGCTCTTTAAGGTAGGCAAAGATTGAGTACTCCGCAATGCACCTCTCACTTAGCTTGAAGTAGCTCTTTGAATCAGCCCAAATGTAACCATTGACCTCGTGGAAAGCCAAAGGGTCGCACCAGTTTGATCCGCATCCGAACTATCTCTTCGCGTTTGTTTGAAGCACCATGTCCGTCGCGCAAAACTTGACTTTCACAATTCCATCACTGGTCAGTTGCCTCACAGTCAAAACAAGAAGTGTACATCGAGCTTGGCTTCAAGTAGCTCTCTTTGAATCAGACACATGCACCCAGAGTTTGCACTAGTCCAATCTCAACGCGAACTGTCCCTTAGCGTCCGTTCGAAATACCAAGTCTCTCATGCAAGACTCAACTTTCACAGTTCCTTCATTGATCAGCTGCCTTACACGTAACACAAGCCAGCGTACTCATATGTTTACTCATCATTGCTGGTCCAGAGAAAGCCTATAACACACTTTCCTTTCCACAACAAAAACTTGTCAACTTATTAGGTCCAAAGTTCGCCAGTCTCCTCGTGTGAGTATGGCTAGGTCACCTTGAATTTGCCCCCATTTTGATCAACTTTCATTCAAAATTTGCCCCAAGAGAGAGGTGTGTGTCATAGTTCCCCTCCACTTATAAAATCAGCTGATCGGACTTAGAGTAGAGTTCTTCGGACAAAAAGCCTTTCCAACACTTTGCTTCCCATCTGCTAGGATTATGGCTCGATCCAACTTGTTGCCAATCTCTGAAGAGGATCCTAGTCTTTTCCACTTTGAGGAAAAACCCAACTGATACTGGATATCACCCATGCTCAGTGAGTTTCAGTTTCGAAGGAGGCCGTCCCAAAATGAAGACCAACTGCTCCATAGAAGATCTCCCCTGAAATTGCCCTTTCCAACTTTTGACTTCCTGCTTGCGTCTGGTGGGCGTTGTCGCAAATGAAACTAACCCAAGAAACAGGCTAGCCATCCATCCTTTGCAAACATTGAGTCGTTTCGTTGTCGTTCACGTGTGAGTACTTGAACTGCAAATCTGCCCCATAGATTCTGTAGTCCTCTTTGTTCGATGGTATCAGCCTTCAAAAGAAATGGTTCCTTCTCGAGCCATCAGCTCCTTGTATCACAAGCAATCTTGAAAACCAGGCAAAGCACGAGTACTAAGACTCACCACGAATACATACAAGTAAGACACTCAGGCAGGTTTACTAACAAGTAACAAAGCCAAGGTCCCCCTTTGAGATGGTCCTGCCAACAGACCTTTGCCTGGCCGCGCCCATACAAATCGATCACAGAATCAGCCCACATAGGACACCCCTCCAACCATCCGTGCTTTCACCATTAAGCAGCACATTGCCTCAGTCACGCCCCACCACTTTTTGGTCGATAGCCCTTATATCTAAACGATCGACAGCATACCACCCAAATCGTGGATGCACCCGTGCTTTCACCGTTAGGCAGCACATTGCCTCAGTAACACCCCCACCAAATTTGGTCGATAGCCCTTATAGCTAAACGAATGGTGGCCATCGCGAATATGTCACCCCGCACCCCACAAGGCACAGACCGTGCTTACACCATCCTAATGGCAGCACATTGCCTCATCTGTTATACGTGCAGACGGTGCCAGGCCCGAACAGCGGAAACTGACCGTGCTTACACCTCAAGGGCAGCACTTTGACTCATCAAGCCCCCGTCCTGCCAACCACCCCGACCGTGGACGCACCCGTGCTTACACTGTGGGCTGCTAGCACCTTGCACAACAGTTGTCTTGATGAACCCCAAACCGTGGCCATTTCCGTGAGATCCGCATAGCTGACCGGCCAGTCGGCTCTGATACCACATGTAGCGCAGGCATCCCAAAGGGAGCCGGGAACCACGATTTAGCTTCCCATTGAGATCCAACCTGGCGCCATGCCAGATCGGGGGTCCCGACGTGGGTGACTTCCCTCCAAGCAAGCCGCCCGACATACATCAAACTTAACCAACTCGAAGCTTCGTTACAAACAAGTAACATCCATTCCAACCAAGCGGTCTGACTTACATCAGACTTAACCAACTGAAAGCTTCGTCACGAGCGCTGGAAGCCAACCTGGCTCCACGCCAGACTGGACAGCCATAAACAGGTAACATCCACCCAAGCAAGCCATCCAACTCAGCCGGCAGGTTAGAGCCCGTTCTCCAAGAGCTTAACCCATTCACGTTCATGCAAGGAACACTCAGAACCACAAGCCGTGACAGATATGGAAACAACCAGTTCCTGGACCAAATGGTCCCGACAGCATACCGCTGGCGCCATGGACCGAATGGTCCCGACGGCATACCGCTGGCGTCCCGGGATACAACCCTCAGCTATGTGCCAACTTAAAAATTATGAAATCGGCCTTAGAACTGGCCCTTTTACTGAACACTGAAACCCAGAAGGTAATCAGAGTCAGTTTGACGAAAATTCCACTTTATTGATAAATCTGAGAAGGTTACATTTCAAGTGTGTGACCGACCCCAGTCTCCATGGCGCTAGCATGCCAAGGCGAGAGCCATGACAACATTCCAGCAAGGGAGGCTGAGACTTGGTTGGAGCTCGCCCTGAGTCGCAACCCGCACTCCCCTATAGTATTGGTGTGATTCGGCACCCCCCTCATACCAAGCACTACCCAAGCTGGTAAAGCACGTTTTTCTCTCTCTAGGATTTTCTCTTTCAGGAAAGTCATTTTCTCTCTCTAGATTTTATTGATCCCCAGGCTTCCTTTAATCATGCCTAGCTCGTGTGAGGTGATTGCACATCGATCTGAGCTCTCTGGACTCCGCCAGAACCGATCAAAGATTTTCAGCCATAGGAGCTTGGTGCCGGCTGGATTCTGGTCAGAGTGGCGTCGGGAACGGCGCTGGCGCCGTTGGCGCCGGGAGCAGCAGGGGCGCTGCTGGCGCCGGGGACATAGCTGGCGCCGATGGCGCCGGAAGTAAAGCTTGTAAAGGTATCTTTACAACACTCAGTGAGTTTCAGTTCCAAAGGTGGTCGTCCCAAAATGAAGACCAACTATTCCATAGAAGATCTCCCCTGAAATTGCCCTTTCCAACTTTTGACTTCTTGCTTGCGTCTGGTGGGCGTTGTCGCAAATGAAACTAACCCAAAGAACAGGCTAGCCATCCATCCTTTGCAAACATTGAGTCGTTTCGTTTTTGTTCACGTGCGAGTACTTGAACTGCAAATCCGCCCCACAGATTCTGAATATCGCCCATGCTCAGTGAGTTTCAATTCCAAAGGTGGCCGTCCCAAAATGAAGACCAACTGCTCCATAGAAGATCTCCCCTGAAATGGCCCTTTCCAACTTTTGACTTCCTGCTTGCGTCTGGTGGGCGTTGTCGCAAATGAAACTAACCAAAGAAACAGGCTAGCCATCGATCCTTTGCAAACATTGAGTCGTTTCGTTGTCGTTCACATGTGAGTACTTGAACTGCAAATCCGCCCCAGAGATTCTATAGTCCTCTTTGTTTGATGGTATCAGCCTTCAAAAGAAAAGGTTCCTTCTCGAGCCATCAGCTCCTTGTATCACAAGCAATAATGCAAACCAGACAAAGCACGAGTACTAAGACTCACCACGAATACATACAAGTAAGACACTCAGGCAGATTTACTAATAAGTAACAAAGACAAGGTCCCCCTTTGAGATGGTCCTGCCAACGGACCTTTGCCTGGCCGCGCCCATACAAATCGATCACGGAATCAACCCACATAGGACACCCTTCCAACTATTCGTGCTTTCACCATTAAGCAGCACATTGCCTCAGTCAAGCCCCAACACTTTTTGGTGGATAGCCCTTATAGCTAAACGATCGACAGCTATCCCGCACCGGCAGCTAACCACCCGTGCTTTACACCCGAATTTGAGCAGCATCTCTGTATCAATGGTTAACCCGTACAGTTCGAATATGTGGCCCCGCACCCCACAAGGTACAGGCCATGCTTTCACCTCCCTAGGCAGCACTTTGCCTCATCCGTCCTATGTGCAGACAGCGGCAGGCCCGAACCGCGAGAACTGACTGTGCTTACACCTCAAGGGCAGCACCTTGCCTCATCAAGTCCCCCGTTCTGCCGACCACCCTGACTGTGGACGCACCCATGCTTACACTGTGGGCAACACCTTGCACAACAGTTGTCTTGATGAACCCCAAACCGTGGCCATTTCCGTAAGATCCACATAGCTGACCGGCCAGTCGGCTCTGATACCACATGTAGTGCAGGCATCCCAAAGGGAGCCGGGAACCACGACTTAGCTTCCCAGCCTTAACTCTTGCCATCCAAACCCACTTGACATACAAGCATCCAACTCGCAAACAACGATCAAACTTAACCAACTTGAAGTTCCGAAAACCAACATTGAGATCCAACCTGGCGCCATGCCAGATCGGGGGTCCCGATGTGGGTGACTTCCCTCCAAGCAAGCCGCTCGACATACATCAAACTTAACCAACTCAAAGCTTCGTTACAAACGAGTAACATCCATTCCAAGCAAGTTACATCGGACTTAACCAACTGAAAGCTTCGTCACGAGTGCTGGAAGCCAACCTGGCGCCACGCCATAATGGACAGCCATAAACAGGTAACGTCCACCCAAGCAAGCCATCCAACTCAGCCGACAGGTTAGAGCCCGTTCCCCAAAAGTGTTGTAAAGCTGACTCAGGTGCACCCAGCGTGCCCTGTAAGACTCTAAGGGGTGACGCTCCCTAAGGTCCCAAAGCAAGTTAGAACGTCAAGGACTGAGCCTCCGACCTGTGGTGAGCCAGTCAAGTAGTTACAAGTCATGAGCTAGCTCTGGAGCTTGAGTTATGGCCTAGTCAGGAAGCAAGTTGATTCTGCCACCGGAACGGCTCCCGAGACCCATGTCTGGTAGCCAGATTGATTCTGCCAGGCTTGCCAGGCTTAATCAGCAAAATAAAAACTAAGTCCCAAAAAGCGTGCTTTACCAGAAAGCACTATGTTTTAGAACAGATGGGATGTGCCGAATCACAACAGAACTATAGGGGGAGTCCGCCAGACAGAAACTTGGGCAGACCAGCGCTAGGAATCCAGTCGCCAGGTCTCAGCTCCCTCTACCAGCACGAGCCAGGCACAATGCCCAGCACGTGTTGGTGGCCCCGAGACCGGTCAGTCTATGTATGAATGTAACCTCTTCCAAATCTAATAAAGTTGATCCTTGGGGATGATTACCATTTCGGTTTCGCCTCTGGGACTGGTCCAAGTGGAAGGACCCTTACTACAACCTTTTTGCGTCGCTGGCGCCTAAGGGTCCCTGTCATCGACATGGGGCTTGCCGCTATGCCAATCGGTCAGTTTGGCGACCACTATGCCTTGGGTTTCATGTGTGGCTTGTCTTTGACTTTGGTTACCTTTTGGGGACAGATTCTGAGTTGGCTTTCGGGTTGGTTGGGATTCCAGTTTTCTTAAGTCTGAATGGTTAAGCTTGTTACGTTTCTGAGTTGGCCTTTAAGTAAGTGCATGATGGATGAATGTTAGACTTAAGCGCGTGTTGGGAAAACCGCTCAAGTCCCAGCGCCCTTTGAGACGCCGGTGCAACATGTGGTATCAGAGCCGACTAGCCGGTCAGCTACGCAAGTCTCACAGGGATGGCCACGTTTTGGGATTTGTCAGGACAACCGTTGCGCAAGGTGCTGCCCACAGTGTAAGCACGGGTGCTCCCACGATCGGGGTGGTCAGCAGAACGGGGGACTTGATGAGTCAAAGTGTTGCCCTCGAGGTGTAAGCACGGTCAGTTTTCGTGGTTCGGGCCTGGCGCCGTCTGCACATAGGACAGATGAGGCAATGTGCTGCCATTAGGTTGGTGAAAGCATGGTCTGTGCCTTGTGGGGTGCGGGGTGACATATTTGAACTATACGGGTTAATCTTTGATACAGAGATGCTGCTCGAATTCGGGTGTAGAGCACGGGTGGTTAGCTGCTGGTGCGGGATAGCTGCCGATCATTTAGCTATAAGGGCTATCGACCAAAAAGTGGTGGGGTGTGACTGAGGCAATGTGCTACTTAATGGTGAAAGCACGGATGGTTGGATGGATGTTTCCCCATGGGTTAATTCTGTGATAGATTTGTGTGGGCGCGGTTAGGCAAAGGTCCTACGTCCAGTCTCAAGGGGAATGTGGCTTGAGAGGGATCCTCTGTGTTTGCTTTGGTTGGTATGTTCATTTGTGGTGTGCTTGTTTGGACCTGAATAACCCCTAAACCTGCTTAACTTCTTCCAGGTGATCTGATCTAGTTGGGAGTTGAAGGAGGAATTTACATTTGTGTGTAGACGACATACAAGTATGGAAAGGAGCTTTCATGGGTCAACCCCCAAGATTGGTTCAAGATTACTATTCCTATCCGGAAAGATCGCGGGGAGGAAGTCAGATTTCATGATCGACTCCGGAGCTTCACATGACTATATTTCAAGGAGCGTAGTGGAACAGTTCCGCTTGCCGACCAGAAATGTAACATCAACGCTCAAGGTAGAAACAGCAAAGGGAGCACTGGACGCAGACAAAGCGACATTGAACATCCCGGTGCAGATTGGGAGATGGAAGGCTAAACTTAGCTTTCTGATTTTAGAGATGGATGCCTTCGATGTAATTTTGGGCCTTCCCTGGCTAAATGAATATTGTATTGCAGTTTTGGGTAGGAGCTCAAACTTGGTTCTCTTGGATTACAAGGGACAGATCTGTATGACAAAAGCTCTACCTGGAGGGAACGCGAAGGGCACCGATATTGAACAAAATCTGGTTGCTGCATCTGTGATTAAAAGCATGGCGAAAGGGAAAAGGTCAAAGTGCTTTCTTTGTATCTACAGAGAGGTTCTAGAAGGGAAAAATGCACAACAGAAAAACTTGCCAAAGGAGGTGGCAGATTTGCTAGAGGAATTTAGCGATGTGTTTCCAAAACAACTCCCAGCTAAGTTACCTCCTCGAAGACCAGTGGACCATAAGATTGAGTTGGTACCAGGAACAGAACCAACTTCACGAGCACCTTATAGGATGTCCCAAGAAGAGTTGGTGGAACTGAAACGACAACTTGGTGAATTGATAGACAAAGGATTCATTAGACCCAGTGCTTCGCCTTTTGGAGTCCCTGTACTATTCGTGGAAAAGGCAGACAAGACACTGCGGATGTGTGTGGATTACCGCATGCTCAACAAGGGTACCATCAAGAACAAGTATCCCATGCCTAGAATTGATGACCTGTTTGACCAACTCAAACATGCTAGATATTTTAGCCGAATAGATCTTAGATCTGGATATCACCAAATTCGAAGAGCTAAAGGCGATGAGCACAAAATGGCTTTTCGAACACGGTATGGGAGTCACGAATTCAGGGTGATGCCGTTCGGTCTAACAAACGCACCAGCCACTTTTTGCACGTTGATGAACAACATTTTTCAAGACTGCTTAGATGAATTTGTCATTGTGTACATGGATGACATCTTGGTGTTTAATCGTAGCCTCAAAGATCACATTAAACATTTAAGGACTGTCCTTCAACGACTAAGGAAGAATAGCTTGTTCGCGAAAAGAGAAAAATGTGAATTTGTGGTAGAGGAAGTTGATTTCCTTGGACACGTTATAGGCTACGGACGAATTCGAATGGATCCTAAGAAGATCAAGACTATCTTGGATTGGCTGGCTCCTAGGACTGTTCATGGCATCAAATCCTTTGTGGGCTTATGTACTTTTACAGGAGATTCATTGAGGCATTTAGCAAAATTGTGGCACCACTGTTGGAGCAGACCAAGACTCATCTGAAGATGACATGGACACCGGAATGTGAAGCAGCGTTCCAAGAACTAAAACGACGGATCACTCAAGAACCCATTCTTGCCTTACCAGACTTTAGCAAACCTTTTGAAATACATACAGACGCGTCGAACTTTGCTATTGGGGCCGTGCTGATGCAAGACGGAAAACCTGTTGCATATTTTTCAAAGAAATTGAGTGACGTAGAGCGACGATGGCCAACTCATGAAAAAGAAATGGTCGGAGTAGTTCAAGCAGTGGAGCATTGGAGACATTATGTGGCAGGAAAACCCTTTAAGGTGTTCACTGATAATGTATCACTCAAGTACTTCTCATCCTAAGGTATGCTCACGCCAAAGCAAATGCGATGGCAAAACTTTCTCTCGAAATTCAATATAGACATCGTACACACGGCGGAAAAGAACAATGTGGTGGCGGACACACTAAGTAGACATGAACACTTGATGGCAACAGTGACAACTCAGGTGACCGACCTACTCCAAGAAATCAGGAAGAATTATGGTGCAGATGCGTTGGCGAAGGACTTAATGATCGAATTCTAGGTGGGAAAGCCTCGTAAACATTTCACTTGGAAAGATCAAATGGTTGTTTATAAACAACGCAGAGTATATGTCCCAGACAACATCAACCTGAGGAAGAAAGTCTTGCGAGAACATCATGATGTACTAGCCGTCGGACATCCAGGGGTGAATCGCATATATGAACTTCTCAAAAGAGGCTTCTATTGGCCAGGTATGTGGGCAGACGTTGAATCCTATGTGCAAACATGCCCGACATGTCAACAAGTGAAGGTGGAACCGCTAGCTCCAGCAGGACTACTCCAACCATTACCGGTACCAGCATACCCATGGGATTCGGTGAGCATGGATTTTATTGTTCAACTACCACGGTGCCAAGGCTTCGACTCAATTTATGTGGTGGTTGACCGCTTTTCAAAGCAAGTTCATCTAGTACCAACTAAGAGTTCAGTGACAGCTGAAGAAGTGGCAAGGTTATTTTTCAAATGTGTCTTCAAATACCACGGCCTGCCTAGAACGATTATTTCTGACCGAGACACCAAGTTCGTCGGAAAGTTTTGGAATTTTTTATTTCGCCTCATGGGAACTAGACTGAATTTCAACACTACATATCACCCTCAGACAGATGGTCAAACGGAACGAGTCAATCGACAGATTGAACAATATTTACGAAATTATGTCGCTTGGGACCAATCCGATTGGGTCAACTACTTGGATATTCTCGAGTTTGCACATAACAACCAAGTGAACAGATCTACTAGAAGGGCACCCTTCGAGATAAGCAATGGTCGGCTACTGATTGTTCCGAGTTCTTTTCTTACAGGCGTGCAGGAAACACCAGTACCTACTGTAGAGGAATTCATCAATGAGTGGCACAAAGAGCTGACAAAGGTGAAGTCATTTTTAGAGCAGTCACAAAGGAGTATGGTAGCTGACGTAAACCCACATCGACGAGAACTGGAATTTGAGGAAGGTGATCAAGTATGGATGAACACAAAGAACATTGTGTTACCAAAAGGTTTTTCTCATAAGTTCGTTCGACCTTATGCGGGACCATATTATGTCACCAAGAAGATCAACCCAGTGGCTTACCAATTGGCGCTACCGTCCAGCTTGGATATACACAATGTGTTTCATATCTCATTACTCAAACGGTACAAACCAGATGAGCGATTTGATCGGCAACACGAACTCCGTCACCCACCAACGACACTTGATGATACAAAGAGACAGCTTGTACCAGAACAAATATTGACACATAGAAAGCGAACTGGCGTTCAACATGAATATCTAGTGAAGTGGCTACGGGCTCCACTTATTGAGGCTTCTTGGGAGTACGAAGACAAACTTAAGGAGGGAGCCCCTGAAGTACTAGCAGATTATCTGTAGAAGAACCAAAGCAATAGCCGTTTTTCCAGATCGGCACACACAGCACTACTTGGCGGCATGCCTCCTACATAAACATTCATGGCCATTCTGAAGTTCAAGGAACTTCCAGGTATCTTTCTTAAGTTTGTCAATAAATCACTTGCAGCTTTACACAGGTTTTACGTAAGTGAACTTTATCTATACTTTTCTTGTGCTTCAAAGTTGTTAAGGCCGGTGAATTAAGCCCGTGCCATACGTCCTAGGTCTAGTTTGGCCCTGATGAGGACATCAGCTTTTTCAAACGAGAGGAGGATGTTGTAAAGCTGACTCAGGTGCACCCAGCGTGCCCTGTAAGACTCTAAGGGGTGACGCTCCCTAAGGTCCCAGAGCAAGTTAGAACGCCAAGGATTGAGCCTCCGACCTATGGTGAGCCAGTCAAGTAGTTACAAGTCATGAGCTAGCTCTGGGGCTCTCACGGTTTAGGGCCCCTTAGATGAATGCATGGCGATACCACCGTTATGGTATCGGCGGTACCATAATGGCGGTACCACAGGGAACTATGATGTGGATCGCGACTAAAATTAGAATTTTTCGATACCCAAAATCAGAATTTTCGATAAAGGATCGACTTGGAAAAATCGTAAATTTTCAAAATCCAAAATCAGAATTTTTCAATACCCAAAATCATATTTTTTTTCAATATGAGATTGACTCAAGAAAATTCATAATTTTCGATACCCAAGTTCGAAATTTTTTGATACCCAAAATCAAAAAATTTCGATACGAGATCGACTCGAAGAAATTGAAATTTTTCGATACCCAAAATAAAAAATTGCGATACCCAAAATCAAAATATTTCGAAATTTGTAATTTTTCGATACCCAAAATAAAAAATCTTCGATACCCAAAATCAAAATTTTGTGTGTGTGTGTGTGTGTGTGTTAGCCATTCCCATTTATTTCTGCATACTGTGTAAAAACATGAGTAAAACTATAGACATTGGATAGATGAATGGATGCAAATTAAAGATCGATTATTCGGATAAATCTAACATTTTGCATGTTTTCTTCTTTGAGACAATGACTATGGGTGAACCCATTCATTGCTTAAGACTAGATAAATACCTTTTGCTTCAAGGTATTTATCCACTTCTGCTTTGACCATCAATTAATAATGAGGATTTAATCTGTAATGTCTTTATCAAATAGGTAGAGCTTCTAGCTTAAGATCAATCCTATGTTACGCGATTCCCATTATCAATAGAAACTCAAAACTACAAAGGCAATGTAAAAAATTGGTTGAGACACTAAGTATTTCCATGATTCTTGTCTTGATTCAATCAACAAGTCGATTGTATAAATAGTTATGAATTTTGGCTTTATTTGCACAAAAATTTGCCATTCTCTCATTTGTCAAATGATTTTTTGTGTACAAGTTGACTAGATTACATGTACCTCGAGATACTGCTTGAGTGGTTTGAAACATTCAAGGCCCTAGTAAAATTTCCCCATGCATATTCTTGCACAAATAGTTTTCCAGGTAGTCCTTGTATATAAGCAATCCAGCTTAAAGGATGAATACAAAGCACAATATAATGTCATTGTGAAAGTTTGTTGATTGCTTGACTTTGTTTTAACTAATGTCATTCTTGTATAGAATAATTTCTAGACATGGTTGCATGCATTCTTTGGTCAAAGAGCAAATAAACTATCTATGATAGCTAATCCCAACAACGATACATGATTTTTCCACATCAGGGGCTTTCTTTTCAGCAAGAAGAACTCTGATTTTTGGCATCCTACGGTGTAGGGTTTGATGCTTTGTCCATGACATGTTTTTTTCTTTTTCAAACCCTTTTGTACCTCAATTAGAGTAGGATGGTGCATTTGATATCTTAGGTGACACCATCATATAGAAGCGAAGAAAAAGAGGAACAAATTTAGTACGATTTTGCTATTTAGAATGTTTCTTGGGTAATATCACGATGACATCAACCTAACATTACATGTTGCATGTAGGTGCACAAAATTCGTATAGAAAACAGGACTTGAAACAAAAAGCTTCATGTATTTGATACGGTGAATGTGATGAAATCTTTAGATTGCTGAGTTTCATGAGATGTAAATGACATCACAACTCTCCAAGGTCATCTCATGTATAAACTATAAAAATAAATTGTCTCTTAAAATGATTATTCTATTTTGTTATATTAGAGTGGTCAAAGTAATACTCTTGACTTCTTGATATTATAAACATGTTGGAGTTATCGTAATGCAAAAGATAAATGTGGAATTCGTTCTACTATGAAGAGAAATAAACTCACACTTCATTAAACAAGAAAATCATTGCCATTGAAAAGATCTCTCCTTTCCAAGTGCACTTACAATTTCTTGAGAAAGGCTTAGGTTTACCACCGAAGCGTGGCATGAGAAAGCTCAAAAGCAATGCTCTAAACAAGTTATGGAGTTCAAAAAGCCATGACAATCTAAACGATGATAAGCATCAATAGAGAGAGTATCAAGAAGATGGTTTTACTGCCTTGAATACAAAATACTCGACAAGTCCTTCATAAGGGCAGGTAAAGCCATGGAAAATGCTTTGACTCCAACTGCAAGCACATCATGATATGTTTTTTCAAAAAGAGAGTATAGACCAACTCGAATAAAAGGCACTTCTAGAGTCATCTTTAAATTATAACCAAATGCGGAATAATTAAAGAATGATCAGTGCATTACCAATAGAGAGATCTGAATTCTTGTAGAAGTGAATCCATATCGGCACTCCTGGAGTTACATACTTCGTCCAATTATCACTTTGAATAGCCTACAAGCGTAGGCACAGTATCATGAGTAGATTATCATATATATATATATATAGATATAATTGAACCAACATGATAGAACTGATCGTATAAATTGGAACAGACTTGACAACATGTTCAGTACATCAAATTTGCAATGAGCTAGTAATTACCTCCAATCCATTCTCTTCTGCCAATCTGAGATACAGGGATGGCTGTGACCACGAAGCAACAGCAAGGTCATCGGAAAAAATGTTTTCCAAGACTTCCTGAGAAGAAAAAAAATGGCATTGGAAAATAGTTTCCTAGGACTTCTTGGGAAGAAGAAAATGACTTTGAGCTCCTTCAATCACAAAATCAGTCATACTTGACCTTGAGCGCAATAAATAAACATGTGACAGAGATTATTACCTTCTCACTTTCACTCAGAGATTTTTCATGAGGTAAGAGTTCACGATTGCACATTGTTGTCAACACAATTTTACCTCCAGGCGCAGTCACACGAGCAAGTTCCTTCATGAGCTACATGAAAACAGTCCTATGTGTGAAGGTGCTCAAACTGCATTTCACTCTACTCACTAATTTACTTAGCTCATTAGTTCGCTGCTGTACACATTGAGTTGCTGTTATTGGGAACCCTAGATTGCATAAGGCAGGAAGATCTGATTTACTTGATGTTTATACCTGCTCCCGCTCTAATATATGATCGGCGCACTCCAAACACCACACAAGATCGTACTCATTATTTGGGAACGGAAGTGTACGTGCATCTGCATACAAAAAGCTCACCTGCACGGTTCAGAGATAATTAGATGTATAGGATATTCTCTTTTGCGGTGTGCATGAAAACATAAATAGACAAGAATGGTCGTCCGGTCTAAATGAATTAACTAGCTATAGCCATAATGGAACTAACATTTCCTCAACAACGTTAAAAACGTCTCTACTCTCCATCATAGCCATCATTGTGTCTATATCCTTGGCTTTCCCTCACTTAAGGGTCTCTCTCTCTCTCTCTCTCATATTAAGGATTTTATGCATGACTTCTTTTTGTATTTTACTTCCATTTGAGAAAATCAGCTCCTATAACTAAATATCGAGCTAGGTCACACACGCACACACATACTTACGCATGCAAGCAACTTGCTTGCTATCTCACAACGAGACTACCTTATCTGACAGGTTTTGAGAAGCTGTTAGCTTGGTAGCAATTTCCACCTCAACCTTGGCCAAGCTGATGCCTTGAACGGTTGCGTGTGGAAATCTTTTGCCGAAGTAGCGGGATGCTGCACCAAGGCCCATTCCAACATCTAAAATTTTCTGCGGCCCATGACCACCACCATCTGCTGCAGGACCACATGCCAAACTAAATAACAAATTTCGTGTCCAAATTGTACCTTGCAGACATTCTATAAATTGATTCATGAAAGCGTTAAGTTAAAGAATGCAAGTAAAGTTTTGCCAACATCATACGCAGCTGGGACGTATTCCGAACTGAGCTTTCTGAATGCCCATTTAAAGAACGTTGCGTATCAGAAACATATTACTATATGCTATGGACTGGAAAAGCAGGAGAGCGCTTATACGATGATGTTACTGTTTCCTGAAGAAACGATCAGCAGATTAAGAGCATTAATCTGCTAAAAACAAGGAACAGTACCAGGAATCTTGGCCCATAGAAGCAGCTTATCGATTAATCTCACAGCTGCCTCTCGAGCAAGGGTAAATGAGTCTTCATTGAGAGTACCATTGCCGTCTAGTTGCAGATGATTCTCGTAATACCCATGATGGCAGTGATCCCCAAACGATTCACTCCAGAGTGCAAACAGGTCTCCTCCGTAGGTTTGCTCGAAAGCGGACGACTGCTGCTGCTGCTCCTCCTGCCCATGTACTTCTCTGCCCATAGCAAGACGAGGATGAATACGAGAATGGATATTGTGAGACTTATGAGTGCTCACAGACAATGGGCAAAGTCCTGCAACCAACTCTACCAGACCAACCTACACAGACAATGGGCAAAGTCCTACAACCAACTGTACCAGACCACCCTACAGGTTGCAGAAAAAAGAGCGTGTGGTCAGGTTTTTGGTCTCGATTTCTCGGGAGGGCCGGTTGCAGCGTGAACGGGTGCCGGCGTATTTGAATTTTGAAGTTGCCCTTGAGTTTGTTGAGGACGCGAAGACTGGGAGTTTCCTGAGGGGCCATCGCGGCAGGCGACCCAAACAAGGAAGTATTATTTACGCAATAGTACGGACGGAGAACAGGTTACCAGGCTTAACGCGAATCGCGATGTATCTTGACTCTTGAGGCTTGTCAACAGCTCACGCCTCACGAGCCTGACGCGATGTATCTTGAGCCTCAGCATCGTTGGATTTAGGAAGTGCACTGGATGTTCTCCCTGCAGGGCGGGGCTTGCACCATGAGTTGCATGTTCTGGCTGCACAATCGGTGAGAAACAAGCAAAAAATCTGTCCAAGGAGTCGATCATCAGCATCCAGGCTGGGAAGCCAGCTAGAATAATTTCATGCGTGTGCTTGCTCGTACTGCTACCGAAATCATAGTTATATCAGCCTGCTGCGGCGCTGCATGAGCCTTTGACCGCGTGAGCTGTTTTGTAACTCAGTACCAGTGCTCGGAGGGTATCAAAGTATTGCATGTTTTTAAAAAAGTTGGGGGAAGCCCTCGGAAGGGCCCTTGCCGACCTGCATCGAAGGCCCGAGGGGCTAGGCCTTCCCCTGCATAATGACAAGTCCGAATTTTTTTTATCTTTCATTGATTTTTGATAGAATGCTAATGATGTTACTGAACGATGAGAATTCTTGACCAGTTTATGGACAGAATCGCTAATGCTTTTATCATGGATCAGAATTTTGGAGATGCAAGCAAATTCCACCTCTGGAGGTGCATCAAAAATACAAAAAAAAAATTCAGACTTGGCATTACATTAATACCAGTAGGGTATCAACATAAGGAGGTATAGGAGTTGTAGACTCGTATAGACCGGGCAATTTAAGATATAAAAAATTTGAAATATACAAAAAAATATTAAAAATAGTACTACTATTGATATCATGGCAAAAATCCACAAAATCTTCCAAACCTGGGTATCAATATGAATAGTACAATAGTTAATATTGGGTGTCCGGTTCTAGACCCTGGTATTAGAAATTCATATACCAGTCGGGTCGGTTTTTTGATACCATGTTCATACCCATTATTGATACCATCCGCGACCCTATATACTCGCCCACCAACACTGCTCAGTACTTGGAATACATAAGGAGGGCATTGCATGTGCACCTCCAATCAATCCAATGAGAGCATGCAGATCGCTTTCTAAGTAGCCTCGTCCTGATGCAGAGTGCCACTATGGCCGCTGTGCTAGGTTGGCTTGAATATCCTGTGCCCTGCCTGCATCGTGTGAAGGCCTCCATAATTTTTACGTAAAAATCCGTGAAGTAAAAAATTAGTTTAATGTCGCATGTCTTGCATGTCTGAGGGACATTAATCAAGAAACATTAAGAATCGAACAGTGAATCAAATTTTCGATTTCGATTGCTTAATAACTGACTGTGATTTTTTATGAATTTTTAAAAAACGTAAAATAAATAAAAAATCCAAAAGTGTGAAAATTCAAAATTTTTGGTTTTTTCCAGTTTCTGGTAATGTCTATGAAATTGACTAAAAATAGTGATTTGACCATACTGGAGTCAATTTCAGTTAGTTTTTGGCCAACAATATATGAGTTAATCAAATATTAACTAAATTTAGTGATTTCCAAGATAGATATATCGAGATGGCCAAAGAAACTTCAAATCAAGCTCCAAATCTAGGTGCGCCATCTTATATGGTGATTTGTCAGCAGTTGAGTACGGAACTCAATGATATGAATAATCCTAATCAGATGAGAGATCAGCAAATGAAAGTTCTTTTGAATCAAGTCAAATTGATGTCTTCACCCAATCTCAGTTTTCAACCAGAGGTTTATGCGAGCTATAAGAAGTGTAGTAGTTACTTCAATCTGCACGGTGTTCCTGATGAGAAGAAAATTGAAAGTGTCGTGATATTCTTACGCGGCAAAGCGTCATCGTGGTGGCGAGATTTACCGGTGAAGCTAACTACTTGGGATGCATTTGCTGAAGTTTTTAAAAAAGCTTTCGTAGTTTTTGATGACGTGGACTACTACCTAAAGTTCGTGAACTGCAAGATGGGTACAAAGAGTTTAGACTCTTATATCTAGGAATTCATGGACCTATGGAATAGGGTTCCATCATTCGATGTGAAGTTGGCATTATGGCAGTTTGTCCTAGGTTTGCCAACCGACTATCAGAACGAATGCAGGTGAAATGTGTTCAAAGCCTCAAGGATGCATTTTGGATTGCGAAAGCATATGATTCCACAGTGGTGGCGTCTAGGAAGCAATTTGCGCTAATTCCACCCCACTTTGAAAACCAACAAGATTAAGAAGCGCGGTCCAGACCAAGCAAAATACTTTGACGAATTAGATCAAGCAGCATCGGAACCCAGGAAGCCGAAGAGAAAGAGATTCAAGAAATTTATGTCCCGGAAAAAGGCTAAAAAAGAGAACTTATGTTTTGTCTGTAAGAAGCTTGGACATATGATGAAATTTTGTCCAGAAAGGAAGAAAGGGTTTGCTCACATGATTGAAATCCCAGGAGGCAATTGTAAGACTTTGGAAATTAACTTGACTGATTGTGAGTGTGAATGTTTTTTTAGTACTACTTCTTTTTTGCCTAATGAACTTTTCCGTTTAATTGGCACAGTTTTAGATCAAAAATTGAGTATTTTATTGGACAGTGGTTCAACTCATAGTTTTATTAATTCTCGTCTTGTGCAGAAACTCAGCTTGGAAACTGAAGCCAACAATCATAGATATAAAGTTTATCTAGCTTCAGGAGCTGAGTTGGAGACTTGGAATGTAAAAGTCCCGAAGCTCCCAGTTTTGATACAAGGACACACAGAATTAGTTAATTTTCATGTTTTAGACCCAGCTCATACTGATTTAATCTTAGGTTACGAATGGTTATTTAGTAAATCACCTTCTCTGTTAATTAATTTTGAGAAGCATGTTCTCACTTTCAAGGAGGGTGATAAGGTAGTTACATTATTTGGCAGTAATTTTGTACATCTGTTGGATCAGAGTTCTACAATTAATAAAATGGAAGCATTGGATTATTCCGAGTATGAAGTTTTTTCAATATTTGCTATTCTGGTTGTGGATGTTTCTGAAATGAATCTAAATGGTTGTGAATTCTCAGCAATTCTTAACTCAGTAAATTTAGATCATGAACAAGCAGTGAAAGAACAGATAAGAACAGGGTGGAGCACGGTATTTCACCAAGATAGATCTTAGGATAGGGTACCATCAAATAAGGATTAAGTCAGAAGATGTCCAAAAGGCAGGATTTCGTTCTAGATTTGGTCATTATGAATTTCTAGTGTTGCCATTTGGATTAACGAATGCTCCAACAACGTTCCAAAACTTGATGAATGATTTATTTCGTCCATATTTGGGGAAGTTTGTGGTTGTATTCTTAGACGGCATTCTCGTTTACAGTAAATCCTTGGTGGAACACGTAGAACACTTATAAGTCATTTTGATGAAGTTTTGTTGGGAGTTACTCTAAGCTAAAGAGTCCAAGTGTGAATTCTTTAAGCAAGAGGTGCTTTATCTCGGTCATAAAATCATAGTAAATGGGATCAAGATTGAGGAGGATAAAATCAAGATTGTAATTGAGTGGCCAATTTTGGAAACTGTGAGGAAGGTAAAGTCTTTTTTAGGTTTTACACTTTTCTTCAAGAGATTTATTGAGGATTATGCTAAGTTAGCAGCACCGCTTAATAATCTGACAAAAGGAATTGTTAATAAAAAAAAAAAGATGAATCAACCTAGTCCGCCTGTTGTTTGGAACGAGGAATTGAATCAGTGTTTTGAGAAACTTAGAACAATGATTGTTTCAGCTCCCGTGTTACAAATTGCAAATCCAGATTTACCTTACGTTGTGAGAACGGACGCAAGTGATGTTGCAGTTGGGGTAGTTCTAGTACAAATGGATAGACCACTAGCGTTTGAAAGCAAAAAATTCACTAGT
Source organism: Diphasiastrum complanatum (assembly GCA_029204225.1). Taxonomy (NCBI): domain Eukaryota; kingdom Viridiplantae; phylum Streptophyta; class Lycopodiopsida; order Lycopodiales; family Lycopodiaceae; genus Diphasiastrum; species Diphasiastrum complanatum. The sequence continues at coordinate 46,997,489 of CM055100.1, read as the reverse complement.
CCTCAGTTGCGTTAGACTACGCAGAAAAAGGAATTGTTTGTTGTAGTCCATGCACTTAAAACCTGGAGACACTACTTGTATGATAGTAAGTAGTGTATACGGATCACCAGTCTCTTAAGTATTTTTGTAATCAACATGATCTTCGGGGGAGAAAAGCACGGCTGAATTGATGCAAGAATTTAATCATGAAATCCGTTACATAAGAGACAGCTAAAATGTTCTTAATCAGATCGGTGAACTGAACGAGTTGTCATTCACCCAGATTTCTACGAATCTATATCTTTCGCTGAGAGAAAACTATGAATCAAATTTCCATTTTGGTCACATTTGGAATATTGTTCAGACCGGAAGAAATGTGGACAGTGTTGAGTCAGAAACACAGGGGACTCAACTAACTAAGAAAGATAAGAAGATTCTAGAACAGTTCACCATTCGAGATGGATTACTATTTTGGAATGGGAGAGTTTGAGTACCTATTGGTGATGATGAGCTCAAATGGAAGATTTTGTTTGAATGTCATGACATACCCTGTGCATGAGATCCCGGTATACACATGACTCTGGACTTGGTTGAAAGGAAATTTTACTGGCCAAAGCTCAAGCCATATGTCGAGTCATATGTTGTTAAATGCAAGCCCTATCAACTAGCAAAGGCTGATTTTGTAGTTGGACTTCCAAAGACCCAACGACAAAATGATTCTATTTGGGTCGTAGTGGATTGGTTAACTCAGTTAGCTGCATTCGTACCAGTCAAGTCAACTATAAAGGCTTCTGATTTAGCCCAAATCTTTGTTGAGAGATTATTTCGGTTGTATGGTCTGTCAAGTAACATTGTTAGTGATAAAGATCCTAAATTCACAGGTCACTTTTGGTCAGCAGTATTCCATAAACTAGAAACTTCTTTGAGTTGAAGTTCTTCTGATCATCCTGAATCAGATGGCCAGACAGAAAGGACTAATCAAACTATGGAAGATATTTTGAGGACGTATGTTTCTCACAAGCAATCTCATTGGGAAGATTATCTCCCACTAGTTGAGTTTGCATATAATAGTAGAATACATTCTGCTACAGATTACAGTCCTTTTATGTTTATGTACGATTTTCAACCTAGATCTCCAGTAAATGTTGAGATGAAGTCTGTTAAGATCCAGAAGGTTGCTGATTTTTTACATGATATGCAAGAAATGTTGCAAGTGGCTAAGGATAGTATCCGAAGTGCTTAGGATAGAGCTAAACACTATACCGATCTTAAGAGATCTCCAAGAGATTTTAAAGTTGGTGACTGGGTATATCTTAGGATTCCAAAAGATTCTAACACGTTACGTATAGAAAAGCATTATAAGCTGCCTATCAATTATTGTGGACCTTTCAGGATTGTACGTAGAGTTGGTTCTTTGGCGTATGAACTCGATATTCAAGTAAAATCGACTGCATACCCAGTGTTTCATATAAGTCATTTGAAACTAAGTTTACATGATGGTGATACATTCGGATCGGATGAGGATTTATCCCATTTGGAAAACTTGTCGCTTAGTGTACCTTTGGAACCTGAGAAAGTGCTCAGAACTAGAGATAAATAGTTGAGAAATCGTTCTTTCTCTAAATGCTTAATTCGATGGAAGGGTCATACTGAGAATGATGATTTGTGGGAAAGAGTTGATAGCATAAAGAAGAATTTTTTGAATTTTAGTTTCTAAGGATAGAAACAGTTTAAGGAGGGGAGAATGTTATGTCTATGACCAGTACATAGGATACACTATACTCATAGTCTTGGATACACGACCGTACTCCAGTGAAACAAGCCGTTAGTGTTTGCCATGTCATATTGGACGTGACCCGAAAGTAACCAATATCCTTGTGAGGCCCAGAACACACTAAATGGAGTTTAGACAAGGTATGAGACAGTGTATGCATCTGTAGAGTTATCAATAGCAATTCTATGAATAGTTGGTCCATGCATAGGACTCTATTCTAGGTGAATCTATGTATAGGGAACATAGGGCTATGCATGGCTATGTGTTTAGGATGCATTTGGCTCTATATAAGAGGTCCAAACTCGCCCTACTCCTCATCATGGTTCTTGATTCATTGCCAGGCTCTCACTCTACTTTCATGCTTCTTGTTCTTTGGCTTGGGGGTGAGGCTTCTAGAGATTGATTGTAGGCTTCTACTTGGTTGGGTGGTTTCTCAACAGTGTCTTATTCTTTCGTGTTTAGGATTTGTAAGCAGGATCTAAGGAGCTTCCCTTATATCTCCATCCTCTTTTTTTAATTGTGCATTTTTTGGCCCATGGATAAAAGCTTGTGAGTAACGATTTAGGAGTTAAAGCTAGTGAGTTTGGGCTTGTGGTTAAACATTCCTGAAAAGAGGCCAAGATAGGGATTTGAAGGATTAAAAAAAAAAGAAGCAGTTTAAGGTAGTCAAGGAATTTTTGGTTTTTCATGGTTTATGGATAAAACTTTGGTAATTCAAAATAAATAAGAAAGCCATGTAATAAAGATTATTGGCTAAAATTTAAAGCACATTGAAATGTGTGAAGAAAACCTTAACTTTAAACTTCAAATATTTGAATTTAGAGGAAGATATTGGAATTTAGTAGGTGGGAGGGAGAGGGTGGGGAATCTTTTTGGGGCCCACCCCTCAATGCACATAATGTGCAAATTTATGGGGATATGTACTTTCCCCATACATGCATCCTCCTCCCTTCACTTTTTAGTTAGTAGCATGGGTGGGGGAGAGGAGGATGCATGTGCGCCCATACACATGCGCACAAATAGTTTTATCTATATATATCTATATATATATTTAAGCTTATGTACACTTTTGCGCATGTGTATGGGTGCACCATGCATGCTCCTCCCCTCACCCATGCATGAGCTTTTTCTAACTAAAAAACTTGGGGAGGAGGATGCATGTATGTGGAAAAGGATGCATGGCTCTCCTCTCCATGCATGCATCTAAGGGGCCCACTCCAAATTCAAATAATCCTTTACCAACACGCGTAGTGTTTTGAAGTGTATGTACGTACTTTCATGGTGAAAGGTGTTAAACAAATGAGACTTTCATTATAAAAAATTTGAAAGGTGTTCTAAGGATTTTTTAAATTATCAAACTTTCCATGGGAAAGGTTGAAATAAAAATGCATTTCTATGAAGATCGGCCTCCATTGCCCGTCAATGACGGGCACTCGTTACTAGTATTATATAGATAAATACTAGTAACGAGTGCCCGTTGTTGACGGGCAATGGAGGCTGATCTAGGTGGTGGTCGATGATTTGGATGATGGCCAATTTCGCACATCTCGCATTTCGAATACCAAACATTTGAGGCTTTGGAAAAATTAACGTCCTTGGAAAAATTCAGGCCTTCGGAAAAATTCGAATCTTCGAAAAACATTTAGTCCTTGAAAGAATTCGAGTGTTTGGAAAAAAAAATTAAGTCTTTCAAAAAATTCGAGTCTATTGAAAAATTCGACTTGACCGTAGAAAGGGTCCTTTGATCCTTCGAAAAAATTCGAGCTGACAGTTTGCGATCCTTAGAAAAAATTGGAGTCTTTGGAAAAATTCGATCTTTTGGAATTAAAACTAGTGAGTTTGGGCTTGTGGTTAAACATTCATGAAAATGGTGGGCCAAGATAGGGATTTGAAGGATTGAAAAAAAAAATAGTTTTAGGTAGTCAAAAGAAATTTTATGTTCATGATTTATGAGAAAAACTTTGGTAATTAAAAATAAATAAGAAAATCACGTAATAAATATTATTGGCTAAAGTTTAAAGCACATTGAAGTATGTGAAGAAAATAAAACTATAACTCCAAACTTCAAATATTTGAATATAGAGAAAGATATTTGAATTTAGTGATTGAGAGGGAGAGGGTGAGAAATCTTTTTGGGGCCCACCCCTCAATGCACACAATGTGCAAATGTATGGGGATATGCATTTTCCCCATACCTGCATCCCTCTCCCCATCATTTTTAGTTAAGAAAGTGTGTATGCATGGGTGAGGAGGGGAGGATGCATGGGTGCACCCATACACATGTGCACCACATGCACACAAATTGTTTTATATATATAGATATATGTGTATATATATATATATATATATATATATATATATATATATATAAATATATAATAGTAAAGAGTGCCCGTCATTGACGGACAATGGACGGCTGACGACGATCTTTGTGGCGGCTCGTGGTCGAGACATGTGGATGATGCTCAGAGCGGGCAATTGATGATTGAAGGCGGCCGACGACCAACAATTTGGGTTAGGACCGATGGCTTAAGTCGAAGGCCAATGGTTTGGGTCAAAAGTTGTCAGTGACAATTAGAGAAAATTTCGGGTGGTGGCCAATGGTTTGGGTGGATGGCCAATGATCGTACAAATACGGTGTGGATTTAGGTGGCCGCTGACGATATGGGTGACGGCCGATGATTTGGATGGTGGCCGATCTCGCACATCTCGCATCTCGAATATGTAATATATCCTATATATCTCAGCCATAGTAGAGGTCAAAATTTAACCATGTTTAACAATAGCACAAGGAGTATCTTAATAAAAAGTTGACGGGCGGTAGGCCCATATGTGTTTGCAAATGTCTGTTAACGGGTGGCCCACAGTTGAATATGTTGTTCATGCATGTGTGTTTTGTTGGGGTTCGATGCTCAGCCTCCATAATGAGCATCCTAAAAGCTGTACAAAACCCAAAAAAAGAAGGCTGGAGTTTTTCAGAAGGTCAAAAAATTCAGTGTCGGATTTTTTTCGACCCAATGTCATCCTTGTCAAAAAGAAATTTTTCAACCTTGGATCGGATCAGATCGAGACAGAAATTATCCGGGCGTGTTCGACCCTGGATCGGGTCCAATCGGTCTGATAAATCCGACCCATGTGCATATTTTCACTCTAGTATAAATTTTCAACCTCTTGTTTATTTTACTTTTTGAACCAGTGTATAAATTCGACCCATTATAAATTCGATACTTTATAAATCCGAGTTTTTGGAAAAATTTGAGTCTTTGAAAAAATTCGATTCGTCGAAAAAATTCGAGCCTTCGAAAAAAAATTTCAGTCTTTGAAAAAATTCGAGTCTTTGGAAAAATTCGAGCCTTAAGAAAAATTCTGAGTTGACAGTACAAAGGATCGGATTGTACTCTGGGTTGGAAAAATACCAAAGGATCAAAAGTATAAAAAAGGGTCGAAATAAATCCACCTCGATCCAATCTGATCCAAGGTTGGAAAATTCTTCTTTGCCAAGCTCAACCTTGGGTCGAAAAAATTCGAGTCTTTGGAAAACTTTGAGTCTTTGGAAAATTCGAGTCTTTGGAAAAATTCGATCCTTTGGAAAAATTCGAGTCTTTGGAGAAAAAATTTGAGTCTTTGAAAAAATTCGAGTCCTCGAAAAAATTCTGATTTGACAGTACAAAGGGTCGAAAATATACAAAGGGTCGGACTTTACTCTGGGTCAGAAAATATACAAAGAGCCGAATTTTACTTTGGGTCGAAATACATCCGCCTCGATCCGATCCGATCCAGAGTAAAAAAATCCTTCTTTGTCACTTTGCCACGTAGGCTTGAGTGGACCTAGAGAGAGAAAGAGTGGGGCTCAAAAGCTGCCATGTGGCAAGCCACGTAGGCCTACCATAGGCCTTTCACTTGCTGGATTCTAAGAGGACACCAATCACCTATTGTGACAACCTTTCAGCCCAAAGCTGGGCAACCAATCCAGTTTTCCATGCTAGAAGCAAGCACATTGAGATTGCTCATGACTTTGTGGGGGATCAAGTCATTGCCAAAGAGGTGGAGCTTCAACATGTCTCTTCATTGGAGTGTGTGGCTGATATCTTCACCAAACCATTGGGAAAGGACCTGTATTATAAGCATAGATCTAATCTTGGAATGTGTTCACGATCTATGTTAAAACTAGCATCCAATGTTGAAGAGGGAGTGTGAAAATTGTCAATATTTCCTAGCTAGTTTGAGGCCTAAATTAGCAATTTTTGTACATAGTTTTGGATCTAACCTTTCACACATGTGAAAGAGGCCTAGATACATTTATTTTAGTATATATTTCATACTAAAGAAGTCCCAAACTTCAGGACCTTCAAAATGACACCAAAATCATGTTATTTGGACATATAGGCCAAAATTGGCTATTTTAGGCTACTGGTGCCCTAAAATTGGGTCCTAGGTTCTAGAGAGAGGAGAGAGAGTCATCTCTCTCACCTATATTAGGCTGAAATTCATGGAGAATAGGTTGGAGAAACTTATTGTATTGTTGAGAGAGATCAATAAATCATTGTCACAGTTTCTTCCTCCATTGAGAGCATTGCTTTGTGTATTGTCTTCAAGCTTTTGTGTATGATCTTAAGAGGTTTCCAAAAATGGTAGGCTGCTGTTGTAGGGCTGGTATGCTGTTGTTTTGGCTGTCATAAGTACCTTTTAGTAGTTGTTTTTGTCTCTTGAATGCTTTGTCAAGTTAATGTATATCAAAGGTAGCATTAGGATGCTTTGCCATTTCTAGCTTTTGTAGCTTGTTGTGCAAAGATCTTAGCCAAGTATTTTGGGAGTTTGGATCCATTCAAGATCCACTTTTTTCACACCCCATACATGCATCCTCCTCCCCAAGTGTTTTAGTTTAAAAAAAGCTCATGCATGGTTGAGGGGAGGAGGATATGGTACACCATATACATATATATATACAAACACACATATTTATACACACACACACACACACACACACACACATATATATATATAGACACACACACACATACACACATATGTGTGTGTGTGTATACACACACACACACATATACACATACACACATCTATATATTTATTTAAACTGATGTACAATTTTTTGCATGTGTATGGGTGCATCCATGCATCCTTCTCTCCTCACCCATGCATACACATTTTTTGAAATAAATACAATGGGGAGTAGGATGCATGTATGGGGAAAAGGATGCATGGCCCTCCTCCCCATGCATTCATCTAAGGGGCCTACTTCTCTCTCTCTCTCTCTCTCTCTCTCTCTCTCTCTCTCTCTCTCTCTCTCTCTCTCTCTCTCCGCAGTTCCACTCAAGCTTGCATGGCATACCTACGTGGCTTAGTTGGCTTGCCACACAAGCCTATGTGACAGACTGCAACATGCCTGCATGGTAGACGCAAGCCTATGTCATGCGTAGATGACCTACCACACAAGCCTATGATAGGCCTACATGGCTTGCCACATGGCAACATGCGAGCCCCATCTCTCTCTCTCTCTAGGTCCACTCCAGCCTACATGGTAGAGCTTGGTTGGCTTGCTATGCAAGCCTATGTTAGAACTACGTTGTTTGCCACGTATGCCTACCATTAAACCCATGCCATGCCTATGTGGCCTACTATGCAAGCCTATGGTAGGCCTGCATGGCTTGCCATGCAACAACTTTCCATTTCATTCTTAAACAAGTCTATGAGATTTGGACAAGGCACAATGCGTGTCTGTGTGTCAGGTGGGTGTGATCCAACGCCCTAGGATGGCCCTACCCACTATGATGATGTCTGGCCGACGGTTGCTTGTGATGCTCCACTCATGTCTACAAAAAACAAACTCAATCCCTCCTCCCAGAACCTCTAGGTCTCCCCCTAGGCCTACATGTAGGAATGGCAGGCTCCTCCTCTGTCTCCGCATCAAGGTCCACCAACAAGTCAGCCAGGTCATCCCCTTGTGCCTTCGCCCCCATCTCCTCATCCTCCTCCATATCCCCCTCAACCCACTCCTCCTCCTTCTGATAGTCAGCCCTGAGCTCCTCTCCACCCTCCAAGCACTCATCATCCCCCTCCTCAGCCCTATCCCTCTGCATGTCTGCCCTCCTCGAATGCCATAGAGCCCGTGCATCAGCCTGCGCCTGCCTATATAACTCTCTATAGATCTCATCATCCATCTCCTCCTACGTGGGTGGTGCCCGAAGAGCAGCAGCTACTGAATCCACCAAGCAAGTGTCAGGGTTCGCTTGCAACCAAACATAATACATTGTTGTCAACAATTTATTACATAATTCGAAAGCAATTCGGTTTGTCAAAGCACAGCAAGAAATAGGGGGTGATGATGTGACTCACCTCGAGCATCTGTCCCCCTCCTCCTGTGCGCCTCAACATACGGCTGTTGGTGTTCACAAACACCAACCGCCTACACTGCTCGATGGACAACTTGTTCCTCTTCTGAGTGTGATTCAAAGCCCAGGTGCTCCAATTTCGCTCGCAAGCTCCTGCTGAACAGTCCTGTGCAATTAGGACTCTCTCGGCCAATCGTCGCAGGTCACCTGTGTCGCACCCATGGTAGCCCCACCATTAAACAGGCCTCAACATATCCTTCCTCCGTCGATTCTGCTCTCCATCAAAAGGAAAAGGGTAGCGCTCAAAGATCAGCAGCTGGTATGCAATGTTAGTGAGCATCAGACCAGTTGGGCAGAAGTGAAAACATGGCTCGTGTAAGTCCTCTTGAATTCACACACTAGAAATGAGCACACTATAGTCACTACTACAGTACTTAGCCTACCAAGCAATTTATCACATGTACCTGGTCTAGGCCATACGCGCTCTGTTTACTCCACCCATCCTCGGTGTAGCTCCCGATCGTCCCAATCCCGAGTCTCATGCCACAAGGGGTGCAATATGTGGGCTACGACGTGGATGGGTTGGTGGAAGTAGTCTCATCTGGCCTCCTAGATACGTGAGATCTCACGACTCCTACAGCAGACAAATTACAACAATCATGCAACCATAGCTACCACAGCATAAAAAAACGAATCAAACTTGAGTGGGAAACAACAAACTAGACACTGAAGAGTCATACCTATGCTCGACCAAGGCTGACGTCAAAATCCCCTCGCCAATGCGGTCCATGAACTCGTAAATGAGGTCAAGAGTGCACCCCTCACGGTCTACCAGGCATAGCACTCTGAAAATGGGTAGAAGAACCACCCCATTAATCTCCTCAGCATATGTCCAGAACTTCTCACCGAACATAGTGGACCGGAAAAACATCGCATGTGGGACGTCCATGAACTCTCGAAAGGACTCACTGGAAACCATCTGCCGCAATGCGTCCTTCACTACTACTAACCGCTCTAGCACCAAAAAGTAAGAGGCAAAGTGTGTGGGTGTTGGCTTCTTCAGGTTAGGTGAGAGAAGGTGCGGAATAGGGCCAGCACATGCCTCTTCTTGGTAACAAAAGTGACCAGGCGCATGGCCGTAGAAGTGACCTGCAACACAGACATCCAGTAAAAAATCTAGACAGTAGTTAAGATGTGCTTGGCGGCATGGAGCAGGCATCAATCAAGATAGCATAGCAATTGGAGAAACCAATACCATTCTGATCCATGGAAGTGCACACAGGTCATGGATGAGCAAGTCTATGCAATGTGCAGCACAGGGTGTCCACACAATGCTAGAGTGCTCCCTCATCATAATCTCTCCCAATTGCTTGCTGTTCGAAGCATTGTCTGTGAAAACCTGAACCACATGCTCCACCCCAATGTTAGCAATACCATCTCTAATAACCACTCATTTGAAATCGGCTGTGATGGCATCACCACCTCAAGTGGCATCCACGCCACGTAGGAATACTGTGCCAAGTGCGCAAGAAACCAAGACATTGATGACGGATCGCCGACGAACGTCGGTCCATCTATCACTCAATATCGTGCATCCATATCTACCACAAAACACCCATTAGCCAAATGCAAAAATTGCGCCATGAGTCAACCCTAAACGCATGCAATGGGTTTATGGAAACAAAGTACTTACATTTGCCAAGCTGAGCGAATGGAACTCAGCTCCCGTGTGATGGTCTCCTCCTTCTGACGAAGCATCCTGCCTCGCAATGCCTCTCATCTGAGAGGTGTCAATGTAGCATCCACGGCTGCCATCTGTGTGCAAAACTCCCCGAAAACCCAAGTGTTAGCAACAACAAAGAAATTGTCGCACTCATAAAAGTTCACCATTCGAGATGGATTACTATTTCGGACTGAAAAAGTTTGCGTACCTGCTAGTGATGATGAGCTCAAACGGAAGATTTTGATTGAATGTCATGACATACCCTGTGCATGACATCCCGATATACACAGGACTCTGGATTTGGTTAAGAGGAAATTTTACTGGCCAAGTACCTTTGGAACCTGAGAAAGTGCTCAGAACCAGAGATAAACAGTTGAGAAATCATTCTATCTCTGAATGCTTAATTCGGTGGAAGAGTCATACTGAGAATGATGATTCGTGGGAAAGAGTTGATAGCATAAAGAAGATTTCTCGAATTTTAGTTTCTAAGGATAGAAACAGTTAAGGAGGGAAGAATGCTATGTCCATGAGCAGTACATAGGATACAATATACTCCTAGTCTTGGATACACGAAGGTACTCCAGTGAAACAAGCCATTAGTTATGCCACGTCATATTGGACGTGGCCCGAAAGTAACTAATATCCTTGTGAGGCCCAGAACACACTAAATGGAGTTTAGACAAGGTATGAGACAGTGTATGCATGTGTAGAGTTATCAATAGCAATTCTATGAATAGTTGGTCCATGCACAAGACTCTATTCTAGGTGAATCTATGTATAGAGAACATAGAGCTATGCATGGCTATGTGCTCAGGATGTTTTTGGCTCTATATAAGAGGTCCAAACTCACCCTACTCCTCATCATAGTTCTTTATTCATTGCCAGGCTCTCACTCTACTTTCATGCTTCTTGTTATTTGGCTTGGGGGCGAGGCTTCTAGAGATTGATTGGATGCTTCTACTTGGTTGGGTGGTTTCTCCACAGTGTCTTATCCTTTCGTGTTTAGAATTTGTAACAAAAATCTAAAGAGCTTCCCTTATATCCCCCTCCTCTTTTTTCAATTGTGCACTTTTAGGCCCATGGATAAAAGCTTGTGGGTAACGATTTAGGAGTTAAAACTAGTGCGTTTGGGCTTGTGGTTAAACATTCCTGAAAACAGGCCAAGATAGGGATTTGAAGGATTAAAGAAAAAAGAAGCAGTTTAAGGTAGTCAAAGAATTTCTTTTGGTTCATGGTTTATGAGTAAAACTTTGGTAATTCAAAATAAATAAGAAAGCCATGTAATAAAGATTATTGGCTAGAGTTTAAAGCACATTGAAGTGTGTGAAGAGAAACCTTAACTTCAAACTTCAAATATTTGAATTTAGAGGAAGATATTGGAATTTAGTGGGTGGGAGGGAGAGGGTGGGGAATCTTTTTGGGGCCCAACCCTCGATGCACATAATGTGCAAATGTATGGGGATATGCACTTCCCCCATACATGCATCCTCCTCCCTTCACTTTTTAGTTAGAAAGGTGTATGCATGGGTGGGGAAGAGGAGGATGCATGTGCGCCCATACACATGCGCACCACATGCGCACAAATAGTTTTATATATATAGATATATCTATATATATTTAAACTTATGTACACTTTTGCGCATGTGTATGGTTGCACCATGCATGCTCCTCCCCTTACCCATGCATGAGCTTTTTTTAACTAATAAACTTGGGGAGGACGATGCATGTATGGGAAAAGGGTGCATGGCCCTCCTCCTCATACATGCATCTAAGGGGCCCACTCCAAATTCAAATTATCCTTTACCAACACACATAGTGTTTTGAAGTGTATGTACGTACTTTCATGGTGAAAGGTGTTAAACAAATGAGACTTTCATTATCAAAAATTTGAAAGGTGTTCTAAGAATTTTTTAAATTATCAAATTATCAAAATTCATCTTGACAGTACAAAGGGTCCTTCGATCCTTCGGAAAAATTCGAGCTGACACTTTGCGATTCTTAGAAAAAATTGGAGTCTTTGGAAAAATTCGATCCTTTGGAGTTGAAACTACTGAGTTTGGGCATGTCGTTAAACATTCATGAAAATGGTGGGCCAAGATAGGGATTTGAAGGATTGAAAAAAAAAAAAACACAGTTTTAGGTGGTCAAAAGAAATTTTATGTTCATGATTTATGGGTAAAACTTTGGTAACTCAAAATAAATAAGAAAGCCACATAATAAAGATTATCGGCTAAAGTTTAAAGCACATCGAAGTATGTGAAGAAAATAAAACTTTAACTCCAAACTTCAAATATTTGAATATAGAGAAAGATATTTGAATTTAGTGATTGGGAGGGAGAGGGTGGGAAATCTTTTTGGGGCCCACCCCTCAATGCACACAATGTGCAAATGTATGGGGATATGCACTTTTCCCATACCTGCATCCCTCTCCCCATCATTTTTAGTTAAGAAAGTGTGTATGCATGGGTGAGGAGGGGAGGATGCATGGCTGCACCCATACACATGCGCACCACATGCGCACAAATAGTTTTATATATATAAATATATGTGTATATATATATAGACATATATATACTAGTAAACAGTGCCCGTCGTTGACGGGCAATGGACGGCTGAAGACGATCTATGTGGCGGCTTGTGGTCGAGTTGCGTGGATGATGCTCAGAGCGAACGATTGATGATTGAAGGCGACCGACGACCGACAATTTGGGTTAGGACCGATGGTTTAAGTCGAAGGTCAATGGTTTGGGTCAAAAGTTGTCAGTGACAATTAGAGAAAATTTTGGGTGGCGGCCAATGGTTTGGGTGGACGGCCAATGATCGTACAAATACGGTGTGGATTTAGGTCGCCGCCGACAATATGGGTGACGGCCGATGATTTGGATGGTGGCCGATCTCGCACATCTCACATCTCGAATATGTAATATATCTTATATATCTCAGCCATAGTAGAGGTCAAAATTTAACCACGTTTAACAATAGCACAAGGAGTATCTTAATAAAAAGTTGACGGGCAGTAGGCCCATCTGTGTTTGCAAATGTCTGTTAACGGGCGACCCACAGTTGAAAGTGAATATGTTGTTCATGCATGTGTGTTTTGTTGGAGTTCGAAGCTCAGCCTCAATAATGAGCATCCTAAAAGTTGTACATAACCTAGAAAAAGAAGGCTTGAGTTTTTCAAAGGTCGAAAAATCTAGTGTCGGATTTTTTTTCGACCCCATGTCATCCTTTTCAAAAAGAAATTTTTTGACCTTGGATCGGATCGAGACAAAAATTATCCGGGCATGTTCAACCCTGGATTAGGTCCAATCGGTCTGATAAATCCGACCCATGTGCATATTTTCACTCTAGTATAAATTTTCAACCCTTTGTTTATTTTTCAATACTACGTTACTTTTTGACCCAGTGTATAAATTTGACCCATTATAAATTCGATACTTTCGGTCAGAAATCCGAGTTTTTGGAAAAAAATTGAGTCTTTGAAAAAATTCGATTCTTCGAAAAAATTCGAGTCGTCGAAAAAAAATTTGAGTCTTCGAAAAAATCGAGTCTTTGGAAAAATTCGAGCCTTTGAAAAAATTCTGAGTTGACAGTACAAATGATCTGATTGTACTCTGGGTGAAAAAAATTCTAAAGAATCAAAAATATAAAAAAGGGTCGGAATAAATCCACCTCGATCCAATCTGATCCAGGGTTGGAAAATTCTTCTTTGCCAAGCTCAACCTTGGGTCGGAAAAATTTGAGTCTTTGGAAAACTTTGAGTCTTTGGAAAATTCGAGTCTTTGGAAACATTCGATCCTTTGGAAAACTTTGAGTCTTTGGAGAAAAAATTCGAGTCTTTGGAAAAATTCGAGTCCTCGAAAAAATTCTGATTTGACAATACAAAGGGTCGGACTTTAGTCTGGGTCAGAAAATATACAAAGGGTCGAATTTTACTTTGGGTCGAAAAATATACAAAGGGTCGGAATAAATCCGCCTCGATCCGATCCAGAGTAAAAAAATCCTTCTTTGTCACTTTGCCACGTAGGCTTGAGTGGACCTAGAGAGAGAAAGATGTGGGGCTCAAAAGCGGCCATGTGGCAAGCCACGTAGGCCTATCATAGGCCTTTTGTGTAGCAGGCCATATAGGCCTGCTATCTACCAAGCCTATCATACACTGCCACGTGGCAAGTCATCTATGTCTTCTACGTGGCGAATCATGCAGGCTTGGGTTAGCCACGTAGGCCTATCATAGGCTGGCAAGCCAACCAGGCCTACGTGGTCTGCTATCTGCCAAGCCTGTCACACATTGCCATGTGCAAACCACGTACGTCTATGCCACATGGCAAATCATGCAGGCTTGAGGTTTGCCATGTGGCAAGCCATGTAGGCCTGTCATAAGCTTGTATGGCAAGCCAACCGAGCTCTACCACATAGGCTTGAGTGGATCTAGAGAGAGACATATATAGGTGGGCTCGAAAGTTGTCACGTGGCAAGCCACGCAGGCCTACCATAGGCTTGCATGGCAGGCCACATAGGCATGGCATGGGTTTAATGGTAGGCCTACGTGGCAAACAACGTAGTTCTAACATAGGCTTGCATAGCAAGCCAACCAAGCTCTACCATGTAAGCTTGAGTGGACCTAGAGAGAGAGAGAGATATGGGGCTCGCAAGTTGCCATGCGGCAAGCCATGTAGGCCTATCATAGGCTTACGTGGCAGGTCATCTAGGCATGACATAGGCTTGCATCTGCCATGCAGACATGTTGCAGTCTGCCACATAGGCTTGTGTGGCAAGCCAACTAAGCTTTCCCACGTAGGTATGCCATGCAGGCTTGAGTGGAACTACAGAGAGAGAGAGAGAGAGAGAGAGAGAGAGAGAGAGAGAGAGAGAGAGAGAGAGAGAGAGAGAGAGAGAGAGAGAGAGAGAGAGAGAGAGAGAGAGAGAAATTCAAATGTCTCTCTCCCCCTCTCTCTCCCTCTCTTTGTCTCTCTCCCTCTTTCTCTCTCCCTCCCTCTCTCTCCACGATCCATCTCTCCTTTCCTCCGTCTCTCAAGATCCTCCTTCCAACATAAGGAAGAGCGCTCCAGCTGAGGCACAAAAAAGAGAAGTTTTGGCAGCATAGTGATCGAGTTCCTCCCTTGGCAGCAGCAACAACAGAAGCACCCGCTACAGCAAATCCTGATAACCCTGAGGATGATGATATTCTAAAGCCTGTGGCAGATAGCGAAGTAGAATAGTATTTGGCTCATAATGGTGAGTGCTCTGTTCAAAATGGGCCTTCTTATTTAGGGTTTGAAAGTTGTGGCATGGTTGGCCAAGAAATAGCGTAGCCTGCTTGTTTGGAAGCAGATGAACAGAACTTTTCTACAGGATAGCAAGATATGTATAAACAGAACGGTGAGCTGTTGGGAGTTCAAGAAGAAGCTAAAGGCGCAATGGAGGGGTATGCAGGTGAGGAAGATTGCGGAATAGAGAGGGGGTTCGAGATTCCATTGTGCTTGCAGCTCCATCGTTGAATTTGAATGGTAGTCAGTGAGAGCCAGGGAAGTCAGAGACCATCGTTGAGCTAATTACACCTCTACTAAGCCAAACATTGCTTCCTTCCTTGAGACACGCATGAATGTAGTCCTAATACTCAATTCTGAGATAGATATCTGATCACTCTCGAGACAGTTGTTGGGTGCATTCTCAAGAGTATCTGTGAGCACTATTTTTGCCTATAATCGTTGTGGTAGACCTGGGGCATAGATAAATCAATTTCCTACTAGAAACTAAGCGCTGATTGTTACATTTTGATTGCAGACCCTCCATTATTCCTCACACTATTTGTGCGATGATTCATGCTGGTTCTGAGTAGAAGCTCATAGATATTGTTATGTTGACTCTGAGCGCGGTACTCATTGAATTCACCTTAATTGCTGATATGTGAGGAGTCTTCATGTCTATCAACTATTGTTCAACAAATTCCTGAGTGCTGCCTCTGAAGTACACTGAAAAAGTCTTAATGTTACCGATAGGAAATAGCTTTGTGAGAGCAATCTGCTCTGAGCAAGTTCTAATAACAATGTGTTGTTTGAGCACATTTCCAGCATCGAACTACATCAAATTCTAAATTTGAGCTTGGTAAGGAGTGCTACTTGGGCGAGTCTCTCCATCACTGCTTTCTGATGGAATGTTTGTAGCTAAGGTTGGTGTTTTATGGGCAGGGTTATTTTCCTGAGTGGTTGCGGAGCCAAAAGCCTTTACTAAATCAGTCAATCCCTTCTCAGGCAACGTTATCTCCGAAGCTCATTGTATTGGGCAATATAGGAAAGCCATCATCAATTGGGTTGTATGTGGGATTGAGGAACGAAAGGTCAAAGAACCTTTTTTTCCAATGAGTTTACAGTTGTTGGGCGCTAAAATTAGCTACTTAGGGTGTGGGAGTGCACATTAGCGTGGCAGCAATCTGTGTTTCAAAGCTGGCAATCTTGACAACATTCTTGAGTAATGTAGCTGGATCCAATGGATGGAATTTCACAATATGTGTTCATTTAGTAGGTTTGATCCACAACAATGTTAAAATTTGTCCGAATAGTATGTGTTCATTTAGTAGGTTTGATCCACAATAGTGTTATAAATTTGTTCAAATGATCTTATTATGAATCAATTGGAAACATACTTTGAAATCCTATTTTTGGATTGTAGGTAGCAAATTTTGGAGCATATCTGTTAAGAAAAGAGGTCCTTACGATCTCTTTCGCTCCATGGGATTCACATAAAGCACAAATAAAATTTGCATTGGATCGCGGAATCCCAGCTTTTGTTGCAATGCTTGGGACTCAGCGACTCCCCTTCTCTGCTCACTCATTTGATTTGGCACATTGCTCCTATTGCTTGATTCCATTTACTACATGTAGTCTCTCTCTCTCTCTCTCTCTCTCTCTCTCTCTCTCTCTCTCTCTCTCTCTCTCTCTCTCTCTCTCTTGCTTGCATGGTGCGCATACACACCTCCAATTAGGTACCATATGCTCACATAAGACTTTATTTTGCAAGTTTATAGGTGTAGAGTAGAAAAAAAATTAACAAAATAGTATTTTACTAAAAACGAATAAAGGACATGCAAGATCCAGTCAACGACGAGCATACCCACTAGATCATCGGTTGTCCATTGTCCGTCAACGACGGGCACTGTTTACTACTATATATATATATATATATATATATATATATATATATATCGCGGATCCCGGTACCGCGGGACCATACTGGCAACATGGTACCATATCGGTCCCGCGGAGCCAAAAAACAAAAATTGCAAAAATAACACGGGAACAAATTTTAATATGTTTTTTTATATTATGGTACCGCCCTGGTACCACGGATCTGAGGGTGGTACCGTACTGGCGATACCACCGTTATTGTACCGGCGGTACCATAATGGCGGTACCATTGGGAACTATGATGTGGATCGCGACTAAAATTAGAATTTTTCGATACCCAAAATCAGAATTTTTCGATAAAGGATCGACTCGGAAAAATCGTAATTTTTCAAAATCCAAAATCAGAATTTTTCAATACCCAAAATCATATTTTTTTCCAATATGAGATTGACTCAAGAAAATTCATAATTTTCGATACCCAAATTCAAAAAATTTTGATACCCAAAATCAAAAAAATTTGATACGAGATCGACTCGAAAAAATTGAAATTTTTCGATACCCAAAATCAAAAATTTCGATACCCAAAATCAAAAAATTTTGAAATTTGTAATTTTTCGATACCCAAAATAAAAAATCTTCGATACCCAAAATCAAAATTTTGTGTGTGTGTGTGTGTTAGCCATTCCCATTTATTTCTGCAGACTGTGTAAAAACATGAGTAAAACTATAGACACTGGATAGATGAATGGATGCAAATTCAAGATCGATTATTCGGATAAATCCAACATTTTGCATGTTTTCTTCTTTGAGACAATGACTATGGGTGAACCCATTCATTGCTTAAGACTAGATAAATACTTTTTGCTTCAAGGTATTTATCCACTTCTGCTTTGACCATCAATTAATAATGAGGATTTAAGCTGTAATGTCTTTATCAAATAGGTAGAGCTTCTAGCTTAAGATCAATCCTATGTTACGCGATTCCCATTATCAATAGAAACTCAAAACTACAAAGGCAATGTAAAAAATTGGCTGAGACACTAAGTATTTCCATGATTCTTGTCTTGATTCAATCAACAAGTCGATTGTACAAATAGTTATGAATTTTGGCTTTATTTGCACAAAAATTTGCCATTCTCTCATTTGTCAAATGATTTTCTGTGTACATGTTGACTAGATTAAATGTACCTCGAGATAATGCTTGAATGGTTTGAAACATTCAAGGCCCTAGTAAAATTTCCCCATGCATATTCTTGCACAAATAGTTTACCAGGTAGTCCTTGTATATAAGCAATCCAGCTTACATAATTGCATTTTTGCTGACGTTGTCACCTTATGGATGCATAGGGATATGACGTGTGCAAGAAGACTTTGTATGGTTGTTATGTGAAAAGGAACATATTTTCAAAGGATGAATACAAAGCACAATATAATGTCATTGTGAAAGTTTGTTGATTGCTTGACTTTGTTTTAACTAATGCCATGCTTGTATACAATAATTTCTAGACATGGTTGCAGGCATTCTTTGGTCAAAGAGCAAATAAACTATCTATGATAGCTAATCCCAACAACGATACATGATTTTTCCACATCAGGGGCTTTCTTTTCAGCAAGAAGAACTCTGATTTTTGGCATCCTACGGTGTAGGGTTTGATGCTTTGTCCATGACATGTTTTTTTCATTTTCAAACACTTTTGTACCTCAATTAGAGTAGGATGGTGCATTTGATATCTTAGGTGACACCATCATATAGAAGCGAAGAAAAAGAGGAACAAATTTAGTACGATTTTGCTATTTAGAATGTTTCTTGGGTAATATCACGATGACATCAACCTAACATTACATGTTGCATGTAGGTGCACAAAATTCGTATAGAAAACAGGACTTGAAACAAAAAGCTTCATGTATTTGATACGGTGAATGTGATGAAATCTTTAGATTGCTGAGTTTCATGAGATGTAAATGACATCACAACTCTCCAAGGTCATCTCATGTATAAACTATAAAAATAAATTGTCTCTTAAAATGATTATTCTATTTTGTTATATTAGAGTGGTCAAAGTAATACTCTTGACTTCTTGATATTATAAACATGTTGGAGCTATCGTAATGCAAAAGATAAATGTGGAATTCGTTCTACTATGAAGAGCAATAAACTCACACTTCATTAAACAAGAAAATCATTGCCATTGAAAAGATCTCTCCTTTCCAAGTGCACTTACAATTTCTTGAGAAAGGCTTAGGTTTACCACCGAAGCATGGCACGAGAAAGTTCAAAAGCAATGCTCTAAACAAGTTATGGAGTTCAAAAAGCCATGACAATCTAAACGATGATAAGCATCAATAGAGAGAGTATCAAGAAGATGGTTTTACTGCCTTGAATACAAAATACTCGACAAGTCCTTGTTCATAGGCCTTCATAAGGGCAGGTAAAGCCACGGAAAATGCTTTGACTCCAACTGCAAGCACATCATGATATGTTTTTTCAAATAGAGAGTATAGACCAACTCGAATAAAAGGCACTTCTAGAGTCATCTTTAAATTATAACCAAATGCGGAATAATTAAAGAATGATTAGTGCATTACCAATAGAGAGATCTGAATTCTTGTAGAAGTGAATCCATATCGGCACTCCTGGAGTTACATACTTCGTCCAATTATCACTTTGAATAGCCTACAAGCGTAGGCACAGTATCATGAGTAGATTATCATATATATATATATATATATAATTGAACCAACATAATAGAACTGATCGTATAAATTGGAACAGACTTGACAACATGTTCAGTACATCAAATTTGCAATGAGCTAGTAATTACCTCCAATCCATTCTCTTCTGCCAATCTGAGATATAGGGATGGCTGTGACCACGAAGCAACAGCAAGGTCATCGGAAAAAATGTTTTCCAAGACTTCCTGAGAAGAAAAAAAATGGCATTGGAAAATAGTTTCCTAGGACTTCTTGGGAAGAAGAAAATGACTTTGAGCTCCTTCAATCACAAAATCAGTCATAGTTGACCTTGAGCGCAATAAATAAGCATGTGACAGAGATTATTACCTTCTCACTTTCACTCAGAGATTTTTCATGAGGTAAGAGTTCACGATTGCACATTGTTGTCAACATAATTTTACCTCCAGGCGCAGTCACACGAGCAAGTTCCTTCATGAGCTACATGAAAACAGTCCTATGTCTGAAGGTGCTCAAACTGCATTTCACTCTACTCACTAATTTACTTAGCTCATTAGTTCGCTGCTCTACACATTGAGTTGCTGTTATTGGGAACCCTAGATTGCATAAGGCCGGAAGATCTGATTTACTTGATGTTTATACCTGCTCCCGCTCTAATATATGATCGGCGCACTCCAAACACCACACAAGATCGTACTCATTATTTGGGAACGGAAGTGTACGTGCATCTGCATACAAAAAGCTCACCTGCACGGTTCAGAGATAATTAGATGCATAGGATATTCTCTTTTGCCGTGTGCATGAAAACATAAATAGACAAGAATGGTCGTCCGGTCTAATTGAATTAACTAGCTATAGCCATAATGGAACTAACATTTCCTCAACAACGTTAAAAACATCTCTACTCACCATCATAGCCATCATTGTGTCTGTATCCTTGGCTTTCCCTCACTTGACGGTCTCTCTCTCTCTTTCTCTCTCTCTCTCTCTCTCTCTCTCTCTCTCATATTAAGGATTTTATCCATGACTTCTTTTTGTATTTTACTTCCATTTGAGAAAATCAGCTCCTATAACTAAATATCGAGCTAGGTCACACACGCACACACATACTTACGCATGCAAGCAACTTGCTTGCTATCTCACAGCGAGACTACCTTATCTGACAGGTTTTGAGAAGCTGTTAGCTTGGTAGCAATTTCCACCTCAACCTTGGCCAAGCTGATGCCTTGAACGGTTGCGTGTGGAAATTTTTTGCCGAAGTAGCGGGATGCTGCACCAAGGCCCATTCCAACATCTAAAATTCTCTGCGGCCCATGACCACCACCATCTGCTGCAGGACCACCTACCAAACTAAATAACAAATTTCGTCTCCAAATTATACCTTGCAGATATTCTATAAATTGATTCATGAAAGCGTTAAGTTAAAGAATGCAAGTAAAGTTTTGCCAACATCATACGCAGCTGGGACGTATTCCGAACTGAGCTTTCTGAATGCCCATTTAAAGAACGTTGCGTATCAGAAACATATTACTATATGCTATGGACTGGAAAAGCAGGAGAGCGCTTATACGATGATGTTACTGTTTCCTGAAGAAACTATCAGCAGATTAAGAGCATTAATCTGCTAAAAACAAGGAACAGTACCAGGAATATTGGCCCATAGAAGCAGCTTATCGATTAATCTCACAGCTGCCTCTCGAGCAAAGGTAAATGAGTCTTCATTGAGAGTACCATTGCCGTCTAGTTGCAGATGATTCTCGTAATACCCATGATGGCAGTGATCCCCCAACGATTCACTCCAGAGTGCAAACAGGTCTCCTCCGTAGGTTTGCTCGAAAGCGGACGACTGCTGCTGCTGCTCCTCCTGCCCATGTACTTCTCTGCCCATAGCAAGACGAGGATGAATACGAGAATGGATATTGTGAGACTTATGAGTGCTCACAGACAATGGGCAAAGTCCTACAACCAACTGTACCAGACCAACCTACACAGAGAATGGGCAAAGTCCTACAACCAACTGTCCCTGAGCCAAAGGATTTATCGTTTGATTGCCCACTTTATGGTCCACTCCGTGCCTTGTTGCTTCTGCACCTTGATTTCTCTCCTTGTCCCAGCCTGATCTTGATACTTTTCCATATTGGCTCTTTAAGGTAGGCAAAGATTGAGTACTCCGCAATGCACCACTCACTTAACTTGAAGTAGCTCTTTGAATCAACCCAAATGTAACCATTGACCTTGTGGAAAGCCAAAGGGTCGCACCAGTTTGATCCGCATCCGAACTATCTCTTCGCGTTTGTTTGAAGCACCATGTCCGTCGCGCAAAACTTGACTTTCACAATTCCATCACTGGTCAGTTGCCTCACAGTCAAAACAAGAAGTGTACATCGAGCTTGGCTTCAAGTAGCTCTCTTTGAATCAGACACATGCACCCAGAGTTTGCACTAGTCCGATCTCAACGCGAACTGTCCCTTAGCGTCTGTTCGAAATACCAAGTCTCTCATGCAAGACTCAACTTTCACAGTTCCTTCATTGATCAGCTGCCTTACACGTAACACAAGCCAGCATACTCATATGTTTCCTCATCATTGCTGGTCCAGAGAAAGCCTATAACAAACTTTCCTTTCCACAACAAAACCTTGTCAACTTATTAGGTCCAAAGTTCGCCAGTCTCCTCGTGTGAGTATGGCTAGGTCACCTTGAATTTGCCCCCATTTTGATCAACTTTCATTCAAAATTTGCCCCAAGAGAGAGGTGTGTGTGATAGTTCCCCTTCACTTATAAAATCAGTTGATCGGACTTAGAGTAGAGTTCTTCGGACAAAAAGCCTTTCCAACACTTTGCTTCCCATCTGCTAGGATTATGGCTCGATCCAACTTGTTGCCAATCTCTGAAGAGGATCCTAGCCTTTTCCCCTTTGAGGAAAAACCCAACTGATACTGGATATCACCCATGCTCAGTGAGTTTCAGTTTCGAAGGAGGCCGTCCCAAAATGAAGACCAACTGCTCCATAGAAGATCTCCCCTGAAATTGCCCTTTCCAACTTTTGACTTCCTGCTTGCGTCTGGTGGGCGTTGTCGCAAATGAAACTAACCCAAGAAACAGGCTAGCCATCCATCCTTTGCAAACATTGAGTCGTTTCGTTGTCGTTCACGTGTGAGTACTTGAACTGCAAATCTGCCCCACAGATTCTGTAGTCCTCTTTGTTTGATGGTATCAGCCTTCAAAAGAAATGGTTCCTTCTCGAGCCATCAGCTCCTTGTATCACAAGCAATCTTGCAAACCAGGCAAAGCACGAGTACTAAGACTCACCACGAATACATACAACGGACCTTTGCATGGCCGCGCCCATACAAATCGATCACGGAATCAGCCCACATAGGACACCCTTCCAACTATCCGTGCTTTCACCATTAAGCAGCACATTGCCTCAGTCACGCCCCACCACTTTTTGGTCGATAGCCCTTATAGCTAAACGATCGGCAGCTATCCCGCACCGGCAACTAACCACCCGTGCTTTACACCCGAATTTGAGCAGCATCTCTGTATCAATGGTTAACCCGTACAGTTCGAATATGTGGCCCCGCACCCCACAAGGTACAGGTCATGCTTTCACCTCCCTAGGCAGCACTTTGCCTCATCCGTCCTATGTGCAGACAGCGGCAGGCCCGAACCGCGAGAACTGACTGTGCTTACACCTCAAGGGCAGCACCTTGTCTCATCAAGTCCCCCGTTCTGCCGACCACCTTGACCGTGGACGCACCCGTGCTTACACTGTGGGCAACACCTTGCACAAGAGTTGTCTTGATGAACCCCAAACCGTGGCCATTTCCGTGAGATCCACATAGCTGACCGGCCAGTCGGCTCTGATACCACATGTAGCGCAGGCATCCCAAAGGGAGCCGGGAACCATGACTTAGCTTCCCAGCCTTCAACTCTTGCCATCCAAACCCACTTGACATACAAGCAGCCAACTCGCCAACAACGATCAGACTTAACCAACTTGAAGTTCCGAAAACCAACATTGAGATCCAACCTGGCGCCATGCCAGATCGGGGGTCCCGATGTGGGTGACTTCCCTCCAAGCAAGCCGCTCGACATACATCAAACTTAACCAACTCAAAGCTTCGTAACAAACGAGTAACATCCATTCCAAGCAAGCGGTCTGACTTACATCAGACTTACCCAACTGAAAGCTTCGTCACGAGTGTTGGAAGCCAACCTGGCGCCACACCAGAATGGACAGCCATAAATAGGTAACGTCCACCCAAGCAAGCCATCCAACTCAGCCGACAGGTTAGAGCCCGTTCCCCAAAAGTGTTGTAAAGCTGACTCAGGTGCACCCAGCGTGCCCTGTAAGACTCTAAGAGGTGACGCTCCCTAAGGTCCCAAAGCAAGTTAGAACGTCAAGGACTGAGCCTCCGACCTGTGGTGAGCCAGTCAAGTAGTTACAAGTCATGAGCTAGCTCTGGAGCTTTGAGTCATGGCCTAGTCAGAAAGCAAATTGATTCTGCCACCGGAACGGCTCCCGGGACCCATGTTTGGGAGCCAGATTGATTCTGCCAGGCTTGCCAGTCTTAATCAGCAAAATAAAAACTAAGTCCCAAAAAGCGTGCTTTACCAGAAAGCACTATGTTTTAGAACAGAGGGGGTGCGCCGAATCACAGCAGAACTATAGGGGGAGTCCGCTAGACAGAAACTTGGGCAGCTCAACCAGCGCCAGGAATCCAGTCGCCAGGTCTCAGCTCCCTCTACCAGCACGAGCCAGGCACAATGCCCAGCACGTGTTGGTGGCCCCGAGACCAGTCAGTCTATGTATGAATGTAACCTCTTCCAAATCTAATAAAGTTGATCCTTGGGGATGATTACCATTTCGGTTTCGCCTCCAGGACTGGTCCAAGTGGAAGGACCCTTACTACAACCTTTTTGCGTCGCTGGCGCCTAAGGGTCCCTGTCATCGACATGGGGCTTGCCGCTATGCCAATCGGTCAGTTTGGCGACCACTATGCCTTGGGTTTCATGTGTGGCTTGTCTTTGCCTTTGGTTACCTTTTGGGGATGGATTCTGAGTTGGCTTTCGAGTTGGTTGGGATTTCAGTTTTCTTAAGTCTGAATGGTTAAGCTTGTTACGTTTCTGAGTTGGCCTTTACGTAAGTGCATGATGGATGAATATTAGACTTAAGCGCGTGTTGGGAAAACCGCTCAAGTCCCAACGCCCTTTGAGACGCCGGTGCAACATGTGGTATCAGAGCCGACTAGCCGGTCAGCTACGCAAGTCTCACAGGGATGGCCACGTTTTGGGATTTGTCAGGACAACCGTTGCGCAAGGTGCTGCCCACAGTGTAAGCATGGGTGCGCCCACGATCGGGGTGGTCAGCAGAACGGGGGACTTGATGAGTCAAAGTGTTGCCCTCGAGGTGTAAGCACGGTCAGTTTTCGCGGTTCGGGCCTGGCGCCGTCTGCACGTAGGACAGATGAGGCAATGTGCTGCCATTAGGTTGGTGAAAGCATGGTCTGTGCCTTGTGGGGTGCGGGGTGACATATTCGAACTGTACGGGTTAATCATTGATACAGAGATGCTGCTCGAATTCGGGTGCAAAGCACGGGTGGTTAGCTGCCGATCGTTTAGCTATAAGGGCTATCGACCAAAAAGTGGTGGGGCGTGACTGAGTCAATGTGCTACTTAATGGTGAAAGCACGGATGGTTGGATGGATGTTTCCCCATGGGCTAATTTTGTGATAGATTTGTGTGGGCGCGGTTAGGCAAAGGTCCTACGTCCGGTCTCAAGGGGAATGTGGCTTGAGAGGGATCCTCTGTGTTTGCTTTGGTTGGTATGTTCGTTTGTGGTGTGCTTGTTTGGACCTGAATAACCCCTAAACCTGCTTAACTTCTTCCAGGTGATCTGATCTAGTTGGGAGTTGAAGGAGGAATTTACATTTGTGTGTAGATGATATACAAGTATGGAAAGGAGCTTCCATGGGGCAACCCCCAAGATTGGTTCAAGATTACTATTCCTATCCAGAAAGATCGCGGGGAGGAAGTCAGATTTCATGATCGACTCCGGAGATTCACATAACTATATTTCAAGGAGCGTAGTGGAACAGTTCTGCTTGCCGACCAGAAATGTAACATCAACGCTCAAGGTAGAAACAGCAAAGGGAGCACTGGACGCAGACAAAGCGACATTGAACATCCCAGTGCAGATTGGGAGATGGAAGGCTAAACTTAGCTTTCTGATTTTAGAGATGGATGTCTTCGATGTAATTTTGGGCCTTCCCTGGCTAAATGAATATTGTATTGCAGTTTTGGGTAGGAGCTCAAACTTGGTTCTCTTGGATTACAAGGGACAGATCTGTATGACAAAAGCTCTACCTGGAGGGAACGCGAAGGGCACCGATATTGAACAAAATCTGGTTGCTGCATCTGTGATTAAAAGCATGGCGAAAGGGAAAAGGTCAAAGTGCTTTCTTTGTATCTGCAGAGAGGTTCCAAAAGGGAAAAACGCACAACAGAAAAACTTGCCAAAGGAGGTGGCAGATTTGCTAGAGGAATTTAGCGATGTGTTTCCAGAAGAACTCCCAGCTAAGTTACCTCCTCGAAGACCAGTGGACCATAAGATTGAGTTGGTACCAGGAACAAAACCAACTTCACGAGCACCTTATAGGATGTCCCAAGAAGAGTTGGTGGAACTGAAATGACGACTTGGTGAATTGATAGACAAAGGATTCATTAGACCCAGTGCTTCGCCTTTTGGAGCCCCTGTACTATTCGTGGAAAAGGCAGACAAGACACTGCGGATGTGTGAGGATTACCGCATGCTCAACAAGGGTACCATCAAGAACAAGTATTCCATGCCTAGAATTGATGACCTGTTTGACCAGCTCAAACATGCCAGATATTTTAGCCGAATAGATCTTAGATCTGGATATCACCAAATTCGAATAGCTAAAGGCGATGAGCACAAAATGGCTTTTCGAACACGGTATGGGAGTCACGAATTCAGGGTGATGCCGTTCGGTCTAACAAATGCACCAGCCACTTTTTGCACGTTGATGAACAACATTTTTCAAGACTGCTTAGATGAATTTGTCATTGTGTACATGGATGACATCTTGGTGTTTAATCGTAGCCTCAAAGATCACATTAAACATTTAAGGACTGTCCTTCAACGACTAAGGAAGAACAGCTTGTTCGCGAAAAGAGAAAAATGTGAATTTGTGGTAGAGGAAGTTGATTTCCTTGGACACGTTATAGGCTACGGACGAATTCGGATGGATCCTAAGAAGATCAAGACTACCTTGGATTGGCTGGCTCCTAAGACTGTTCATGGCATCAAATCCTTTGTGGGCTTATGTAACTTTTACAGGAGATTCATTGAGGCATTTAGCAAAATTGTGGCACCACTGTTGGAGCAGACCAAGACTCATCTGAAGATGACATGGACACCGGAATGTGAAGCAGCATTCCAAGAACTAAAACGACGGATCACTCAAGAACCCATTCTTGCCTTACCAGACTTTAGCAAACCTTTTGAAATACATACAAACACGTCGAACTTTGCTATTGGGGCCGTGCTGATGCAAGACGAAAAACCTGTTGCATATTTTTCAAAGAAATTGAGTGACGTAGAGCGACGATGGCCAACTCATGAAAAAGAAATGGTCGCAGTAGTTCAAGCAGTGGAGCATTGGAGACATTATGTGGCAGGAAAACCCTTTAAGGTGTTCACTGATAATGTATCACTCAAGTACTTCTCATCCCAAGGTATGCTCACGCCAAAGCAAATGCAATGGCAAAACTTTCTCTCGAAATTCAATATAGACATCGTACACACGGCGGGAAAGAACAATGTGGTGGCGGACGCACTAAATAGACAGGAACACTTGATGGCAACAGTGACAACTCAGGTGACCGACCTACTCCAAGAAATCAGGGAGAATTATGGTGCAGATGCGTTGGCGAAGGACTTAATGATCGAATTCTAGCTGGGAAAGCCTCGTAAACATTTCACTTGGAAAGATCAAATGGTTGTTTATAAACAACGCAGAGTATATGTCCCAGACAACATCAACCTGAGGAAGAAAGTCTTGCGAGAACATCATGACGTACTAGCCGCCGGACATCCAGGGGTGAATCGCATATATGAACTTCTCAAAAGAGGCTTCTATTGGCCAGGTATGTGGGCAGACGTTGAATCCTATGTGCAAACATGTCCGACATGTCAACAAGTGAAGGTGGAACCGCTAGCTCCAGTAGGACTACTCCAACCATTACCGGTACCAGCATACCCATGGGATTCGATGAGCATGGCTTTTATTGTTCAACTACCACGGTGCCAAGGCTTCGACTCAATTTATGTGGTGGTTGACCGCTTTTCAAAGCAAGTTCATCTAGTACCAACTAAGAGTTCAGTGACAGCTGAAGAAGTGGCAAGGTTATTTTTCAAATGTGTCTTCATATACCACGGCCT
This sequence comes from Diphasiastrum complanatum, assembly GCA_029204225.1. Lineage (NCBI taxonomy): Eukaryota > Viridiplantae > Streptophyta > Lycopodiopsida > Lycopodiales > Lycopodiaceae > Diphasiastrum > Diphasiastrum complanatum. The sequence goes on along the minus strand of CM055100.1, from coordinate 46,969,384 downwards.
GCCTAGAACGATTATTTCTGACCAAGACACCAAGTTCGTCGGAAAGTTTTGGAATTTTTTATTTCGCCTCATGGGAACTGGACTGAATTTCAGCACTACATATCACCCTCAGACAGATGGTCAAATGGAACGAGTCAATCGACAGATTGAACAATATTTACGAAATTATGTCGCTTGGGACCAATCCGATTGGGTCAACTACTTGGATATTCTCGAGTTTGCACATAACAACCAAGTGAATAGATCTACTGGAAGGGCACCCTTCAAGATAAGCAATGGTCGGCTACCGATTGTTCCAAGTTTCTTTCTTACAGGCGTGCAGGAAACACCAGTACCTACTGTGGAGGAATTCATCAATGAGTGGCACACAGAGCTGACAAAGGTGAAGTCATTTTTAGAGCAGTCACAAAGGAGTATGGCAGCTGACGTAAAGCCACATCGACGAGAACTGGAATTTGAGGAAGGTGATCAAGTATGGATGAACACAAAGAACATTGTGTTACCAAAAGGTTTTTCTCATAAGTTCGTTCGACCTTATGCGGGACCATATTATGTCACCAAGAAGATCAACCCAGTGGCTTACCAATTGGGCGCTACCGTCCAGCTTGGATATACACAATGTGTTTCATATCTCATTACTCAAACGGTACAAACCAGATGAGCTATTTGATCGGCAACACGAACTCCGTCACCCACCAACGACACTTGATGATACAAAGAGACAGCTTGTACCATAACAAATATTGACACATAGAAAGCGAACTGGCGTTCAACATGAATATCTAGTGAAGTGGCTACGGGCTCCACTTATTGAGGCTTCTTGGGAGTACGAAGACAAACTTAAGGAGGGAGCCCCTGAAGTACTAGCAGATTATCTGTAGAAGAACCAAAGCAATAGCCGTTTTCCCAGATCGGCACACACAACACTACCTAGCGGCATGCCTCCTACATAAACATTCATGGCCATTCTGAAGTTCAAGGAACTTCCAAGTATCTTTCTTAAGTTTGTCAATAAATCACTTGCAGCTTTACACGGGTTTTACGTAAGTGAACTTTATCTACACTTTTCATGTGCTTCAAAGTTGTTAAGGCCGGTGAATTAAGCCCGTGCCATACGTCCTAGGTCTAGTTTGGCCCTGATGAGGACATCAGCTTTTTCAAACGAGAGGAGGATGTTGTAAAGCTGACTCAGGTGCACCCAGCGTGCCCTGTAAGACTCTAAGGGGTGACGCTCCCTAAGGTCCCAGAGCAAGTTAGAACGTCAAGAACTGAGCCTCCGACCTGTGGTGAGCCAGTCAAGTAGTTACAAGTCATGAACTAGCTCTGGGGCTCTCACGGTTTAGGGCCCCTTAGATGAATGCATGGCGATACCACCGTTATTGTACCGGCGGTACCATAATGGTGGTACCACAGGGAACTACGATGTGGATCGCGACTAAAATTAGAATTTTTCGATACCCAAAATCAGAATTTTCGATAAAAGATTGACCTGGAAAAATCGTAATTTTTCAAAATCCAAAATCAGAATTTTTCAATACCCAAAATCATATTATTTTTCAATATGAGATTGACTCAAGAAAATTCATAATTTTCGATACCCAAGTTCAAAATTTTTTGATACCCAAAATCAAAAAATTTCGATACGAGATCGACTCGAAAAAATTGAAATTTTTAGATACCCAAAATCAAAAATTGCAATACCCACAATCAAAATATTTAGAAATTTGTAATTTTTCGATACCCAAAATCAAAAATCTTCGATACCCAAAATCAAAATTTTGTGTGTGTGTGTGTGGTGTGTTAGCCATTCCCATTTGTTTCTGCATACTGTGTAAAAACATGAGTAAAACTATAGACATTGGATAGATGAATGGATGCAAATTAAATATCGATTATTCGGATAAATCCAACATTTTGCATGTTTTCTTCTTTGAGACAATGACTATGGGTGAACCCATTCATTGCTTAAGACTAGATAAATACCTTTTGCTTCAAGGTATTTATCCACTTCTGCTTTGACCATCAATTAATAATGAGGATTTAATCTGTAATGTCTTTATCAAATAGGTAGAGCTTCTAGCTTAAGATCAATCCTATGTTACGCGATTCCCATTATCAATAGAAACTCAAAACTACAAAGGCAATGTAAAAAATTGGTTGAGACACTAAGTATTTCCATGATTCTTGTCTTGATTCAATCAACAAGTCGATTGTACAAATAGTTATGAATTTTGGCTTTATTTGCACAAAAATTTGCCATTCTCTCATTTGTCAAATGATTTTCTGTGTACATGTTGACTAGATTAAATGTACCTCGAGATAATGCTTGAATGGTTTGAAACATTCAAGGCCCTAGTAAAATTTCCCCATGCATATTCTTGCACAAATAGTTTACCAGGTAGTCCTTGTATATAAGCAATCCAGCTTACATAATTGCATTTTTGCTGACGTTGTCACCTTATGCATGCATAGGGATATGACGTGTGCAAGAAGACTTGGTATGGTTGTTACGTGAAAAGGAACATATTTTCAAAGGATGAATACAAAGCACAATATAATGTCATTGTGAAAGTTTGTTGATTGCTTGACTTTGTTTTAACTAATGTCATGCTTGTATACAATAATTTCTAGACATGGTTGCAGGCATTCTTTGGTCAAAGAGCAAATAAACTATCTATGATAGCTAATCCCAACAACGATACATGATTTTTCCACATCAGGGGCTTTCTTTTCAGCAAGAAGAACTCTGATTTTTGGCATCCTACGGTGTAGGGTTTGATGCTTTGTCCATGACATGTTTTTTTCATTTTCAAACACTTTTGTACCTCAATTAGAGTAGGATGGTGCATTTGATATCTTAGGTGACACCATCATATAGAAGCGAAGAAAAAGAGGAACAAATTTAGTACGATTTTGCTATTTAGAATGTTTCTTGGGTAATATCACGATGACATCAACCTAACATTACATGTTGCATGTAGGTGCACAAAATTCGTATAGAAAACAGGACTTGAAACAAAAAGCTTCATGTATTTGATACGGTGAATGTGATGAAATCTTTAGATTGCTGAGTTTCATGAGATGTAAATGACATCACAACTCTCTCAAATGGCATTGGAAAATAGTTTCCTAGGACTTCTTGGGAAGAAGAAAATGACTTTGAGCTCCTTCAATCACAAAATCAGTCATAGTTGACCTTGAGCGCAATAAATTAGCATGTGACAGAGATTATTACCTTCTCACTTTCACTCAGAGATTTTTCATGAGGTAAGAGTTCACGATTGCACATTGTTGTCAACACAATTTTACCTCCAGGCGCAGTCACACGAGCAAGTTCCTTCATGAGCTACATGAAAACAGTCCTATGTCTGAAGGTGCTCAAACTGCATTTCACTCTACTCACTAATTTACTTAGCTCATTAGTTCGCTGCTCTACACATTGAGTTGCTGTTATTGGGAACCCTAGATTGCATAAGGCCGGAAGATCTGATTTACTTGATGTTTATACCTGCTCCCGCTCTAATATATGATCGGCGCACTCCAAACAACACACAAGATCGTACTCATTATTTGGGAAGGGAAGTGTACGTGCATCTGCATACAAAAAGCTCACCTGCACGGTTCAGATTTAATTAGATGCATAGGATATTCTCTTTTGCGGTGTGCATGAAAACATAAATAGACAAGAATGGTCGTCCGGTCTAAATGAATTAACTAGCTATAGCCATAATGGAACTAACATTTCCTCAACAACGTTAAAAACGTCTCTACTCTCCATCATAGCCATCATTGTGTCTATATCCTTGGCTTTCCCTCACTTAAGGGTCTCTCTCTCTCTCTCTCTCATATTAAGGATTTTATCCATGACTTCTTTTTGTATTTTACTTCCATTTGAGAAAATCAGCTCCTATAACTAAATATCGAGCTAGGTCACACACGCACACACATACTTACGCATGCAAGCAACTTGCTTGCTATCTCACAACGAGACTACCTTATCTGACAGGTTTTGAGAAGCTGTTAGCTTGGTAGCAATTTCCACCTCAACCTTGGCCAAGCTGATGCCTTGAACGGTTGCGTGTGGAAATTTTTTGCCGAAGTAGCGGGATGCTGCACCAAGGCCCATTCCAACATCTAAAATTCTCTGCGGCCCATGACCACCACCATCTGCTGCAGGACCACCTACCAAACTAAATAACAAATTTCGTCTCCAAATTGTACCTTGCAGATATTCTATAAATTGATTCATGAAAGCGTTAAGTTAAAGAATGCAAGTAAAGTTTTGCCAACATCATACGCAGCTGGGACGTATTCCGAACTGAGCTTTCTGAATGCCCATTTAAAGAACGTTGCGTATCAGAAACATATTACTATATGCTATGGACTGGAAAAGCAGGAGAGCGCTTATACGATGATGTTACTGTTTCCTGAAGAAACGATCAGCAGATTAAGAGCATTAATCTGCTAAAAACAAGGAACAGTACCAGGAATATTGGCCCATAGAAGCAGCTTATCGATTAATCTCACAGCTGCCTCTCGAGCAAGGGTAAATGAGTCTTCATTGAGAGTACCATTGCCGTCTAGTTGCAGATGATTCTCGTAATACCCATGATGGCAGTGATCCCCCAACGATTCACTCCAGAGTGCAAACAGGTCTCCTCCGTAGGTTTGCTCGAAAGCGGACGACTGCTGCTGCTGCTCCTCCTGCCCATGTACTTCTCTGATGGATATTGTGAGACTTATGAGTGCTCACAGACAATGCTTCTTGGTTTCCAAGGGAAGGCTCGAACTTGAGACCAAAGAAACTTTGGATGTCAAGATAACCAATTGAGCCAACACCCTTGACTTATGCTCACAGACAATGGGCAAAGTCCTACAACCAACTGTACCAGACCAACCTACACAGAGAATGGGCAAAGTCCTACAACCAACTGTACCAGACAAACCTACAGGTTGCAGAAAAAAAAAAAAAAAAAAGCGCGTGTGGTCAGGTTTTTGGTCTCGATTTTTCGGGAGGGCCAGCGTGAACGGGTGCCGGCGTATTTGAATTTTGAAGTTGCCCTTGACCTTGTTGAGGACGCGAAGACTGGGAGTTTCCTGAGGGGCCATCGCGGCCGGCGACGCAAGCAAGGAAGTATTATTTACGCAATAGTACGGACGGAGAACAGGCCACCAGGCTTAACGCGAATCGCGATGTATCTTGACTCTTGAGGCTTGTCAACAGCTCACGCCTCACGAGCCTGACGCGATGTATCTTGAGCCTCAGCATCGTTGGATTTAGGAAGTGCACTAGATGTTCTCCCTGCAGGGCGGGGCTTGCACCATGAGTTGCATGTTCTGGCTGCACAACCGTGAGGGGCTAGGTGTAGCGCAGGCATCCCAAAGGGAGATGGGAACCACGAAAATTTGAAATATACAAAAAAATATTAAAAATAGTACTACTATTGATATCATGGCAAAAATCCACAAAATCTTTCAAACCTGGGTATCAATAGTTAATATTAGGTGTCCGGTTCTAGACCCTGGTATTAGAAATTCATATACCAGTCGGGTCAATTTTTTGATACCATATTCATACCGATTATTGATACCAGCCGCGACCCTATATACTCGCCCACCAACACTGCTCAGTACTTGGAATACATAAGGAGGGCATTGCATGTGCACCTCCAATCAATCCAATGAGAGCATGCAGATCGCTTTCTAAGTAGCCTCGTCCTGATGCAAAGTGCTACTGTGGCCGCTATGCTAGGTTGGCTTGAATATCCAGTGCTCTGTCTGCATCGTGTGAAGGCCTCCATAAATTTTACGTAAAACTCCGTAAAGTAAAAAATCAGTTTAATGTCGCATGTCTTGCATGTTTGAGGGACATTAATCAAGAAACATTAAGAATCGAACAGTGAATCAAATTTTCGATTTCGATTGCTTAATAATTGACTGTGATTTTTTATGAATTTTTAAAAAACGTAAAATAAATAAAAAATCCAAAAGTGTGAAAACTCGAAATTTTTGGTTTTTTCCAGTTTCTTGTAATGTCTATGAAATTGACTAAAAATAGTGATTTGACCATACTGGAGTCAATTTCAGTTAGTTTTTGGCCAACAATATATGAGTTAATCAGATATTAACTAAATTTAGTGAAATCCAAGATAGATATATCGAGAGGGCCGAAAAAACTTCAAATCAAGCTGCAAATCTAGGTGCGCCATCTTATATGGTGATTTGTCAACAGTTGAGTACGGAACTCAATGATATGAATAATCCTAATCATATGAGAGATCAACAAATAAAAGTTCTTTTGAATCAAGTCAAATTGATGTCTTCACCCAATCTCAGTTTTCAACCAGAGGTTTATGCGAGCTAGAAGAAGTGTAGTAGTTACTTCAATCTGCACGGTGTTCCTGATGAGAAGAAAATTGAAAGTGTCGTGATATTCTTACGCGGCAAAGCGTCATCGTGGTGGCGAGATTTACCGGTGAAGCCAACTACTTGGGATGTATTTGCTGAAGTTTTTAAAAAAGCTTTCGTAGTTGTTGATGACGTGGACTACTACCTAAAGTTCGTGAACTGCAAGATGGGTACAAAGAGTTTAGACTCTTATATCTAGGAATTCATGGACCTATGGAATAGGGTTCCATCATTCGATGTGAAGTTGGCATTATGGCAGTTTGTCCTAGGTTTGCCAACCGACTATCAGAACGAATGCAAGTGAAATGTGTTCAAAGCCTCAAGGATGCATTTTGGATTGCGAAAGCATATGATACCACAGTGGTGGCGTCTAGGAAGCAATTTGCGCTAATTCCACCCCACTTTGAAAACCAAGAAGAATAAGAAGCGCGGTCCAGACCAAGCAAAATACTTTGACGAATTAGATCAAGCAGCATCGGAACCCAGGAAGCCGAAGAGAAAGAGATTCAAGAAATCTCTGTCCCAGAAAAAGGCTAAAAAAGAGAACTTATGTTTTGTCTGTAAGAAGCTTGGACATATGATAAAATTTTGTCCAGAAAGGAAGAAAGGGTCTACTCACATGATTGAAATCCCAGGAGGCAATGGTAAGACTTTGGAAATTAACTTGACTGATTGTGAGTGTGAATGTTTTTTTAGTACTACTTCTTTTTTGCCTAATGAACTTTTCCGTTTAATTGGCACAGTTTTAGATCAAAAATTGAGTATTTTATTGAACAGTGGTTCAACTCATAGTTTTATTAATTCTCGTCTTGTGCAGAAACTCAGCTTGGAAACTGAAGCCAACAATCATAGATATAAAGTTTATCTAGCTTCAGGAGCTGAGTTGGAGACTTGGAATGTAAAAGTCCCGAAGCTCCGAGTTTTGATACAAGGACACACAGAATTAGTTAATTTTCATGTTTTAGACCCAGCTCATACTGATTTAATCTTAGGTTACGAATGGTTATTTAGTAAATCACCTTCTCTGTTAATTAATTTTGAGAAGCATGTTCTCACTTTCGAGGGTGATAAGGTAGTTACATTATTTGGCAGTAATTTTGTACATCTGTTGGATCAGAGTTCTACAATTAATAAAATGGAAGCATTGGATTATTCCGAGTATGAAGTTTTTTCAATATTTGCTATTCTGGTTGTGGATGTTCCTGAAATGAATCTAAATGGTTGTGAATTCTCAGCAATTCTTAACTCAGTAAATTTAGATCATGAACAAGCAGTGAAAGAACAAATAAGAACAGGGTGGAGCACGGTATTTCACCAAGATAGATCTCAGGATAGGGTACCATCAAATAAGGATTAAGTCAGAAGATGTCCAAAAGACAGGATTTCGTTCTAGATTTGGTCATTATGAATTTCTAGTGTTGCCATTTGGATTAACGAATGCTCCAGCAACGTTCCAAAAAATGATGAATGATTTATTTCGTCCATATTTGGGGAAGTTTGTGGTTCTATTCTTAGACGACATTCTCGTTTACAGTAAATCCTTGGTGGAACACGTAGAACACTTATAAGTCATTTTGATGAAGTTTTGTTGGGAGTTACTCTAAGCTAAAGAGTCCAAGTGTGAATTTTTTAAGCAAGAGTTGCTTTATCTTGGTCATAAAATCATAGTAAATGGGATCAAGATTGAGGAGGATAAAATCAAGATTGTAATTGAGTGGCCAATTTTGGAAACTGTGAGGAAGGTAAAGTCTTTTTTAGGTTTTACACTTTTCTTCAAGAGATTTATTGAGGATCATGCTAAGTTAGCAGCACCGCTTAATAATCTGACAAAAGGAATTGTTAATAAAAAGAAAAAGAGGAATCAACCTAGTTCGCCTGTTGTTTGGAACGAGGAATTGAATCAGTGTTTTGAGAAACTTAGAACAATGATTGTTCCAGCTCCCATGTTACAAATTGCAAATCCAGATTTACCTTACGTTGTGAGAACGGACGCAAGTGATGTTGCAGTTGGGGTAGTTCTAGTACAAATGGATAGACCACTAGCGTTTGAAAGCAAAAAATTCACTAGTCCTCAATTGCGTTAGACTATGCAGAAAAACGAATGGTTTGTTGTAGTCCATGCACTTAAAACCTGGAGACACTACTTGTATGATAGTAAGTAGTGTATACGGATTACCAGTCTCTTAAGTATTTTTGTAATCAACATGATCTTCGGGGGAGAAAAGCACGGCTGAATTGATGCAAGAATTTAATCATGAAATTACAGCTAAAATGTTCTTAATCAGATCGGTGAACTGAACGAGTTGTCATTCACCCAGATTTCTATGAATCTATATCTTTCGCTGAGAGAAAACTATGAATCAGATTTCCATTTTGGTCACATTTGGAATATTGTTCAGACCGGAAGAAATGTGGACAATGTTGAGTAAGAAACACAGGGGACTCAACTAACTAAGAAAGATAAGAAGATTCTAGAACAGTTCACCATTCGAGATAGATTACTATTTTGGAATGGGAGAGTTTGAGTACCTATTGGTGATGATGAGCTCAAATGGAAGATTTTGTAGCTCAAGTAGCCTCAAGTAGCTCTCTTTGAATCAGACACATGCACCCAGAGCTTGCACTAGTCCGATCTCAACGCGAACTGTCCCTTAGCGTCTGTTCGAAATACCAAGTCTCTCATGCAAGACTCAACTTTCACAGTTCCTTCATTGATCAGCTGCCTTACACGTAACACAAGCCAGCATACTCATATGTTTCCTCATCATTGCTGGTCCAGAAAAAGCCTATAACAAACTTTCCTTTCCACAACAAAAACTTGTCAACTTATTAGGTCCAAAGTTTGCCAGTCTCCTCATGTGAGTATGGCTAGGTCACCTTGAATTTGTCCCCATTTTGATCAACTTTCATTCAAAATTTGCCCCAAGAGAGAGGTGTGTGTGATAGTTCCCCTCCACTTATAAAATCAGCTGATAGGACTTAGAGTAGAGTTCTTCGGACAAAAAGCCTTTCCAACACTTTGCTTTCCATCTGCTAGGATTATGGCTCGATCCAACTTGTTGCCAATCTCTGAAGAGGATCCTAGTCTTTTCCCCTTTGAGGAAAAACCCAACTGATACTGGATATCACCCATGCTCAGTGAGTTTCAGTTCCGAAGGTGGCCATCCCAAAATGAAGACCAACTGTTCCATAGAAGATCTCCCCTGAAATTGCCCTTTTCAACTTTTGACTTCCTGCTTGCGTCTGGTGGGCGTTGTCGCAAATGAAACTAACCCAAGAAACAGGCTAGCCATCCATCCTTTGCAAACATTGAGTCGTTTCGTTGTCGTTCACTTGCGAGTACTTGAACTGCAAATCCGCCCCACAGATTCTGGATATCGCCCATGCTCAGTGAGTTTCAGTTCCGAAGGTGGCTGTCCCAAAATGAAGACCAACTGCTCCATAGAAGATCTCCCCTGAAATGGCCCTTTCCAACTTTTGACTTCCTGCTTGCGTCTGGTGGGCGTTGTGGCAAATGAAACTAACCCAAGAAACAGGCTAGCCATCCATCCTTTGCAAACATTGAGTCGTTTCGTTGTCGTTCACGTGTGAGTACTTGAACTGCAAATCCGCCCCACAGATTCTGTAGTCCTCTTTGTTTGATGGTATCAGCCTTCAAAAGAAAAGGTTCATTCTCGAGCCATCAGCTCTTTGTATCACAAGCAATCATGCAAACCAGGCAAAGCACGAGTACTAAGACTCACCACGAATACATACAAGTAAGACACTCAGGCAGGTTTACTAACAAGTAACAAAGACAAGGTCCCCCTTTGAGATGGTCCTGCCAACGGACCTTTGTCTGGTCGCGCCCATACAAATCGATCATGGAATCAGCCCACATAGGACACCCTTCCATCTATCCGTGCTTTCACCATTAAGCAGCACATTGCCTCAGTCACGCCCCACCACTTTTTGGTCGATAGCCCTTATAGCTAAATGATCGGCAGCTATCTCGCACCGGCAGCTAACCACCCGTGCTTTACACCCGAATTTGAGCAGCATCTCTGTATCAATGGTTAACCCATACAGTTCGAATATGTCACCCTGCACCCCACAAGGTACAGGCTGTGCTTTCACCTCCCTAGGCAGCACTTTGCCTCATCCGTCCTATGTGCAGACAGCGGCAGGCCCGAACCGCGAAAACTGACCGTGCTTACACCTGAAGGGCAGCACCTTAACTCATCAAGTCCCCCGTTCTGCCGACCACCCTAACCGTGGACGCACCCATGCTTACACTGTGGGCAACACCTTGCACAACAGTTGTCTTGATGAACCCCAAACCGTGGCCATTTCCGTGAGATCCACATAGCTGACCAGCCAGTCGGCTCTGATACCACATGTAGCGCAGGCATCCCAAAGAGAGCCGGGAACCACGACTTAGCTTCCCAGCCTTCAACTCTTGCCATCCAAACCCACTTGACATACAGGCAGCCAACTCGCCAACAACGATCAGACTTAACCAACTTGAAGTTCCGAAAACAAACATTGAGATCCAACCTGGCGCCATGCCAAATCGGGGGTCCCGATGTGGGTGACTTCCCTCCAAGCAAGCCGCTCGACATACATCAAACTTAACCAACTCAAAGCTTCATTACAAATGAGTAACATCCATTCCAAGCAAGCGGTCTGACTTGCATCAGACTTAACCAACTGAAAGCTTCGTCACGAGTGCTGGAAGCCAACCTGGCGCCACGCCAGAATGGACAGCCATAAACAGGTAACGTCCACCCAAGCAAGCCATCCAACTCAGCCGACAGGTTAGAGCCCGTTCCCCAAAAGTGTTGTAAAGCTGACTCAGGTGCACCCAGCGTGCCCTGTAAGACTGTAAGGGGTGACGCTCCCTAAGGTCCCAGAGCAAGTTAGAACATCAAGGACTGAGCCTCCGACCCGTGGTGAGCCAATCAAGTAGTTACAAGTCATGAGCTAGCTCTGGAGCTTGAGTCATGGCCTAGTCAAGAAGCAAGTTGATTCTGCCACCGGAACGGCTCCCGGGACCCATGTCTGGGAGCCAGACTGATTCTGCCAGGCTTGCCAGGCTTAATCAGCAAAATAAAAACTAAGTCCCAAAAAGCGTGCTTTACCAGAAAGCACTATGTTTCAGAACAGAGGGGGTGCGCCGAATCACAGCAGAACTATAGGGGGAGTCCGGTAGACAGAAACTTGGGCAGCTCAACCAGCGCCAGGAATCCAATCACCAGGTCTCAGCTCCCTCTACCAGCACGAGCCAGGCACAATGCCCAGCACGTGTTGGTGGCCCCGAGACCGGTCAGTTTATGTATGAATGTAACCTCTTCCAAATCTAATAAAGTTGATCCTTGGGGATGATTACCATTTCGGTTTCGCCTCCGGGACTGGTCCATGTGGAAGGACCCTTACTACAACCTTTTTGCGTCGCTGGCGCCTAAGGGTCTCTGTCATCGACATGGGGCTTGCCGCTATGCCAATCGGTCAGTTTGGCGACCACTATGTCTTGGGTTTCATGTGTGGCTTGTCTTTGCCTTTGGTTACCTTTTGGGGACGGATTTTGAGTTGGCTTTCGGGTTGGTTGGGATTCCAGTTTTCTTAAGTCTGAATGGTTAAGCTTGTTACGTTTCTGAGTTGGCCTTTACGTAAGTGCATGATGGATGAATGTTAGACTTAAGCGTGTGTTGGGAAAACCGCTCAAGTCCCAGCACCCTTTGAGACGCCGGTGCAACATGTGGTATCAGAGCCGACTAGCCGGTCAGCTATGCAAGTCTCACAGGGATGGCCACGTTTTGGGATTTGTCAGGACAACCATTGCGCAAGGTGATGCCCACAGTGTAAGCACGGGTGCGCCCACGATCGGGGTGGTCAGCAGAACGGTGGACTTGATGAGTCAAAGTGTTGCCCTCGAGGTGTAAGCACGGTCAGTGTTCGCGGTTCGGGCCTGGCGCCGTCTGCACGTAGGACAAATGAGGCAATGTGCTGCCATTAGGTTGGTGAAAGCATGGTCTGTGCCTTGTGGGGTGCGGGGTGACATATTCGAATTGTACGGGTTAATCATTGATACAGAGATGTTGCTCGAATTCGGGTGTAAAGCACGGGTGGTTAGCTGCCGGTGTGGGATAGCTACCGATCGTTTAGCTATAAGGGCTACCGACCAAAAAGTGGTGGGGCGTGACTGAGGCAATGTGCTACTTAATGGTGAAAGCACGGATGGTTGGAAGGATGTTTCCCCGTGGGCTAATTCTGTGATAGATTTGTGTGGGCGCGGTTAGGCAAAGGTCCTACGTCCGGTCTCAAGGGGAATGTGGCTTGAGAGGGATCCTCTGTGTTTGCTTTGGTTGGTATGTTCGTTTGTGGTGTGCTTGTTTGGACCTGAATAACCCCTAAACCTGCTTAACTTCTTCCAGGTGATCTGATCTAGTTGGGAGTTGAAGGAGGAATTTACATTTGTGTGTAGATGACATACAAGTATGGAAAGGAGCTTCCATGGGGCCACCCCCAAGATTGGTTCAAGATTACTATTCCTATCCAGAAAGATCGCGGGGAGGAATTCAGATTTCATGATCGACTCCGGAGCTTCACATAACTATATTTCAAGGAGCGTAGTGGAACAGTTCCGCTTGCCGACCAAAAATGTAACATCAACGCTCAAGGTAGAAACAGCAAAGGGAGCACTGGACGTAGACAAAGCGACATTGAACATCCCGGTGCAGATTGGGAGATGGAAGGCTAAACTTAGCTTTCTGATTTTAGAGATGGATGCCTTCGATGTAATTTTGGGCCTTCCCTGGCTAAATGAATATTGTATTGCAGTTTTGGGTAGGAGCTCAAACTTGGTTCTCTTGGATTACAAGGGACAGATCTGTATGACAAAAGCTCTACCTGGAGGGAATGCGAAGGGCACCGATATTGAACAAAATCTGGTTGCTGCATCTGTGATTAAAAGCATGGCGAAAGGGAAAAGGTCAAAGTGCTTTCTTTGTATCTGCAGAGAGGTTCCAGAAGGGAAAAATGCACAACAGAAAAACTTGCCAAAGGAGGTGGCAGATTTGCTAGAGGAATTTAGCAATGTGTTTCCAAAAGAACTCCCAGCTAAGTTACCTCCTCGAAGACCAGTGGACCATAAGATTGAGTTGGTACCAGGAACAGAACCAACTTCATGAGCACCTTATAGGATGTCCCAAGAAGAGTTGGTGGAACTGAAATGACCACTTGGCGAATTGATAGACAAAGGATTCATTAGACCCAGTGCTTCGCCTTTTGGAGCCCCTGTACTATTCGTGGAAAAGACAGACAAGACACTGCGGATGTGTGTGGATTACCGCATGCTCAACAAGGGTATCATCAAGAACAAGTATCCCATGCCTAGAATTGATGACCTGTTTGACCAGCTCAAACATGCCAGATATTTTAGCCGAATAGATCTTAGATCTGGATATCACCAAATTCGAATAGCTACAGGCGATGAGCACAAAATGGCTTTTCGAACACGGTATGGGAGTCACGAATTCAGGGTGATGCCGTTCGGTCTAACAAACGCACCAGCCACTTTTTGCACGTTGATGAACAACATTTTTCAAGACTGCTTAGATGAATTTGTCATTGTGTACATCGATGACATCTTGGTGTTTAATCGTAGCCTCAAAGATCACATTAAACATTAAGGACTGTCCTTCAACGACTAAGGAAGAACAGCTTGTTCGCGAAAAGAGAAAAATGTGAATTTGTGGTAGAGGAAGTTGATTTCCTTGGACACGTTATAGGCTACGGACGAATTCGGATGGATCCTAAGAAGATCAAGACTATCTTGGATTGGCTAGCTCCTAAGACTGTTCATGGCATCAAATCCTTTGTGGGCTTATGTAACTTTTACAGGAGATTCATTGAGGCATTTAGCAAAATTGTGGCACCACTGTTGGAGCAGACCAAGGCTCATCTGAAGATGACATGGACACCGGAATGTGAAGTAGCGTTCCAAGAACTAAAACAACGGATCACTCAAGAACTCATTCTTGCCTTACCAGACTTTAGCAAACCTTTTGAAATACATACAGACGCGTCGAACTTTGCTATTGGGGCCGTGCTGATGCAAGACGGAAAACCTGTTGCATATTTTTCAAAGAAATTGAGTGACGTAGAGCGACGATGGCCAACTCATGAAAAAGAAATGGTCGCAGTAGTTCAAGCAGTGGAGCATTGGAGACATTATGTGGCAGGAAAACCCTTTAAGGTGTTCACTGATAATGTATCACTCAAGTACTTCTCATCCCAAGGTATGCTCACGCCAAAGCAAATGCGATGGCAAAACTTTATCTCGAAATTCAATATAGACATCGTACACACGGCGGGAAAGAACAATGTGGTGGCGGACGCACTAAGTAGACAGGAACACTTGATGGCAACAGTGACAACTCAGGTGACCGATCTACTCCAAGAAATTAGGGAGAATTATGGTGCAGATGCGTTGGTGAAGGACTTAATGATCGAATTCTAGCTGGGAAAGCCTCATAAACATTTCACTTGGAAAGATCAAATGGTTGTTTATAAACAACGCAAAGTATATGTCCCAGACAACATCAACCTGAGGAAGAAAGTCTTGCGAGAACATCATGACGTACTAGCCGTCGGACATCCAGGGGTGAATCGCATATATGAACTTCTCAAAAGAGGCTTCTATTGGCCAGGTATGTGGGCAGACATTGAATCCTATGTGCAAACATGCCCGACATGTCAACAAGTGAAGGTGGAACCGCTAGCTCCAGCAGGACTACTCCAACCATTACCGGTACCAGCATACCCATGGGATTCGGTGAGCATGGATTTTATTGTTCAACTACCACGGTGCCAAGGCTTCGACTCAATTTATGTGGTGGTTGACCGCTTTTCAAAGCAAGTTCATCTAGTACCAACTAAGAATTCAGTGACAGCTGAAGAAGTGGCAAGGTTATTTTTCAAATGTGTCTTCAAATACCACGGCCTGCCTAGAACGATTATTTCTGACCGAGACACCAAGTTCGTCGGAAAGTTTTGGAATTTTTTATTTCGCCTCATGGAAACTGGACTGAATTTCAGCACTACATATCACCCTCAGACAGATGGTCAAACGGAATGAGTCAATCGACAGATTGAACAATATTTACAAAATTATGTCGCTTGGGACCAATCCGATTGGGTCAACTACTTGGATATTCTCGAGTTTGCACATAACAACCAAGTGAACAGATCTACTGGAAGGGCACCCTTCGAGATAAGCAATGGTCGGCTATCGATTGTTCCAAGTTCTTTTCTTACAGGCGTGCAGGAAACACCAGTACCTACTGTAGAGGAATTCATCAATGAGTGGCACACAGAGCTGACAAAGGTGAAGTCATTTTTAGAGCAGTCACAAAGGAGTATGGCAGCTGACGTAAACCCACATCGACGAGAACTGGAATTTGAGGAAGGTAATCAAGTATGGATGAACACAAAGAACATTGCGTTACCAAAAGGTTTTTCTCATAAGTTCGTTCGACCTTATGCGAGACCATATTATGTCACCAAGAAGATCAACCCAGTGGCTTACCAATTGGTGCTACCGTCCATCTTGGATATACACAATGTGTTTCATATCTCATTACTCAAACGGTACAAACCAGATGAGCGATTTGATCGGCAACACGAACTCCGTCACCCACCAACGACACTTGATGATACAAAGAGACAGCTTGTACCAGAACAAATATTGACACATAGAAAGCGAACTGGCGTTCAACATGAATATCTAGTGAAGTGGCTACGGGCTCCACTTATTGAGGCTTCTTGGGAGTACGAAGACAAACTTAAGGAGGGAGCCCCTGAAGTACTAGC
Organism: Diphasiastrum complanatum; assembly: GCA_029204225.1. NCBI lineage: Eukaryota > Viridiplantae > Streptophyta > Lycopodiopsida > Lycopodiales > Lycopodiaceae > Diphasiastrum > Diphasiastrum complanatum. Next base: position 46,953,124 of record CM055100.1, on the reverse strand, counting down.
AGATTATCTGTAGAAGAACCAAAGCAATAGCCGTTTTCCCAGATCGGCACACACAACACTACCTAGCGGCATGCCTCCTACATAAACATTCATGGCCATTCTGAAGTTCAAGGAACTTCCAAGTATCTTTCTTAAGTTTGTCAATAAATCACTTGCAGCTTTACACGGGTTTTACGTAAGTGAACTTTATCTACACTTTTCATGTGCTTCAAAGTTGTTAAGGCCGGTGAATTAAGCCCGTGCCATACGTCCTAGGTCTAGTTTGGCCCTGATGAGGACATCAGCTTTTTCAAACGAGGGGAGGATGTTGTAAAGCTGACTCAGGTGCACCCAGAGTGCCCTGTAAGACTCTAAGGGGTGACGTTCCCTAAGGTCCCAGAGCAAGTTAGAACGTCAAGGACTGAGCCTTCGACCTGTGGTGAGCCAGTCAAGTAGTTACAAGTCATGAGCTAGCTCTGGGGCTCGAGTCATGGCCTAGTCAAGAAGCAAGTTGATTCTGCCACCGGAAGGGCTCCCGGGACCCATGTCTGAGAGCCAGACTGATTCTGCCAGGCTTGCCAGGCTTAATCAGCAAAATAAAAACTAAGTCCCAAAAAGCGTGCTTTACCAGAAAGCACTATGTTTCAGAACAGAGGGGGTACGTCGCATCACAGCAGAACTATAAGGGGAGTCCGGCAGACAGAAACTTGGGCAGCTCAACCAGTGCCATGAATCCAGTCGCCAGGTCTCAGCTCCCTCTACCAACACGAGCCAGGCACAATGCCCAGCATGTGTTGGTGGCCTTGAGACCGGTCAGTCTATGTATGAATGTAACCTCTTCCAAATCTAATAAAGTTGATCCTTGGGGATGATTACCATTTTGGTTTCGCCTCCGGGACTGGTCCAAGTGGAAGGACCCTTACTACAATCTTTTTGCGTCGCTGGCGTCTAAGGGTCCCTGTCATCGAATGGGGCTTGCCGCTATGCCAATCGGTCAGTTTGGCGACCACTATGCCTTGGGTTTCATGTGTGGCTTGTCTTTGCCTTTGGTTACCTTTTGGGGATGGATTCTAAGTTGGCTTTCGGGTTGGTTGGGTATCCAGTTTTCTTAAGTCTGAATGGTTAAGCTTGTTACGTTTCTGAATTGGCTTTTACGTAAGTGCATGATGGATGAATGTTAGACTTAAGCGCGTGTTGGGGAAACCGCTCAAGTCCCAGCGCCCTTTGAGACGCCGGCGCAACAAAGAGCTTAACCCATTCACGTTCATGCAAGGAACACTCAGAACCACAAGTTGCGACAGATACGGAAACAACCAGTTCCTGGACCAAATGGTCCCGATAGCATACTGCTGGCGCCATGGACCGAATGTTCCCGACGGCATACCGCTGGCGTCCCAGGATACGACCCTCAACTATGTGCCAACTTAAAAATTTGGAAGCGGCCTTACAACTGGCGCTTTTACCAAACACTGAAACCCAGAAGGTAATCAGAGTCAGTTTGAAAAAAATCCCACTTTATTGATAAATCTGAGAAGGTTACATCTCAAGTGTGTGACCGACCCTAGTCTCCGGGGCGCTAGCATGCCAAGGCGAAAGCCATGACAACATTCCAGCAAGGGAGGCTGAGACTTGGTTGGAGCTCGCCCTGAGTCGCAACCCGTACTCCCCTATAGTATTGGTGTGATTCGGCACCCCCCCTCATACCAAGCACTCTATCCAAGATGGTAAAGCACGTTTTTCTCTCTCTAGGATTTTCTCTTTCTAGAAAGTCTTTTCTCTCTAGATTTTATTGATCCCCAGGCTTCCTTTAATCATGCCTAGATCGTGTGAGGTGATTGCACATCGATCTGAGCTCTCTGGACTCCGCTACAACCGATCAAAGAACTTCAGCCATAGGAACTTGGAGCCGGGAGCGGCGCCGGGGACATAGCTGGCGCCAATGGCACCGGAAGGAAAGCTTGTAAAGGTAGCTTTACAACACTAGGCCTTCTCCTGCATAATGACAAGTCTGAATTTTTTTTATCTTTCATTGATTTTTGATAGAATGCTGATGATGTTACTGAACGGTGAGAATTCTTGACCAGTTTATGGACAGAATCGCTGATGCTTTTATCATGGATCAGAATTTTGGAGATGCAAGCAAATTCCACCTCTGGAGGTGCATCAAAAATACAAAGAACAAATTCAGACTTGGCATTACATTAATACCAGTAGGGTATCAACATAAGGAGGTCTAGGAGTTGTAGACTCGTATAGACCGGGCAATTTAAGATATAAAAAATTTGAAATATACAAAAAAATACCAAAAATAGTACTACTATTGATATCATGGCAAAAATCCACAAAATCTTCAATGGCAACTTGCGAGCCCATCTCTCTCTCTCTCTCTCTCTCTCTCTCTCTCTCTCTCTCTCTCTCTCTCTCTCTCTCTCTCTCTCTCTCTCTCTCTCTCTCTCTCTCTCTCTCTCTCTCTCTAGGTCCACTCAAGCCTACATGGTAGACCAGTCGGGTCAGTTTTTTGATACCATGTTCATACCCATTATTGATACCAGCCGCGACCCTCTATACTCGCCCACCAACACTGCTCAGTACTTGGAATACATAAGGAGGGCATTGCATGTGCACCTCCAATCAATCCAATGAGAGCATGCAGATCGCTTTCTAAGTAGCCTCGTCCTGATGCAGAGTGCTACTGTGGCCGCTGTGCTAGGTTGGCTTGAATATCCAGTGCCCTGCCTGCATCGTGTGAAGGCCTCCATAATTTTTACGTAAAAATCCTTTAAGTAAAAAATCAGTTTAATGTCGCATGTCTTGCATGTCTGAGGGACATTAATCAAGAAACATTAAGAATCGAACAGTGAATCAAATTTTCGATTTCGATTGCTTAATAACTGACTGAGATTTTTTATTAATTTTTAAAAACGTAAAATAAATAAAAAAATCCAAAAGTGTGAAAACTCAAAATTTTTGGTTTTTTCCAGTTTCTTGTAATGTCTATGAGATTGACTAAAAATAGTGATTTGACCATACTGGAGTCAATTTTAGTCAGTTTTTGGCCAACAATATATGATTTAATCAGATATTAACTAAATTTAGTGATTTCCAAGATAGATATATCAAGATGGCCGAAGAAACTCCAAATCAAGTTGCAAATCCAAGTGCGCCATCTTATATGGTGATTTGTCAGTAGTTGAGTACGGAACTCAATGATATGAATAATTGTAATCAGATGAGAGATCAGCAAATGGAAGTTCTTTTGAATCAAGTCAAATTGATGTCTTCACCCAATCTCAATTTTCAACCACAGGTTTATGTGGGCTAGAAGAAGTGTAGTAGTTACTTCAATCTGCACGATGTTCCTGATGAGAAGAAAATTGAAAGTGTCGTGATATTCTTACGTGGCAAAGCATCATCGTGGTGGCGAGATTTACCGGTGAAGCCAACTACTTGGGATGCATTTGCGGAAGTTTTTAAAAAAGCTTTCGTAGTTGCTGATGACGTGGACTACTACCTAAAGTTCGTGAACTACATTAATTTTTATGTTTTAGACCTAGCTCGTACTGATTTAATCTTAGGTTACGAATGGTTATTTAGTAAATCACCTTCTCTGTTAATTGATTTTGAGAAGCATGTTCTCACTTTCAAGGAGGGTGATAAGGTAGTTACATTATTTGGCAGTAATTTTGTACATCCGTTGGATCATATTTCTACAGTTAATAAAATGGAAGCATTGGATTATTCTGAGTATGAAGTTTTTTCAATTTTTGCTATTCCAGTTGTGGATGTTCCTGAAATGAATCTAAATGGTTGTGAATTCTCAGCAATTCTTAACTCAGTAAATTTAGATCATGAACAAGCAGTGAAAGAACAGATCATAAATGAATTTAGGGATGTTTTTCCATCTGAATTACCTCATGGTTTACCACCGTCTAGGTCAGTAAACCACAGGATTGAGTTAATTCCAGGAAGTCAACCTGTCTCTAGACAACCTTATAGGTTCTCTCAAAAAGAGGAGACAGAGAAAACTATCTGAGGATGGGACACATACAACCTAGTAAATCACCATGGGACTCTGATGTTCTTCTTAAAGCGAAGAAAGATGGAAGTTTTCGGATGTGTGTGGATTACAAGGGGCTTAATAAAGTGACTATAAAGAATAAATACCCATTACCCATGATGGATGACCTTGTAGATTGCTTGTTTGAACATCCTAAAAGCTGTACAAAATCCAGAAAAAGAAGACTTGAGTTTTTCAGAAGGTCAAAAAATCTAGTGTCGGATTCTTTTTGACCCAATGTCATCTTTGTCAAAAAGAAATTTTTCGACCTTGGATCGGATCGGATCGAGACAAAAATTATCCGGGCGTGTTTGACCCTAGATCGGGTCGATTTGCGTCTGAAAATCCGACCCATGTGCATATTTTCACTCTAGTATAAATTTTCAACCCGTTGTTTATTTTTTGATACTACATTACTTTTTGACCTAGTGTATAAGTTCGACCCATTATAAATTCGATACTGTCAGTCTAAATCCGAGTTTTTGGAAAAATTTGAGCCTTTGAAAAAATTCAATTCGTCGAAAAAATTTGAGTCTTCGAAAAAACATTCGAGTCTTCGAAAAAATTTGAGTC